>OX451738.1:278735453-279335453 GCA_948472305.1 Vicia faba | reverse complement strand
GTCTTGAAGCTTATCCCCAGTAGATTCTGGAAGCTTATCCCCTACAGAGTACGGACGTCTCTCCCGAGTTTTATTCAAAGTTATTCCTCACAAGGGCTTATAACTGGGTTATCCTCAACTTATTGCCACGGAAGATCGCACTCGCCAAATTTCCTCCTATCCCCAGCGGAGTTCATCAAGATTCCCCAACGTAACTTATCTTTACAATCCCCCAGCCTGAGGATCCTCTGGAATTCAATTCCCCTCAGAGTTTAAGTTTCAGAATCCCCCAGCGAAGCCAGACTAACGAACCTTCTCCCCACAGAGTTTTAGGAGAACAAATCTTGAGTTCCCCAGTGAAGTCGCCAGAGATGCTTCCCGCCAAACTGAAGATTCTTAGTCTGGCATCCCCAGCATGAGTCTACTAGATTGGTACTCCCCAGTAGAAGTCATCAGGAATTCCCCAGAGGCTTGGTATACAACCCAAGCTCCTTGTTCCCCCAACAACAGCCAAGGAATTGTTCTTCCCGGCAGCAGTCAAGATGCTTTTATCTTCAGCCATCCAGGATTCATCTATCCCCAGCAAGACAGCTCATCAGCTTACATGTGCATTCATTACATTCATATCATAAACATTGATATAACATATATTGCATCATACATTTCATGCAACATAATTTTGTGTTTATCTAACATTTTGACCTTTTCAGGATAAGAATAAAAAGCTATCATTAACAGTTTCAGATGCAGTTTTACACAGACTCATCATCAAGCAACCCTACACCGGTTCCTCCTCAAATTTCAAGATTCCTGAAAACAGTTTACGGGTTCTCCAAGTAACGGATGTTAACCTATCGCTTGTTCAGTTTCTTCTCAAGACTTCTAAAAACAGTCTATGGATTCTTCCCAACAACGGATGTTAATCTATCACTTGTTCAGATGCAACCTTTGAAAACAGTTTACGGACGCTTCCCAACAACGGATGTTGCTCTATTGCTTATTCAACTCCAAGATTTCTGAAAACAGTTCACGGGTTCTCCAAGTAACGGATGTTAACCTATCGCTTGTTCAGACTCTTCTCACCTTTGAAAATAGTTTACGGGCGCTTCCCAACAACGGATGATGCTCTATTGCTTATTCAACTCCAAGACCTTTGAAAACAGTTCACGGACGCTTCCCAACAACGGATGCTGCTCTATTGCTTATTCAACTCCAAGATTTCTGAAAACAGTTCACGGGTTCTCCAAGTAACGAATGTTAACCTATCGCTTGTTCAGACTCTTCTCACCTTTGAAAACAGTTTACGGGCGCTTCCCAACAACGGATGATGCTCTATTGCTTATTCAACTCCAAGACTTCTGAAAATAGTTTATGGATTCTTCCCAACAACGGATGTTAATCTATCACTTGTTCAGATGTAACCTTTGAAAACAGTTTACGGATTCCTCCCAACAATGGATGTCAATCTATTGCTTATTCAGACCCCCAGTTCGAAGATGGTCCAAGGCATGGACGCCTTCCTGATACTCCTTCCAGATGGCATCTGCAAGCCCATCCCCGACAAGTTTCTGTCACCCCTCAAGATGGCATCTCTAAGGCCATCTCCAAATGGCATCTCTAAGCCCATTCCCGCATCCATTGCTTTGACGAGTGCAAATTTCCGGGCACTCTAGTGTCCAATCTCCTTTTACCCTCGAGTCACGAAAGGCAAGCTTGCCAATCTAACTCTTCGGATTCAAGAAGATTGAATAGGGGCAACTGTTGTACCCCAAAATTTGCCCTCCCATTTCTCATTGATTTCTCACCACAAAGCCCTTGAAGCTCAAGATCCAGTTAGGGTTTCATCTGCTCAAGACTTCTCCTTGCACTGTTGACCCAAATTAGGGTTTGTGTTTGCACAAAGATGTTTTGACCCAAAATGCCTAAGATGACTTTCTTGCTTCATATTGGACTCCCAAGTTTATCCTCATCAAGTTTCAAGTCTTGATTCCAAGTTTTGCCCAGTCAATTGGACAGTTGACCTAGAAATCAACTGTATTGGGGAAAAAGTCAACTGTGGCCAATTGACAGTCAAACCTCATGAAAATTGACCCACACCAACATTATGAACTCATATGAACCATTTGATCAAGTTTGGATCACAATTCCACAAGAAACTTGATCAGATCACCAAAAGGGCAAAATGGTCATTTTTAGGGTTTTGACTGCACAAAGGCAATTTTTGACTGTTTGACCTAGCCAATGGCAAACCAAGCTCACATATGGACTCAAGGACCCCATGGAATTATCTTGACATGCTCAACAAACTCAAAAGATCCCAAGTACACAAGATTGACAGTTGAATTTCCCAGTCAATTGATCAATTTTGATTGTATACTGAAAAGTCAAACTTTGACTTTTTGGTCAAAATCAAGAGTCAAGATTCATTTTTCATCAAGACATGCCAAATCATGAAACTTGTTCACCAATAAATCAAAAAATGCAAATTAGGGTTAGAAATGAGATTTTTTCATAACTTAGAATTTTTCTAAGTTATGAAAAACCCTAATTTTTCCCCCAACTTTGCCCCACTTTCTCACCAAGATCTATTTGGATTCAAACAAAAGTCAAAAAATGAAAGTTGTATCTTGTTGCATAATCTACAACTTTGATTCACAAAGTTTTCCCAAATGAAGCTTGTATCTTAAGTTACAATTTTTTGAATAAGGGTACTAAACCATTTTTAACTTAGTGAAATTTTAACCTATTTTGACAAGGTTTTCTACCCAACTTCAAGGCCATTTTCCATACACTTCCACTTGGAATTTCAATTTGCATTTCAAAGATGGATTGTAGTACACATTCCAAGATTTCCAAAATATCCAAGAACTCATCAAACAACCTCATAACTTGAGAGATTCGAATTTCACAATTTGGCAAAAACTCACTTTTGAATTGGTCAATTTACATGTCCATAACACTAGGCATTTTCAATCTCAGCTTGCATATCTTGATTACAGGTCCTTAAACCATCCAACACTCATAAATTTAATGCCAATCCTTTGTGCCAAGACCATGTTTTGTATGTTCAAGCATTGCCTAAAGGATTAATCCCAAAATAGATAAAGCATTTCTTCCATTTTTGCAAAAGGTAGCTTTATGTCCAATTGAAAATCCAAGAAGTACAGTTAAGATCTCTTTGGCACAAGTTTAGGGATTAATCACACTGATCAAGACTGAGTTATGC
The DNA here is from genome assembly GCA_948472305.1 of Vicia faba. Lineage (NCBI taxonomy): Eukaryota > Viridiplantae > Streptophyta > Magnoliopsida > Fabales > Fabaceae > Vicia > Vicia faba. The sequence goes on along the minus strand of OX451738.1, from coordinate 279,332,248 downwards.
AGCATGTTATGGGGGCCTCTAGTTGCCTAAACACCAACTTGACCTTTTTTTCTTAAGTGCTAAGAAACATTGCATTGTTCAACACAACTTTGATATCAGCTTGCAAACCCTTAAGCAAACTTTTGAAACACATTCAAGACATCCCAACTAAGCTAACACACGACCCTAAGACCTCCAGTATCTCTCCATTGCCATAATCACCTTCAAACTGCAAGAACAGGGCAAGGCCTGCAGTTTGAGTGCCATCTCTCATTCCTCTCAAGCTTTCTTGCCCAAACCAGTTCACACACATTCCCAAGCATCAATGCAAGCTAACCAAGACCTGAAACACGACCTGTAATTCCTCTAACAAGTTCCACCATTTTCACTTTCTCATTTTGCAGTTGAAGTTCCACAGCTCGATTCAAGGTGTCTCAAGGCAAAGTAGGTATTGGAATAGCATCACTACACTTCAGGGAAGCTGTACAAGTCATCATCTTGTCCTGAAAGTTCCTCCATTGCAAGGCACGATTCCAACTGCACAGGTATGTTCATGAAGTTCTATCTCTCTTATTAGGCATTGTTAGCTTTAGGTTTGTGAAGAGAATATGTCACAATCATAGCCCTGAACATGCCCATATAATTAGATTTCATTTATATTATGTGTGCTGCAAGAATTTTAAGTCTGAACATGGCATAAAAATTAGGTCAGGATTTGGGAGAGAAGAAATTCTCTCTCATTTCTGAGAGTTAGATTGACTTCTTTATATGTCTAGAATCGTGGCTTCAAGCTCTACAGGTTTCATGTTGGAAGATTTGGCAAAAGATCAAAGAATCAGGAGTTAGGGATTGGAGAAGAAGGGCGCGTATTTTTGAATTTTGTTTGGTCTGAAGGTTGAAGACAACAACTTTCTGGACTGGGCCTGTTTGTTATTTCTTTTCACACCCTGTTTTTGCTTTCATACCCCCCAAGCCCATTTTGTGTATTTTTATGATTTTTTGATTTTTCCTTTTTCATTCTGACTCACTTATTTTTTCTTATCATATTAAAAACATAAAAAATATTTTTTGCATCATTTTTATATTTTTTAGGCATTTATTTGATTATATTGATATTTACATACAAATAAGTAAATAATACATTATTTAGAATAAATAGAGAAAAATAATATAAACACACTTTATTTTCATTTTTATTTTGTTTTATCTTCTTAAAATATTTTATACAAAACATACATTTGACACTAAAAATACATTTTTACAAATATACTTCATTTTTATTTTATTGTTTGTATATAAATAGTAAATATTATATATATTAAATAATTAATACCCTTTTGATTAAAATTAGGGTTTTGCCCTAAATAGGTAAATACTCCAAAAATAATACTTTTTATTTTATTTTATTTATTTGACATAAATAATACTTTTTCATACATATAAAAATTCTTTTTACATCTTGCATATTTATTTCATTTCTATTTAATTATGCAATTATTTATCTTGTAAATATTCCAAATTGATGTAATATCTAGGTTTAATTTCTTTGTCTAAATATCCCCCCATTTGAACATTTGTACCCCCCTCCCCATATTATTGTGTTGTAATAGTGTAGGAATTTAAATTTCGCACTTTAACGCTTTCTAAACATACCATGCTAGAATTAGGGTTTGTATGCGAATAAAACGAACAAAATAGTTTGACCTAATTTCAAGATAATCAAGCATGAAAATGGACAACACATATCACACTTGCACTCCTAGGGTATTCCACTTGTTGCCTTCAAATAAATGGGCCATATTGCATGTTAGGTCTCTTTGGGCAAAACAAATACAATTCAAATGATCATAAGTCCCTCAATGACGCTTTCGAAAAGTTGCCTAAAATGATCAAGTCCCTTTCAAAGAAAAATTGCCCAAAGACATTTAACACTATTGTAATTATGGTCTAAACGATGACCCGCGCCCGTCCCTTTCACCTCCTAATGCAAGATTGTCCACCAAATGCAATGGTGGAACAAAATTGTCAAAAGGTTTAAAACATAACAAGAATCTTTGAGAAAACTTTAGGGTAGATAACTCTTAGGTACTTGTCAATTTGCAAAGAAAACACTTGCCTATTTTCAAACCACACCTCACAAACACTTTCAAAACAAACTTTCAAAAAACCTTGAAACATCTTTTCAAAAGACAAAACACCTTTTGTAAAACATTCGAGTAAAGAATTGTTACAAGGGTAGCCTATACAAGGCATCTTTTCCAAACATTTTCAAAAACCACACGCCAAGCACCATTTCAAACAATTGAAAACCAAGGCAAGTTGGTCTAAGCAAGTACCTAAGAGCCCATGGATAACCATGGATAAAAAGGGTGCTAATACCTTCCCTTTTTATAATCTACTCCCCGAACCCAAGAAAAATCTCAAAGGTTTTTGCTGTGCTTTTTAAACCTTTCCTTAGGATAAAATAAAAAGTCGGTGGCGACTCTTGCTCAACCGAAACATTTGCGAAAACAAACGCAAAACCCATAGTCAGTTCTACCACCGTATCACAGTGCCATAGACACAGGTCTGGTACCAGGTACAAGATCAATTCCAAATTCAACTTCCCTCTCTGGCGGTACATCAGGAATCTCATCAGGGAAAACTTCAGGAAATTCACATACCACCGGCAATTCCTCAATTATAGCTTGAGTCTTTACAGATAGCGACGCCATCAACAAAAACATCTGTGCTTCCTCTTGCATCAACTTTCTCAACTGTCTAGCAGACAACATACCCTCTTCCTCTTTTTCAGGAGTAGAAAACTTCACCGACTTGTCATAACAATTAATATGGACACAGTTATGCTCTAACCAGATCATACCAAGAATCACATCCAAACCTCTTAATGGTAAACAAATCAAATCAACAACAAAGTCTCTGTCGAAGATTGACAAGGGACACTTAGCACACACAAAAGAAGTAGTCACCGATCCCTTGGCTGGAGTATCGACGACCATTTCCCTATTCAAAGAAGACAACACAAGACCCAATCTTTCAACACAATCAGCAGCAATAAAACAATGCGTAGCACCAATATCAATAATAGTAATTAAAGGAATACTATTAATGAAACATGTACCTCTAATAAGTCTGTCCTCGGAAGCTGTCTGATCCTCCACCAAAGCAAACACTTTACCACTATACTGAGCCTTCTTCGGCTTCAGACACTGACTACCAATGTGCCCTTCTTCCTTACAATTGAAACAAACCACATTCTTGTGCTTGCACTCAAATACAATATGTCCGTTCTTACCATAACGGTGATATCTCTTCACTTCAGTAGTGCACACATTACTCTTGTGTCCAGGTTTCCCACACTTAAAACAAATCACACCAGCAGGAGCATCTCCCCCACTAGTCCTCTGACCATGAGCAACCCTCTGCTTACCCTTACCAGCTGGGGCATCATAAGGTTTACCATGATTCTGCGGGTGCTTACCCCTCTTCTCACTGATAATCTTGTAATGTGCATTATTGTCTTCCTCAAAAATCCTGCAGCTATCAACCAGATCAGCAAAGACACGAATCTTCTGGTATCCAACTGCCTTCTTAATTTCCGAGTGCAACCCATTCTCAAACTTAATACACTTCGAAAACTCAGCATTTTCCTCAGCGTAATGCGGATAAAACTTGGCCAACTCAGTAAACTTGGCAGCATACTCAACAACTGACAGATTCCCTTGCTTCACCTCAGGGAACTCAATTTCCTTCTTACCACGAACATCTTCAGGAAAATACTTTCTCAAAAACTCCCTACGGAACACAGCCCAAGTGACATTCTCACCTGCAGCTTCCAACTTCTGGCAAGTCTCTAGCCACTAGTCATCAGCCTCGACTACTAGCATATGAGTCCCATAATGAACCTTCTGCGCTGGAGTGCATTCCATCATGCGAAAGATCCTCTCAATCTCTTTCAACCATTCCAATGCTACGTCAGGATCATATTTTCCCTTGAATGTATATGGATTCTCTCTCTGGAAAGTCGCCAAGCTACGAGATCCAGCATTCCCGTCAGCATTCGGTTGATTTTCCATTGCATGAGCCATTGCTTCTAGAGCAGCAGCAAGAGCAACATCATTCCTTCCAGCCATCTTAACTTCTCAATACAACACAAACAACTGTTAGAACTCAAAATAATAATACTCGATTGTTAGACAACTAAGACTCGAGGACAAGGTCAGACCAACCTTTTGCTCTGATACCAACTTTGTAACACCCCAATTCTACCCCAAGCGAATATGCAAGATAAATCAGAGTTATAAAATTTCAATCATACAAATGAATCGGGACGTCACACATTCTTCTAATAAATTCATTGCATTCATCATGGATATATAACACTTATTCAAAACATCGGATGAACCATCAACATAGCATCTTTCATTAAATAATTCAGCAACTACGCAGCGGAATTCTTCAATAACATCTTTAAATAAAATAACAACTTCGAAATATCTCATATTTAGTAAATAAACAATTTAAGATTCAACAACTAAAAATCAGCAATCAAAATCAGTAAGCGTTCATCCCCCCGAGTGTTACATATCAGAGCAATGACACCGAATCGATCTATTGAAGGTATACGACCTTCACTCTCGATTACCTGCACGTTACCAACACAGGGGCAACATTCAAACAGAAGGGGTGAGATATCTAACAATATAATAAAGCGCATGATAATTAATATATTAAATTAGATCAATAATATCACCACTTCTCATCTCATAATCAACAATAATTACAGCATATATACTCATTCATCAACATCAAATACATCTCATTATTCATTCATATGATGCGACTCAAAACTATGCAAATGCACGTGGTACCATTGGAGCAGAACTCCCATCTCAAAAATCTAATTTGCCAATTAATAGAGGCATCAACAAGGCATAGCCTTCATCTCAAAATTTGCCAATCCAGGCCATCTCAAAAATGCAATGTATGCCATGAATGTAATAACACACTCAGTTAACAACATCTCAAAACACATCTCAAAACAACAACATCTCAATCATCAAAACGACAACATTTCAGTCATCTCAAACAACAGCATCTCATAAACATCTCAGAACAACAACATCTCATAAACATCTAAGAACAACAACATCTTATAAACATCTCAAAATTATTTAGTAAACATTACTTATTTATCAAACATCATTTGATTGACCATATCTTACTAATAATCAGCCGTATATCAATACTACAGTAATCTCTACTGTTATTCTGCAGGTCTACTTCGTTTCTATCATTAATCCTACTGTCATAATTCTAACAACAACCTCTAACATTTCATATTCATCATTCTGTCCAAAAACAGCACAAGAGTCATCTACGGGAATTAATCCTAAGTCCTAAATTAGTTACTGGGATTACATCTCTTAATCATCATTTTACTCATCTAGAATAATATTCATCGCGTTAGCTAATCAACGCTTCGAACGACATCTAAAACAGCATCCTACAACTCAAGTTACAGCAATTAGAAGTCAATTCTGTCAAAAATCCAGCATTATGTATCGACACAAAACTCCTTGGATCGAAACATCCTGCTTCATATTCATACTATGAGTCGACGCATCCTCCTTATGGATCGACTCATTCTGCTTAAAATCACAGCATGTATCGACACATGTACTTACCGATCGACTCATCCTGACTTCAAAACGCAACATGTATCAACACATGCATCGCACCGGTCGACTCATCCTGAGTCTCACACACTCATGTATCGACACATCCTCTGCATGCATCGACTCATCCTGAGTCCAACAGCCTCCTTGCATCGACTCATCCAGTTTGAGGTCGACGCATCCTGCGATTTTCTGCATAATTTTTCTGCGTTTTCTACTGTAATTCACTACGGGAGTCATAATTACAGTCCTACAAACTTCATTATCATCATGATAATTCATCACCCATCATTAACCTCCATTACACCATCGATTACACAACGTAATAACATCATTATTAATCAAAATTCACCATACATCATTCATAATGCATTCAATTCAAGAACAAACAGCAGATACATCTAACCCCATATATCAAACATCATGAACCCAATTATAAAGCCAGAACCCCACCCTTACCTTGGATCGAAGATCGCTTTACAATTTCCGGGTTAAATCTTTGTTCTTGTCGTTTCCTTCAAAACCAGCAGCTTCACGTTTCCACAATCCTTATTTCTCTTCTATTGCTGCCTCCTTCTATTCTTACAACAAATAATAAAATATCCTAATATTATTATATTATTCCTTATTGGGCTCAAAACCTACACCCCCTTATTACTTCTACTATCTCAAATTAAGCCCACCTTAAATAATATTAACTTCTAACATTATTTCACATAATAATATAATACCTCAAATATATTATTATTTCTCCATTTAATAAAAATAAATCCAATTTAATAACACTTCTTCACAAATATTCCAAAAATAATTTAATTAAATAATTAATTAAATTACGGGCGTTACAAGCTTCGACAGTAGTATGCAGGATAATTTAATGCCCAATGAAACACTAGGATTGGAGGAGGGCTACTTCGAAGGAAAGCGTGAGAAGGCTTTTATGAATCCTTCGATTGGGAAGCTGGTAATGAGCTCCATCGAAAGGTTCATTTTTGAACATGGAGATGTAAGCCATTTGAAGCGTCACAAGGAAGACACCTTTCGATTGACATGTTGCCTAAATGGGCGCTTCAAAAAGAATAATATTTGGAAAAGAAACATGTGGAAATCTATTGGTTCGAAGGACATGCCATCTTCAAGCATGGGGTGATCGAAGGACAGTTAGAGATGAATCAGCCAAATATGAGTCATATTAGAGTTTTGGGGATCAATATGTTTCAAGCATGTGCCTGAATAGGCAATGAAGGAGTTAGGTAATCAAAGTAAAGGCTTGGTGCTCATAAGTCATCCTTTGATTGGCGCATATAAGCTATATTCACCAATCGAAGGTGAACTAGTGATCAACAAGAAAGGTATTTTTGTAGACATAAGCAAAGGGTGGGAGTTGGAATCAAAGAGCCAACTGCACAACTACATTCGAAGGAGATGACAAAATGAAGCTTCGACAGACCAAGAGGGAGAGGTGGTCGAATTGAAGGAAAGGACAAAATGAAGCTTCGATAGGCCAAGATGAAGAAGTATTTGAATTGAGAAAAATGAAGCTTCAACAGGCCAAGATGAAGAAGTATTCAAATTGAGAAAAACGAAGCTTCGACAGGCTAAGATGAGATGCTTCGATTAGTCTGATTGAAGGAAAAGAGATTCGAAAGGGACAATAGTTGAATTCGGTGGGGCTAATTGGATAGTTTTCAGATCAAGCGACTAAGGAAGATAGTGGCTCAATCGAAGAAGCCACAATGATGAGGCCTTGGACCATTCTAATTGGAACTCAGGACCATCGAAGGACAAAATTTGGGAGCATTCGAAAAGTCAAGATATGGGAGTGAAACCTGTCCAGGTTCACTCAAAAACCCAAAATGGTAGAAAACCATCAACAATGGAAACCTTTTAAGACTCTTGATTCTGCCTTCAAAGCCATGGTTAATGGCTAATTCTTGCCATTTTCGTTCATCATTGCACCCCTATAAGTACATAGCTAAAGCGCATTGCCCAGGGCCAGAGAGAGAAATGCATTAGCCAGACGAAACATTGCCTCCAGACACAGACACACATTGCACACACACAAGAAGTTGCCTCAGGAAAAAACTCAATAATCTCATAAGTTGCCTAAATACCAAACCATTTTTGCAAGCTCCCAGGATGCCGCCCAGGCCCTTACGCTAGCAATTCCACGCACAGGTTCACAGATCAAAGCTCTCTGGCTAGTAAGGATTTATAAAATCAAAACTGTATTTTCAGGCCATTTAAATACATATTGTTTGCATACTTGCACTGCTAATGTTGTTTGTGTTTATATGAACATACCACATGTAAGATAAAATTCAGGAATAAGATCGTGCCATCGAAGGGCATGATCTGAATTTGCCTTCGAAGCTCATGATACAGGCAGTTTCAAGCCAAGATAACCCATATTCGAACTCATGGGGTTCAAATTAAGGGGGGTTCGAATTAAGAGGAAGGACCTGGGTTTGACACCCAGGTCATGCATTTTGTTTTTCTAACATATTATATGCAGATCTGATGTTTCAAGTCCAAACACATGCATCGTATCAATCCATAAGACCACCACTTGATCCAGATCCAACACCTCCAACGCGCAGACCACCATGCACTCTCTAGAGCATTCCTCACTGGATTCCTTGGAAACCCGGGCTTCAACAATTTGGGCCTAGCGTGTTTTTTAATCACACCCCCAGTTCTTGTTTTTACTACCCAGACCCATTTGTGTTTTTTATTTACTTGTTTTATTTGTTTATTTCTTTTAATGTTTTTTTCTTCAATTATAAAATCAAATAAAATCACAAGAAATATTAGGTTAACATTTTCTCAAATAAACTAATTTTTGTAAATTAATTGATTAATTATTTTAACCCTTTTTAAATTTAAAACTAAATAGACTTAGGATTTTAAATTAAATTTCTTTCCATGATAAAAAACAAACAAAAATATTTTTTATACCTTAGGATTTGTAGACGTATTTTTAATTCGCGCGAGTTATTAATTTTCGCATTTTTATTTCCAAATTTTCTGTAACTGCCTACTGGGATGTAATAGAATTAATTAGGACTTTTACTTTATTGCTTCATTTTCCCCATTTTTGGACATGTATTTAATCCCCCTCCCTGAAGCCTTGTAATAGTTTAGGATTTATCTTTCCGCATTTTAAATTCCTGCAAATTATAAACTGTTTAGATGTATAATTAATAGGATTGTATGGAAAGACTAAAAGCAAACATTAGCAAACCTGACACAAGATAAATAATTGAAAACAACATAATTACACATGCGCACCTCTAGGGTATCCCACTTTGGTTGCCTTCAGAAAACAGTCACAACTCTCGAAACGTGAGAGATTTTAGTGGCTACCCTCCGGTTTAAAAGATCATAAGTCCCTCGATGACCCTCTCGACGTTGCATCGGTAAAAATGATCTTAAAACCCTAGGGTAGTTACTAAGGCTTCTTGCCCAGTTGCCTTTGTGACTATAAAATTTCCCTTCGAATGTCCCCCAAACATCCAACGACTAGGGCTACCTACTCACTATTAGTAGGATAACACTTTCTAAGGGGAAAGAGGAAAAGAACAACCCTTTTAAGTAAAGTAGATAGCTGTTAGATGCTTGCTCAAATCATTTTTTTACACTTACACAAAACCACTTTCAAAAACATTTTCAAAATGCTTTATCAACACTTTTGAGGGCTGATACTAGAGTTATCATAAAGCAATTTTTCTGACTATTGGCATTTCAAAAACCTTTTTCAAACACACAAAGCACAAAGCATTTCAAAATAAGCTGAGCATATAAGAGCCCGTAGAAAACTACGGATGGAAAGGGTGCTAACACCTTCCCTTTCCATAATCTACCCCCCTTACTCAGAAATAATCTCGAAAGGTTTTTTTCCTATTCTTTTCACCCTTTATTTTATTGGATAAAAGAAAAGTCAGTGGCGACTCTTGCTTACCGCAACATTTGTGAATACAAATGTAAAACCAGTATAAACAATAGGTTCTGCCACTATATCACAGAACTGGCGACTCTGCTGGGGACTTCTAAAAAGTGGGGTTACCTTAAAGATAGATCATTTTAAAATTTCATTCCTTGTATGCTTTGCTTGCTTTATTTTAAGGGTTTTGTTTGGGTTTACTTGTAAAGATCCTATACCCGGATCTGGGGCACCTTTTAAGTAAGCAACAATAGATCGTGGAGACTTTACAGCATAGACCGATATGGTTGAAGCGATAGTTGCGTTAGTGTGACACATTTGTTGGTACCGATATCCCTTGTGTTAAATCGAGGAGAATACGGGGCCGCTGTGTGGTGTCATAAAGCACTAACGGACCTTAGAACCTTAGTTGAACAAACTTGGCAATTAGAAAGTAGTGAGATAGCCGACCTCGGTATAAAGCTGAGGATTGGTTGATACTCGATGCTACACTCATTGAGATCGGACTTTTGGGGTATTTCGGCCACAAGAAAAAATTGCTTGAGCTGAAACAATGCATGATAAAGAAAGATCAGTGATATTGAGACTCCTTAGAACCCGATTACTTTTCTAAGACAGGTTGAACCAACTAAACTTCAAGAGGGTACTCACCTATAAACCCCATGCAAGCCTAAACCTAAGGTCTTATGTGGTTTGCTTGCATGTGATTAAATTGCTCAAGCATAACATCATGCATCATGACATCAATTTTCATTTCACTAACCATTTCAAGGACTAGGGGAATTCATCTTTGTTCTGTTTTGCAGATCATGGCTACAGTTCGTAGAAATACCATTCAAACCAGCTTTTTGAGAATACCTCTCCAACTCAAAGAGCTAGTATCAAGGGTTCCTGAGACATCCTCGTTCACCAAGAAATATGGTCGACTTCTCAACCTGGTTACCCCAAGCTTTGATGAGAAGATGATGGGGGTACTCTTTCAGTTCTTTGACCCCAAACACCATTGCTTCACATTTCTCGATTATCAGTTGGTACCCACCATGGAAGAGTTCTCTCAATTATTGGGTGTACCCATTCTGGATCAGATGCCTTTCACCGGTTTAGAGGAGGTTCCAAAGCCAGAGGTCATTGCAGCAGCCTTGCATCTGAAACAGTCTGACATTGTATCCAATTGGGAAATAAGAAGCGGAGTTAAGGGTTTCCTAGTCAAGTTCCTCTTAGAAAAGGCTCAATTGTTCTGGGATGATTTGGATTTCCAAACTTTCGAGGAAGTCCTAGCTCTTCTAATCTATGGGTTAGTACTGTTCCCTAATCTGGAATTACTCATAGATGTGAATGCTGTCAAGGTTTTTCTCTCCCGTAACCCTTTGCCTACATTACTCAGAGATATCTTGCATTCCCTTCACACTCGTACAATGAAGAGAAGAGGGTTCTTATGTGTTGCATGCCATTGCTGTCTAGGTGGTTTATTTTGCACCTTCCCCAATCAGTATTGAATAATGAATAAGGTTCAGGTTGGTCGCTAAGGATAATGTCACTTTCTCACTCAGATATTCTTTGGTACTCCCGGTCTATGGGAGATATTTCTATCATTGACCGTTATGGGGAATTCCCTAATGTCCCACTCCTCGGCATTAGGGGAGGTATCACTTATAATCCTTCTCTGGCTCTATGACAATTTGGTTATGCTCGAAGGGATGGTCCCCATGATATGCTTATCCAAGGCATTATGTTCAAATACGAGGATGATGTTCAAGGGTATCGTCAAAGGTTCATACGAGCTTGGGGTATGGTAAACAAAGTTGATAGCAAGGCTTTGGGGCACAAGAATTCCATCCCTACGGAGCCTTATCTCAGATGGGTATGAGCTCGCGCCCAAAACCTTATAATGCCATATACAACCATCTTACCAGTGATTGTGGAACCTGTCACCAAAGAAGATGCTCCTTATACAGTTCTCCATCCTGGCATGCCCACTAATCTGGAAGAGTTGTAGAGGTCCTGGATTTAGATGAAGGAAGAACGAGATACCTTTAGAGATCAATTCTACACCAGTGAGAAGAAATTGTTGGAGCTCACGAAGCAACTTCACAAAGAAGAAAGTCTTAATGTCTACCTTGGCACGAAGAGGAAGCGTCTATGGGAGATTTGATTCTTAGATTTTAAGAGTTTTTAATTTTCAATTGTAAGACTAAAAGGCAGTTGTAATTTGAATCTTATTAATAAAATCTTTGTTTCATTTTGGATCGCAAATTTAAATTTTCTGAAGTCCTTGAAAACATTGCATAAGCATTATCATGCATATCATTACATTAAGCAGGTATTCTAAGACATGTTTCTTATCTTTTCACTGTTTATTTCACCAAAAAGAAATGGATCTTGAATAGATAGTTAAGGATCTTCAAACACAAAATGCTCAATTCCAACAAATGTTCTTGGCTCTGGCTAAGGGGCAATAAGATCTGAAAGCTCTCATCACCAAAGAGAAGAAGAAGAAAGCAAAGAAATCGGTCGGTGTCTTGAGTATGGGAAGAAGGTTTAGAGGACCAGCCAAGCGAGCTCTAGATTTTGTAACCCCGTCAAATGAGGGGGAAAATTAAGAAGAGAAGCCAACAGAAGAAAACAACAACCCCGGAACTGATGAAGAAGAAGCTGATTACTCTGAGGAATAATATCCTCCAGCTGATGATAAATACAAGCAGCTGGAGGATCGTCTTAATGCTATAGAAATTCATAGGGTACCTGGTCTAGATTTTGAAGAGTTAGGGCTGGTCTCTGGAGTGGTTATTCCCCAGAAGTTCAAAGTCCCCATATTTGCTAAGTATGACGGTGTCTCCTGTCCTAAGCTGCACTTAAGGTCATATGTCAGGAAGATCCAACCTCACGCCGCTGACATGAATTTATGGGTTTATTTCTTCCAGGAAAGTTTGTCAGGGACGCAATTGGAATGGTTCTATCAACTGGAGGGAACCAACATCTGCAACTGGGAGGATTTGACTGCTGCTTTCTACAGGCAGTACCAATACAATGTTGACCTTGCTCCAACCCGTACACAACTTCAAAGTATGTCTATAGGTTCCAGTGAAGGTTTCAAAGATAATGCCCAGAAGTGGAGAGATCTTGTAGGAAGAGTCCAACCTCCTCTGTTTGATAGAAGTTGGTAGATATGTTCCTGGGTACCTTGTCTAGTCCATTTTTTAACCATTTGATTAGAAGCTCTTCAGTTGGGTTTACTGAGCTGATATTGACTGGGGAACAAGTAGAAGCGAGTATCAAGAGTGGTAATATTCAGAGGAATGCATCCTCAAGTACAATGAAGAAACCATTCACTGGAAAGAAAGAGGTCAGTGCTGCTTATGGCCAGAGAAATCAAAGCAAAACTGACCATCGTCCAACGGTAGAAGCTATGCTGATTTCCAACTCTGCATCAAATCAACAACAAAACAATTAGCACATATATGATGCGCCCAGAAGATAATTCACCCGAATCAACATGACCTTATCTCAGGTTTTGCCACACTTGTTGAAGTCTAATCTGGTCACTCTAAAGGAGGCTCCTAAAAATCCAAATATTACATCTCCTCGCTACAACCCAAATGTTCGATGTGCCTACCACTCTGACAGTTCAGGGCATGATACAAACAATTGTTAGGCTCTGAAGAACAAAGTGCAAGATTTCATTGAGGCAAAGGAGATTGAATTTGACCCTCCCGAGACCCCTAATGTGATAACTTCCCCAATTCCCAAGCATGGGCAGGGTGTTAATGTTGTTGATGATGACCTTTTTGTTTCTTCTGTTGATGAACTAGCTACTCCTCTCCTGATTATTAAAAAGAATTTAGTGCGAGTCGGTTTATTTCTGGGTTGTGGTGAAGGTTGCCACCTGTGTATGTCTCTGCCCAATGGCTGCTTGTTGTTAAAGATAGGTGTCCAGCGCTTGATGAACAACAAAGAAATCATGTTTGAGAAATCTCCCCCTACAAAAGTTCCGTGTGAAAACATTTTAATAATTACCATTTCCGACAATCCTCCCAGGGTCTCCTCCAAAATACCCGTCAGGATTACATCCGTTCCTAAGGTTGCTCCTTTGATTATAACTTTTCCCGGGCCAATACCATATTCCTCCGATAAAGCTGTTCCTTGGAATTATAGGGCCGACATTTACTACCATGGCGTCAAGCAAGACCTATTGGCTATTAAAAATAAAGTGGCTGAAGATACTGATCCTGACATCGACAACATTGTTGGGACCAGTAAAATTACTAGAAGCGGAAGGATTTTCTCTCCTTAAATCTCTCTGAAGACTGTCGCTAATCCTTTGGTTATTCCTATTGCTACTCCTGTTGCTACTCCTGTTGCTACTCCTATTGTCATCCTTGTTGTTATTCCTGTTACTGAGTCAGCTGAGACTCGGTGCAAAGAGGTATTGTTTGAGCCTGCCCGGGTGGAGGCACATAAAGAATCCGTTTCTGAAACTTCTAAAAAAGAAATGGAAGAGATTTTGAAGATTATCCGAAAGAGCGATTACAATGTTGTGGAGCAATTGGGGCAGACCCCTTCAAAAACTTCAATGCTGGCCTTACTGTTATGCTCTAAAGCCCATGCTAAGGCTTTGGTAAAGTTCCTGAAGTTTACTCATGTGCCTCAAGAGACTTCTGCTGACCAATTCGAGAACTGCGTTGATAGTTTGATAGCGTACAATGGACTTGGTTTCTCAAATGCCGATTTAACGTCCAAAGGGAGAAAGCATAATGATGCCCTGCATGTCTCTATTGAGTGCAGGGGAACTACCCTAGCTCATGTTCTGGTGGATACAAGTTCATCGTTGAATGTCTTACCTAAGAATGCTTTGGACAAATTGGATTGTGAAGGACTCACACTAAAGCCCAGTAATATTGTAGTGAGGACCTTCGATGGTTCCAAGAGAATGGTGCACGGGGAGGTGGACATCCCTATTAAAGTTGGTACTCAAACTTTTGACTCCACTTTCTACGTGATAGACATTCGCCCATCTTACTCATGTTTATTGGGTCGCCCTTGGATCCATGGGGCTGGTGCTGTTACTTATACTCTACATCAAATGCTGAAATTGTAAGATTAAGATTGCGCCTAAGAGGGGGGGTGAATTAGGTGATGGTCGATTTTTGACTTATTCTATACTTTCTGGTTTTGATTTAGTGCTTTGAAAACTGTAAAGTGCATAAAGTAAAGAGACACGGAGAATTATCCTGGTTTCTTCCACACCCCGGAAGTACGTCCAGTCCCCTTGCAAACACGCAAGAGATTTTACTATATTGTTAGAACTTTTACAAGACTCTTCCTAGTCTTATCCACTAAAGAACCTAACAAATAACCAAGAACACCCTCTTGGATTTCCAATAAGTCTAATGAGAACAATCCTCTCAAAAGATACCTCTTGTTTCCAACAATGGATAACAAGGAACAAGAGTAATCTAATACTTAATTCCAACAATCCTGGAAATAAGTTACACTTTGTATGTTTTTATGAAGTATGATTTCTTCTTTCTTCTCTTGTAAGCAATTCAAATTGATTGCTTGCCAAGTTCCTTGAAGCTTTGAGTGAATGATGCTTTAAGTTAATTTCCACTTCTTTTCCTTCTTTCCATAATGCTTGTTTGTCTTTCATCAAACTAGCTTGTTTGTCTTTCATCAAAACTAAAGTTGAGTTGAGGCTTGAGATTACATTCTCCCCCTTTTTGATGATGACAAACCATTTTCCTTTATGTGTTGATCAGAATTTGAGCAGAATGTGTTTTCTCCCCCTGAGAAGATTTCTCCCCCTATGGAGAAAAAGATTTGAAAGCTTGCTCTGTAAAGACAATGAAAACAAACAACCATAAAGTGCTATTACATCCTTCTCCCCCTTTGACATTATCAAAAAGAAGGGAAAGATGCAACAAGAAATTATAAAAGAAAGAAATGTACAGGAACATGAATAAAAAAACAAAAAACTTTCAAAATTATCGAACAAAGTTTAAGAACACAATACATAAAATGAACACTTGAAATACAACAAGACAAAAACCATAATGGTACTTATAACAAGAATTTAATAACATTGATCAGGAACATTTTAGAAAGGTCCTTGATATGGAAATTGTTGTTGAAGGGGTGGTTCGGTGTATTGAGGAGGCGGAGGAGCAGGATTGGTTGGGTCGTATGGAGGGATATGAACATGTGAATAAAGATATGAAAATTGTTGGTTCACATCATTCTGAAAAGCATTTATTCGAGATGAGGTAGAGTCATTTATCTCAGTCCATCGAGCATTGATGTTAGAATTGAGAGAAGCAAACTTTTGCGTCATGAAATCCATAACATCTTGATTTGTTGGACCAGAAGAAGCAGCAGGAGGAGGAACTTCATGGTCTTCTTCATCTGCATTATTACCGTCATCGCCGACAACATCCTCTCCAATGTAAGTGATGGTTTTTGCTTCAACATTGAAATGAACACCCATCCTTGAATCAACATTTTTGATGGAGATCCTAGTGGTGATTGGATCCATTTCAATCCGCTCAAATCCAGTGAAATCTATATCAAAAGCTGCCATAATCCTTGTAATGAAATATGCATATGGTAGAAAGGTGGCCCTTGCGGCAACTTTTAGCATATGCATCACAATCAATTTTGCCCAATTAACCGGAATTCCATTTTTCCTTGCATAGATGATTTGCAGTTCTAGGTCAGTCACCGTACAATGATTCCCTGCTCTAGGAAACAGAATATACACCAGAAAATAGTGAAACAACCTATCATCAATATGAAAATTTCCAGCACTCCATGTGTCCCTAGCTGGAATAACCCCGCCAAGACTTCGAATCCGCTTGGCACGATATTCAGATTCTGATAACCTTCCAATGCTATAGAAAAATTCTCGCTTCTGATAGTTTTCCCAAGCAGCATCTTCTGGATCATAGAGGGTACTTCCAGAATATGGAATGTTCAAAATTCTGCCAATAGTTTTGGAATACAGAGGGATTCTTTTTCCAAGGACATAGGTATAACATTTGTTGTTGTCATAGCACATATTGCTGTAGAAAATTCTAACCAGATCCGGGTAATAGAAACCATGTGAAGATATTAATGGTTCTAAACCATAAGCAATGAAATCTCTTTGAAACGAGAAGCATTCATCTGGAAAAGTAGATAACATACCAAACTTTGGAGCAGAGATGATTTTCTTTTGAAAATGCTTGATAAATCTGTCCCGCTGTGGATCCGAGAGGTATTTGAGCACAGAGTTTTCAGATGTTGATGTAGCTTGCTTCTTTCCTTTCTCTGAGGCAGAGGCTTTTCTCTTGGGAGCCATGGATCTTGTTAGGGTTTTGAAAAGAGAGATATAGAGTTCTTTGTGTTGTTATGTGAGAGAGTGTGTTGGTGTTATGAGATAGTTTTGGTGAGTTTAAATAATATAGAGAGTAAGTGAGGTCTTTATGAGGTTTTAATTTGGTGATTTGGTCAAGGTTTCATTGATTGGGCAATAGTAAGATGGGAGGTTGAGAGACAATGAATGTTTGACCAATATATTAAAAGCTCATACAAGTATCACATGTTAAAAATTAAATTGCATAGAGAAAATATACAGAAAATGCTTCAGATTCTGTGGTAAATCGATTTGCCCCTTGGTTAAATCGATTTACACAGAACATTTTTATAAAAAAATAATTTTCGTTCAGTGGTAAATCGATTTACATATTGTGTAAATCGATTTACACAAAAGATTTTATATAAAAAATTGATTTGCTTCAGTGGTAAATCGATTGACATATGGTGTAAATCGATTTACTTAAAGAAAAATTTTAAAAATCATTATTATTATTATTATTATTATTATTTTTATTTTTAACATTTGAAACAATGTCTAACCACATATATATGTACATTAAGGTATAGTTAAGGATTGAGTGCACCTTAAATATCTTGTTCATCGAGGATTCCAAGTTCACGACGAATTTTGAAAAATGCATCCTTTGCAAGAGGTTTTGTGAAGATGTTCGCGAGTTGATTTTGAGTGTCCACGAATGTGATCTCGACATCTCCTTTGAGTACATGGTCTCGGATGAAATGATGTCTGATGTCAATGTGTTTCGTCCGGGAATGCATAACTGGATTTTTCGTAATATTGATCGCGCTTGTGTTATCACATCGAAGAGGAATGCATCCAAGGTTTACTCCATAGTCAAGTAATTGTTGTTTTAGCCAAAGAATTTGAGCGCATCCACTTCCAGCCGCAATGTATTCTGCTTCGGCAGTGCTGAGAGCTACGCTTGCTTGCTTTTTGCATGACCATGAAACCAAGGCATTTCCAAGAATGTGACATGTTCCACTTGTACTTTTGCGATCAGTTTTGCAACCTGCATAGTCAGCATCAGAATAACCAACTAGATTGCACATACTACCTTTTGGATACCATAATCCGACGTTGGTTGTTCCTTTGAGATATTTTATTATGCGCTTGACTGCTGCAAGGTGAGACTCTTTAGGATTGGCTTGATATCTTGCACATAGGCAAACGCTGAACATAATGTCAGGTCTACTTGCTGTTAAATAGAGGAGTGAGCCAATCATTCCACGATACTTAGTTATGTCAATAGAATTCCCTGATTCATCTGGATCAAGATAGGTGCCGGATCCCATAGGAATTGCACTTTCTTTGCTACTTTCCATCTCAAACTTCTTTATAAGGTCTTTGCAATATTTTGATTGGTTTACGAAAATACCATGTTTGAGTTGCTTAATTTGAAGACCAAGAAAGAAATTCAATCTTCCCATCATAGACATCTCAAACTCTCCTTGCATCATAGACGAAAATTCCTTGCACATATTTTGGTTAGTTGAACCGAAAACAATATCATCTACATAGATTTGTACAAGTAAGGTATGATGATTAACATTTTTTATGAAGAGAGTGGTATCAACTTTACCCTTTACAAACCCTTTTTCACACAGGAATGCGCTTAGTCTATCATACCAAGCCCTTGGTGCTTGCTTCAGCCCATAGAGAGCTTTCTTCAGTTTGAAGACATGATTAGGATGTTTGAAGTCTTCAAATCCGGGAGGTTGCTTTACATAGACTTCTTCATTTATGAATCCGTTGAGAAATGCGCTTTTTACATCCATTTGAAAAAGTTCAAAGTCCAATGAGCATGCATATGCAAGCAATAGTCTTATTGCTTCCAAACGTGCTACCGGAGCAAAAGTTTCTTCAAAATCAATTCCTTCCTCTTGGTTGTATCCTTGAGCAACTAGTCTTGCCTTGTTTCGAGTGATTATTCCATTTTCATCCATCTTGTTTTTGAAAACCCATTTGGTTCCAATGATACGTTTATTTCCTGGATTAGGAACAAGTTCCCAAACTTCATTCCGCTCGAATTGGTTTAACTCCTCTTGCATGGCAAGGATCCATTGATCATCTTCTAGTGCTTGAGCCACTCTAGTAGGTTCAACTTGAGATACAAACGCCATATTTAAGCATGCATCCTTAAGATTTAGCCGAGTAGATACTCCTTTGCTAATATCTCCAATTATATTGTCAATTGGATGATCACAATGAGTTCTCCATTCTTGAGGAAGATCATCATCATTTTCATTTTGATGTGAAAGTTCATGTGTTTGTTCCGGATTGACAATTTTGCCATCTCCGCAGGAAATCTCATGAGATAGATCTATAGAATCATCATCATCACAAATAACAACTTCCTCCTTGGAGGTGTTAGATTCATCAAAAGAAACATGCATTGATTCTTCTATAGTTAAAGTTCTTTTATTGTAAATTCTAAAAGCTTTACTAGAAAGGGAGTAACCAAGAAAGATACCTTCATCCGATTTTTCATCGAACTTACCGAGATTGTCTTTTTCGTTGTTAAGGACAAAACATTTGCACCCGAAAATATGAAAGTGAGAGATATTTGGTTTTCTTCCTTTGTAAATCTCATATGGAGTTTTCTTTAGTATAGGTCTTATGATCACGCGATTGCTTACATAACATGCCGTGCTTACCGCATCCGCCCGAAAATATTTAGGCAAACTTGAGTCACTTAGCATGGTTCTAGCAAGTTCCACCAAAGACCTATTTTTCCTTTCAACTACTCCATTTTGTTGTGGAGTTCTTGGTGCTGAAAAATTGTGGAAGATCCCATTTTCTTCACAAAATTCTTCAAATAGACTGTTTTGGAACTCTCCACCGTGATCACTTCGGATTGATGTTATCTTTGATGACTTCTCATTTTGAACTTGTTTTGCATATCTCTTGAATGCCTTGAATGCTTCATTCTTGTGCACTAAAAACAAAGTCCAAGTGAAACGGGAAAAATCATCTACAATAACTAATGCATAAATGTTACCTCCGAAGCTTCTTGTTCTAGATGGACCAAAAAGATCCATGTGCAACAATTGAAGTGGTCTTGTTGTTGAAACCACATTCTTTGGTTTGAAAGTTGATTTGGTCTGTTTGCCCTTTTGGCATGCACTACATAATTTGTCTTTGATAAACTTCATCTTTGGTAGACCAATAACTAAGTCATGCTTAACCAATTTGTTCAAGTGCTCCATGTGAATGTGAGCAATCCTCTTATGCCATAACCAAGCGTCATTGTTGTTTACCATAAGACATTGTACCTTCATAGACAACTCATCTAGAGTAATCATAAAAATATTGTTAGATCTTATACCTTTGAGTTTTACCTCATTGGTTGCCTCATCCATAATAAGGCATTCTTCTTTGTTGAATTTGATCTTGAACCCTCTATCGCAAAGTTGACTTATGCTAAGAAGGTTGTGCTTTAATCCTTCAACATAGAGAACATCCTCAATTTGAATGGATGGAGGTGTGCCAACTATTCCAACGCCAAGAATCTTTCCTTTGGTGTTGTCTCCATAGGTGACATACCCTTTGGCTTTATGTACTAGATATGAAAATTGGTGTACATCTCCTGTCATATGCTTTGAACATCCACTGTCAAGATACCAAACATTTGAAGTGGATTTCAAGCATACCTCTTCTTCATTGTCGGAGTGATGCGATGCCATTAAGGCTAAGTTTGCACATTCGTCGCTTTCCGAT
The DNA here is from genome assembly GCA_948472305.1 of Vicia faba. Lineage (NCBI taxonomy): Eukaryota > Viridiplantae > Streptophyta > Magnoliopsida > Fabales > Fabaceae > Vicia > Vicia faba. The sequence goes on along the minus strand of OX451738.1, from coordinate 279,311,562 downwards.
TCCGATGAACTGCTCATATCATTATCTTCCCATGCTATGTAGGCTTTCTTTTGTTTTGAGTCCTTTCCTTTGAATCCATTTTTCTTTGGGAGATTTGGACAGTTTGGCTTGATGTGTCCTTGCTTTCCACATTCATAACATGAGACATCTTGTGTTGATGTGGATGCTTCTCTTTTCTTGAAGTGCTTTCTCTTATGTGCATGAGATCCGCCTTTGTCATTTCTGCCAAAAAACTTCCCAAGTCTTTTCACTAGAAGCATGAAATTTTCATCTTCTTCCGGATTGTCTTCTTTTACCACTTCTTTTGAATCAATTTTTAAAGCAATGTTTTTGGACTTCTTTTCTAGATTCTCATGTTTTTCAAGTCTACCGAGTTCCGTTTCGTATTCTTGAAGTTTGCCAAATAATGTAGCGGAAGTCATTGCGGAGAGACTCTTCTTTTCCGAGATTGCCGTTACCTTTGGTTGCCATTCCCTAGTCAATGATCTAAGGATTTTCAAGTTGAGTTCATCATTTGACAGGGTTTTACCAAGAGCAATTAAGTGATTTGTCAAATGCACAAATCTCTTTTGTAAGTCAAGAATGGATTCTCCGGGCTGCATTCGAAATAGTTCATATTCTTGACTCAAGGTATTTAGCCTTGATCTTTTTACTTCAGCCGTTCCTTCATGAGTTTGAACCAAGGTATCCCAAATTTCCTTTGCTGTTTTGCAGTTTGAGACACGGAAAAATTCGTCCATGTTGAGTGCACCTTGAAGAAGGTTTATTGCCTTTTTGTCATAGAGAACTTTCTTTTTATCATCGTCGTCCCATACAGTTTTGGGCTTTGCAGACCCAACGCCATTAATTACCGTTATCGGGATAAATGGACCATTTTCAACAGCATCCCATACTTCCTCTCCTTGTGCTTCTAAATGCGCCTTCATGCGTATTTTCCAAAAGTCAAAATATTCACCACAAAATAGAGGAGGCTTGTTGTTACTACCACCATCTCTGAAAACTGGTTGATGATTTGCGAAAGACATTCTGGATCTCTAGGAGCAGGTTACCTATAACCTGCTCTGATACCAATTGTAAGATTAAGATTGCGCCTAAGAGGGGGGGTGAATTAGGTGATGGTCGATTTTTGACTTATTCTATACTTTCTGGTTTTGATTTAGTGCTTTGAAAACTGTAAAGTGCAGAAAGTAAAGAGACACGGAGAATTATCCTGGTTCCTTCCACACCCCGGAAGTACGTCCAGTCCCCTTGCAAACACGCAAGAGATTTTACTATATTGTTAGAACTTTTACAAGACTCTTCCTAGTCTTATCCACTAAAGAACCTAACAAATAACCAAGAACACCCTCTTGGATTTCCAATAAGTCTAATGAGAACAATCCTCTCAAAAGATACCTCTTGTTTCCAACAATGGATAACAAGGAACAAGAGTAATCTAATACTTAATTCCAACAATCCTGGAAATAAGTTACACTTTGTATGTTTTTATGAAGTATGATTTCTTCTTTCTTCTCTTGTAAGCAATTCAAATTGATTGCTTGCCAAGTTCCTTGAAGCTTTGAGTGAATGATGCTTTAAGTTAATTTCCACTTCTTTTCCTTCTTTCCATAATGCTTGTTTGTCTTTCATCAAACTAGCTTGTTTGTCTTTCATCAAAACTAAAGTTGAGTTGAGGCTTGAGATTACAGAAATACCCAGTTAGCAGAAAGATTATTTCAGTCCATGGCGAGGAAGAGTATATGGCGAGACACTTGAACTCTTTTAGGTATGTTGAGATGAACGACGAGTTCATTCAGACCCCCTGCCAAAACATTGAGGAGGTTCCTCAAACAATTTCTGTAACCAAAACTACTATCAATGTTCCAAAGATTACCAGACTTCCACTGAAGATGGCTTCTCTGAAGGATGCCAAAGCGGTAGTGGAAAAAGGTGGGTCTACCATTTGGGGCCAACTTCTTGACATCCCCTACAAATCTGACAAGTTTGGTTTGGGTTTTACTTTAGGAGCCCAAAGAGTTATTCATCATGGTAGCGCCGAAGGACCACCACTATGCATCAACAGCCATGGAATAAATGCTCTAGAAGACGGTGATAGCGACTGCGACATGGACAAGTGGATCTTCCCAACTATCAGTGGTGGACTCAATAATTGGGAGGCCAAGGATTTTGTTCCTATTACTTTTATTCAGGAGTAATTGCCTTTTTTTTTGGGATATGTAATATTTGAACAATTTGAACTCTAAAGCCTTGTGTCTTACCCGAAGCACAATGGTCTATTTGTGAGGGTTATTATTTCATCTTCATATGTAATTAATAAATCATTGGACGTTTTGCATACAAATTTTACACTCCCTGTCTTTCTTTTCTGCTTTTATTTTATTAAAATAGTTATGCTCGCTTACACACACCCACATATCAAACTGCAAATCCTCATCCACTCTGGATCCCATTGATAACGGTTCTGCTATTGCCAATTATAACTTTGAAAATACGATCTACCAAGCCGAGGACGAAGGTGAGGAAGATTGTGAAGTACCAGGAGAGCTTGCCATACTGTTACAGTAGGAGGAAAGGGCAACACAGCCTCATGAAGAGTCAGTTGAGACAGTAAACTTGGGTACTAAGGAGGATAAGAAGGAAGCAGAGATAGGTGTCGATCTGGAGCATAGTGTCAAAAAGCAGTTAATTCAGATGTTACATGACTATGGTGAGGTCTTTGCCTGGTCATACGAAGACATGCCAGGGCTTGACACTGATAATGTGGTTCATCGCCTGCCAACAAAAGAAGACTACCCTCCTGTGAAGCAAAAGGTTCGTCGTATGCGACCAGAGATGTCAGAAAAGATCAAGGCTAAAGTTATGAAACAATTCAATATCGGTTTCTTAGTTGTTACCTCTTATCCACAATGGGTTGCGAATGTTGTTCTGGTGCCTAAGAAGGATGGTAAAGTACGCATGTGTGTGGATTACAGAGACCTGAATAGGGCAAGCCCCAAGGATGACTTTCCGCTTCCCCATATTGATGTTCTAGTTGACAATACCGCACAACAGAAGATATTATCCTTCATGGATGGTTTCTCCGGGTACAATCAGATCAAAATGGCACCTGAAGATATGGAGAAAACAACCTTTGTTACGCGGTGGGGCACTTTCTGCTACAAAGTTATGCCATTTGGGTTAAAGAACGTCGGGGAAACTTATCAGCATGCCATGGTAGGTTTGTTTCACGGTATGATCCATCACGAGATAGAGGTCTATGTCGATGATATGATAGCCAGGTCTCAGACTGAAGAGGAGCACCTTGATAACCTGCAGAAGCTGTTTGAAAGACTGAAGAAGTACAAACTGAGGATGAACCCGAATAAGTGCACTTTTGGGGTAAGATCTGGTAAGCTCTTAGGCTTCGTTGTCAGCGGCAAAGGTATTGAAGTAGACCCTGCAAAGGTTAAAGCTATATAAGAAATTCCAACTCCTCGCACTGAGAAGGAGGTTAGGGGATTCTTGGGGTGTCTAAACTACATTGCCAGATTCATTTCCCATTGTGATACGGTGGCAGAACCGACTGTTAATACTGGTTTGTGTTTTGCATTTTTTGTTTGCAAAATGTCGCGGTAAGCAAGAGTCGCCACCGACTTTTATTTCATCCAATCATGGAAAAGGAAAAAGAACAGAAAAAACCTTTTTTCGAGATATTCTGAGTACGGGGGGTAGATTATAGAAAGGGAAGGTGTTAGATCCCTTTCTATCCGTAGTTATCTACGGACTCTTAGGTACTTGCTCAGTTTTCAAATTACTTGTGTGTGTTTGTCTTAAATTTTTTTTACTTCGTGATAACCCTTGTATCAGTCCTCAAGGGTGTGACGAAGTTTGTTTTGAAAATTTGTTTGAAAAGGTGTTTGTGTGAAAAGTTTTTTATTGAGCAAGTACTTAAGATTCTACCTACTCAAAAAAAGATTGTTCATTCTATTTCCTTTAGACAGCACTATCCCACTATTAAGGAGTAGGTAGCACCGTCGTTGGAGTTGTAAGGAACGTTCGAAAGGGACAAATACAATCACTAAAGCAATAGTTAGAAACTTTAGTAATAACCCTGGAGTCTTAAGATCTTTTCAAGACAACATTTCTGAGGCAACATTTCCGAGGCAACATTCGAATGGGACATTTGATCTTTTAGACATGAGGGTGACCACTAAAATTTCCTATGCTTAATGACTGTTTACCGAAGGCAACCGGGGTGAGGCAAACCCTAGGAGTGAACATGTACATGTGAACTTTTTTCAGTTATTTAGTCTTTGCATATTAGGTGATCTACCTTTTTAAATTTCAAGCATTCTTTTCATACAATCCTATTAGTCATACATCTAGACAGTTAAAGATTGCGGAAATTTAAAGTGCAAAAAATAAACCTAGCTATTACAAGGCTTCGGGAGGGGAATTAATTACATGACCAAAAAATTGGGGATTCAAACAGTAAATAAAAACCCTAGGTTAACTATTACAAACCCTGAACAGTTACAAAATAATGGGCAAATAATTAACAAGCGCGTAACAAATTAAATGCGAGGACGATTGAAATAACCTAAAACCCTAATTGAGAGAGAAAAGATTTTTTTGTGGATTTTTATTTGAGAAAACATTTAATTGCAAATTAATTAAACCTAATTTCTAATTGTTCTTTAAATTATGAAAGAAATTAAATTAACCTAATTTTCTAACTAAATTAATTAATTAAAGAAATAGATATTCATGAGAAAAATGATTTTTGATGCATTTTTAAAGAAAATTAATTAAATTATGTACAACTAAAATCCTAATTCTAATTATTTTTAATTATAAAAAGAAGATTAAATTACCCTAAAATTAATTAAAATAATTAATTAAAAATATTTATTAAAAAAAAGATCTTTTTGTGATTTGTGTTTAATAAAAATAATAATTTATGTGTTAATTAAAAAGGAAAATGATTAATGAAATAAATATAGAAATAAAAAAATGGGAAAAAAAGAGAATTGGGCCTGTTTGTATTGCTGAAGAGGGGGTGAGAAACTGAATTTCCTGGCCCAACAAAGCTGAGCCCAGTCAACCACGCTGGATCCTGTGCAGCGTTTGACTTGAGGTGCATCATGGTCCTTCAGGCTGGAATCGTCATATCTAGGTAGGAGCGCATCTAGTGGCTGGATACTGGGGGTTGTATGGAAGGCGTCTGGAGGAGTGGAACGCTGGATCTATTGCAAGAAAAGAAAATAAATAAAGTGCTGGGACCTGGGATCGAACCCAGGTCCTTACGCCTTGTACCAATGCTACGCTGCCAACTGAGCTATTATGGTTAATTGTTAATACAGTAATAATAATTCATAATATATAAAAACAAATCCCATGCCCTGAAACAAACAACACGCACGCGCTGAATTCAAATATACCAATAGGGTGGTGACAAATCACCATCTTCTACCTCCAGCCCGTCGTCTTAGGTTTATGACCTATACCTACAGACGTTTGCTGTAACTATAAACCTGCACAACTAAAAAATCTCATACGAGCATGATAAATTAATTGTGATGGTACCAATCAACTCATCTTGGCCTCACGAGCATCATGGTACCGGATTCATAGCCTAATTTTACCTGTATACAAAGACCCTAAAACTCATGTAGAAACCCTAACAATGGAAAATGCGTGTGAAAGTCCCAAAAATGCAATTAAACTATGTGGTCAGCTTGAAAACATGATGAGGATTACAAATATATAACTTAAACATGCTAAAGATGCCAGGAATACAGTAATCGATTTTGAGTTTAAGGGCAAACCGTGAGAGCAATTACGCGCGTTTCTGGGTGTTTCAAGCCTTGCAAATGATCCAATTGGCTTCTGGGAAGGTCCAAGAATCGATTAGCAGCGTTGGAATGGTCTGAATTGATCTCTAAATGCAAAAACGATCCATCACTTTTTGTCACTTTTTTGGAATTTTGTTTTTTGTTTTCACGACTGCTAATCTCTCCCTTTTGATCTGCAATTGTTGTATACATATAATAGACTAAATTAGGTCAATAAAATTGGCATGAATCTTGAGAAATAATGGAAATTGGATTTGATTTGCTTTTGTATGATATATTTCTAAAACAAGCTTCAATCTAATCTTTTCCAACCCTAATGAGTCTTACACAAATTGATCATCATGCTAGCTGTACATATACTCCAAATGTGCACAAAAATCCCAAGATTTGATTTGCTTTTATTATTTTACCATTTAATTTGATTTATTTTGATTTAAATGAATAAAAAATCAAAATAAATGATAAAAGTAATAAAATAATAGGTGGAAAAGCTCAGGGGTCGTGGATCCTATTAGAAGCATGTTTCAAGCAAGAAAACATGGGCCCCTTTGAAAAAAAAATGCAAATTTGATCAATGTTTGACTTTTGACAATTTTCCAAAAATTGCCAACTTTGACAATGCACAACTCTCTCAATTTTGACCCTAGAGAGGTGTTCTTGGACTTTTTAGAAATATTAGGATGTCTCCTAACCAACCCTTTTGGTTTCATCTCAATTGAATCTTCCATGTTCATGTATGAAGCTTTGACCCAAAAGGTGTTTTTGTTGACTTTTCAAAAGGACCTATAATGTAAAAATTCATATCTTTTTATGAGGGCATATTTTAAACTTGAGGGATGAAGATGAATTGTAGGTAATTTCATCCTCTTCAAATGAGTCTTGGATGGAAAATTTATGATAAAGTATGAAGAAGTTATGCTTGGTCAAAGTTGGGTTGACTTTTCCTACAAAACCCTAATTTAGCAACTTTTGGGTTTTGATGAATTTGGAGCATTCCTTGAGGAATCATGATCAACACTTGATCAAATGATGAAAGTCACTTCAAAATGTTGATGTTGACCAAAAATCTTGAGGTTTGACTGTCTGTGGGCCACAATTGACTTTTGACCTAATATTGTCGATTCTCAATCATTTAAGCAGTTGACTGAGCAAACTTCTTATGCAAGGCTTGAAACTTGGCATGGATGATCTTGGGAACATATTAAGACCTTGGAAATAATTTGAGGCCTTTGTGGTTCACCCATTTTGATGAAAATGGAAGCCCTAATTTGAGGTATACTGCCTTAGGAGAGAGTTTGTCTGGTCCACTCTTGGGCAACCTTGAGCAAATTGAAGATCTCAATGGACATGTATTGAGTAAAGTGAGAGGGAAAATTTTGGGGTACAACAACTTCCCCTGTTCAATCATCTTAAACCTGAGGATGTAGATTGGTTGTCTGCCTTTCGTGATCTGAAGGTGGAAGATGATTGAACACTAGAGTGCCCAGAAATTTGCACTCGCATGAAGTGGTACTTGATTTGTGATATCGGGAATGGGCTTACATATTCAATTTGGAGGTTGATGGTAGAGGATTTGTCGGAGATGGGCTTAAAGATGCCATCCTGGATGATATGACGGAGAATCGTCGGAGATGGGCTTAAAAATGCCATCTAGATAATGTTGATTTCCTGAGACATTCCTTTGACGGGAGTTCCTGTTCCTGTTGTTGATGAGGAATCTGCTGAGGAATGTTGGTATTTGTCTTGGGAGAAATAGAATTTTAGGAGCTTCTGTTGTCCGTTACTCTACTGGGGAAATGCGAAACCAATCGTGTTTGATCAGGTCCAGGTCTTACAGTGTTGTGGACTGCTGTCTGGAGATCAGAGAGAAGGAACATGAATAGTAAGGTTATAAGAAGGAACCTGGATAGTAGGGTTACTTCGATATGAAAAGCCTGGATAGTAGGGCTGTGAGAAGGAACCTGGATAGTAGGGTTACTTTGATATGAAAAGCCTGGATAGTAGGGCTGTGATAAGTGTGATACGGTGGAAGAACTGACTGTTTTTGAAATGCTGGTTTGTGTTTTGTGTTTATTTTCGCAAAATGTCGCGGTAAGCAAGAGTCGCCACCGACTTTTATTTTATCCAACAAGGAAAGGAAAAAAGCACAGAAAAATTCCTTTTTCGAGATTTTCTAAGTACGGGGGGTAGGTTATAGAAAGGGAAGGTATTAGCACCCTTTCTATCCATGGTTTTCTATGGGCTCTTAGGTACTTACTCATTATTTTCAAAATTGTTTTCTTTGTGTTTGTGGGTTTTGAAAAGTTTTTGTTTTGACTTTGATTTAACTCTTTCTTTTATCTTCAAGAGTGTAATGAAGTGTTTTTGAAAACTTGTTTGTAAAAGAGTGTAAGTGTGAAAAAGTTTTGTTTTGATTGAGCAAGTACTTAAGAGCTAATGTACCTACTCGAAAAAAGAATTGTTCTATGTTTGTTGCCTTTAGACAATGCTATCCCACTATTAGTGAGTAGGTAGCACCGTCGTTGGAGTTTGAGGGTCAATTCGAAAAGGGACGTACGGTCACTAAAGCAATGTTAGGACGTCTTAGTGGTAACCCTAATGTCTTAGATCATTTATCCGAGGCAACAATATCCGAGGCAACCTTTCCGAGGCAACTTATGATCTTTTAGACAAGAGAATGACCGTTTACAAAGGCAACCAAGTGGGAGTGTACCCTAGGAGTGCGCATGTGCGAGTGATTCAGTTTCAGATTATTTTATCTTTGCACATTTAGGGTGATCTAACTGTTTTAAATTTAGCCATACATTATTGTCATGCAAACCCTATTATCAAACATCTAGCAGTTAAATATTTGCAGAAATTAAAGTGCGGAATTTAAACTAACTATTACAAGGCTTCGGGTATTTACATAGCCAAAAACAAACCATTTGAAATTAAAAGCGGAAAAAATAAATAAATGTCCTAATTAAATTATTACAAACCGGGAGCAGATACAATAATTGGATAAAAATAAAACGCGCGGGAAAATTAGATCGAATGCGAGAACTAGGGTTTTGACCCTCTTAATTAAAAGAAAACGTTTTTGTTGTTTTTTAACATTTTTTAAGAAAAGAAATTAAGTCCTAAAATTAAATGCTAAATTAATTAGTTATTAAATTAATTAATGAAAAATAATTGCAAGACCTATTTTTGGATTTTTGTTATTTTAGGAAAGAAATAAAATAATTAAGTTAATGTTAAAAACCTATTGATTCTAATTAGTTTTAATTATTTGAAAAATAAATTAAAGTTTATCTAACATAAATAACCTAATTAATTTAATTAATTTATTGATGAAAAATAAAAATTCTGATTTTAATTGGATAAAAAAATGTTTTTTTGATAAAAAAAGGAAATTATTTAATGGTTAGTAAAATAAATAAACAAATTAAATAAAATAATAAAAAAAGATGGAGAGAGAAAATGGGCCTGAATGTAGCATTTTGGAGGGTGCAAATAGCTGAAATTTGGGCCCAAAAGTGATGATCCGTTTTGACTTTTGCAATCCTGTATGGCATGTTTGACTTGGCCTATGGTGCACTCTCAGTGGTGGCCACAAGATCTGGCCATCTGGCGCGTTGGATGATGAGGGAGTATGATGGACATCCTGGCTTCGCTTGCACTGAATCACCTGAAAATAAATGGGAAAATAGCAAATGCTGGAGGTAGGGATTGAACCCCTGACCTCCAGCCTCTAACGCCTTAAGAGCCTATGTGGCCACCACTGCACCAATTATTTTTGTTTGTTCATAAAACACAATAATAATCATATATGAAAAACAAAGAAATATTGGAAATTTAACAAAATGCACGCTAATCGTTTGAACGGGCCAGTAGGGGAGCGACACTTCATCGTCTCCTTCCTCTCTCCGTGGCTAAAGGTTTTAAGACCTATACCCACGGACAATGTTCGTCACTGTAACCATGCCAATCTACAAAGTCACGTACAGGTAATATAAATGAACACCAAGGCCATGGTTAGAACCGTCTTCTTCTTCTGAACACAACCGTACCCATTACAATGGCCAATTGTTCCTGAAATAAAAAAACCTAAAACCAAGCTCGAAAACCTAGCAATGGTGATTAACGCTACAAGCCATATAAATGAAATTGAATAATGCAGAAATTTTGCAAATGCTCTATAGATTAATAATATGTCATCAATTCATGTTAACAATGCCTAAATTACAAAATGCGAATTCAAGAACAGGGGTGCATCGTGATGGACTTACAGCGCGTTTAGGGACCGGAACGGACTTATTCTTGATAGCTTTAGGTTCCTGAGGGTGCCAGGAAGCGATTGGGACAGAAAACAACCTGTAAGTGTTTGTTTGTTGGCATTACTTTTTGGTAAAACCAGATTTGCAAATGTCATGACTGATGTCATAACATTCTGGGATAAAGGTAAATTCTGCAGAAGGAATGTTCTACAGGAACTACTCAGTATGAGTAAATATCATGATGATTAAGCTATGATCATATGTACTGAATTCTACCAAAATCAGTGAGCAAGATACATGATGTCATAACCTATGTTAAGACATCCTGTACTGATCAAGTTGTTGTGCAGATTTATTGTTCCAGAGATTTTTCAGGAATCTGGTGTACTTTCTGAGATGTAGTATATTGACTAGATCAGATGCTCATGTGGATATTTAGGTTAACCTTGCTTAACCCTAATCTGTTATGATGAAAGCCCAAGACCAAGTCTTTAGGTTAACTTGGTTAACCCTAGCTATTTTTATGGAAGCCCTAAATGAAGAATAGGCTGCTTATATATTTCTCACGAAGCCTAATGGTGAGCAGTGCTTTTGACAGAAGATCAATAAGGCATTGTATAGTTGTAACTACTGTGAGCCAAGCAATTATCATTTTGATAAGTGACTTGGAGTAGGATTTGGTTGTAAGGGTTGTTTATCACTCAAAGCTTTGAAGCACGAGTGTTGTGTCTCTTGATTAAAGCTTTGAAGCAAAATCAAGCGTGTGTATTGAAGAATGTCTTCATAATCTTATTTATCAGTAAATTAGTATCACTGCTGTGATTGAGGGGGAGTGAGTAGGAACTCAGGTTTAAGTAGGACTTAGATTGAAGTTGCATTGGGTAGGTCTTAAGTGAAGGAGATAAACTGGTTGGTTTATTCCTAAATTAATACCTCTTATAGTGAATTTCATCCCTGGCTTGGTAGCCCCACAGTAGGTGTTGTTTTACACTGAACTGGGTTAACAATTGATTGTGTTCTTTACTGTCTTTTAAATTACTTTGGTGTGTGTACAATTTGTCAGATACGGTGTCATAACATTCACTGTGACATGAAGTATCTGTTGCCAGAATTTCAATTGGCATCAGAGCAGGCACCCTGCCTGTCTTTCTGGGTAAGATCTATGGATATTATTTTTTGGCACTATGGACAAGGAAGGAGGATTTGGGAACAGACCACCTATTCTGGATGGATCAAATTATGACTACTGGAAACCTCGTATGATTGCCTTCTTGAAGTCACTGGACAAAAAGGCTTGGAGAGCTGCTGACAAAGGATGGAACCATCCCACCATAATTGGGAAAGATGGGACGACTAGTCTGAAACCTGAGGAAGAATGGAGAAAAGAAGAAGATGAGTTAGCCCTGGGTAACTCTAAAGCATTAAATTCCTTGTTCAATGGAATTGATAGAAACATATTCAGACTAGTACATCAATGTGAACTGGCCAAGGATGTTTGGGACACTCTTAAAACCACCAATGAGGGTACATCCAAAGTAAAAATGTCAAGACTTCAGATGCTCACTACCAAATTTGAGAATCTAAGGATGATGGAAGATGAGACCATTCATGAGTTTCACATGAACATCTTGGAAATTGCCAACACCTCAGGAGCATTGGGGGAAAAGATGTCAGAAGAAAAGCTGGTGAGAAAGATTCTCAGATCCTTGCCTAAAAGGTTTTCAATGAAAGTGACTGCTATAGAGGAAGCTCAGGATATCTGCAACTTGAAGGTTGATGAACTCATTGGGTCACTTCAAACATTTGAGTTGGGGATCAGTGATAATGTTGACAAGAAAAACAAGAGCATAGCCCTTGTATCCAATACTGAAGATGAAAGCAAGGAGAGTGATGAAGAGAATATTTCAGAAGCTATAGCTATGCTTGGAAGGCAGTTCAACAAACTCATCAAGAGAATGGACCCAAAGTCAAGATCAAATGTCAAGAACATTTCCTCTGACATTAGCAGATCCTATGACTCCAGCAGAAGAACTAAGTCTGAAGAAAAGGAAAATCAAAGCAGAGGAATCCAATGCCATGGATGTGAAGGATATGGGCACATTCGAGCTGAATGTCCTACCTTTCTTAAGAAACAAAAAGGAATGTCTGTTACTTGGTCTGATGCTGACTCAGAAAGTAACTCTGAAGAAGAATCTTCTAAACTAGTTACTGCACTATCTGGTATTTGTAACTTTGATAATGATTCTAGTGATGAGGAAGTGACATTTGAAGAACTTGCTGACTCCTACAAGAAGCTATGTATCAGAAGTGCTGAAGTCTGTCAGCAAAATAAGAAACAGAAAAAGCTCATAGTTAAGTTGGAGGTTGAGAAGAAGGCAACCACTGCTACTATAAGCCATCTCGAAGGTGAAGTTTTAATGTTGAACTCCAAACTTGATCAGATGACTAAGTCTGTCAAGATGTTAACAAATGGAACTGACAAGTTGGAAGAAATCCTTCAGGATGGACAAAATGCAGGAAACATGTCTGGTCTAGGATTTGTGGCTGCAAAGAAATCTGCTGTTGACAAGAAGAAGACCAGGCCTGATAAACAAATGTCAAAGCAGATGTCACAACATAGGACTCAACATCAAGAACAGAGAAATTTGAAGAAAAAGTATCAAAGATGGAGATGTCATTATTATGGAAAGTTTGGTCACATAAAGCCATTCTGCTTCAGATTATATGGATATCCTAATCAGACCCCAGTTGTCAAACCTAAATCTAACAAGGCACCATATACTCAACAGTGGAAGAAAAAGGCTACTGCCCTGATAGCTCACACCTCCCTTAGAGTCTCTGCAAAGGAAGACTGGTACTTTGACAGTGGATGCTCTAAACACATGACTGGAATCAAGAATCTTCTCAATAATGTTAAACCTCATACTACTAGTTATGTGACTTTTGGAGATGGTGCTAGAGGAGAAATCAAAGGATTGGAAACTTGGACTGCCCTGGAGTTCCAAACCTAAATAAAGTATTGCTGGTAAAAGGCTTGACTGCTAATCTCATAAGTATCAGTCAATTATGTGATCTAGGATTCAAGGTCAACTTCACCAAGTCTGAATGTCTTGTAACTAATGAAAAACAAGAAGTTGTAATGAGAGGAGTCAGATCAAAAGACAACTGTTACTTATGGGAGTCTGAAAACACTAACTACTCTTCTGTATGCTCTATAGCCAAAGAAGAAAAGGAAGTGAAACTGTGGCACCAAAAACTTGGTCATTTACATCTTAGAGGGATGAAAAACATCATATCCATGGAGGCTGTCAGAGGGATTCCAAGGCTTCAGATTGATGAAGGGAGAGTCTGTGGTGAATGTCAGGTTGGAAAGCAAACTAGAATGTCACATCCAAAGACAAGACACCTGACCACCTCTAAGGTGCTAGAACTTCTACATATGGATCTGATGGGTCCCATGCAGGTGGAAAGTCTTGGTGGAAAGAGATATGCCTATGTTGTTGTGGATGATTTTTCCAGATTCACCTGGATAAACTTCATTATGGAAAAGTCTGATGTATTTGATGTATTTAAGGAATTGTGCAAAAGAATTCAAAGAGAAAAAGAAGGATGCATTGTCAGAATTAGAAGTGATCATGGTAAGGAATTTGAAAATAGTAAGTTTGATGAGTTCTGTTCCTCAGAAGGAATCAATCATGAGTTCTCTTCACCTATAACTCCTAAACAAAATGGAGTTATGGAAAGGAAAAACAGGACTATACAGGAATCTGCCAGAGCAACGATACATGCCAAAAAGCTTCCTATTCATTTTTGGCCTGAAGCTATGAATACATCCTGTTATGTCCATAACAGGGTCACCTTGAGAAAGGGAACATCATCCACCATTTATGAACTATGGAAAGGAAGAAAGCCTACAGTGAAGTACTTCCATGTCTTTGGGAGCAAATGCTATATTCTGACAGATCGTGAACAAAGGAGAAAGATGGACCCTAAAAGTGATGAAGGAATATTCCTAGGATACTCTACCAACAACAGAGCATATAGGGTATTCAATTCCAGGACCAAAGTTATGATCGAGTCTATAAATGTCATAGTTGATGATCACCATGAGGAAACAAATGTCCCATATGATGTTGAGACATTCTTTGAGACTTCAACACAAGTGTCTAAAAAGGATGATGTGCCTAATCCTACTCCATCAGAGTCTGAATCAAAGGAAGCTAACAAAGATCCTTCCATCAGAATTCAGAAAGATCATCCTAAGGAACTCATCATAGGAGATCCTAACAGTGGAGTCACTACAAGATCTAGAGAAATCATCACAAACTCTTGCTTTGTGTCTAAGATTGAACCAAAAAATGTTAAAGAGGCTTTGACTGATGAATACTGGATTGGAGCAATGCAAGATGAATTTAACCAGTTCAAGTAACATGAAGTATGGGAGTTAGTTCCTAGACCAGAAGGAACAAACATCATTGGCACAAAGTGGATCTACAAGAACAAGTCAGATGCTGAAGGAGTTGTCACCAGGAATAAGGCAAGGCTTGTTGCTCAAGGATACACTCAAGTTGAAGGGGTTGATTTTGATGAGACTTTTGCTCCTGTAGCCAAACTGGAATCAATCAGACTTCTATTGGGAGTTGCTTGTCTCCTTAAGTTCAAGCTGTTTCAGATGGATGTGAAGAGTGCCTTCCTAAATGGGTACTTAAATGAGGAAGTATATGTGGAATAGCCTAAAAGATTTGTGGATCCAAACGGTCCTGATCATGTCTACAAATCGAGTAAAGCTTTATATGGTCTGAAACAAGCTCCTAGAGCTTGGTATGACAGGTTGACAAAGTTCCTCACTGACAAAGGATACATGAAAGGAGGTTTAGATAAAACTCTTTTTGTCAAGAATGAAGGAGGAAAGATAATGGTAGCTCAAATTTATGTTGATGACATAGTGTTTGGAGGAATGTCAGATAAAATGGTTAAACATTTTGCTAACCAGATGCAAGCTAAATTTGAAATGAGCCTCATGGGAGAATTGACCTACTTTCTTGGACTACAAGTCACACAGATGGAAGACTCAATTTTTCTGTCTCAAAGCAAGTATGCAAAGAATATTGTCAAGAAGTTTGGGATGGAGAATGCCAGTCATAAAAGGACTCCTGCACATACTCATTTAAAGTTGTCCAAAGACACAAGTGGGGCAAATGTGGATCAAAGCTTGTACAGAAGCATGATAGGAAGTCTGCTATACTTAACAGCCAACAGACCTGACATTGCCTTTGCAGTTGGAGTATGTGCAAGATACCAGGCTGAACCCAAAGTAAGTCACATCAACCAGGTGAAAAGAATTATGAAGTATGTGAGTGGAACTTACAATTATGGCATGCTGTACTCTCATGGATGTGAACCAATTCTGTCTGGTTATTGTGATGCTGATTGGGATGGTAGTGCTGATGATAGAAAGAGCACCTCTGGAGGATGCTTCTTTTTGGGAAATAATCTTGTCTCTTGGTTCAGCAAGAAACAAAATTGTGTGTCTCTATCTACTGCTGAAGCTGAATACATAGCAGCTGGTAGCAGCTGTTCTCAAATGATCTGGATGAAACAGATGCTGACTGAGTATAATGTCACACAAGATGTCATGACATTGTACTGTAACAATTTGAGTACTATTAACATATCCAAGAATCCGATATAGCACAGCAAGACTAAGCATATTGACATTAGACATCACTTCATCAGAGATCTTGTGGAGGAAAAGGTGATTAAGCTAGAACATGTTACCACTGAACTACAACTAGCTGACATTTTTACCAAGGCATCTGCTGCTAGTCAGCTTGAGAATTTAAGGGGCAAGCTGGGTATTTGCCAATATGAAGAGATGTAGCAATTAATTTTGCTTAATACAAGGGTTGAAAGAGATATTTTAATCAAGTCTATTCTGATTGGGCTAATCATTTGTTTCCCTCTTTCTTTCCAAAAGTTTAAGAAGAGGAATAGACATACCTATATCTCCCTCTTCTCATTTTGCTGCATCACTCTCCACTCCCTCAAAAGAATATTTCACACACGCTGTCACTTGTCTTCTCAATCTCTTAAGATGTCTCAACAATCTGCGTCATCATCTTCATCAAAGGCAACTGCATCTTCCTCACCCACTGGCACCGAACCTAGGGCAATCGTAAACTGCATGGATGCTGATGTTCTTGAGGTAACTCCTCTTCGTGAAATGGCAGCTGATCCTACTAAGGTCAAGAAGCTGCAAACCAGACATGCAAGAAGATCACAAGCTTCTCCCTCTGGTAAATCTTCTCAACCATCATCCTATGTTCCTCCAGAGATAGCTAATAGGGAAGGTTCTGCTTATGTGCATCAAGCTATTGCCAGACTAGTCACTAGGATTCTTAATGAGAATCACTCTGTTCCTGGTATATCTGTACCATTGAACCAAGAAACTGCTAGTCCTATTGTAGAAAGTGATCCCAATGTCACTCAGAACGTTGAGACACCTGATGACAACGTTGAGAAATCTCCAGAGAAACCTGATGATCACCAGACCCCTACTGACAAGGCTGTTGAACCTCTTGTCATTGATGTTGATGAAGAATTCTCTGACAATGATTTAATTGCCAATATCAACCCTAGCATAGCTAGAAGGATGATGAGTAGAAAAGAGAAGCAGAATGCTTCCCAAAGCCCCTCCAAAGAGAAGGCTACTGAAGTTGTTCATGAGAAAGCTAGGCCTGAGAACAAGGCTAGAGAAGAAGCCGAGAAGGATCAAAAAGCTGGAACTTCGAAAGGGAAAGGTAAGGTAAAAGCTAGGGTATCTGTTGGTAGGCTCCTGAGACAACCTATAGTCAAGAAAAGAAAGGCTCCTGAACCCTCTGAATCTGATGAGGAATCAGACTTTGTTTTTGATGTTGAGAGCAATGTTCTAGACATTCCTCTCAGGAAGAAACCCTCTTCTAACAAACTGCCTAAGGTTCCTGAAGTTTCCATTGACAACATCTCCTTTCACCATCCAGAAAATGCAAGCAGGTGGAAGTATGTGTTTCTGAAAAGGATTGCCTTAGAGAGGGAGCTGAACAGAAGTGCTATTGAGTGTAAGGAAATCATGGATCTCATTAAGGCTGCTGGCCTGATGAAAACAGTGGTCAAGTTTTCCAACTGCTATGAGATTCTTGTCAAGGAATTCATAGTAAATTTGTCTAGTGGTTGTGCTTATGGAAAGTCAGCTGATTTTAAGAGTGTTTATGTGAGAGGAAGGAAGGTAAAATTCTCCCCTACTGTGATAAACAAATACCTAGGAAGGCCTGATGATGCTCAACCTGAGCTTGAAGTTACTGACAACCAGGTTTGTCAAACCATCACTGCCAAGCAAGTCAAGCACTGGCCCTTGAAAGGGAAGCTAACTGCAAGCAAGCTGAGTATGAAGTTTGCCATACTGCACAAAGTTGGTGCAGCTAACTGTGTTCCCAACAACCACAAATCCACCATCTCCACTGGTTTGGGAAGATTTATCTATGCTGTTGGAACCAGAACAAACTTTGATTATGGCAACTACATCTTTGATCAAACAATGAAACATGCTGAGAGCTATGCTATTAAAGGCCCTATTGCTTTTCCCTCTCTCCTGTGTGGTATAATCATTGATCAGTATCCTGATATTCTGGTTGAAAAGGACTCTGTGTGCAAAAGAGCCCCTGCACTTGATTTTCATTATAAGTTGTTTCAGGGAACACATGTCCCTGACATTGTTATGACAACTGCTGAGACATCAAATTTTAAAGCTCATTCCAAGAAGGCTGATGTTATAGCTGTTCTAAAAGAAACCTGCAGAGATCTTGATGCAAGAAAAATGACTCTTGAAGAGCTGATTACCAGTCTGGAACAGCAGGAGAATGAAGAACAAATGAGGGAAGAAGGTGCTGATAAAGAACAACATGATGATTCTACAAGAAGCTCACCAGAAAATGCTGCTTCCTCAGGGGGTGACAGTACCTGAAGGTCTATGTTTGCTGAGTTGAAAAGATTGATGCTGGAACTTGTTGCTGCTATTTGATACCTTATCTTTGTTTCTGTGTTTTTTTTTTAATTTCCTTTTGGATGACTGTATAACTTAAAGTACTAGTACCTTTGGCCTCTTTATGGCTAAAAAGGGGGAGAAGA
This sequence comes from Vicia faba, assembly GCA_948472305.1. NCBI lineage: Eukaryota > Viridiplantae > Streptophyta > Magnoliopsida > Fabales > Fabaceae > Vicia > Vicia faba. The sequence continues at coordinate 279,293,306 of OX451738.1, read as the reverse complement.
AATTGTGGTAATTTTGGTAGAATTAGATATTGGTAGCTGTTATTAAAAATTCTGCTGCTTTCTAATCTCTGATTGTTTAGGGGTTTTAGCCAAAAATTTGCCAAAGGGGGAGTTTGTAAGTGTTTGTTTGTTGGCATTACTTTTTGGTAAAACCAGATTTGCGAATGTCATGACTGATGTCATAACATTCTGGGATAAAGGTAAATTCTGCAGAAGGAATGTTCTACAGGAACTACTCAGTATGAGTAAATATCATGATGATTAAGCTATGATCATATGTACTGAATTCTACCAAAATCAGTGAGCAAGATACATGATGTCATAACCTATGTTAAGACATCCTGTACTGATCAAGTTGTTGTGCAGATTTATTGTTCCAGAGATTTTTCAGGAATCTGGTGTACTTTCTGAGATGTAGTATATTGACTAGATCAGATGCTCACATGGATATTTAGGTTAACCTTGCTTAACCCTAATTTGTTATGGTGAAAGCCCAAGACCAAGTCTTTAGGTTAACTTGGTTAACCCTAGCTATTTTTATGGAAGCCCTAAATGAAGAATAGGCTGCTTATATATTTCTCACGAAGCCTAATGGTGAGCAGTGCATCTTGACAGAAGATCAATAAGGCATTGTATAGTTGTAACTACTGTGAGCCAAGAAATTATCATTTTGATAAGTGAATTGGAGTAGTATTTGGTTGTAAGGGTTGTTTATCACTCAAAGCTTTGAAGCACGAGTGTTGTGTCTCTTGATTAAAGATTTGAAGCAAAATCAAGTGTGTGTATTGAAGAATGTCTTCATAATCTTATTTATCAGTAAAGTAGTATCACTGCTGTGATTGAGGGGGAGTGAGTAGGAACTCAGGTTTAAGTAGGACTTAGATTGAAGTTGCATTGGGTAGGTCTTAAGTGAAGGAGATAAACTGGTTGGTTTATTCCTAAATTAATACCTCTTATAGTGAATTTCCTCCCTAGCTTGGTAGCCCCCACAATAGGTGTTGTTTTACACTGAACTGGGTTAACAATTGATTGTGTTCTTTACTGTCTTTTAAATTACTTTGGTGTGTGTACAATTTGTCAGATACGATGTCATAACATTCACTGTGACATTAAGTATCTGTTGCCAGAATTTCACAAGCCTTGAGGATGCCTCTAACTATCAATTCGATCTCACACTTTTTGCTTGTTTTTTCAAATCTGATTCTCCTTCTCTCGCCTGTTTTCAACCTTCCTTTTGATCTGCACGCAGTCTATATGTATTAGTGAAGGAATTAGGGTTGCAAAACTGATCAAAATCCTTCTCTTTCAATGCCTTTTGATTTGATTTGATTTGCTTTGAAAACCTTCCAAATTTGGCTTATTTCCAATATTTTTGTGCATACAAGCCTTAATGCAAATTTGAGTGATGCTAGCTGTTCAATGAAGCCTGAAACAAACACAAAATCCCTTGTTATCAATGTTTTGGATTTTTATTTGATTTATTTGATTTAATTTGATTTAAATTGAATTAATTCAAATAAAAACCAAATTAAATAATAAAAATAAGATATGGACAAGTGGAAAAGGCTAGAGCACGTGGGCTATGTTGCCAACTTAAAACAAGTGAAAAAGATTGGGCCCATTTGGCAAAATTTGAAGTTTTGGGCATAGTTGACTTTTGGCAATTTTGCAAAAAAGGTCAACTTCACCAATGCATAACTTCCTCAATTTTGAACCTTTGGAGGTGTTCTAGGACTTTTTAGAAAGCTTGAGATGTCCTCTAAGCAACCCTTTTGGTCTCATATCAATTTCATATTCCATGCTCATGTATGAAGCTTTGACAAAAATGTGTTTTTGTTGACTTTTCAAAATGACCTATAATGTCCAAATTCATAACTTCTTGTGTGTGCATATTTTGATCTTGGGAGCTGAAGATGGATTGTAGGGAATTGCATCCTCTTCAAAATGATCTTTGGATGGGTCATTTCTCATAAAGCATGAGAAAGTTATGCTGGGTCAAAGTTGAGTTGACTTTTCATACAAAACCCTAATTTAACAACTTTTGAATCTTGATGAATTGTGAGCAATCCTTGATGAATCATGATCAACCCTTGATCAAATGATGAAATATACTTCAAAATGAGAATGTTGACCAAAATCTTGAAGTTTGACTGTATGTAGGTCACAATTGACTTTTGCCCAAGCACAGTCGATTTTGGACCTTTGAGCAATTGACTGAGCAAAATTCCTCTACAAGGCTTGAAACTTGACATGGATGATCTTGAGAACATATTAGGACATTGGTGAGAATTTGGGACCACTTGGACTCAAGTATCTTGATGCAACATGAAACCCTAATTTGAAGTAGACTGCCTTAGGAGAGAGCTTGTCTGGTCAACCCTTGGGCTACTTTGAGCAACTTGGAGATCTTTCTTGCAATGTTTTGAGAAATATGGGAGGGCAAATTTTGGGGTACAAAAGCTGCCCCTGTTTAATTTTCTTAAACCTGAGGATGTAGATTGGCTTTCGTGCCTTTCGTGATCCGAAGGTGGAAGAGGATTGAACACTAGAGTGCCCAGAAATTTGCACTCGCATGAAGTGATAATTGTCTTGTGATGTCGGGAATGGGTTTACAGATGCCATTTGGAAATTGCTGATGAGGGGATGGGTTTCAAGATGCCATATGAAGGAGTGTCAATCGCATAAGAGATTCCTTAGCGAGAGCTTGTATACCTGTTGTTGAGGAAGATTCCGCTGGGGAAGTCTTATCTTTGTTGAGAAAAGTAAAATTTTAGGAGCTACGGTCGTCCGTATTCTTCTTGTGCATCGTCTCTGTTGATATTTAGGAACTTTGGTCGTCCGTACTTAAGTGAGGAATCATCTTTGTTGATATTTAGGAACCTCGATCGTCCGTACTTAACTGAGGAAACATCTCTGCTGAGATTTAGGAACTCATCCGTAATTCAATTGAGGAAACACTTTTGCTGAGATTTAGGAGCTCGTCCGTAATTCAACTGGAAACATCTCTATTGAGATTTAGGAACTCGTCCGTAATTCAACTGAGGAAACATCTTTGCTGAGATTTAGGAACTCGTCCGTAATTCAACTGGAAACATCTCTGCTGAGATTTAGGAACTTGTCCATAATTCAACTGAGCAAACATCTTTGCTGAGATTTAGGAACTCGTCCGTAATTCAACTGAGGAAACATCTTCACTGAGATTTAGGAACTCGTCTGTAATTCAACTGAGGAAACATCTTCGCTGAGATTTAGGAACTCATCCGTAATTCAACTGGAAACATCTCTGCTGAGATTTAGGAAGTCGTCCGTAATTCAACTGAGGAAACATCTCTTTTGAGATTTAGGAACTCGTCCGTAATTCAACTGAGGAAACATCTTTGCTGAGATTTAGGAACTCGTCCGTAATTCAACTAGAAACATCTCTGCTGAGATTTAGGAACTCGTCTGTAATTCAATTGAGGAAACATCTTTGCTGAGATTTAGGAACTCATCCGTAATTCAACTGAGGAAACATTTTCACTGAGATTTAGGAATTCGTCCGTAATTCAACTGAGGAAACATCTTCGCTGAGATTTAGGAACTCGTCCGTAATTCAACTAGAAACATCTCTGCTGAGATTTAGGAACTCGTCCATAATTCAACTGAGGAAACATATCTGCTGAGATTTAGGAACTCGTCCGTAATTCAACTGAGGAAACATCTTCGCTGAGATTTAGGAAACTCATCCGTAATTCACGTGAGGAAACATCTCTGCTGAGATTTAGGAACTCGTCCATAATTCAACTGAGGAAACATCTTTGCTGAGATTTAGGAACTCGGCCTTAATTCAACTGAGGAAACATCTCTGCCGAGATTTAGGAACTCGTCCATAATTCAACTGAGGAAACATCTCTGCTGAGATTTAGGAACTTGTCCCTAATTCAACTGAGGTAAAAGCTTCATAGCTTGAATCTTGTGTATCTTTCCTGAAAGGTAAAGGTTAGCTGTATGTAATGCATGATATGTATCAGGCAATGATGTTCTCAAAATAAATGAGATCGTGTTGTATGATGTGTATGCATGTCATGGTGTATGGAAATGTAATGTTTTTTAGGTGGGGAAAATAAATCCCAGATAGCTGCTGGAGAAAAGAAGTGAATCCTTCATTTCCGCTGGGGATAATGAATGAAGATGATTATGAGAATAAACCTGCAGGAGAGGATAACTTCGCTGGGGAATAAACTGACGAGAGAATGACTCTGTGGGGAGTAGATGCTCTGCCAGAGATTCCGTTGATAAATTCAGCTGGGGATGAATTACCGTTGCTGGTGATATTAAAACCTGTTGGGGATTGAATTTCTGTTTGTGAAAGGAAAGAACTCCGCTGGGGATGATTTTCAGTCGTGACTTCACGGGGAATACCCTTTTAGACTCTATTGGGGACAATCTTCCAGAGTCTACTGGGGATGGTTTTTCAAACTCCACTGGGGATAATTTTATACTCCGCCGGGGATAATAAGACTTTTTAGTGCTGATGATAGATAAACTCTGCTTGGGGAGAATATTACCGATTCCTTCATAGTTGCGAGTCTCAGCTGGGGAGAGCTAACACCACTATCTTTCTCTTACTCTGCGGGGAATGAATGTACTTTCAATCGTTTCCTCCAGCTAGGTCTATCCCTATACCTGGTGGACAGAGCAACTGTACGGTTTGGACATTTCTCGTTTGCCGCTGTTTCTGATATTACAAGTAGTCGTCTTTTGTTTTTGTATTGTAACTTTTTATGAGCAGCAATCAATGTCAAATGCATATATCAAAAATGAACATTGGACGTTCTCGCGAAACAAAACAGAAAAAGGAAAACAATTTGAAATTTATTTGTGAAAATGACTTGTATTGATTTTGAAGTTAGCCTGTAAATATGCGTCTTTTATACAAGAGGCTGACGTCCTAGTAAGAGAACGCCGCCGAACAAATAGAATTTATACAATTTGTGAAAAACAAAGAAAAACAGCTATATGAATAATCCCACTGGGTTCCAACTCTGCTATTGCCTTTATGTCCTCGAGCATCTCATCCCTTTGCTACTTGGTTGAAGGTAGATCAGATTGTTTGGTGTCGTCCGAGCTTGGTAGTCGATACCGAAGTCTGATCGCAAGGTGATCCAATGAGACATAGTGTTACGCTTTGATCCCTAATCTTTTCCTGGACCACCCTTTCGGGTTTTTAGTCCACTGGGATACCCTTTTTTGCCCAAGCCGCCTTTTCAGGTTTTCGACTTGCCGGGTGTACACATTTTTTTCATTTTCATCCCTTATTTTTGCCCGAACCCTTTTGGTTCGTCGAGAAGCCCTTATTTTTGCCTAGGCCAATCAACCTAGTGGGTCTTTGATTATGCGTAGTATCTTTTCACTATGTCTGCATTGACGGGGTGAGGAAGGTCGTCACCATCCATGGTGGTTAGAATCATAACTCCTCTTGAGAAAGTGTTCTTAACCACAAACGACCCTTCATAAGTAGGGGTCCATTTGCCCCTGGGATCACCTTGTGGTAGAATGATGCGCTTGATCACTAGATCCCCAACTTGATACTCTTGTCGTCTGACTTTCTTGTTAAATGCCTTGATCATCCGCTTTTGATACGTTTGACCATGACAAATAGCAGTAAGTCTCTTTTCGTCGATTAAATTCAGCTGATCAAGCCGGGTCTGAATCCAGTCATCTTCGCTCAAACCTGCGTCCTTCATAATCTGGAGAAAGGGTATCTGAACCTCAATGGGCAAGACTGCCTTCATACCATATACCAAGGAATAGGGTGTTTCCCCTGTTGACGTCCACGCTGAGGTGCGGTACCCATGAAGAGAAAATGGTAACATCTCGTGCCAATCTTTGTATGTTACCGGCATCTTCTGCACAATTTTCTTAATGTTCTTATTAGCTGCTTCTACAGCCCCATTCATCTTCGGCCGGTAAGGAGAAGAGTTGTGATGCTGTATATTGAACTGCTTGTAGAGCTCGGTGATCATCTTATTATTGAGATTTGTACCATTGTCCGTAATGATCCTCTCTAGTACACCATATAAACAAATCAGATTGTGCTGAATGAACCGTGCCACGACGTTCTTGGTTACGGTAGTAAAGGAAGCTGCTTCAACCCACTTCGTAAAGTAATCAATCGCTACCAGAATGAAATATTGCCCGTTAGATGCCGTAGGTCTGATCTCGCCGATCATGTCGATGCCCCACATTGCAAAAGGCCAAGGAGCTGTCAAGACGTTCAGAGGAACTGGAGGTATGTGCACCTTATCAGCATAGACTTGGCACTTATGACAGGTCCGAGAATGCTGATAACAGTCGGCTTCCATGGTGGACCAATAATATCCTGCCCGTAAGATCTTCTTTGCCATGGTGTGTCCACTGGAATGAGTCCCGAAAGTACCTTCATGTAACTCTACCGTAATCCTTTCTGCTTCGTTCTTATCTACACAACACAGTAAGTTTGAATCATGGTTACGCTTGTAAAGGATACCATTGCTGATGAAGAACTTTGCCGCGAACCTCCTCAGAAACTTCTTATCATTAACAGATGCACCCTCGGGGTATTCCTGAGCCTCAAGATACCTCTTTACCTCGTGGAACCAGGGTTTATCTGTTACCTCTTCAGTCTCAACGTTACATCAATGTGCAGGTTCGTCCAACCTCTCAATGATAATCTGGGGAGCCTCATTGTCCCATCTGACCTTGAACATAGAAGACATCGTAGCCAGTGCATCCGCTAACTGATTCTCCTCTCTAGGGAAGTGTTCATAGGTTATCTCCTCGAAGTGCAGAAGCAACGTCAACACATACTCTTTGTAAGGAATAAGATTTGGGTGCTTCGTATCCCACTCGCCTTTGATCTGACTGATCACGAGAGCGGAATCTCCGAATACACTTAAGAACTTTATCCTTAGGTCGGTAGCTGCTCGAAGACCCATAATGCACGCTTCATACTCCACCATGTTGTTGGTGCAGTTGAAACATAGTCGGGCGGTGAACGGAGTATGAGAGCCTTCAGGAGATATGATCATGGCGCCAATGCCATTACCCAAAGCGTTTGAAGCTCCATCAAAGTACATAGACCATCGAGATCCTTCCTCAGGTCCTTCATCCGGTCCAGGTGTTTCACATTCGGTCACTAACATGATGTTCTCATCCGGGAATTCAAAGTTCATAGACTGGTAATCGTCCACTGCCTGATGCGCCAAATGATCTTCCAACACACTTCCCTTGATTGCTTTCTGGGTCGTATACTGAATGTCATACTCAGTCAAGATCATCTGCCATCTGTCTATTCTTCCGGACAAGGCAGGCTTTTCGAAGATATACTTGATTGGATCCATCTTTGATATCAATAGAGTAGTGTGAGTCAGCATATACTGTCTCAGCCGGCAAGCAGCCCATGCCAAAGCGCATCAAGTTTTCTCAAGCAACGAGTATCGGGTCTCGCAGTCGGTAAACTTTTTGCTAAGGTAATAAATAGCATGCTCTTTTCGGCCAGACTCATCATGCTGCCCCAGCACGCACCCCATTGAATTATCGAGTACTATCAAGTATAAGATCAAAGGTCTTCCTTCAACCGGAGGCATCATAATAGGTGGTTCCTGGAGATATTCTTGGATCCTTTTGAAAGCGGCCTGACATTCACCGTTCCATCTTACCACTTGATCTTTCTTCAGCAACTTGAAGATTGGCTCACAAGTAGCAGTCAGGTGTGAGATGAATCGGGAAATGTAGTTCAGACGTCCCAAAAAGCCTCTGACTTCTTTTTCTGTTCGGGGAGCTAGCATTTCCTGTATTGCCTTCACCTTTGCAGGATCCACTTGAATACATTTACCACTAACGACGAAAATCAGCAGCTTACCAGACCTCACTCCGAAGGTGAACTTGTTCGGGTTTAGCCTTAGTCTGTACAACTTCAACCTGTCAAATAGCTTCTGAAGATGGCAAGGTGTTCTTCCTCAGTCTGGGATCTTGCAATCATATCATCAACATATACCTCAATCTCATGATGAATCATGTCGTGGAACAAAGCGACCATGGCGCGCTGATACGTTACCCCAACATTCTTCAATCCGAAAGGCATGACCTTGTAGAAAAAGGTACCCCATTGAGTAACAAAGGTTGTCTTCTCCATATCTTTGGGAGCCATCTTAATTTGATTATAACCGGAGAAACCATCCATAAAGGAGAAGACCTTATGCTGTGCGATGTTATCAACCAGAACGTCGATATGAGGCAGAGGGAAATAATCCTTGGGGCTTGCCCTGTTCAGATCCCTATAGTCAACACACATCTGAACTTTACCATCTTTCTTCGGCACCGGAACCACGTTGGCAACCCACTGTGGGTAAGAAGTAACTTCTAGAAAACTGGCATCAAACTGCTTCATAACCTCAGCCTTGATTTTCTTAGACATCTCTGGGCGCATTCGGTGAACTTTCTGTTTCACTGGAGGACAGTCTTCCTTGGTAGGCAAGCGGTGAACAACGATATCAGTATCCAACCCAGGTATATCTTCATAAGACCAGGAAAAGATCTCAACATAGTCGCGCAACATCTGAATAAACCGTTGTTTGACACTAGACTCCAGATTTGCACCGATCTTGACCTCTTTCTTGTCTACCTCTGTACCCAGATTTAGTGTTTCCACTGGCTCTTCATGCGGCTGTATGGCCCTCTCTTCCTGTAGTAACAATCTAGCAATTTCATCAGGCACTTCGCAATCATCCTCACCTTCGTCCTCGGCTTGGTTGATCGGACTCTCGAAGTCATAACTGGAAGTAGCAGAGTCGTTATCAGTGGGATCCAGAGTGGATGTAGACCTGTATATGTGAGTGTGTGTAAAATAGCTGTTTTGCAAGATAGAAAAGAAAAACAAGGAGCGCAAAATTTGTAATGCAAGAAAACGTCCAATGCTTTTATTGATGATGTGATCGGTGGATCTGGAACTGACTGTTTAACGCTGGTTCGCGAAATGTCGCGGAAGCAAGAGTCGCCACCGTCTTTTATTTTCTCCAAATGGAAAGGACAAAAGCACAGAAAAATTCCTTTAAAGAGATCGCTCTCGGTTCGGGAGGTAGGTTATAGAAAGGGAAGGTGTTAGCACCCTTTCTATCCATAGTTATCCATGGGCTCTTAGATACTTGCTCATTTGTGTTTTCAAAATTGTTTGTTTGCTTTTCAATGTGGGTTTAAAAGTTTCTTTGAAAAAATTTCAGTTCGACTCGTACGTCAGAGTGTTTGAAAAGTTTGCTTTGAAAGCTTTTGAAAAGGTGTCGGTGTGAAAAGTATTTTTGATTTGTTTTGTTTTGAATTAGAGCAAGTATCCACGAGTCGTCTACCTACCCTAAGGAATTCGTCTGTGTAAATGTCCTTTAAAGTAGTGTCATCCCACCATTGAGAGGTAGGTAGCACCACCGTTGGAGGTGTTCGGGTCAATTCGAGGGTCGGGACATGGTGATCACCAGAGCAATGGGAAGACACCTTAGAAGCTACCCTCATGCCAGGTTCCCGGATCATGAGGACTTACTAAGACATCCTCTACTCGACGATCACCTTTCGAAAGGCAACAGTGAGGCGTACCCTAGGGGTGGTGTGTGCGAATTGTGTGTCATGTTTCAGTTATTTGTCTTGTCATGTTTGTCGTGTTCTACGCTTGATTTTATTTTAGTCATACATTCTTTCATGCTTTTTTGTTAACAGTTAAAAGAGTGCGGAAAAGTAAATTCTAAAGCTATTACAAATGGCGCGGGTCCACATCGCCAAAATTAAACCGGACCCGATTTAGCGGAAAATAAATAAAGCAAAGAAATAAAGTGCGAAAAGTAAATTACAATGCTTTGGGACAATTACATAATTATAATTACGACATAAGATAAATGCGCAAATTAAAGAATTAAAACGAAACTAGGGCGTTGGACCCTTTTGCAAATAATTAAAAGTTAATGAGAATTAAAAATTAAATGATTAAATGTTTTTTTGGTATTTTGCATTTTTTAGATTTAATGAGAAAAAAGGAGAATTAATTAAAATTAAATTAAGAAGTAAACCCTAATTCTAATATTTTTTATTTATTAAGAAAGAATTAAAATAAGATCTAAATTAACCTAATTCATTATGTACAATTTAAATAGGAAAATAAATAAATAAATAATAATTATTATTGTGGAAAGAAGGGAAATAAAAAGAATTAACAATTAAAACCTAAATTCTACGTTTTTGGATTTTATTGAAAAAAGAATTAAAATTAAACCTAATTACACTACATAATTTACATTCTAATTTATTTATAAAAATAATTATTATATTAAATAATATTATATTTTTTTGTATTTTTTTGATTTTTGTAATGTTTTTATATTTTATAGAAAAGAGAAAATTAATTAATTAAAGTAATAAAATAAATCACACAATGATTAAAATAAAAAAATAAAATAAAGAAAGCAAACCAGAGTGGGGTGTTGCCCCAAATAAGGAGGTATGAATTTGGAAAGCCTGGCCCAATAAGCATGGAATTTCATTGACTTTCTGGATCATGTGTCATGCGTTGACTGACATTCATTGCACTCCTGGAATCCATGCCCTTGATTTGGTTGCCTGGGACACGTGGGCGACTTGATGATGGAGGCACATGGTATGCCTACGTTGCTGAAGCGCATGGGAATGGCTTTGGAAAAATAATATGAAGATTTGTAAGACCTGGGGTTCGAACCCAGGTCATGAACAATGCAAACGTTTCCACCTGCCACTGGACCACTTTGAATTCTTTTAACATATAATAACATTTAAACAATATAAAAGAAAAGTGAAAGTTAGTGGAGGAAGCGCGCCAAATTCAAACCAGCGAACCAGTAGCTGACACGATGTTGTCTTCTTCGCGTGCCTAAAAATAAAAACACAGAGGCAACGGTTTTAACGTGTTGCCTAAAGCTATATATCAAAAAATAGCGATTAGACCCTCGACGCTCATAAATTGAGCGCGAGGGTTGGAAGCTTTTCGTTTGGTCATGCTCAATGCAATGGCGAAGGTCTGGAGCTCCAATTTTACGTTATCTCAAAAGCCCCAAATTAGCAAGCCTGCAAACCCTAGTATGTGACAATGGCATAATCGTGTATGTGACTCAAAAACACAATCAAACGTTGCAGTTAGTTCAGAAACATCAATATAAACATGAATTAATGGACAAAATGCTGTAAAAACATGTAAATCATGATGCACGAGTTTGGAATTTTCTTGGTTCAGTTGGAGTCCCTTTTACCAATTCTTTATCTTTGAGTGAAGGTTAGGGATTGGAATACGTTCAGGAGATCACAAGGAAGCTATTGAAATCAGTCTCACGCCCTGAATCCCCCTGCAACCTTGAAAACAGTTTTTGAGTTTTGAGGCGATTTTTTAAGTGTTGTCTTTTGCTTCTGAGCGCAGCCAAGAGTTTAAGTGCATTAGGTTTGCATTGCTGAATATGTAATGATCACTTTAGGTTAACAAATTTCCACAAAATCTCTTGTATTCAATGATTTCAAGATTTGATTTTACAAGATATTTTTTGAATCTTTTTTTCATGGTTTTTGTTCAATCATGATCAATTAGCACCAAAACTTGCTTTTTTAAGATGTGCACGAAATATTGACATTATAATGTGCATAAAAAGATTTTTTAGGTTAGGTTTGATATTTTTCATATATTAAAATCATTTAAATGAATATAAATTAATATTAATTCAAATAAATAATTAAAAAAATATGAGAATACTTCCCTTTGGGCCTAGTGGTCGTGCATAGGCTTGGCATGAAGAAACTTGGAAGAAAAATGGGCCCATTTGCATTTTTAGGCCTTTTGCATCAATGTTGACTTTTCAAAATTCCCAAAAATTTCCCAACTTCCACAAGGCATAACTTGGTCAATTTTTAAGCTTTTCACATGTTCTTGGACATTTTGGAAAGGTCTTTGAGTCCTTTAACCAATGCCTTTGGTCCCATGTCATTTTGATTTACCAATCTCAAGTTATGGCCTTTGACTTAAAGTCACTTTTTGTTGACTTTTGAAAATGACCTATAATGTTGAAATTGATAACTTTTTGTGAGAGCATTTCTTGGACTTGGAACATGAAGATGAATTGTAGGAAATGTCTTTCTCTTCGAAATGAGCTTTGGATGGAATTTTTCTGATAATCCATGTGAAAGTTATGCCCTGGTCAATTTCAGTTGACTTTTTCAGCTGTCCAAATATAGCAACTTTTGCATCTTTGATGATTTCTGAGCCAAATTTTGAGAATCATGATCAAGCATTGATCAAATGATGTTTGTGGCTTCAAAATGATATATTGACCAAAAATTTGAACTTTTGACTGTCAAATGACCATTTTGCCCCTACAGTTGACTGTAGTGCAATCTAGGGTTTTGACTGTGCAATTTTGAGCTGAATGCCTTGAAACTTGATATGGGGATACTTGACCATCTTTGTAAGCATATGAGACTTGATTGGGCCTTTGAAAAGTTCATTTGCTTGGCCAGAACTCAAACCCTAGTTTTGACTGTATAGGAGACAGTTGAGCTGCACAACCCTGGGGGAATTTTGTGACCTTGACTTGGCAATTTCTTGATGGATATGGGAGGGCAAATTTTGGGGTACAACAGTTGCCCCTGTTCAATCTTCTTAGACCTGAGGATGCAGATTGGCTGACGTGCCTTTCGTAATCCGAGGGTAGAAGATGATTGAACACTAAAGTGCCCAGAAATTTGCGCTCACATAGTAGTAGTGATGATGAGGGAATGGGCTTATAGATGCCATTTAGAGGTTGCTGGATAGGATGATGGGCTTATAGATGCCATCTGGATGTTGATCGCGTAGGAGATTCCTTAGCGAGAACCTGCATACCTGCAAAACAGAAAAATGAGTACCTGACACGCTGCAGGAGCTGATTTTAGATGCTTGATATAGATATGTCCTGACTGGTTACAGGAGCTGGGTCTGGAGCTTCAAACGCTGATGAATGAACCAGGGATGGTTACTGCCTTAGCATGAAGGGTAAGAGAATCCTGAATGATTTCAACCTCAACAACGCTCGTTGAGAAAATCTTGGTGAGAATTACCATCTTCGCAGTGTCAGGAAGAGAACCAAAGGACATTATAATCTCGAAGGGAGCCACCTCACTCACCGCTGGAGAGGGACTATAGGAAATTATAATCTGAAAGGAAATATCACCTCACGCTCATGCCGGAGAGGGAAACATCTAAAGAAGGAATTACCACCTCACGCGCCGTTGGAGAGGGGACCATAAGAGAATATCACCTCACGCTCATGCCGGAGAGGAGAACATCTGAAGAAGGAATTACCACCTCACACGCCGTTGGAGAGGGGACCATAAGAGAATATCACCTCACGCTCATGCCGGAGAGGGAAACATCTGAAGAAGGAATTACCACCTCACACGCCGTTGGAGAGGGGACCATAAGAGAATATCACCTCACGCTCATGCCGGAGAGGGAAACATCTGAAGAAGGAATTACCACCTCACACGCCGTTGGAGAGGGGACCATAAGAGAATATCACCTCACGCTCATGCCGGAGAGGAGAACATCTGAAGAAGGAATTACCACCTCACACGCCGTTGGAGAGGGGACCATAAGAGAATATCACCTCACGCTCATGCCGGAGAGGGAAACATCTGAAGAAGGAATTACCACCTCACACGCCGTTGGAGAGGGGACCATAAGAGAATATCACCTCACGCTCATGCCGGAGAGGAGAACATCTGAAGAAGGAATTACCACCTCACACGCCGTTGGAGAGGGGACCATAAGAGAATATCACCTCACGCTCATGCCGGAGAGGGAAACATCTGAAGAAGGAATTACCACCTCACACGCCGTTGGAGAGGGGACCATAAGAGAATATTACCTCACGCTCATGCCGGAGAGGGAAACATCAAAAAAGACTTCTGGAAGCAGTATCAGAACGTCACCATATCTGGTTTACATCTGAAACTATATCTGGAAGGGAATCTGGAAGCAGTATCAGAACGTCACCATCGCTGGGCTTACATCTGAAACTATATCGAGAAGGAATTCTGGAAGCAGTATCAGAACGTCACCATCGCTAGGCTTACCTCTGAAACTATATCGAGAAGGAATTCTGGAAGCAGTATCAGAACGTCACCATCGCTGGGTTTACATCTGAAACTATATCAAGAATGAATTGCGGTTAGTTGATAGTAGTCATTTTTGTATTGATCTTTTTCCTGAAAAGGTAGAACATAATTGTATGCAAAATCATGATGCATGAACTGTATGTTTTCAAGATCAATGAGATTCGTGTAATATGATGCATATGCATGCTATAATGATGTATGTGACGTTTTATGAATGTATGTTTGTCTTAAGAAAATAAATCCTTGACGGGTGCCGGGAAGTCGTATCCTGGGCTGAGGTTGAAAAATAGCTTTGCTTCCGCTGGGGAGGATAGCTGCAAGTATACCGGTAGGAGAAGATAACTCCGTTGGGGAGTAAACTTGGCAAATGGAGGATTCTGCGGGGAGAAAAGGTATTCTAGCGACCATGCTGGGAAGAAATACTCTGTGGGGAGATGCTTTTGCTGAATTATTGAGGATGACTTGCTGAGGATACTTTGCTGTATTGGAAGTATGAATGGACTTCGCTGGGGATAAGAAGATTCTGTCGATGATGCTCTTTCCGTGGCTTTTGGCTGAGGATAACCCAGTTATATCCTGTTAAGGAAATAACTCTTTAAATCAAGCCGGACGACGCGTTCGTGCCCTGCGAGGGGAAGCTTCCAGAATTTACTGGGGATAAGCTTACTGCCTGGGGAGATGTATTCCCACTTTCCTGGGGAAGCTGGGTTGGACTCTCCTGGGGAGGTGTTGAACCGTATTGGTTATGTTCTTCAACTTACACTGGTGTCTTGGAGGATAGAACAACCAGATTGCTTAGGCTACCCTTTATTGCCCCTGTTTCTATGGGGAAGGCACTTGTGGGATGCTGCTAGTTGTTGAGAGATAAACCTTCTTCTGGCAGACAGATGACAAGAAGACAGGACATAGTCGTACGCTTTAATCCCTAACTTTTGCCTGGACCGCCCTTTCGGGTTTTCAGTCCACCGGGATACCCTTTTTTGCCCAAGCCGCCTTTTCAGGTTTTCGACTTGCCGGGTGTACAGATTTTTTTTATTTCATCCCTTCATTTTGCCCGAACCCTTTTGGTTCGCCGGGAAGTCCTTATTTTTGCCTAGGTGTGTCAACCTAGCGGGTCTTTGATTTTGCGTAGTATTTTCCGACTATGTCCATGTTCTTAGAATGTAGGGAGGTGCCCCAGGCTGTGTATTGTCATACCATCAGAAGGTATTTGATCAGGCCAGATTCGTTGTTGAAATGCCCCAAGTGACTCAGGCGGAGATTTGCCCCAGGCTATTTGGCCTTTGAGAGATTCTCCGAATCTTGATTGGATTGCCCCAGGTAGTAGACAATAGTCATGCCGTGCCCCTTGATTGGAGGTACTTCTGTTCATTAGGTATTCATTGTGCGAAGTTCCCTGCTGTTCAAACAAAAAGTCATATGCAAACAAAGTTATGTTAAAAAATGCAAAGCCTATGTCTGTCTTGACGATTTTGAAAATGCATTCTTTTTTCATAAAACAAGTGATTGTTTGTAAAACATGATGTCAACTTGTTATTTTACCGTAAGCCTTCAGGAGTCAGGATACCCTTCGTAACAGTATGCTTTCGAACTAACCCATGCTTCAGCTAGGACTTTTAAGGGTTATAACGTGGCTTGGTTCACGGTTTAAGAAACAAAGGATAAAGGCTCAAATTATTTGTACCCACCCGCTCTTCGTGATGTTCTCCAAACCTAAACTCAGTTGATCATGCGTTAGACCTTGCTTGAGTATTTGCTTTGATATTCCGGTGATGATTCGGATGTTGATAACTTATTTTGAATAGGCAGTCATTTCCTTTTTTTGTTGAGGGTTTGTGGGACCTCTTTCCTGATTTTGTTATCCCTTTCTTTTTTTGCCTGAACTGTTTCCTTTTTTGGAATTACAGTCAGCGGGATGCCCCAATTTCATAAGTCTCTTTTCATAGGTTTAGACTTTTTGGGCTTTTCATTTATGAATTTTGATGATGACTGCCTGTCCTTTTGATTGTTCTGAACCATCACTGTCTTTGTTCGTTTTGTAAAGATCTCTTCGGTGCCATTCGTCATGCACTTGGATCAACTGAGAGAACTACCCTGCCCCAGGTTTTGATTACGGGTTTTGATTTTTGAAAATAAAAACTCCTACTTCTTTGGCTCTGATGGGTTGACGAGGGATTATCATCCTTATAACTCCAGTGTTTAGGAATTGAAACAATGCCTGTACCTCATCAGCGGGGTCTGTTCAAAAGCATACTGTAATGATCGCGGTATCGTTTTCGTCATCCTCCCTCAAGAGGCTCAGAGTTATTTAAGATCAAGAGTTGACATCAGAAAAAATATGAAAACAGTTTGCATATAGTGAATGCGAATATATTGATTCAAAAATAGACATAAGCGATGCATTAATGGAATAACAATGTTTTAACATGAATAAATGTTTAAACAAAAGAAAATCACAACTTGAATTCGAATGAACAAAAAGTGCTTTCTATCCTAGCCATGTTTTGGCATGGGAGCAGTGATCACGTTGGGAGTCTTGGGTACTTCAAACTGAATCTCTCCAGCATCGATCATGCCTTGAATCTTGTATTTCAGCGCCCAACAATCCTCAGTATCGTGCCCCGGGCTACCAGAATGGTAAGTGCACCTTGCTTCTGGGTTGTAGCTTGGAGAGGAGGTCTTTGGATTTGCAGGAGGGTTGATCACCGCAATCAGATTCATCCTTAACATGTGTTGCAAGGCTCGTGACCATGGCATGTTGATATTGGTGAATTGTCTCTTAGGCTCGTCCGGCCTGTTCTGATCAACCCGCTGTTTCTGGCGAGGTCGTTGTTGAACCTGTGAGGTAGTAGCAACTCGGAGAGGTCTATTCACTGGACCCGACCTTTGCCCTCTTGGGAGCTGTTCCATGACCTGGTCCCTGATTTGGGCTGGTTGCTTCATGCCTTGAGGAAGCTGACTGACCATGGCTCTCAGCTCTCCTTGCTCCTGAGCTAAACCTTGAATGAGGGCCCTTTGCCCCAGCATCTGAGTTTTCAATGTGTCTACCTCAGCTTGTAGACGTTTCAACTGTTCGTCCTTGTCATCTTCAGGACTTTTTCTGATCAGATTCCCCATGAGGAGCGCCCTCAACTCTTCCTGCCCCTTGGATAGACCTAAGAAGATTTCCCTGAACTGAGACTCTTGAGCGTGAAGGTCCTGGTTATCTTGTTGTGAGGCCATTGCTGAAATAAACAGCGAGAAAGGTAAGTGACCTGCAAAAGGGATACCTGTAATGCAACGATGTGTATGATATGCATGCAATGTTTTCAAGGACCTCGCAGGGTAAACAAGAAAATTGTTAGCATCGGAGTTTATAGCTTGATTGAAGGAAACCCATGTTGTTGAGAATTCTTCTTCAAGGGTCAAAGGCTCACCATATCCAGTGGGTCATAGCCCCTGACACCCTTGGCTAGAGGAAAATAAATCCTCTTTGCCCCTTGCTGGGTAGTTGGTTTATCATGACCTGCATCACAAGCCTTTGAGATCCTTGCAATGGGTTAGGATGTATGCAATGATATGCAATGGTATGATGTCATGCTATGCATGGGGTGACGTAGGTAAACCCTGTTATGAGTCCCGATCAAGGACTATAAACAGACCCTGCAAGAAATTCTGTATACTTTGTTATGAGTCCCAATTAAGGACTATAAACAAAACCTGCAAGAAAGTTTGGTAACCCTGTCATGAGTCCTAGTTAAGGACTATAAACGAGACCTGCAAGAAATTTGGTAAACCCTGTCATGAGTCCTAGTTAAGGACTATAAACAAGACCTGCAAGAAGTTAGTACACCCTATTATAAGTCCTAATTAAGGACCATGAACAAAACCTGCAAGAAACCTAAGTAAAACCTGTCATGAGTCCCAATCAAGGACTATAAACAGAACCTGCAAGTGGTTAGTACACCCTGTTATAAGTCCCTATTAAGGACTATGAACGAAACCTGCAAGACATCAAGGGTCAGATAACAAGCATGCAAGTAGTCAAGTACGAAGGCACACAAGTCACACAAAAGAGCCCTATGAGTTTAGGCCAGCATGAGGTCTAGGTACTACCCTCTTGAAGTTGGTGGGCTCAACCTGTCTTATCAGAAGTAACCGGGTTCTAGAGGATCCCAATATCACTGACTACCCTCAATCGGTCATAACTCCAGCATCGCAATCTTTTCTTGCGGCCAGAACCATCACGAGAGTTTAGCCTCAATGGGCGTAGCATGCTGCTACTGTTTCTATTGGCCAAGTTGTGTCATTTAAGGTTCTAAGGTTGTTGGTGCTTAATGACTCCTCAGAAGACCCATATTCTCCTCGTTGCAACACAAGGGATATCGGTACAGACCAAGGTGCCACACCAACGTAGCCACTGTTTCACCCGTGTCGGTCTACGCCGGACAGGTCCCTCACAGCTTATGCTACCTAAACAGGGTATCCCCAGATCCGGGTTAGGATCTATATAACTCCGATGCAACCCACAATAGTAAAGCAAGCAAAACAATACAAGTGAAAACACAGTTATGACTTAGCCCTAAGGTACACCTCACTTTATAAAGTCCCCAGCAGAGTCGCCAGTTCTGTGATCGGTGGATCTGGAACTGACTGTTTAACGCTGGTTCGCGAAATGTCGCGGAAGCAAGAGTCGCCACCGTCTTTTATTTTCTCCAAATGGAAAGGACAAAAGCACAGAAAAATTCCTTTAAAGAGATCGCTCTCGGTTCGGGAGGTAGGTTATAGAAAGGGAAGGTGTTAGCACCCTTTCTATCCATAGTTATCCATGGGCTCTTAGATACTTGCTCATTTGTGTTTTCAAAATTGTTTGTTTGCTTTTCAATGTGGGTTTAAAAGTTTCTTTGAAAAAATTTCAGTTCGACTCGTACGTCAGAGTGTTTGAAAAGTTTGCTTTGAAAGCTTTTGAAAAGGTGTCGGTGTGAAAAGTATTTTTGATTTGTTTTGTTTTGAATTAGAGCAAGTATCCACGAGTCGTCTACCTACCCTAAGGAATTCGTCTGTGTAAATGTCCTTTAAAGTAGTGTCATCCCACCATTGAGAGGTAGGTAGCACCACCGTTGGAGGTGTTCGGGTCAATTCGAGGGTCGGGACATGGTGATCACCAGAGCAATGGGAAGACACCTTAGAAGCTACCCTCATGCCAGGTTCCCGGATCATGAGGACTTACTAAGACATCCTCTACTCGACGATCACCTTTCGAAAGGCAACAGTGAGGCGTACCCTAGGGGTGGTGTGTGCGAATTGTGTGTCATGTTTCAGTTATTTGTCTTGTCATGTTTGTCGTGTTCTACGCTTGATTTTATTTTAGTCATACATTCTTTCATGCTTTTTTGTTAACAGTTAAAAGAGTGCGGAAAAGTAAATTCTAAAGCTATTACAAATGGCGCGGGTCCACATCGCCAAAATTAAACCGGACCCGATTTAGCGGAAAATAAATAAAGCAAAGAAATAAAGTGCGAAAAGTAAATTACAATGCTTTGGGACAATTACATAATTATAATTACGACATAAGATAAATGCGCAAATTAAAGAATTAAAACGAAACTAGGGCGTTGGACCCTTTTGCAAATAATTAAAAGTTAATGAGAATTAAAAATTAAATGATTAAATGTTTTTTTGGTATTTTGCATTTTTTAGATTTAATGAGAAAAAAGGAGAATTAATTAAAATTAAATTAAGAAGTAAACCCTAATTCTAATATTTTTTATTTATTAAGAAAGAATTAAAATAAGATCTAAATTAACCTAATTCATTATGTACAATTTAAATAGGAAAATAAATAAATAAATAATAATTATTATTGTGGAAAGAAGGGAAATAAAAAGAATTAACAATTAAAACCTAAATTCTACGTTTTTGGATTTTATTGAAAAAAGAATTAAAATTAAACCTAATTACACTACATAATTTACATTCTAATTTATTTATAAAAATAATTATTATATTAAATAATATTATATTTTTTTGTATTTTTTTGATTTTTGTAATGTTTTTATATTTTATAGAAAAGAGAAAATTAATTAATTAAAGTAATAAAATAAATCACACAATGATTAAAATAAAAAAATAAAATAAAGAAAGCAAACCAGAGTGGGGTGTTGCCCCAAATAAGGAGGTATGAATTTGGAAAGCCTGGCCCAATAAGCATGGAATTTCATTGACTTTCTGGATCATGTGTCATGCGTTGACTGACATTCATTGCACTCCTGGAATCCATGCCCTTGATTTGGTTGCCTGGGACACGTGGGCGACTTGATGATGGAGGCACATGGTATGCCTACGTTGCTGAAGCGCATGGGAATGGCTTTGGAAAAATAATATGAAGATTTGTAAGACCTGGGGTTCGAACCCAGGTCATGAACAATGCAAACGTTTCCACCTGCCACTGGACCACTTTGAATTCTTTTAACATATAATAACATTTAAACAATATAAAAGAAAAGTGAAAGTTAGTGGAGGAAGCGCGCCAAATTCAAACCAGCGAACCAGTAGCTGACACGATGTTGTCTTCTTCGCGTGCCTAAAAATAAAAACACAGAGGCAACGGTTTTAACGCGTTGCCTAAAGCTATATATCAAAAAATAGCGATTAGACCCTCGACGCTCATAAATTGAGCGCGAGGGTTGGAAGCTTTTCGTTTGGTCATGCTCAATGCAATGGCGAAGGTCTGGAGCTCCAATTTTACGTTATCTCAAAAGCCCCAAATTAGCAAGCCTGCAAACCCTAGTATGTGACAATGGCATAATCGTGTATGTGACTCAAAAACACAATCAAACGTTGCAGTTAGTTCAGAAACATCAATATAAACATGAATTAATGGACAAAATGCTGTAAAAACATGTAAATCATGATGCACGAGTTTGGAATTTTCTTGGTTCAGTTGGAGTCCCTTTTACCAATTCTTTATCTTTGAGTGAAGGTTAGGGATTGGAATACGTTCAGGAGATCACAAGGAAGCTATTGAAATCAGTCTCACGCCCTGAATCCCCCTGCAACCTTGAAAACAGTTTTTGAGTTTTGAGGCGATTTTTTAAGTGTTGTCTTTTGCTTCTGAGCGCAGCCAAGAGTTTAAGTGCATTAGGTTTGCATTGCTGAATATGTAATGATCACTTTAGGTTAACAAATTTCCACAAAATCTCTTGTATTCAATGATTTCAAGATTTGATTTTACAAGATATTTTTTGAATCTTTTTTTCATGGTTTTTGTTCAATCATGATCAATTAGCACCAAAACTTGCTTTTTTAAGATGTGCACGAAATATTGACATTATAATGTGCATAAAAAGATTTTTTAGGTTAGGTTTGATATTTTTCATATATTAAAATCATTTAAATGAATATAAATTAATATTAATTCAAATAAATAATTAAAAAAATATGAGAATACTTCCCTTTGGGCCTAGTGGTCGTGCATAGGCTTGGCATGAAGAAACTTGGAAGAAAAATGGGCCCATTTGCATTTTTAGGCCTTTTGCATCAATGTTGACTTTTCAAAATTCCCAAAAATTTCCCAACTTCCACAAGGCATAACTTGGTCAATTTTTAAGCTTTTCACATGTTCTTGGACATTTTGGAAAGGTCTTTGAGTCCTTTAACCAATGCCTTTGGTCCCATGTCATTTTGATTTACCAATCTCAAGTTATGGCCTTTGACTTAAAGTCACTTTTTGTTGACTTTTGAAAATGACCTATAATGTTGAAATTGATAACTTTTTGTGAGAGCATTTCTTGGACTTGGAACATGAAGATGAATTGTAGGAAATGTCTTTCTCTTCGAAATGAGCTTTGGATGGAATTTTTCTGATAATCCATGTGAAAGTTATGCCCTGGTCAATTTCAGTTGACTTTTTCAGCTGTCCAAATATAGCAACTTTTGCATCTTTGATGATTTCTGAGCCAAATTTTGAGAATCATGATCAAGCATTGATCAAATGATGTTTGTGGCTTCAAAATGATATATTGACCAAAAATTTGAACTTTTGACTGTCAAATGACCATTTTGCCCCTACAGTTGACTGTAGTGCAATCTAGGGTTTTGACTGTGCAATTTTGAGCTGAATGCCTTGAAACTTGATATGGGGATACTTGACCATCTTTGTAAGCATATGAGACTTGATTGGGCCTTTGAAAAGTTCATTTGCTTGGCCAGAACTCAAACCCTAGTTTTGACTGTATAGGAGACAGTTGAGCTGCACAACCCTGGGGGAATTTTGTGACCTTGACTTGGCAATTTCTTGATGGATATGGGAGGGCAAATTTTGGGGTACAACAGATGATATATGGAAATGACACATAATAAGCCCTCAAACAAAGCCACGGTGTCTCAGGTCGGGCCGTAAAGTTTTAAAATTGTCTGTTACAAATCCAAAACAAAAGTCTATTACTGTGTAACAAAAGAAATTGGCACGAAGTCCTTTACTGTCCAATTGATCAATCTACCGTCGGTAGTCGGGTAAATCCAGCTGTCAAACTCAGACTCTTCATCGTCGTCTTCAATCGCATTCACTTCAAGATTAGTGATACGCAGGGGAGGTCTTCCAATCCGCGCACGCCGAACAGCCCTTTGAGATTCTACAGTAAAACCCAAACCAAACTTGTCAGTCTTGTGTGCAAAATCAGGGAGTTGACCCCAATTCGCACACCCACCTTTTTCAACAACAGCCCGAGCATCCTTGAGGGAAGCCATCTTCATTGGAGGATCTTCAGCAACAGTTTCAGTCGACGCTAGAGTCTGGGGGACTTCTTCAAAATGTTGACACGGGGTTTCAATGAACTCCCCGTCCATTTCCACATACCGGAATGAGTTGAGGTGGCTTACCATGTACTCCTCTTCTCCTCGTACTGTAACAATTTTTCCCTTTACTGGGTATTTCAGCATCTGGTGGAGCGTAGAAGTTACTGCCCCAGCTTTATGGATCCATGGGAGAACCAGCAAACAAGAATAAGATGGTCGAATGTCCATCACATAGAATGTAGACGCAAAAATCTGAGAACCAACCTTAACTGGAATATCCACCTCTCCATGTACCATTCTCTTGGACCCGTCAAATGCCCTGACCATAATGTTACTCGGCTTTAGCACCAACCCTTCGCAGTCCAATCGATCTAACGCTTTCTTGGGTAAAACATTCAACGAGGACCCAATATCCACCAATATGTGAGCTAGGGTAGTGCCCCTGCACTCAATTGAAACATGCAAAGCGTCATTGTGATTCTTCCCCTTAGCAATTAAATCTGCATCGGAGAAACCCAACCCGTTATCTGCTGTCAAACTAGCCACACAATCTTTAAACTGGTCAGCAGATGTCTCCTGCGGCACATGCACAGTTTTCAGGAAAGCAATCAGAGTCTTAGCATGGGCCTCTGAGCACAAAAATAAAGACAACATAGAGATCTTTGACAGGGTTTTCCCCAGCTGTTCGACTATGTTGTAGTCGCTTTTCTTGATGATCTTTAAAATTTCCTCTATCTCCTGTCTAGAGGCTTCAACAGTAATCTTCCTCGGTGCCTCCGTCTGGGCAGGCCCACTGGTGATCCCTTTGCCCCGAGTGTCAGATGACTCGGTGATAGGGGTAATGATTGGAACATGAACAAGGACAATAGCAGAAGTACTGGAAGGTGTAATAACAACAGGCTTCTGAACAATTGGTGGAGAGATCTCAGGGGATAAAAGTCTTCCACTTCGGGTGACTTTACTAGATCCAACAATATTGCTGACATCAGTATCAGCCTCTTCGTCCTTCAAGTCTTGTTTAATCCTGTGATAATACACATCAGCCCCATAGTGCCACGGGACAGCCTTATCCGACGTGTAAGGGATAGGTCCAGGAACAATAATGATCAATGGAGCAATTCTCGGAACAGATGTAATTCTAACAGGCTTTCTCGAGGAAGCCTTGGGAGAATTGGCGAAAATGGTGATTATAGAAACTTCTTCAACAGGAACCAAAGGAACAAAAGTTTTCTCGAACAAGATTTCTTTATTATCCATCAGGCGTTGGACACCTGACTTCAATAGATGGCAACCAGTAGGTAGGATGGAACACAGGTGGCAACCTTCGCCACAGCTTGGAAATAAACCGACTAACAGAAGGTTCTTCTTCACAGTCATCAATGGAGTAGAAATGTCTTCTACAGAGGTTACAAACACATCATCATCCACAACATTTACTCCATGCTTGGGCATAGGAGCAATCATGACATTCGGCTTTTTCGGCACCTCAAACTCAATCTCCTTAGCATCAATCAGATCGTGTACCTTATTCTTCAAGGCACAACAGTTATTGGTATCATGCCCCGGGCTATCAGAGTGATAAGCACAGCGGGCGCTTGGATTATACAACGGTGATGTGGTGTTGGGATTCTTTGGAGCTTCCCTTGGAGTCACCAAATTGGTCTTCAACAACTGCGACAAAATTTGAGATAAAGCCATGCTGAGTCGAGTAAACTGTCTTTGCGGTCTCTCCATTCTTTGCTGATTGTTGCGTTGTGGGGCAACAATTGGTCTTGAAATAACTACCGCATTAACCGCTTGGCGGCGCTCAGGTCGGTTATGGCTCCTCAAGCTGTAAACTGCACTTGATTCCTTCTTGAAAGGCTTCTTCTAGGTACTTGATAAAGCACCCTTCTATATTTTTCCACTCTTGATACCGGCTTCGACTCTCTCCCCAGTCATAATCAACTCAGTGAAACCAGACGATGAACTTCCGATCAAATGATTGAAATACAGACTAGACAAAGTCCCCAGAAACATATCCACCAACTCCCTATCAGCCAGAGGGGGTTGTACTCTTATTGCCAGATCTCTCCACTTCTGAGCGTAATCCTTAAAACCTTCGCTCGCACCCATAGACATACCCTGAAGTTGGGTACGCGTGGGAGCAAGGTCAGCATTATATTGGTACTGCTTGTAAAAAGCAGCAGCAAGGTCCTCCCAGTTACGGACATTAGCTCCTTCTAGCTGATAGAACCACTCAAGTTGAGTCCCTGAAAGACTATCTTGAAAGAAATGAACCCAGAGGTTCCTATCAGCAGTGTATGGTTGAATCTTTCTAACATACGAGCGGAGGTGTAACTTCAGGCAGGAGACACCATCGTACTTATCAAAGACATGCGCTTTGAACTTGTGTGGGATCACCACTCCAGATGCCAAACCCAAATCTTCAAAATCCAACCCAGGTATCTTCGGGATCTCCATTGCGCTTAACCGGTCTTCGAGTTTCTTATATCTATCCTCGACAGGAGGATACTAGTCTTCCTCAAAGTCAGTGTCATTGTCTGAAACCACAGGGCTAGGAGCCATCCTTTCTTCTTGATTCTCTCCCTCTCCGGATGAGTGAGACAAATCAACTTCCTCTCGCAACCTGTTCCCAAACCTGTGACCCATATTCAGGAGGACCTTCTTCTTCTTCTTCTTCTTCTTCTTCTTCTTCTTATCCTTCAAGATAAGAGTCTTTAAATCTTTCTTCCCCTTGGCCAGGTTCATGAACATTTCCTGGAACTGGGAATTCTGAGCCTGGAGAGCCTTGATAGCTTGATCAGTGGATGTTTCAGAAGACATGATTGCTGAAATAAACAACAAAGAAGATGAGAAACCTATAAGGGTACCTGTGATGAGGTGCATGGGAATGGAATGCATATGATATGATTTCATAGACTTTGGGAGATTTAAATTCGTAAACCAAAATGAAACACACTTTTATTAGATTAAAAACTTGAAACAATGTTTGACAAATGCCTTTAAGGCGTTACAAAGAGAAATCTGAAAAGTAAATCAAAACTAGAAATAACAAAAGACATCAGCGCTCCCATGGTCGTTTTCCTTGCGTGCTGACATAGTCGTTGAGGACCCTCTCATTCTCCAGCTGCCTTGTAAGCTTCAGGATCTTCCGCTCCTGCTCATGATACTTCTCTCTATAAGTATCCCATTCTTCCTTTAGCTGGATCCAAGACCTCTTTAATGCCCCAATGTCAGTAGGCATGTATGGGTGAAGGACAGTATGAGGAACCCCTTCTTCATCAGCATGCTCTACAATCACTGGTAAGACAGCTTCGTATGGCATCCCTAGCTTTTGGGCACGGGCCCGAACCCACGAGAGATAGAGTTGCATCGGAAGAGAAGTCTTCTCTCCTAGCTCATGCGGATCAGACCTGTTCACCCTATCCCAAGCTCGTATAAATCTGCGGCGATGTCCCTCAACATCTCCCTGGAAGTCAAAGACAATGCTCGGAATTAGAAACTCATGAGGTCCGTCCCTCCTAGCTCGCCCAAACTGTCGTAAGACCAAACAAGGATTATAGGTGATCCCTCCTCTGATTCCAAGTAATGGAACATTGGGGTATTCCCCACAGCGATCGATGACAGCTACTTCTTCCATGTCTTTAGTATCCCAGATGATGTCCGTATGAGCAAGGGACATAATTCTGTAGGCCCAACCCATGCCTTCCTCGTTCTTCAAAACAGATTTGGGGAGGTGAGAAATAAACCACCTCGCCAGCAATGGTGCATAACACATAAGGGTTCCCCGTTTCTGAGAAGTACGGGCATAAAGAGCATGTAGAATGTCACCTAAGAGAGTGGGCACTGGATTACAGGACATAAAGATCTTCACTGCGTTCACGTCGACGAAAGAATCTGAATTAGGAAACAGAACCAAACCATAGATGAGAAGTGCTAGGATGTCTTAAAATGCCTAAAAGTCCAAGATGTCCCAAAACTGTTGAGCCTGATCAATCAAGAACTTAGCCAGGAAGCCTTTAACCCCACTCCGAGTCTCCCAGTTATACATTACTTCAGCCTTTATTAGATGTAGGGTTGTAGCAATATCTTATGGCCTAGGAGCTATCTCCAAACCGGTAAATGGTGTCTGCTCTAGAATAGAAATACTAAGTAAATCAGAGAACTCCTCCAAAGTAGGGACCAACTGATAGTCCGGGGAGGTGAAGCAGTGGTACAACGGGTCAAAGAACTGGAACAAGACACTCATCATTTGTTCATCCAACTTGGAAGTCACCAGGCTGAGGAGATGACCATGTCTTCTGTCAAAGGAGGAAGTATCAGGAACTTTAGAAACCAACTCTCGAAGTTGAGAAGGGATTTGTACGAAGCTGATGCAAATAGTATTTCTGTGCATACATGCCATGATCTGCAAAACAGAACAAAGATGAATCCCCTCGGTCTTTGAAATGGGTTAGTCTGATGAAATATGCATGCTGTTGTACCCCAAAATTTGCCCTCCCATATTTCTCAAAACATTTCAAGAAAAATTCACAAGTCCGACCTGGCGCGTCATATTCAGGTATTCTTTCGCCAAGATATCTCTGATAACGTATTCTCAAATTCAGGTTCGGCTCAGGAGTCAATTCTTTAAAGAAGGTATCCGAATGTGTGAGTTTTCTCGAAGAAATATGGTGAAAAAGTGTGCTGAAAGTGCAGTTTTTACACGCTAAAAAATTCATAACTTGAAGATCGTGACTCGTTTTGAACCCGTTCCGGTGGCCAAAATTCCGTCTTGACATTATCTACGTTTTCATCTCTCACGTCTGGAAGCCAATTTCGATCAGAAGGTCTTCAAAAATGTGGATTTATCAGGTATTTTCGTGCAGAAAATTTGTGACAGGAGTTTATTTGCGTCATGTTCAAAAAATCATAACTTGGTCGATTTTCATCGTATCGAGCTGGTTCCGGCGCCAAAATTTCACAAATTGAGTTGACTACATTTTCACAGAAGGAATTGAGTTCAAACGGTATTCAAAAGGCCTTCGTTTATTGCTCAGAGTGCGTGACACGCTGAAAATCCTGAATGCTGAATATTATTTCATCTGGGCCGAAACTTCGAAAATTCATAACTCGGTCAATTTTTATCGGATTGGACTCATATTTTTACACAAGGTCACTGACTCATAGATCTACAACTTTGCTTCAAAAGTCGAGACCAAATTATGCACCGATCAATACCAGTTTTTTATTGAAGAACGTGTCAGAGTCGACACTGAAGCCCAAAATAAGTTTGTCTGAGCTGAAACTTCAAAAATTCATAACTAATTCACCGTTTATCCGATTAAGTCGATTTTCGGACAGGAGTTAGTTCTCGATGTCGGCTACATTTTGTTTTCACATTTCAACT
The DNA here is from genome assembly GCA_948472305.1 of Vicia faba. Lineage (NCBI taxonomy): Eukaryota > Viridiplantae > Streptophyta > Magnoliopsida > Fabales > Fabaceae > Vicia > Vicia faba. The sequence goes on along the minus strand of OX451738.1, from coordinate 279,264,970 downwards.
TCAAAAAATACACTTAAGTCCCTGCGATTTAGCCTGGAAAGTGACGAATTCAAGTGAATATTGGAGGCCCAATTGCACATTCAAAGCCCATTTGCTTTACCCTAATTTTCATTATATAATCACCCTCTCTCACACAAACCAGAGGAGAGAAAAAAAGAGGAGAAAAAAGAGGAGGAAAAGAGAGAAAAAACCTTGTCACAATACTGTTAAAATATCAAATTCTTTCAAGAACCCTAAAAACCTTGAAATCCTTACTACAAATCCCTCTCTCACTACAAACAAGTCATCTCAGTTACAAACCAACATCTTATTACTTCTTCAGTAAAGGTAAGGCTGGCTTGATCTCCATGATCCCAAGGGCATAAAAGCATTCATGTCACTACTTTTCCAGTAAGGGTAAGGTTGATTTGATCTCCATGATCAAAAAGGGTATAATCATTCATACATGCCATATTGTGACTAAACATTAAATTTCTTCATATATTGGCTTTATTTGCATTTTATGATTTTATTTAATGTGTTCGTGAGATTCAACACTGCAGATTTAGACAGGATCCCATGCAGGTTCATTAAGGAACGTTGAGGCCAAAAGCCAAATGGCCAAAAGCCAAATGGCCAAAGTAGAACATTTTATGCATGACACCAATACATGGCGAGGCAGACATTAAGCCAGACATTAAGGAACGTTGAAGCCAGAACACAAATGGCCAAAAGCCAAAACGCAAATGGCCAAAAGCCAAAAGCCAAATGGCCAAAGTAGAACAACTTATGTATGATGAGGCCAGAACACAAGTGGCCAAACCACTCCAATTCACCTCCAAAAAGGGGACAGAAGCCCCCCAAGGTATTGTATTTTCTTTCTTTTCCTTATTTTATTTATTTCAATTATTTCTTTTTTTAATTAATTCCTTTAATTTAACTTATTTTCATAAAATATAAAAAATAGTAAAAAAATAGAAAAGTCATAAAAATCAAAATATATTTATTTAATTAATGTTTTTTGTAAATAAATTTCACTAATAATTAATTATTTATTTTTATAAATCAAAATTGCATGTAAATAATTAGATTAATTTTAGGTTTAATTTTAACATGTTTTTCTTAATAAATAAAAAAAATTAGAATTAGGGTTAATATTTTAATTTCTTTTAATCTTTCTCATAAAAATACATAAAAAACATAAATACCAAAAACTCAAAAAAAATAATAATTTCTTTTTTCTCTTTAATTTTATTAGTTTAATCATTTAATTTAATTTCATTAAAAAGGGTCCAACGCCCTCGCTTCCAATTTTAATTCCAATTCGCGCATTTTATTTTATTTCTTATAATATTAATGTAATTCTCCCAAAGCCTTGTAAACTCGGACATTTTATTTCTCGCACTTTACTTCTTTATTTTCTGTCAAATCGGGTCCTCGATTAAATTTGGCGATGTGGACCCGCGCCTTTGTAATAGTCTAGGAATTTTATCTTTCCGCATTTTTTTTAACTGTTAATAATGACATGCAAGAATGAATGACAAAATAAAAACGAACGCGTAGATCACCCATAACATGACAAGACGAAAATAACTGAACATGACACACAAATCACACACCACCCCTAGGGTACGCCTCACTGTTACCTTGCCTCGAAAGGTGATCGTCGAGTAGAGGATGTCTTAGTAAGTCCTCATGATCCGGGAACCTGGCATGAGGGTAGCTTCTAAGGTGTCTTCCCATTGCTCTGGTGATCACCATGTCCCGAACCTCGAATTGACCCGAACACCTCCAATGGTGGTGCTACCTACCTCTCAATGGTGGGATGGCACTACTTTAAAGGACATCTACACAGACGAATTCCTTAGGGTAGGTAGACGACTCTAGATACTTGCTCTAAATTTCAAAACAAATTCAAAAATACTTTTCACACCAACACTTTTCAAAAAGCTTTCGAAAGCAATTTTTCAAACACTCTTGAGGACCGATACAAGAGTCGAACTGGAATTTTCAAAGAAACTTTTTAAAACCCACATTGAAAAGCAAACAAACCATTTTTGAAAACACAAATGAGCAAGTATCTAAGAGCCCATGGATAACCATGGATAGAAAGGGTGCTAACACCTTCCCTTTCTATAATCTACCTCCCGAACCGAGAGCAATCTCTTTAAGGAATTTTTCTGTGCTTTTGTCCTTTCCATTTGGAGAAAATAAAAGACGGTGGCGACTCTTGCTTCCGTGACATTTCGCGAACCAGCGTTAAACAGTCAGTTCCAGATCCACCGATCACAGAACTGGCGACTCTGCTGGGGACTAAACTTAAAGTGAGGTGTACCTTAGGACTAAGATCACTGTGTTTTCAATTGTATTGACTTGTCTGCTTTAAATTTGTGGGTTGCATGGGAGTTACATAGATCCTAACCCGGATCTGGGGATACCTTGTTAGGTAGCATAAGCTGTGAGGGACCTGTCCGGCGTATACCGACATGGGTGAAGCAGTGGCTACATTGGTGTGGCGCCTTGGTCTGTACCGATATCCCTCGTGTTGAAACGGGGAGAATATGGGTCTTCTAAGGAGTCATTAAGCACCAACAACCTTAGAACCTTAAATGACACAACTTGGCCATTAGAACAGTAGCAGTATGCTACGCCCATTGAGGCTAAACTCTCGTGATGGTTCTGGCCGCAAGAAAAGATTGCGATGCTGGAGTTATGACCGATTGAGGATAGTCAATGATATTGGGATCCTCTAAGAACCCGGTTACTTTGATAGGACAGGTATGAACCAACAAACTGAAAGAGGGTAGTACCTAGACCTCATGCTGGCCTTAAACCCAAAGGACTTGTCTTGTGTGACTTGTGTGCCTTCCAACTTGACTATTTGCATGCTTGTTATCTGACACTTGAGTTTCCCTTGCAGGTTTTGTTTATGGTCCTTAATTGGGACTCATAACAAAGTATACTGAATTTCTTGCAGGGTTTGTTTATAGTCCTTAATTGGGACTCATAACAAAGTATACTGAATTTCTTGCAGGGTTTGTTTATAGTCCTTAATTGGGACTCATAACAGGGTTTACCTACATCACCCCATGCATAGCATGACATCATACCATTGCATACATCCTAACCCATTTCAAGGATCTCCAGGGCTTGTGATGCAGGTCATGATGAATCAAATATCTAGCAAGGGGCAAAGAGGATTTATTTTCCTCTAGCTAAGGTTGTCAGGGGCTATGACCCACTTGATATGGTGAGCCTTTGACCCTTGGAAGAAAGACTCTCAACAAATATGAAGTTTCTTTCAATCAAGCTACCGGATCCAAATGCTAACAAATTTTCTTGTTTACCCCGCGAGGTCCTTGAAAACATTGCATGCATATCATACACATCATTACATAACAGGTATCTTTGTTGCAGGTCACTTACCTTTCTCGCTGTTTATTTCAGCAATGGCCTTCCAACCAGATAACCGGGACCTTCTTGCTCAAGAGACTCGGTTCGGGGAAATCCTCCTGAATTTATCTAAGGGGCAGGAGGAGTTAAGGACCCTTCTCAGGGAGACCCTTGTCAAGAACAGTGCTGAGGATGAAAAGCTGAAACACCTACAAGCTGAGGTGGATGCATTGAAGGTCCAGATGCTGGGGCAGGTGACTGCCATTCAAGGGTGAAAATTCTGACTACAGATACTCAATGTCACGTCCAATGTTATGACACCGTATCTGACTTACTATATGACAGTAAATACAAAAGCAGTAAATAACACAGTCAATTGTTTACCCAGTTCAGTGTGCAACAACACCTACTCTGCGGGCTACCAAGCCAGGGAGAGAATCCACTATAAGAGATGTTAATTCAGGAATAAACCAACCAGTTTATCTCCTTCACTTAAGACCTACCCAATGCAATTCTAATCTAAGTACAACTTAAACCTGAGTTCCTACTCACTCCCCCTCAATCACAGCAGTGATACATAAACAAATTTGACTTGAGAATTGTTGAAGACACTCTTCAAAACACACACTTGATTAAGCTTCACAGCTTTTTAATCAAGTAACACAATCACTCGTGCTTCACAGCTTTGAGTGATGTACACAACTAACTTGACTCTGCTTCACAGCTTTAGTCAAGTAACATTCAAACACTCTTGCTTCAAAGCTTTGAGTGCTACACAACCCTTACAATTGAAACCTATTCCAAGACACTTATCACAATGATAATTGCTTGGAGTACAATTAACAAATCTATACAGATTACAAACTTGATCTTCTAATCAATCAGCAGGGATTACTTCAAAAACCGCAGCTCTGTTGAATATATAGCAGCTGCAACTTCAGTTAGGGTTTCCAAAAACCTAGGGTTGATTCCGTTTGACCTTAAGACCAGGTCACAGTACTTCATTGATCAGGTTAGGATTGAGCTAGGTTACTCCTCAGAAAACGCAGGATTCTGTTTAGGAAGGACTGAGTTATTTCCTGAAAAAACTCAGACTTATCCAATCCTGTAATCCTGCTAGTTCAGAACAGGATGTCATAACATCTGTTATGACATCTGAGAAAACCTGTCTACTGATTAGCTAAATGTGATCATTTTGCAAACATGCTCAGATACACACTTATAAACATCAGTATTTGAGCTACAATATTTTTCTGCATATGTACCTAAAGAGTTAGTACAACCTGAACTAGAATGTTATGACATCAGTCATGACATTCACACATACACTTGGATTTACCAAAAATGCAAGCCAATACTAAAACACCTACAAACTCCCCCTTTGGCAGATTTTTGGCTAAAGTCCCTAAACAATCAGAGATAGCAGCAGAAAAGCAGAAAAATATAGTGTTAAGTACTAATTAAGCAGTACCAAATATTCTCCCCCACTTTAGCCACAAATGGGCCAAAGATTACATGTTTATAAAGTTATACAGTTATCCAAGACAAAATAATGAGATCAGCAGCAGACAATAGCAGAACATACTTCCAAACTCCACCAGCAACACCACCAAGCAGCAATCATCCTTCAAGTACTGTCATCAGACTCAGAGGAGCCACTTTCTTCACTGTTGAGCTGTCCTTCATCTTCTTCCCTCATGCTTGCTTCAGCTTCTTCCTTTTCTAGCTTGGCAATTAGTGCTTCTAAGGTCCTTTTTCTAGCATCCAGATCTTTGCAAGTTTCTTTTAAGACAGCTATGACATCTGATGTTTTGGACTGGTTCTTTGCAGACGATGTCTCAGCTGATGTTATGACAATGTCTGGAGCATGGGATCCCTGAAACAGTTTGTAGTGCAGGCCAAGGGCAGGGGCTCTTTTGCAGACTGTATCTCTTGCTACAAGTATGTCAGGATATTGTGCAAGGATGATTCCACAAAGGAGGGAGGGAAAGGCAATTGGTCCTTTGACAGCATAACTGCCAGCATGCTTCAAGGTTTGTTCAAAAATGTACCTTCCATAGTCAAAGGCAGTCTTGGTTCCTACAGCATAGATGAATCTCCCCAATCCTGTGGAGATGGTTGATTTGTGATTTGTAGGCACCCAGTTTGCTGCACCTATTTTATGCAAGATGGCAAATTTCATGCTGAGTTTACTAGCATTCAACTTCCCTTTCAATGGCCAGCACTTTACTTGCCTGGCAGTGATGGTCAAGCATACTTCATTGTCAGTTGCCTCTAGATCAGGACAGTCCTTATTCGTTCTTCCAAGAAACTTGTTGATTTATGATGGAGAGAACTTGACCCTTCTTCCTCTAACAAACACACTCTCAAAGTCAGCTGACCTCCCATCAGCACAATCATTGGATAGGTTCACTACAAACTCTTTAACCAGATTTTCATAACATTTGCCAAACTTCATCACAGTCTTTATTAGCCCAGCATTCCTGATCAGCTCCATGATGTCTTTGCACTCCAAAGCATCATTGTTGAGTTCTCTCTCCAAGGCTATTCTCTTCAAGCAAACATACTTCCACCTGTTTGCATTATCAGGATGATGAAAGGAGATGTTGTCAGTTGGCACTTCAGACACTCTAGCAATCTTGCTGGAAGGGAGCTTCCTTCTGATGGGAGCATTGTCAATGTCAATCTCAAATTCTGATTCATCATCAGAGTCAGAAGTTTCAGGTTCTTTTCTTTTCTTGGAGATTGGTTGTCTAGCAGTCAGCACCTGTGCCTTCTTCCCTTTAGTCTGAATTTTTTCAGCCATCCCTTCAGCCTTGGACTTCTTAGGTTTAACAGTCTCACTACTTTTTCTTTTCATCAATCTCCTAGCAATGCTAGGGTTCACATTAGCAATTAGTTCATTATCTGAGTACTCTTCATCCACATCAATGATAGGTGGATCAGCAGCCTTTTCAGAGGGATTCTGAATGTTGTCTTTTGGTGTCACAACATCCTCAGTGACATCTATATTTTCAGAACCTTCCACATTTGGACTCTCAGATTGATTCAAAGGAATAGAAATCCCCGGTACAGATTGGTTGCCACTCAGAATGCTAGTAACCAGTCTAGCAATGGCTTGGTGTACTTGAACTGTTCCTTCTTTATTAGGTATAGTAGATGAAGGAAGAGAAGAATTACCAGAGACTGCAGCTTGAGCTCTTCCTGCATGTCTGGTCCTGAGCTTCTTGATTTTGGCTGGGTTAGTTGCCATCTCCCTGAGAGGAGTGACCTCAAGTACTTCAGATTCTATGCATGTCGTGATTGCCCTAGAATCTTGATCAGATGATGAGTGAGACGAAGCCGCCATAGTGGAAGATGATGTCTGAGACATTGTGTTTAACGTTGAGTAGCAGTAGCAATTTGAGAAAGCTCTTTGATTGGGAGGAGAAAACAGGTTGCAAGGATGAGAGAGATAGGGAGTACAAGGGAGTCTTTTCAACTTCTGAAGGCTTTTGAAGGAATTGTGAATGAATATGATCAACCCACTAAATGTAGACTTAATAGAATTAATCCCTTCAACCCTTGTTTTCAGCAAAACTAATTGCTATAATTTCTCATGTTGGTGAATACCCAATCTGCCCTTCAAATTTTCAAGTTGATTTCCAACAAGCGCCTTGATAGAAGAATCAGTTAGCTGAAGCTCAGAGAACCTATGTTTCAGTTCAAATGATTTCTTCTCTCCAAAGTCAATAGGGTTTAAGGAAATGTTGAATGTTTTCAGATTATCACACCACAATGTCACAACATCTTGTGTAACATTGTCTTCAGGTAGCATCTGTGTTGACCAGAATTTTTGAGAACAGAATTTATGAGACTTGTTCTTTGACACATCACATATATTATCAGCCTGTAGTTTAGGAGTTCTTCTGACATCTTCCATAGGAATAGCTCTTTTCATTCCTTCAAGTTTATGCTGCCACTGTTTCATATCTTTTTCTTCTTTGATGATTTGACTCAAAGTGTGGATATCAGTGTTCTCAGGCTGCCACACATAACAGTTATTTTTGGATTTTATTCCTCTCATTACAATATCTAGTTTTTCATTAAACACTAGACATTCAGATCTTAAGAAGTTGACCATGAATCCTAGATCACATAATTGACTGATGCTGATGAGATTAGTAGTCAACCCTTTTACCAGCAGTACCTTATTCAGACTTGGAACTCCAGGGTAGTCCAAATTACCAACTCCTTTGATTTCTCCTTTAGCACCATCTCCAAAGGTCACAAAACTGGTGGTGTGAGGCATAACATTATTGAGGAGATTTTTGAATCCAGTCATGTGTCTGGAACATCCACTGTCAAAGTACCAATCTTCCTTTGCTGAGATCTTCAGGGAAGTGTGTGCTATCAGTGCAATAGCCTTTTTCTTCCATTGAGGAGCGTGTGGTACCTTTTTAGACTTAGGTTTGACATCTGATTTCTGATTAGGATATCCATGTAGTCTGTAGCAGAAGGGCTTTATGTGACCATATTTCCCACAATGATGACATCTCCATCTTTGGTACCTCTTCTTCATGTGTCTCTGTCCCTGATGTGGAGAGTAATGTTGAGACATCTGGTTTGACATTTGCTTCCTGGTAACAACTTTCTTTGTTTCCACAAATCCTAGGCCAGATTTATTTCCCATATTTTGTCCAGCCTGAAGAATCTCTTCCAATTTGTCTGTTCCATTTGTCAACATCTTGACTGATTTGGTCATTTGATTCAGTTGTGAGTTCAGCAGTTGAACTTCTCCTTCTAAATGACTTATAGTTTCAAGATTTGCTCTCTTTTCAGCCTCCAGCTTTACAATGAGTTTTGATTGTTTCTCATTTTGCACACAGACTTCACCACTTCTGATACACAATTTCTTGTAGGTATCAGCCAGTTCTTCAAATGTTACTTCTTCATCACTGGTATCACTTTCAGAAGTACAAACACTAGTTAGGGCAGTAACTAGTTTGGCAGATTCTTCTTCAGAATTGCTTTCTGAATCATAGTCAGACCAAGTAACAGTCATTCCTTTCTTTTGCTTCTTAAGAAAGGTAGGACATTCAGCTCGAATATGTCCATATCCTTCACATCCATGGCATTGAATTCCTCTGCCTTGGTTTTCCTTATCTTCTGATCTTGGTCTTCTGCTGGAACTGTCAATGTCAGAAGGAATGTTGTGAACATTTGACCTTGACTTTGGGTCCATTCTTTTGATGAGCCTGTTGAACTGTCTTCCAAGCATGGCAATGGCTTCTGATATGTTTTCTTCTTCATCCTCCTTGTGTTCAACATCAGTGTTGGTTACAAGTGCTATGCTTTTGTTCTTCTTGTCACCATTATCAGTGATCCCCATCTCAAAAGTCTGAAGAGACCCAATAAGTTCATCTACTTTTAACTTGCTAATGTCCTGGGCTTCCTCTATGGCAGTTACCTTCATTGCAAATCTTTTAGGCAAGGATCTGAGAATCTTCCTCACCAGTTTTTCTTCTGACATTTTTTCTCCCAGTGCTCCTGAGGTGTTGGCAATCTCCAAGATGTTCATGTGAAATTCATGGATGGTTTCATCTTCCATCATTTTTAGATTCTCAAACTTAGTGGTCAACATCTGAAGCCTTGACATATTTACTTTGGAAGTGCCCTCATGAGTAGTTTTGAGGGTGTCCCAAACTTCCTTGGCCAGTTCATATTGATGTACTAATCTGAAGATGTTTCTATCAATTCCATTGAACAAGGCATTTAAGGCTTTTGAATTTCCCAGAGCTAACTCATCTTCTTCTTTACTCCAATCTTCCTCAGGCTTCAGACTGATTGTCCCATCTCTTTCAGTTATGGTGGGATGAATCCATCCTTTGTCAGCAGCTCTCCAAGCCTTTTTGTCCAGAGATTTTAGGAAGGCAATCATACGAGGTTTCCAGTAGTCATAATTAGTTCCATCCAGAATGGGTGGTCTGTTTCCAAAAACTCCTTCTTTGTCCATAGTGCCAGAAAGTGATATCCCTAGATCTCACCCAGTAATACAGGCAGGGTGCCTGCTCTGATGTCAATTGAAAATTCTGACTACAGATACTCAATGTCACGTCCAATGTTATGACACCGTATCTGACTTACTATATGACAGTAAATACAAAAGCAGTAAATAACACAGTCAATTGTTTACCCAGTTAAGTGTGCAACAACACCTACTCTGGGGGCTACCAAGCCAGGGAGAGAATCCACTATAAGAGATGTTAATTCAGGAATAAACCAACCAGTTTATCTCCTTCACTTAAGACCTACCCAATGCAATTCTAATCTAAGTACAACTTAAACCTGAGTTCCTACTCACTCCCCCTCAATCACAGCAGTGATACATAAACAAATTTGACTTGAGAATTGTTGAAGACACTCTTCAAAACACACACTTGATTAAGCTTCACAGCTTTTTAATCAAGTAACACAATCACTCGTGCTTCACAGCTTTGAGTGATGTACACAACTAACTTGACTCTGCTTCACAGCTTTAGTCAAGTAACATTCAAACACTCTTGCTTCAAAGCTTTGAGTGCTACACAACCCTTACAATTGAAACCTATTCCAAGACACTTATCACAATGATAATTGCTTGGAGTACAATTAACAAATCTATACAGATTACAAACTTGATCTTCTAATCAATCAGCAGGGATTACTTCAAAAACCGCAGCTCTGTTGAATATATAGCAGCTGCAACTTCAGTTAGGGTTTCCAAAAACCTAGGGTTGATTCCGTTTGACCTTAAGACCAGGTCACAGTACTTCATTGATCAGGTTAGGATTGAGCTAGGTTACTCCTTAGAAAACGCAGGATTCTGTTTAGGAAGGACTGAGTTATTTCCTGAAAAAACTCAGACTTATCCAATCCTGTAATCCTGCTAGTTCAGAACAGGATGTCATAACATCTGTTATGACATCTGAGAAAACCTGTCTACTGATTAGCTAAATGTGATCATTTTGCAAACATGCTCAGATACACACTTATAAACATCAGTATTTGAGCTACAATATTTTTCTGCATATGTACCTAAAGAGTTAGTACAACCTGAACTAGAATGTTATGACATCAGTCATGACATTCACACATACACTTGGATTTACCAAAAATGCAAGCCAATACTAAAACACCTACAAAGGGTTAGCTCAAAGACAAGATGAGCTCTGGTTTCTCGTCAACCAACTGCTTCAGGGTAACCAGCTGGGGGAAAAGTCTAAGGGTAAAAAGCCAGTCATCGTTCGACCACCTTTGAGACAAAGAGGCAAGGAGAGAGCTCCCCAAATGGCTCCAGTGTCACAAATTCAACATCACGACCAACAAAAGAGTGAGAGAAGGCAGTTCACTCGGCTCAGCATGACCTTATCCCAGATATTGCCACAGTTGCTGGAGACCAAGCTGGTAACTCTAAAAGAAGCTCCGAAAAACCAAAATACAACGTCACCAAAGTATAACCCCGACGCCCGCTGCGCTTATCATTCTGACAGCCCGGGGCATACTACAGACGATTGTTGGAGCTTGAAAAATAAGATCCAAGACATGATCGACGCTGGAGAGATTCAGTTTAAAGTACCCAAGACTCCCCACGTGATCACTGCTCCCTTTCCAAAACATGGTTGGGATTGAGAAATTTTTGTTCATTCGAATGTTCAAGTTGCAATTCTCTTTTGTTCAAACATTTACTCATGTTAAACATTATTATTTCATTAATGCATCACATATGTCTGTTTTGAAACAATATATTCGTATTCACTAAATGCAAATTATCTTCATATTTTTTCTGATGTCAACTCTTGATCTAAAAATTCTAAGCCTCTTGAGGGAGGATGACAAAAACGATACCATAATCTTTACAGTATGCTTTCGAACAGACCCCGCTAATGAGGTACAGGCATTGTTTTAATCCCTAAACACTGGAGTTATAAGGATGATAATCCCTCGTCAACCCCTCTGAGCCAAAGAAGTAGGAGTTTTTCTTTTCGAAATTTAAAACCCTTAATCATAACCTGGGGCAGGGTAGTCTCTCAGTTGATCCAAGTGCATAACGAATGGCACCAAAGAGGTCCTTACAAAACGAAGAAAGACAGTGATGGTTCCGAATAATCAATAAAGAAAGGCAGTCATTATCTCAAAAAATAAACCCATTAAGTCAAAACCCATGAAAGAGACTTACAAAACTGGGGCATCCCGCTGACTGTAATTCAAAAAAAAAAGGGAAACAGTTCAGGCAAAAAAGAAAGGGATAACAAAAAAATCAGACAAGAAAGAGGTCTTACAAACCCTCAACAAAAAAGGAATGACTGCCTATTCCAAAGAATATGTCAATATCTGGACCATCACCGGTATATCAGGACAAAGACTCGAACAGGGTCTAACGTATGATCAACTGAGCTTAGGTGTGAAGAACATCACGAAGAGCGGGTGGGTACAAATAATTTGAGCCTTTATCCTTTGTTTCTTAAACCGTGAACCAAGCCACATTATAACCCTTAAAAGTCCTAGCTGAAGCATGGGTTAGTTCGAAAGCATACTGTACGAAAGGTATCCTGACTCCTTAAGGCTTACGGTAAAATACGGAGTCGACATCACGTTTTACAAACATTCACTTGTTTTATGAAAAATAATGCATTTTCAAAATCTTCAAGACAGACATAGGCTTTGCATTTTTAACATAACTTTGTTTACATATGACTATTTGTTTGAACAGCAGGGAAATTCGCACGACGAATGCCTAATGAACGGAAGCACCTCTAATCAAGGGGCAGGTATGACATGATCATGGTCCATTATCTGGGGCAATCCAATCAAGATTCGGAGAATCTCTCAAAGGCCAAATAGCCTGGGGCAAGTCTCCGCCTGAGTCACTTGGGGCATTCCAACAATAAATCTTGCCTGGTCAGAAATCTTCTGGTGGCATGACAAAACACTTCTAACAGGGGCAACTCCCTACTTTCTGAGAACAGACATAATCGGAAAAATACTACGCATAATCAAAGACCCGCTAGGTTGACACACCTAGGCAAAAATAAGGGCTTCCCGGCGAACCAAAAGGGTTCGGGCAAAATGAAGGGATGAAATGAAAAAATCTGTACACCCGGCAAGTCGAAAACCTGAAAAGGCGGCTTGGGTAAAAATGGGTATCCCGATGGACTGAAAACCCGAAAGGGCGGTCCAGGCAAAAGTTAGGGATCAAAAGCGTACGACTATGTCCCAGCATCTTGTCACTCGCCTACCAAAAGAAGATTTGTCAATCGGCAATCACCAAGCACCTCCACAGGTAACATTGGAAACAGGGGCAATAAAGAGTTGTCTGAGCAATCTAATTGTTTTGTCCTCCAAGGTACCAAGATAGGTTCAACTAAAGAAGATGACCAGTACATCTTACTTCCCCAGAGAGTAAGTCAGCAGTCAGTGCATTCTTCTCCAAGCAGAGCTATCAAATCTTAAGGAAGTTGAGTGTCCTCCAGTAGATCTCAACATCTCCCCAGCAGCATATATATTCTCAACAAGCATCCCCGGCGGTCTTGCTCTAAAGATTGTTCCCAGGCGGCATATCAACGTTCAAAGGATCACTTCCCCAGCATATCAAAACTTCCCCAGGAGAATCCAATCCAGTTGGAATTTATCTCCCCAAGCAGTAAGCTTATCCCCAGTAGATTCTGGAAGCTTATCCCTCGCAGAGCACGAACGCGTCGTCCGGCTTTATTTAAAGAGTTATTTCTGTAACAGGATATAACTGGGTTATCCTCAGCCAAAAGCCACAGAAAGATCGTCGTTGACAGAATCTTCTTATCCCCAGCGAAGTCTATTAGCACTTCCACCACAACAAGGGTATCCCCAGCAAGCTATTATCAATAATTCAGCAAAAGTATCTCCCTCCCCACAGAGTATCGCTCCCCAGCATGGTCGCTAGAGTATTTTTCTCCCTGCAGAATCTTCCATTCGCCAAGTTTATTCCTCAACGGAGTCATCTTCTCCTACCGGTATTCTTGTTGTTATCATCCCCAGCGGAAGCAAAAGCTTATTCTCCAATATCAGCCCAGGATATGACTTCCCGGCACCCGTCAAGGATTTACATTCCTAGACGAAAGCATACATAAACATCACATACATCGTTATAGCATGCATAGACGCATCATATCATACAAATCTCATTTATGTTGAGAACATCATTGCTTGATCCCTATCATGCATCGCATATGACTGACATTTACCTTTCAGGAAAGATGCAGTTAAATTCTCAATCATATTTCAAGACCTAGACCGATTCAGTTAATCGACTCTAAAGATTTCTTATCCAGTCCAAGGCCTTCTCTAGTCCAGCTAAATCGACTCCCAACAGATTTTTCTGATGAAGACTCAGTAGAAGTTATCTCAGGTTTTTCTGAAACGTCCGCTTTTGAGATTATAATTTCCTATGGTTCCCTCCCCGACGGTGCGTGAGGTGATAAGTCCCTTTCAGGTTATAATTTCCTATGGTTCTCTCCCCGACGGTGCGTGAGATGTAATTCCCTTTTAGGTTATAATTTCCTATGGTTCTCTCCCCGACGGTGCGTGAGATGTAATTCCCTTTCAGGTTATAATTTCCTATGGTTCTCTCCCCGACGGTGCGTGAGATGTAATTCCCTTTTAGGTTATAATTTCCTATGGTTCTCTCCCCGACGGTGCGTGAGATGTAATTCCCTTTCAGGTTATAATTTCCTATGGTTCTCTCCCCGACGGTGCGTGAGATGTAATTCCCTTTCAGGTTATAATTTCCTATAGTTCTCTCCCCGACGGTGCGTGAGATGTAATTCCCTTTCAGATTATAATTTCCTATGGTTCTCTCCCCGACGGTGCGTGAGATGTAATTCCCTTTCAGATTATAATTTCCTATGGTTCTCTCCCCGACGGTGCGTGAGATGATAATTCCAACCCAGGTTTTTTCTCAAACAGCCGCTTTTGAGATTATAATGACCTATGGTTCTCTTCCCGATCCTGCGAAGATGGTAATTCCCACCAAGATTTGCTCAACGAGCGTTGTTGAAGTTAAAGTCACCCAAGGTTCTCTCACCGTTCATGCTGAGGTGGTAACCACCCCTGGTTCATTCACCATCTTGTGAAGCTCCAAATCCAGCTCCTGTAACCAGTCAGGACACATCTATACCAAGCATCTGAAAACCAGTTCTTGCAACGTGTCAGGTACTCATTTTTCTTTTGCAGGTATGCAGGTTCTCGCTAAGGAACCTCTTATGCGATCAATATCCGGATGGCATCTATAAGCCCATCATCCTATTCACCAATCTCTAAATGGCATCTGTAAGCCCATTCCACCATCACTGCTACTATGTGAGCGCAAATTTCTGGGCACTTTAGTGTTCAATCATCTTCCACCCTCGGATTACGAAAGGCACGTCAGCCAATCTGCATCCTCAGGTCTAAGAAGATTGAACAGGGGCAACTGTTGTACCCCAAAATTTGCCCTCCCATATTTCTCAAAACATTTCAAGAAAAATTCACAAGTCCAACCTGGCGCGTCATATTCAGGTATTCTTTCGCCAAGATATCTATGATAACGTATTCTCAAATTCAGGTTCGGCTCAGGAGTCAATTCTTTAAAGAAGGTATCCGAATGTGTGAGTTTTCTCGAAGAAATATGGTGAAAAAGTGTGCTGAAAGTGCAGTTTTTACACGCTAAAAAATTCATAACTTGAAGATCGTGACTCGTTTTGAACCCGTTCCGGTGGCCAAAATTCCATCTTGACATTATCTATGTTTTCATCTCTCACGGCTGGAAGCCAATTTCGATCAGAAGGTCTTCAAAAATGTGGATTTATCAGGTATTTTCGTGCAGAAAATTTGTGACAGAAGTTTATTTGCGTCATGTTCAAAAAATCATAACTTGGTCGATTTTCATCGTATCGAGCTGGTTTCGGCGCCAAAATTTCACAAATTGAGTTGACTACATTTTCACAGAAGGAATTGAGTTCAAACGGTATTCAAAAGGCCTTCGTTTTTTGCTCAGAGTGCGTGACACGCTGAAAATCCTGAATGCTGAATATTATTTCATCTGGGCCGAAACTTCGAAAATTCATAACTCGGTCAATTTTTATCGGATTGGACTCATATTTTTACACAAGGTCACTGACTCATAGATCTACAACTTTGCTTCAAAAGTTGAGACCAAATTATGCACCGATCAATACCAGTTTTTTATTGAAGAACGTGTCAGAGTCGACACTGAAGCCCAAAATAAGTTTGTCTGAGCTGAAACTTCAAAAATTCATAATTAATTCACCGTTTATCCGATTAAGTCGATTTTCGGACAGGAGTTAGTTATCGATGTCGGCTACATTTTGTTTTCATATTTCAACTTCAAAAAATGCACTTAAGTCCCTGCGATTTAGCCTGGAAAGTGACGAATTCAAGTGAATATTGGATGCCCAATTGCACATTCAAAGCCCATTTGCTTTACCCTAATTTTCATTATATAATCACCCTCTCTCACATAAACCAGAGGAGAGAGAAAAAGAGGAGAAAAAAGAGGAGGAAAAGAGAGAAAAACCTTGTCACAATACTGTTAGAATATCAAATTCTTTCAAGAACCCTAAAAACCTTGAAATCCTTACTACAAATCCCTCTCTCACTACAAACAAGTCATCTCAGTTACAAACCAACATCTTATTACTTCTTCAGTAAATGTAAGGCTGGCTTGATCTCCATGATCCCAAGGGCATAAAAGCATTCATGTCACTACTTTTCCAGTAAGGGTAAGGTTGATTTGATCTCCATGATCAAAAAGGGTATAATCATTCATACATGCCATATTGTGACTAAACATTAAATTTCTTCATATATTGGCTTTATTTGCATTTTATGATTTTATTTAATGTGTTCGTGAGATTCAACACTGCAGATTTAGACAGGATCCCATGCAGGTTCATTAAGGAACGTTGAGGCCAAAAGCTAAATGGCCAAAAGCCAAAAGCCAAATGGCCAAAGTAGAACATTTTATGCATGACACCAATACATGGCGAGGCAGACATTAAGCCAGACATTAAGGAACGTTGAAGCCAGAACACAAATGGCCAAAAGGCAAAACGCAAATGGCCAAAAGCCAAAAGCCAAATGGCCAAAGTAGAACAACTTATGTATGATGAAGCCAGAACACAAGTGGCCAAACCACTCCAATTCACCTCCAAAAAGGGGACAGAAGCCCCCCAAGGTATTGTATTTTCTTTCTTTTCCTTATTTTATTTATTTCAATTATTTCTTTTTTTAATTAATTCCTTTAATTTAACTTATTTTCATAAAATATAAAAAATAGTAAAAAAACAGAAAAGTCATAAAAATCAAAATATATTTATTTAATTAATGTTTTTTGTAAATAAATTTCACTAATAATTAATTATTTATTTTTATAAATCAAAATTGCATGTAAATAATTAGATTAATTTTAGGTTTAATTTTAACATGTTTTTCTTAATAAATAAAAAAAATTAGAATTAGGGTTAATATTTTAATTTCATTTAATCTTTCTCATAAAAATACATAAAAAACATAAATACCAAAAACTCAAAAAAAATAATAATTTCTTTTTTCTCTTTAATTTCATTAGTTTAATCATTTAATTTAATTTCATTAAAAAGGGTCCAACGCCCTCGCTTCCAATTTTAATTCCAATTCGCGCATTTTATTTTATTTCTTATAATATTAATGTAATTCTCCCAAAGCCTTGTAAACTCGGACATTTTATTTCTCGCACTTTACTTCTTTATTTTCTGTCAAATCGGGTCCTCGATTAAATTTGGCGATGTGGACCCGCGCCTTTGTAATAGTCTAGGAATTTTATCTTTCCGCATTTTTTTTAACTGTTAATAATGACATGCAAGAATGAATGACAAAATAAAAACGAACGCGTAGATCACCCATAACATGACAAGACGAAAATAACTGAACATGACACACAAATCACACACCACCCCTAGGGTACGCCTCACTGTTACCTTGCCTCGAAAGGTGATCGTCGAGTAGAGGATGTCTTAGTAAGTCCTCATGATCCGGGAACCTGGCATGAGGGTAGCTTCTAAGGTGTCTTCCCATTGCTCTGGTGATCACCATGTCCCGAACCTTGAATTTTCCCGAACACCTCCAATGGTGGTGCTACCTACCTCTCAATGGTGGGATGGCACTACTTTAAAGGACATCTACACAGACGAATTCCTTAGGGTAGGTAGACGACTCTAGATACTTGCTCTAAATTTCAAAACAAATTCAAAAATACTTTTCACACCAACACTTTTCAAAAAGCTTTCGAAAGCAATTTTTCAAACACTCTTGAGGACTGATACAAGAGTCGAACTGGAATTTTCAAAGAAACTTTTTAAAACCCACATTGAAAAGCAAACAAACCATTTTTGAAAACACAAATGAGCAAGTATCTAAGAGCCCATGGATAACCATGGATAGAAAGGGTGCTAACACCTTCCCTTTCTATAATCTACCTCCCGAACCGAGAGCAATCTCTTTAAGGAATTTTTCTGTGCTTTTGTCCTTTCCATTTGGAGAAAATAAAAGACGGTGGCGACTCTTGCTTCCGCGACATTTCGCGAACCAGCGTTAAACAGTCAGTTCCAGATCCACCGATCACACATGCAATGCCATGATGAATGATGTCATGATAGAAACACACCACAAGTATTCATAGATAGAAAACATGGTAAGGGCAAACAAGTCACAATAGCCCTTAAATTTCAGGCTGGCATGGAGTCTAGGTATTACCCTCTTTCAGCTTAGTTGGTTCAACCTGTCCTAGTAATAGTAACCGGGTTCTAGAGGATCTAAATATCATTGACCACCCTCGATCGGTCATAATTCTAGTTTAGTAACCTTTTCTTGCAGCCGAAATCATCGCGAGAGTTTGGTCTCAATGAGTGTAGCATACTGCTACTTTTCTATGGCCAAGTTGCTCAATTATAGGTTCTAAGGTCAGTTGGTGCTTAATGACCCCTTAGCAGCCCCATATTCTCCTTGTTCCGCCACAAGGGATATCGGTACAAACTAAAGTGTAACACTAACGTAGATACTGCTTCAACCGTATCGGTCTATGCTGTACAGTTCCCTCATAGTCTATTTCTACTTATCTAAAAGGTATCCCCAGATCCGGGTTAGGATCTATAGTAACTCCGATTCAAACCCATAAAGATAAAGCAAACAAATCAAACAATTGAAAACAATATGATGAACTATTCCTAAGGTACACCCCACTTATAGAATCCCCAGCAGAGTCGCCAGTTCTGTGATACGGTGGAAGAACTGACTGTTTTTGAAATGCTGGTTTGCGTTTTGCGTTTATTTTTACAAAATGTCGCGGTAAGCAAGAGTCGCCACCGAATTTTATTTTATCCAACAAGGAAAGGAAAAAAGCACAGAAAAATTCCTTTTTCGAGATTTTCTAAGTACGGGGGGTAGGTTATAGAAAGGGAAGGTATTATCACCCTTTCTATCCATGGTTTTCCATGGGCTCTTAGGTACTTGCTCATTATTTTCAAAATTGTTTTCTTTGTGTTTGTGGGTTTTGAAAAGTTTTTGTTTTGACTTCGATTTAACTCTTGCTTCTGTCTTCAAGAGTGTAATGAAGTGTTTTTGAAAACTTGTTTGTAAAAGAGTGTAAGTGTGAAAAAGTTTTGTTTTGATTGAGCAAGTACTTAAGAGCTAATCTACCTACTCGAAAAAAGAATCGTTCTATGTTCGTTGCCTTTAGACAATGCTATCCCATTATTAGTGAGTAGGTAGCACCATCGTTGGAGTTTGAGGGTCAATTCGAAAAGGGACGTACGGTCACTAAAGCAATGTTAGGACATCTTAGTGGTAACCCTAATGTCTTAGATCATTTATCCGATGCAACAATATCCGAGGCAACCTTTCCGAGGTAACTTATGATCTTTTAGACAAGAGGGCGACCTCTAAAACAACCTATACTCAATGACCATTTACGAAGGCAACCAAGTGGGAGTGTACCCTAGGAGTGCGCATGTGCGACTGATTCCGTTTTAGATTATTTTATCTTTGCACATTTAGGGTGATCTAACTGT
This sequence comes from Vicia faba, assembly GCA_948472305.1. NCBI lineage: Eukaryota > Viridiplantae > Streptophyta > Magnoliopsida > Fabales > Fabaceae > Vicia > Vicia faba. The sequence continues at coordinate 279,245,501 of OX451738.1, read as the reverse complement.
TTTAAATTTAGCCATACATTCTTGTCATGCAAACCCTATTATCAAACATCTAGCAGTTAAATATTTGCAGAAATTAAAGTGTGGAATTTAAACTAACTATTACAAGGCTTCAGGTATTTACATAGCCAAAAACAAACCCTTTGAAATTAAAAGCGGAAAAAAATAAATAAATGACCTAATAAAATTATTACACACCGGGAGCAGATATAATAATTGGATAAAAATAAAACGCGCGAGAAAATTAGATCGAATGCGAGAACTAGGGTTTTGACCCTCTTAATTAAAAGAAAACGTTTTTGTTGTTTTTTAATATTTTTTAAGAAAAGAAATTAAGTCCTAAAATTAAATGCTAAATTAATTAGTTATTAAATTAATTAATGAAAAAATAATTGCAAGACCTATTTTTGGATTTTTGTTATTTTAGGAAAGAAATAAAATAATTAAGTTAATGTTAAAAACCTATTGATTCTAATTAGTTTTAATTATTTGAAAAATAAATTAAAGTTTATCTAACATAAATAACCTAATTAAATTAATTAATTTATTGATGAAAAATAAAAATTCTGATTTTAATTGGATAAATATTTTTTTTTATAAAAAAAGGAAATTATTTAATGGTTAGTAAAATAAATAAAAAAATTAAATAAAATAATAAAAAAGATGAATAGAGAAAATGGGCCTGAATGTAGCATTTTGGAAGGTGCAAATAGCTGAAATTTGGGCCCAAAAGTGATGATCCGTTTTGACTTTTGCAATCATGTATGGCATGTTTGACTTGACCTATGGTGCACTCTCAGTGGTGGCCACCAGATCTGGCCATCTGGCGCGTTGGATGATGAGGGAGTATGATGGACATCCTGGCTTCGCTTGCACTGAATCACCTGAAAATAAATGGGAAAATAGCAAATGCTGGAGGTAGGAATCGAACCCCTGACCTCCAGCCTCTAACGCCTTAAGAGCCTACGTGGCCACCACTGCACCAATTGTTTTTGTTTGTTCATAAAACACAATAATAATCATATATGAAAAACAAAGAAATATTGGAAATTTAACAAAACGCGCGCTAATCGTTTGAACGGGCCAGTAGGGGAGCGACACTTCATTGTCTCCTTCCTCTCTCCGTGGCTAAAGGTTTTAAGACCTATACCCATGGACAATGTCCGTCACTGTAACCATGCCAATCTCCAAAATCACGTACAAGTAATATAAATGAACACCAAGGCCATGGTTAGAACCGTCTCCTTCTTCTGAAAAAAACCGTACCCATTACAATGGCCAATTGTTCCTGAAATAAAAAAACCTAAAACCAAGCTCGAAAACCTAGCAATGGTGATTAACGCTACATGCCATATAAATGAAATTGAATAATGCAGAAAGTTTGCAAATGCTCTATAGATTAAGAATATGTCATCAATTCATGTTAACAATGCCTAAATTACAAAATGCAAATTCAAGAACAGGGGTGCATCGTGATGGACTTACAACGCGTTTAGGGACCGAAACAGACTTGTTCTTGATAGCTTTAGGTTCCTGAGGGTGCCAGGAAGCGATTGGGACAGAAAACAAGCCTTGAGGATGCCTCTAACTATCAATTTGATCTCACATTTTTTGCTTGTTTTTTCAAATCTGATTCTCCTTCTCTCGCCTGTTTTCAACCTTCCTTTTGATCTGCATGCAGTCTATATGTATTAGTGAAGGAATTAGGGTTGCAAAACTGATCAAAATCCTTCTCTTTCAATGCCTTTTGATTTGATTTGAGTTGCTTTGAAAACCTTCCAAATTTGGCTTATTTCCAATCTTTTTGTGCACACAAGCCTTGATGCGAATTTGAGTGATGCTAGCTGTTTAATGAAGCCTGAAACAAACACAAAATCCCTTGTTATCAATGTTTTGGATTTTTATTTGATTTAATTTGACTTAAATTGAATTAATTCAAATAAAAACCAAATTAAATAATAAAAATAAGATATGGATAAGTGGAAAAGGCTAGAGCACGTGGGCTATGTTTCCAACTTAAAACAAGTGAAAAAGATTGGGCCCATTTGGCAAAATTTGAAGTTTTGGGCATAGTTGACTTTTGGCAATTTTGCAAAAAAGGTCAACTTCACCAATGCATAACTTCCTCAATTTTGAACCTTTGGAGGTGTTCTTTGACTTTTTAGAAAGCTTGAGATGTCCTCTAAGCAACCCTTTTGGTCTAATTTCAATTTGATATACCATGCTCATGTATGAAGCTTTAACAAAAAAGTGTTTTTGTTGACTTTTCAAAATGACCTATAATGTCCAAATTCATAACTTCTTGTGTATGCATATTTTGATCTTGGGAGCTGAAGATGGATTGTAGGAAATTGCATCCTCTTCAAAATGAGCTTTGGATGGGTCATTTCTAATAAAGTATGAGAAAGTTATGCTTGGTCAAAGTTGAGTTGACTTTTCCTACAAAACCCTAATTTAGAAACTTTTGAATCTTAATGAATTGTGAGCAATCCTTGATGAATCATGATCAACCCTTGATCAAATGATGAAATATACTTCAAAATGAGAATTTTGACCAAAATCTTGAAGTTTGACTGTATGTAGGTCACATTTGACTTTTGCCCTAGCATAGTCGATTTTTGGACCTTTGAGCAATTGACTGAGCAAAATTCCTCTGCAAGGCTTGAAACTTGACATGGATGATCTTGAGAAAATATTAGGACATCGGTGAGAATTTGGGACCACTTGGACTCAATTATCTTGATGCAACATGAAACCCTAATTTGAAGTAGACTGCCTTAGGAGAGAGCTTGTCTGGTCAACCCTTGGGCTACTTTGAGCAACTTGGAGATCTTTCTTGCAATGTTTTGAGAAATATGGGAGGGAAAATTTTGGGGCACAACAATAAGTAACCTGGATAGTAGGGTTAATTCGATATGAAAAGCCTGGATAGTAGGGTTGTGAGAAGGAACCTGGATAGTAGGGTTACTTCGATATGAAAAGCCTGGATAGTAGGGTTGTGAGAAGGAACCTAGATTGTAGGGTTACTTCGATATGAAAGCCTGGATAGTAGGGTTGTGAGAAGGAACCTGGGTCTTAGGGTTACTTAGAAAGGAAATCCTGGATAGTAGGGCTGTGAGAAGGAACCTGGATAGTAGGGTTACTTCGGTATGACAAGCCTGGATAGTAGGGCTGTAAGAATGAACCTGGATAGTAGGGTTACTTCGATATGAAAAGCCTGGATAGTAGGGATGTGAGAAGGAACCTAGGTCGTAGGGTTACTTCGAAATGAAATCCTGGATAATAGGGTTGTGAGAAGGAACCTGGGTTGTAGAGTTACTTCGAAATGAAAGCCTGGATAGTAGGGTTGTGGAAGGAACCTGGATAATAGGGTTACTTCGATATGAAAATCCTGGATAGTAGGGCTGTGAGAAGGAACCTGGGTCGTAGGGTTACTTCGAAATGAAATCCTGGATAGTAGGGTTGTGAGAAGGAACTTGGGTCGTAGGGTTACTTCGAAATGAAAGCCTGGATAGTAGGGCTGTGAGAAGGAACCTGGATAGTAGGGTTACTTCGATATGAAAAGCCTGGATAGTAGGGCTGTGAGGAGGAATCTGGGTCGTAGGGTTACTTCGAAATGAAAGCCTAGATAGTAGGGCTGTGAGAAGGAACCTGAGTCATAGGGTTACTTCGAAATGAAAGTCTGGATAATAGGGTTGTGAGAAGGAACTTGGATAGTAGGGTTACTTCAATATGAAAGCCTGGATAGAAGGGTTGTGAGAAGGAACCTGGATAGTAAGGTTACTTCGATATGAAAAGCCTGGATAGTAGGGCTGTGAGAAGGAACCTAGGTAAGGTTACTTTGATATGAATATCCTGGATAGTAGGGCTGTGAGAAGGAACATGGGTAAGGTTGCTTTATGAGGAGCTTGGGTAAAACTGCATCTGGACCGAGAAGGAACCTGGGTAGGGTTTCTTTGGGATAAGTTCGTGTAAAACTTCAGAATGAACTGGGGTAAGGTTATAAGCTTGTGTAAAACTTCAGGAGGAACCGAGGTAAGGTTACTTCGGGATAAGTTTGTGTAAAACTTCAGGAGGAACCAGAGTAAGGTTACTTTGAGATAAGTTCGTGTAAAACTTCAGGAGGAACCGAGGTAAGGTTACTTTGTGATAAGTTCGTGTAAAACTTCAAGAGGAACTGGGGTAAAGTTACTTTGTGATAAGTTCGTGTAAAACTTCAGAATGAACCGGGGTAAGGTCACTTCGATATGATAATGTAGATCAGTTGACCCGTTTGATTTCGGGAGCTGAGTTTCCATTAGTTGTCTGTAGATGTGATCTGTATAACTGCTGGATTCATTGAAGCTAATCGTCTTTTCCTGAAAAGATATCAGGGTTAGTTATATGCGATGCATGAAATGTAGGGTAAGAGGATGTTCTCAGAATAAATGAGATTATGTTGTATATGATATGTATGCGTATGTCATGATGTATGTTCATGAAATGTTGTCGGGGTATGCTTGTGTCTGGGAAAATAAATCCCTGATGGTTGCTGGAGATTTGCAAATATTCTGCCAGGAAGAGATGCTGGAGAATAACTCTGCGGGGCCAGACTTTGGGGTAAGAGATACTCTGTTGGTAGACCTGCCGATATGGAGGAACAAACTTAGTTGGGGATGAAATTCTGTCACTGGCAGTGATGAGCTCTGTTGGAGATTGAGCTTCTGTATCTGTAGAAATAGACTCCGCTTGGGGGATGAAATTTGTTGACTCGCCTGCGATTACGAACCTCGGCTGGGGATAGTTATGTCCTGTTTTGGGAAAGCTGACATCAATGCCTTTGGATACTTTTATTCTGTGGGGAGTGCGTATACCAATAATCATGTTCCCAAGCTGGCTCTATCCTGGTACCTGCCGGGCAGAGTAACCGTAGGGTTTGGCACTTCTTATTTTTCTTGTTTCTGGAATTACGAGTAATTGTCTTTTGTTTCTTACGTAAATATTTATGAGCATCAATAATTTTCAAATGCACATATCAAAAATAAATCATTGGACGTTCTTGCAAAACAAAACAGAAAAAGAAAAACGAAATGAAATTTCTTGTGAAAATGATTTGTATTAATATTTGAAGTTGGCCTGTAATAGAAGTTTTGTACAAAGAGGCTGACGTCCTAGTAAGAGAACACCGCCGAAAGATAGAAATTATACAATTTGTGTAAAAGAAAGAAAACAAATATCTGAAACAACCCTATTGGGTTCTAACTCTACTATTGCTTTTATATCTTCAAGCGTCTCATCACTTTGCTACTTGGCCGAAGGTTGATCAGATTGGTTGGTGTCGTTCGAGCTTGATAGTCGATACCAAAGTCTGGTCGCAAGATGATCCAATGAGACATAGCGATACGCTTCAATCCCTAACTTTTGCCTGGATTGCCCTTTCAGGTTTTCAATCCACCTGGATACCCTTTTTTGTCCAAGCCCCCCTTTCAGGTTTTCGACTCTCCGGGTGTACAAATTTTTCATTTTCATCCCTTACTTTTGCCCGAACCCTTTTGGTTCGCCGGGAAGCCCTTATTTTTTCCTAGTCCAGTCGACCTAGCGGGTCTTTGATTATGCGTAGTATCTTTTCACTATGTCTGCATTGACAAGGTGAGGAAGGTCGTCACCATCCATGATGGTTAGAATCATAGCTCCTCCCGAGAAGATGTTCTTAACCACAAATGGCCCTTCGTACGTGGGGGTCCATTTTCCCATGAGATCACCTTGCGGCACTATGATGCGTTTGATCACCAGATCCCCGACTTGATATTCTTGACGTCTGACTTTCTTGTTAAAGGCCTTGATCATTCGCTTTTGATACGTCTAACCATGATAGATAGCAATAAGTCTCTTTTCATCGATTAGATTTAGCTGATCAAGTCGGTTTTGGATCCAGTCGTCTTCGTTCAAACCTGTATCCTTCATAATCCTAAGAGAAGGTATCTGGACTTCTATGGGTAGGACTGCCTCCATGCCATATACCAGAGAGTAGGGGGTTGCCCCTGTCAACGTCAGTGCTGAGGTACGGTACCCATAAAGAGCGAATGGTAACATCTCATGCCAGTCTTTGTATGTCACCGTCATCTTCTGTACAATCTTCTTGATGTTCTTGTTAGCTGCTTCCACAACGCCATTCATCTTCGGCCGGTAAGGAGAAGAATTATAGTGCTGTATCCTGAACTGTTTGCAGAGCTCAGTGATCATTGTGTTGTTGAGATTCATACCATTGTCAGTAATAATTCTCTCTGGTACACCATATCGACAGATCAAATTGTGTCGGATAAACCGCGCTACGAAGTTCTTGGTTATTGTAGCAAAGGAAGCTGCCTCAACCCATTTTGTGAAATAATCAATAGCCACCAGAATGAAACGATTCCCGTTAGACGCAGTAGGCCTGATCTCACCGATCATGTCAATGCCCCACATTGCAAAGGGACACAGAGCTGTCAAGACATTTAAAGGACTGGAGGCACATGCACCTTATCAACGTAGACTTGGCACTTATGACAAGTTCGAGAGTGCTGATAACAATTGGCTTCCATAGTGGACCAATAATATCCTGCCCGTAGGATCTTCTTAGCCACGGTATGTCCACTAGAATGGATTCTGAAGGTGCCTTCATGAAGATCTGTCATGATCTTCTCTGCTTAGCTCTTGTCTACACACCGTAGTAGTGTGGAGTCATGGTTGCGTTTATAGAGGATACCATTACTGAGGAAGAACTTTGCAGTGAACCTTCTCATAAATTTCTTATCGTTGACAGATGCCCCTTCGGGATACTTTTGAGCTTCGAGATACCTTTTGACTTCATGAAACCAGGGTTTGTCTGCCACTTCTTTGGTATCGATTTTACAGCAGTGTGTTGGTTCATCCAACCTCTCAATGGTGATTTGGGGAGCTTCATTGTCCCACCTGACCTTGAACATTGACGACATGGTAGCTAGCGCGTCCTCTAACTAATTATCTTCTCAGGGAAAATGTTCAAAGGTGATCTCTTCAAAATTCGGTATCAGTGTCAGTACATACTCTTTGTAAGGGATAAGGTTCGGGTGCTTCGTATCCCACTCGCCTTTGATCTGACTTATCACCAGAGCGGAATCCCAGAATACACTCAAGAACTTAATCCTTAGGCCAATAGCAGCCCTAAGACCCATAATACATGCTTCATACTCCGCCATGTTGTTGGTGCAGTTGAAACATAATCGGGCAGTGAACGGAGTATGACAACTCTCGGGGGATATGATTACAGCGCCAATGTCGTTACCCAATGAGTTTGAGGCTCCATCAAAATACATAGACCATCGGGATCCCTCCTCAGGTCCTTCATTCGGTCCATGTTCTTCGTAGTCAGTCACTAACATGATATTCTCATCCGGGAACTCGAAATTCATACACTGGTAGTCATCCACGGCCTGATGAGCCAAACGATCAGCCAATACACTCCCCTTTATAACTTTTTGGGTTGTATATTGTATGTATTATTCAGTTAAGATCATTTGCCACCTTGCTATCCTTCCGGAGAGAGCGGGCTTCTCAAAAATATACTTTATCGGATCCATCTTTGATATCAACAATGTAGTGTGAGTCAGCATATACTATCTCAGTCGGCGAGCAGCCCATGCCAAAGCGCAACAAGTTTTCTCGAGCAATGAGTATCGTATCTCACAGTCGGTAAACTTTTTTCTAAGGTAATAAATGGCGTGCTCTTTTCAACCAGACTCGTCATGCTGTCCCAGCACACATCCCATTGAATTGTCCAGCACTGTCAAGTATAATATCAAAGGTCTTCCTTCAACTGGAGGCATCAGAATTGGCGGTTCTTGAAGGTATTCCTTGATTCTTTCAAAAGCGGTCTGGAATTCATCATTCCATTTTACCACTTGATCTTTCTTCAAAAGCTTGAAGATTGGCTCACAAGTAGCAGTCAGATGTGAAATGAATCTGGCGATGTAATTCAGACGTCCCAAGAAACCTCTAACTTCCTTCTCTGTGCGGGGAACCGGCATCTCTTGTATGGATTTTACCTTTGCAGGGTCTACCTGAATACCCTTATCACTGACAACAAAACCCAGAAGCTTACCAGATCTTACCCCGAAGGTACACTTGTTTGGGTCCAACCTCAGCTTGTATGTCTTCAACTTGTCGAACAACTTTTGGAGATGATCAAGATGTTCTTCCTCAGTATGAGACCTGGCTATCATGTCATCAACATACACTTCGATCTCATGATGAATCATATCATGAAACAAAGCAACCATGGTGCACTGATAGGTTGCCCCAGCATTCTTCAACCCAAAAGGCATCACCTTGTAGCAGAAAGTGCCCCACTGTGTGACGAAGGTTGTCTTCTCCATGTCTTCAAGAGCCATCTTGATCTGGTTATAGCCAGAGAACCCATCCATGAAGGAGAAGATTTTGTGTTGTGCGGTGTTGTCGACCAGAACATCAATGTGAGGAAGTAGGAAGTCATCCTTGGGGCTTGCCCTGTTCAGATCTGTGTAATCTACGCACATCTGTACCTTACCGTCCTTCTTAGGTACCGGAACAACGTTAGCAACCCACTGTGGATACGAAGTGACAGCTAAGAATCCTGCATCGAACTGCTTCATGACCTATGCCTTGATCTTCTCTGACATTTCAGGGTGCATACGATGGACCTTCTGTTTAATCGGAGGACAATATCAGTGTCCAAACCCGACATGTCTTCATAGGACCAGGTGAAGATCTCGACATAGTCGTGCAACATTTGTATCAACCTCTGTTTGACGCTAAGCTCCAGATTTGCACTTATTTGGACCTCTTTTCTGTCTTCCTCAGTACCCAAGTTCACTGTCTCAACCGACTCTTCATGAGGCTGTATGGCCCTTTCTTCCTGCAGTAGTAGTCTAGCAAGTTCTCCAGGCACCTCACAATCATCCTCACCTTCGTCCTCGACTTGGTTGATCAGATTTTTGAAGTCATAATTAGTGTTGTACCCCAAAATTTGCCCTCCCATTTCATCAATATTTTCTCACCACAAGACCCTTGGAGCTCAAGATCAAGTTAGGGTTTACTCTGCTCAAGACTCCTCCTTGCACTGTTGACCCAAATTAGGGTTTATGTTTGCACAAAGATGTTTTGACCTAAAATGCCCAAAATGACTTTCATGCTTCATGTTGAACTCACAAGTTTATCCATACCAAGTTTCAAGCCTTGATTCCAATCTTTGCCCAGTCAATTGGACAGTTGACCTAGAAATCAGCTGTATTGGGGAAAAAGTCAACTGTGGTCAATTGACAGTCAAACCTCATGATTTTTTGACCCACATCAACATTATGAACTCATATGAACCATTTGGTCAAGTTTGGATCACAATTCCACAAGAAATTTGATCAGATCACCAAAAGGGCAAAATGGTCATTTTTAGGGTTTTGAGTGCACAAAGGCAATTTTTGACTGTTTGACCTAGCCAATGGAAAACCAGGCTCACATATGGACTCAAGGATTCAATGACATGGTCTTGACATATTCAACAAGTTCAAAAGATCCCAAATGCAGAAGATTGACAGATGAATTTTCCATTCAACTGAGCAAAATTTGACTGTATACTGAAAAGTCAAACTTTGACTTTTTGGTCAAAATCAAGTGTCAAGATTCATTTTTCATCAAAACATGTCAAATTATGAAACTTGTTCATCAAGAAATCAAAATCACAAATTAGGGTTTGAAATGAAGAAATTTCATAACTTAGAAATTTTCTAAGTTATGAAAATTCCTAATTTTTTCCTAACTTTGTCCCATCTTTTCATCAAGATACATTTGGATTCAAACAAAACTCAAAACATGAAAGTTGTAGTACATTGCAAAATCTACAACTTTTATTCACAAAGTTTCCTCAAAAGAAGCTTGTAGCTCAAGTTATGATTTTTGGAATAGGGGTGCAAAACATTCTTAACTTAGAAATTTTTTGACCTATTTTAGGCAGGATTTTTGCCCAACTTCATGGCCACTTTTCACATGCTTCCACTTGGAATTTCAACTTGCATTACAAATATGTATTGTGGTACACATTCCAAGCTTTCCAAATTGTCCAAGAACTTCTCAAACACCCTTGTGGTTAGGGAGAATCGAATTTGTCAATATGGGCAAAAGTCACTTTGATTCATGGCCAAATGCATGTTTATAACTTGGGCATTTTTGAAATCAGCTTGCACAAGCTAGTTACAGGCCTCTAATCTCATTTACACTCAATAATTAAATGCCAATCCATTGTGTTCTAGCATTATTTTGTGCATTTGGACAATACACACAAAATCAAGCCATATTTGGAAAAAGTGACTTATCCATTCTTGTAAAGAGCAACTTTATGTCAAACACAAATCCAAGAAGTACAAAGCAAATCTCTAAGGCACAAAGGCATGGATATATCCCACTGATCAAGACTAACATTTGCAGCATACTTGAGGGGCCTGTGGTAGCCTAGAAACCAAGTTGACAAACTTTGCTTAAGATAGAAAGAAACTTGGCATTTTGAACAACAACTCTCATTCCTGCAATCACAAGCCTAAGCAAACTTATTGAGCACATCCCAAACATCAAGCCTGACCTGAAACACGAGCCAACCACCTTCAATACCTCCCCAAACACAGAAACACCACTTTGCTGCACAAAATAGGGCATCCCTGCAGATTTAGTTGCACAACTCAGTTTGCTCGTGCGTTTTGGCCAAAGTTTGTTCATACACATTCCCTACCATCTATACAAACTATCCCAAGCCTTGGAAACAGACTGTAACACCTCTAACCAAATTTGCCATTTTTACTTTTCTCTCTTGCAGGTTGACTTCTGTAGCTTGATACAACAAGATTCAAAGCACACCAAGCATTGTAGAAGCATCCCTGAACTTCAAGCAAGCTGTACAAGTCCTCAAAAGCCATTGAAAGCACCTCCATTGTTGTACACGTTTCAAGCTGAACAGGTAAGTTCTTGAACTTCTATCTCTCTATCCAAGCATATTTAGGCTTAAGTTTGTGAAGAAGTTATGTCCTACTCATGCCCCTGAAGTTACCTGTATCCTCACTTTTCATTTATATTGTGTGTGTTAAGAGAATTTGGAACCTTAATATTAGAAAAAAGTTAGGTCAGGAATTGGGGGAAGAGAAATTTTCTCTCATTTCTGAGAGTTAGATCAACTTCTTTATATGTTTAGAATCGTGACACGATGCTCTATAACATTGCTGTTGTGAGTTTTTGTTGAAAATCAAGGAATCAGAAGATAGCAGGGAAGGAAGAAAACACACATTTTTTGTTTTGAAAATGTCTGGAGGTTGAAGACAAAGTTCTTTCGGGCTGGGCCTGTTTCATTTTCTGTTTGCACCACCTTTTCACATTCACACCCCCTTGGCCCATTATGTTTATTTTTATCATTTTTTGATTTTTTCTTTTTGTTTCTGACTTGTTATTTTTTGTTAAAATATAAAAAACATAAAAAATATTTTTTCACCTTTTTTTTGTATTTATTAGACATTTATTTGTTTTAATTTGATATATGTAAATAAATAAACAAAATACCTTTTTTATTCAAAATACAAAAATAATACAAAATACATTTTTATTTTCTGATTTTATTTTATTTTATCTTTTGAAAATATTTTCTAAAAATATATACCTTTTTTTTGTAAATAATAAATATTTTTATTTCTTGTATATATTTAATATATTTGATACAATATATAAACATTTATATATTTAGAATATTTAGGATAAATATAAAAATAATACATTTTTATTTTTATTAATATTTGACCTCAAAAATCACTTTTTTACAATATACTTCTTTTTTATTTATTTTTGTATATAATTAATAAATATTGTATATATTAAATAATAAATGCTTTTATTTAGCAAAATTAGGGTTTTGCCCTAAAAACACAAAATATCCAAAAATTAATCTTTTTTATTTTTGTTTATTTGTCACATGAAAAATACTTTTACATACATATAAAAATCATTTTTTGCATTTTGCATATTTATTGTATTTTTATTTAATTATTGTATATTAAATAACTTGTATATTCCATTTGGATTGTAATAGCTTAGATTTAAATTTCTTGCTAAATATCCCCATTTGAACATTTGTACCCCCATCCCATAATTGTGTTGTAATAATTTAGGATTTTATTTTTCGCATTTAAAAGCTTTCTAAATATGCCATGATAGACTTAGGGTTTTGTATGCAAAAACAAATAACAAATAGCTTGACCTAATTCAAAGATAACAAAGTATGAAAATGGACAACACCAATCACACTTGCACCCCTAGGGTTACTCAATTGTTGCCTTCAAAAATGGGCCATGTTGCATGTTGAGTTTCTTTGGCAAAACAAAACAATTCAAATGATCATAGTCCCTCGATGACGCTTTCGAAAGTTGCCTAAAAATGATCAAGCCCCTTAAAGGAAAAATTGCCCAAAGACACTTGGCACCATTGCAATCATGGTCTAAACGATGACCCGCGCCCGTCCCGTTAACATCCTAACACAAGATTGTCCACCAAATACAATGGTGGAACAAAATTGTTAAAAGGGTTAAAACATAGAAAAAACCTTTGAGTAAATTTAGGGGTAGACAACTCTTAGTTACTTGACAAACTTGCAAAATACACTTGCCTATTTTTCAAACACACACCACAACACACTTTCAAAACAACTTTCAAAAACATTGAAAACTTTTCAAAAGATAAGTACACCTTTGTATACATTCAAACATGAATCATTACAAAGGTTGCCACAACATTGGCCTCTTTTCAAAATATTTTCAAACTCCACACACAAAGCACCATTTCAAACAATTGAAAATCAAAGGCAAGTGATCTAAGCAAGTAACTAAGAGCCCATGGATAACCATGGATAGAAAGGGTGCTAATACCTTCCCTTTCTATAATCTACTCCCCGAACCCAAGAAAACATCTCAAAGGTTTTTGCTGTGCTTTTTGACCTTTCCTTAGGATAAAATAAAAAGTCGGTGGCGACTCTTGCTCAACCGAAACATTTGCGAAAACAAACGCAAAACCCAAGTCAGTTCTCCCACCGTATCACAGAACTGGCGACTCTGCTGGGGAAATTTTAAAGTGGAGTAACCTTAGGGCTTAGATCACCCTCTTGCATGACTAATTGTTTGCTTTGTTTGCTTTACATCTTGGTTCTCTTGTTTGGGCTTGAAATCCTACACCCAGATTTGGGGAAACATTCATAGATAGCAATACATTGTGGAAAATGTGCGGGGTATACCGACACGGTTGAAGCAATAGTTATATTAGTGCGACATATTTGTGAGTACCGGTAACCCTTGAGTTCAATCAAGGAGAGTACGGGGCCGCTGAGTTATGTCACAAAGCACTAATGACCTAGAACCTTACTTGACCATCTTGGCCTTTTATTAGGGGTAGTGAGATGACCGGCTTTGGTGTAGTCCGAAGTTGGTAGATACTCGATACTACACTCATTGAGGGTTGTTTTCTTGGAATATTTTGGTCACTAGTTAAGTGGCTAAACCAAAACAATGAACATGGAAAACAATCCAATGATATTGAGCTCCTTAGAACCCGGTTACTATTTATAGGACAGGTTTTTAAGCCAACTACACTCAAGAGGGTACTTACCTATGAAACCCCATGCAAGCCTGAAACTAGGGTTTTGTGTGATTTTCTTGTACATATGTTTGTGCATACATCATGAGCATAATAAAGCATCATATGCATCCACTAACCATTTCAAGGGTTTAGATCTTCATCTTTGTTCTTGTTTTGTAGGTCATGGAAATCCTTCGCAGGAAAACTATCCAAGTCAACCTTGTGAGAATTCCTCCTCAACTCAAGGAGCTCACATCCAAAATTCCGGAAAGCTCTCCCTTCAGTGAAAGACATGGTAGACTGCTCAGCCTAGTCAGCACCAACATTGAAGAGGACAGGGTAAAGGTGTTGTTTCAGTTCTTTGACCCCCTTCACCACTGTTTCACATTCCCCGACTACCAATTGGTGCCCACTTTGGAGGAATTTTCTCAACTCTTGAGAATTCCTATTCTTAATCAACTACCCTACAACGGTACAGAAAAGGAACCAAAGCCTGAAGATGTTGCTCAAGCACTACACTTGCAACCATCTGACATCAAGGGGCATTGGGAAACTAGAAGCGGCATCAAAGGTTTCTTGGAAAAATTCTTGTTCGAGAAAGCACAAGAGTGTTGGAATTCATTGGATCTACAAGCCTTTGAAGAAATTGTGGCACTCCTCATTTATGGGTTGGTCCTGTTCCCAAATCCTGACCAGCTTATAGATGTCAACATCGTCAAGATCTTCTTATCCAGGAATCCAATACCAACATTGCTTAGGGACATTCTTCACTCATTTTACACACGAACAATGAGAAAGAGGGGTGTTCTCATGTGATGTACTCCTCTCCTTGCAAGGTGGTTTATTTCGCACCTTCCACAATCTGTCTTGAAGAATGACCAAGGCCTAAGGTGGTCACAACGATTGATGACCCTCACTCACTCTGATGTACATTGTTGTTCTCGGTCCAGAGAAAATGTCATCATCGTCGATCGTTGTGGAGAGTTCCCTAATGTTCCATTACTTGGCATTAGAGGAGGCATTACCTACAACCCTTGTCTAGCTTTGAGACAATTTGGATATGCACGGAGGGATGGCCCTCACGACATGTTGATTCCTGACCTAGTTTTTGACTTCGACAATGATGCGCAAGGACTTCGCCAAAGATTCATCAGAGCTTGGAAGATGCCTAACAAGGTAGACAGCAAGACACCGGGGCACAAGAACTCCATCCCTCTTGAGCCTTATCTCAAGTGGGTACGAACCCGAGCCCATAGTCTAATGATGCCTTACCCTCATGTTCTCCCTGTGATTAAAGAGCCCGTTAAGGAAGGAGAGGTTCCTTACACCATCCTATATCCTGACATGCCAACATTGTGGGAGGAGATGCAGAAGAGTTGGATCCAACTCAAGGAGGAACAGAATACTTTTGAAGCCAGCTTCTACGCCAGTGAGAAGAAGGTTTTGGAGCTTACCCGCCGACTCCATGAGGAAGAGACCCTCAACACCTACATCGCACCAAAGAGGATGCGCAACATCTTTTTACCTTGAGAAGTTTTTTTGTAATATTTGGCCCATGGGGCATTTATGTACTAACAAAATTTCTTCTTATTAATATGACATGTGTTCTTTTTGTTTGCAACAATTTTGAATTTTCTAAATCCTTGAATGCATTGCATAAACAAACATATCATTCATCATGTGTATAAGCAGGTCTCCACACCAGGCTTCCTTATCTTTCTGCTGTTTATTTCAGTAAGATGGATCTCGAACAGACGGTCAAGGACTTGCAGTCTCAAAACTCACAGTTTCAACATCTCCTGATGACCTTGGCAAAGGGTCAGGAGGATCTAAAGGCCCTGCTTGGGAACAAAGAGCAAGTGAAAAAGAAGAAGAAGAGAGTCGGGGTGGCTACCCTAGGAAGAAGGTTTGAGGGTGAAGCCAAAAGAGTTCTTGAATTTCCCCCTACATCTGAAGAGGGAACCAGTAAAGGAAAAGGGGTTGCGGTACCTTCCGAATACGAAGTTGAAGAAGAAGAGGCTGAAGAAGACGAAGACTACTCTAAGCAACAATACCCGCCCGCCGATGATAAGTACAAAAACTTGGCAGCTATGGAGCTGCAGAAAGTTCCCGGCTTAGATTTCGAAGATTTGGGATTAGTTGCTGGAATTGTGATCCCCCCGAAGTTCAAAGTGCTAATTTTTGCAAGATATGACGGGCTGTCTTGCCCAAAAATGCATCTCAGATCATATGTAAGGAAGATCCAACCTTACACTGCAGACAAGAACCTATGGATCCATTTCTTTCAATATAGCCTTTCAGGGGCTCAACTTGAATGGTTCTATCAGCTGGATGGAGCCAGTATCCGAAACTGGGAGGACTTGGCTACTGCATTTTATAAGAAATATCAGTACAATTCTGACCTCGCTCCCACGCGTACCCAACTCCAGGGTATGTCACTAGGGACGGGCAAAGGATTCAAGGAGTATGCACAAAAGTGGAGGGACCTGGCTGGCAGGGTGCAGCCACCGCTGACTGACCGTGAACTTGTTGACATGTTCCTGGGGACCCTGTCTGGTCCGTTCTTCAATCATTTGATTGGTAATTCTTCTGCTGGGTTTACAGATTTGATCTTGACTGGTGAGAGGATAGAAGCTGATATCAAGTCGGGGAAAATACAAAAAGGTGCCTCTGCGAATACTGAAAAGAAGCCCTTCAAGAAGGAAGCCAGTGCTGTTTATGGTCCCAGAAGACAAATTAAACCGGAACGCCGCCAAACTGTCAATGCCTTGGTAATTTCAAAGCCTGCTGCTGCTCCTCAGCAATACAATCAACCAAGGGGTGAAAGGCCTAAAAGACAGTACACTCGGCTCAGCATGACCCTGTCTCAGATTTTGCCGCAACTACTATCAACCAATCTGGTAACTGTCAAAGAAGCTCCGAAGGTAGTGAACACAGCTTCTCCAAAGTACAACCCCAACGTCCGTTGCGCTTATCACTCTGACAGTCAGGGGCATACTACGGATGATTGTTGGGCTCTGAGAAATAAGGTTCAGGACCTTATTGATGCTAAAGAAATACAGTTTAAGGCGCCCAAAAGACCCAATGTTGTGACTGCTCCCATGCCCCAGCATGGAGTGAACGCTGTGGAAGAAGACCGGTATGTAGCCTCCGTGGAAGAGATTGTTACTCCGTTGTTGACTGTCAAAAGGAACCTGTTGCTAGCCGGTTTATTTCCAGGATGTGGTAAAGGTTGCCTTCTATGTGCTGTTTCACCTGTTGGTTGTCCTTTGCTGAAATCAGGTATCCAAAGCCTGATGGATAGCAAAGAAATCTTGTTCGAGAAGATTGCTGTTCCTGCTGTCCCTGCTGAAGAAGTTTCTATTGTTACTATTTTCAACAACCCTCCTAAGGCTCCTTCAAACAAGCCTGTCAAAATCATGTCCACTCAGAAGATTGCTCTTATCATCATCACTGTTCCGGGGCCTCTCCCCTATACGTCTGACAAAGCTGTCCCATGGCATTATGGGGTAGATGTTTATGTTCTTGGAGTAAAGCAAGAGTTTGATACTAGTACCGGCGTCAGTAACATCATCGGGCCTGCCAAGGTTACTCGCAGTGGTAGGCTGTTCTCACTAGATATTGCGCCACCAGCTATTCAGAGACCTCTTATTATCACACCTGCAAGTGTGCCTGCTCCCCTTCCTGATCAAGTTCCTGTTTCTACCCCTGCTGCCGAGTCATCTGACGCTCGGGGCAAAGGGATTGCTGCTGATTTTCCTGCCCTGACGGAGGCACCAAAGACAACCACTGTTGAAGCTTCCCAGCAAGAGATGGAAGAGATTCTCAAGATTATCAAGAAGAGTGATTTCAATGTAGTTGAGCAGCTGGGGCACACCCCATCAAAAATTTCTATGCTATCACTGTTGTTGTGTTCAGAGGCCCATGCCAAGGCCCTGATTTCCTTCCTGAAGACGGCTCATGTGCCACAAGAAACGTCTGCTGATCAGTTTACCGATTGTGTGGCCAACTTGACTGCCGATAATGGTTTGGGCTTCTCTGACGCTGATCTGACTGCCAAAGGAAAGAACCATAACAACGCCCTGCATGTCTCCATTGAATGCAGGGGCACTACTCTTGCCCATGTGTTGGTAGACACCGGTTCTTCATTGAACGTCTTACCCAAGAAGGCTCTAGACAGGATGGATTGTGAGGGTTTGGAGCTCAAGCCTAGTAACATTGTTGTCTGGGCCTTTGACGGTTCGAAAAGGATGGTACATGGTGAGGTTGATATTCCAATCCAGGTTAGTTCTCAGGTCTTTGATTCAACATTCTATGTGATGGACATCCGACCATCCTATTCTTGTTTGCTGGGTCGTCCATGGATCCATAAGGCTGGAGCTGTGACCTCCACACTACATCAAAAGCTTAAGTACCCGGTCAGAGGGAAGATTGTTACAGTTCAGGGGGAGGAAGAGTATATGGTCAGCCACCTCAACTCGTTCCGGTACATAGAAATGGATGGGGAATTCATTGAGACCCCCTTTCAACACTTTGAAGAGGTGCCTCAGACACTGGCATCAGCTGAAACTGTGATTGAAGACCCTCCTTTGAAGATGGCTTCCTTGAAGGATGCTCGGGCTGTGATTGAGAAGGGTGAGTGTGCAAACTGGGGCCGACTTCCTGATTTCACTCTGAAGACCGACAAATTTGGTTTGGGTTTCACTGCAGAGGCTCAGAGGGTTGTTCGTAAGGCAAGGATTGGAAGACCTCCTGTGTTCATCACCAACCCGAGAGTGAATGCTATTGAAGACGACATGGAGGAATCTGAATTCGACAGCTGGATCTACCCAACAGCCGACGGTGGACCAAGCAACTGGACTGCCAAAGACTTCACACCTATTACTTTTGTCACTCAGTAATGAACTCCTTTGTTTTTGAATTTGTAACAGACAATATTTTGAAACTTTTATGGCTCGGTGTCTTACCCGGGGCACCGTGGCTTCATTTGTGAGGGCTTTTGTGTGTCATTTTCATATGTCATCAATAAAAACATTGGACGTTTGTTGCATTTCAAAATCTTGTGCTCCTTTTCTTTCTTTATTATATATTGCAAAACAGCTATATTTACACACACTCACTGTGATACGGTGGGAGAACTGACTATGGTTTTGCGTTTGTTTTCGCAAATGTTTCGGTCGAGCAAGAGTCGCCACCAACTTTTTATTTTATCCTAAGGAAAGGTTTAAAAAGCACAGCAAAAACCTTTGAGATATTTTCTTGGGTTCGGGGAGTAGATTATAGAAAGGGAAGGTATTAACACCCTTTCTATCTATGGTTATCCATGGGCTCTTAGGTACTTGCTTAGATCAACTTGCCTTGGTTTTCAATTGTTTGAAATGGTGCTTTGTGTGTGGTTTTGAAAATGTTTTGAAAAAGATGCCTTGTCTAGGCTACCCTTGTAACAATTCTTTACTCGAATGTTTTACAAAAGGTGTTTGTATTTTTGAAAAGATGTTTCAAGGTTTTTTGAAAGTTTGTTTTGAAAGTGTGATTTGAAAAATAGGCAAGTATTTTTGTTTTGCAAGTTGACAAGTACTTAAGAGCTATCTACCCTAAAGTTCTCAAAGATTATTGCTATGTTTTAACCCTTTTAACAATTTTGTTCCACCATTGCATTTGGTGGACAATCTTGTGTTAGGATGTGAAAGGGACGGGCGCGGGTCATCGTTTAGACCATAATTGCAATGGTGCCAAGTATCTTTGGGCAATTTTCCTTTAAGGGACTTGATCATTTTTAGGCAACTTTTCGAAAGCGTCATCGAGGGACTATGATCATTTGAATTGTGTTTGTTTTGCCCAAAGAGACCTAACATGCAATATGGCCCATTATTGAAGGCAACAAGTGGAATACCCTAGGGGTGCAAGTGTGATGAGTGTTGTCCATTTTCATGCTTGTTTATCTTGAAATTAGGTCAAACTATTTTTGTTGTTTTTATTTGCATACAAACCCTAATTCTATCATGGTATAATTAGAAAGCATTAAAATGCGAAAAATAAAGTTCTAAACTATTACAACACAATATATGGGAAGGGGGGTACAAATGTTCAAATGGGGAGTATTTTGACAAGGAATTTAAACCTAGACTATTACATCAATTTTGAATTATTTACAAGATATTTAATTGCACAAATAAAATAGAAATAAGATAAATATGCAAGATGCAAAAAGGCTTTTTATGTGTATGAAAAAAAAGTATTTTTTATGTCAAATAAACAAAATAAAAAGTATTATTTTTTTGGATCTTTTTTTATGTTTAGGGTAAAACCCTAATTTTATTAGGTAAAAGGTATTATTTATTTAATATGTACAATGTTTATTTATTATATACAAAAATAAAATAAAAATGAAATACATTTGGAAAAAAAGGTATTTTTAATGTCAAATATTAATAAAAATAAAATGTATATATTTCATATTTTTTACCTAAATATTCTAATAAATATAGATGTATTATTATTATTTACTAAATATATATTATATGTACAAAAATAATAATATTTAATATTTATAAAAAAAGTATATTTTATATCAAATATTTCAGAAGATAAAATAAAATAAAAAATGAAAAAATGAATGTATTTGGTATTTATTCCTAATATTTTAAAAAAGTATTATGTATTTATTTACATACAAATATCAATATAAATAAATAAATGCCTAAAAAATATAAAAATGGTGTGAAAAATATTTTTTATATTTTTAATATTATTAGCAAAAATAAATAAGTCAGAATAAAAAAAGAAAAGTCAAAAAATCATGAAAATAAGCACAATGGGCCACAGAGGTGTAAAAGCAAAAATGGGGTGTGAAAAGAAATAACAAAACAGGCCCAGCCCACGTGGAGCTTCTTCAACCTCCAGCCAGAAATTTTGTCAAAAACGCGCGCTTGGAACAGTGATTCAAACACCTGGATTCTTGGACTTTTAGCACAAACTTACAACATAAGAAATGTTAATCATCAAACCACGATTCTGGACATGTAAAGAACTCATCCTAACTCTCAGAAATGAGAGAGAATTTCATCATTCCCAAATCTTAACCTAACTTTTTATCAATGTTCAGACCTTAAATTCTCACAACATATGTAAAATAAATGGAAAGTAAAGGTATGTACAGTTTCAGGGGCATGAGTAGAACACTTCTTATTCACAAACTTAGAGCTAATGATGTCTACATTGAGAGATAGAAGTTCAAGAATATACCTGTTCAGTTGGAATCGTGTCTGGCAATGGGGGAGCTTTCAGGGCAAGATGATGATTTGTACAGCTTCCTTGAAGTGTGAGGATGCTATTCCAATACTTGGTATGCTTTGAAACCTTCTATACCAAGCTGCAGAAGTCAACCTGCAAGAGGAAGAAATGAAAATGGCCAAACTGATTAGAGGAGTTACAGTCCACTTCTAATGCTTTGGATAGTTTGGATTGATGGTAAGGAAAGTGTTTGAACTGGTTTTGGCCAAGATGCACGATGGAAATGAGTTGTGGGATTCAAGTTGCAGAATGTGCCCTGTTTTGCCACAAAGCTGTGATTTTCTGTAACTGGATGGATGAAGGGTTGTTTGGTCGTGTTTGAGGTCAGTTAGGGACTATAAAATGTGAGGGCAAAGTTTGCTTAAGCTCTTCTTTTCTGAGATGAGATTTATTGTCCAAAATGCAAGCTTTCTTACCCTTTAAGCAAGAGATGGCAAGTTGGTGTTTCTAGCCTGTACAGGCCCCCATTCTATGCTGAACCACTTAGTCTTGATCAGTGTAATTAGCTCATAAACTTGTGCCAAAGAGATCTTAACTATACTTGCTTGGATTTGTATTTTGACATAAAGTGAAACTTTTCTAAAATGGATATTATGCTTTACCTAAAAATGGATTAAACCTTTATGCAATGCTTGAACACATAGAATATGGTCTTGGCACAAAGAGTTTGCATTAAATTTATGAGTGTAAAAGGGATTTAGGGCCTGTAATCAAGAAATGCATGCTGATTTGAAAATTGCCTAAGTGTATGAATATGGAAATTGGCCATAACAAAAGTGAGTTTTTCCCATATTGCCAAATTCGATTCTCTCTAACCATGAGTTTGTTTGATGAGTTCTTGGACATTTTGGAAAGCTTGGAATGTGTACTACAATCCATATTTGAAATGCAAATTGAAATTCCAAGTGGAAGTATATGAAAAATGGTCTTGAAGTTAGGTAAAAACCCTGCCTAAAATAGGTCAAATTTTCTCTAAGTTAAGAATGGTTTGGTACCCTTGTTCCAAAAATTGTAACTTGAGATGCAAGCTTCTCTTGGGAAAACTTTGTGAATCAAAGTTGTAGATTTTGTAATAGGCTACAACTTTCATGTTTTGACTTTTGCTTGAATCCAAATGAATCTTGGTGAGAAAGTGGGGCAAAGTTAGGAAAAAATTAGGGTTTTTTCATAACTTAGAAAAATTCTAAGTTATGAAAAATCTTCATTTCAAACCCTAATTTGCAATTCTTGATTTCTTGATGAACAAGTTTCATGATTTGGCATGTTTTGATGAAAAATGAATCTTGACACTTGATTTTGACCAAAAAGTCAAAGTTTGACTTTTTAGTATACAGTCAAAATTGATCAATTGACTGGGAAATTCAACTGTCAATCTTGTGCATTTGGGATCTTTTGAACTTGCTGAGCATGTCAAGACAATTCCATGGGGTCCTTGAGTCCATATGTGAGCTTGGTTTGCCATTGGCTAGGTCAAACAGTCAAAAATTGCCTTTATGCAGTCAAAACCCTAAAAATGACCATTTTGCCCTTTTGGTGATCTGATCAAATTTCTTGTGGAATTGTGATCCAAACTTGATCAAATGGTCCATGTGAGTTCATAATGTTGATGTGGGTCAATTTTCATGAGATTTGACTGTCAATTGGCCACAATTGACTTTTTCTCCAATACAGTTGATTTCTAGGTCAACTGTCCAATTGACTGGGCAAAATTTGGAGTCAAGACTTGAAACTTGGTGTGGATAAACTTGGGAGTCCAATATGAAGCATGAAAGTCATCTTAGGCATTTTTGGTCAAAACATCTTTGTGCAAACACAAACCCTAATTTGGGTCAACAGTGCAAGGAGAAGTCTTGAGCAGATGAAACCCTAACTGGATCTTGAGCTTCAAGGGCTTTGTGATGAGAAATCATTGAGACATGGGAGGGCAAATTTTGGGGTACAACACTCACTTATACAGGTTCCAATCCACTCTGGATCTCACTGGTAACGACTCTGCTACTGCCAGTTATGACTTCGAAAATCTGATCAACTTAGCCGAAGACGAAGGTGAAGATGATTGCGAAGTGCCTGGTGAACTCGCAAGACTACTACTCCAGGAAGAGAGGGCCATTAAGCCACATGAAGAGCCAGCGGAAGCGGTAAATCTGGGTACTGAGACAGACAGAAAGGAAGTCAAGATTGGTGCCAATCTAGAGCTCAGTGTGAAACAACGGTTGATTTAGATGCTGCATGACTATGTGGAAATCTTTGCCTAGTCTTACGAAGACATGCCTAGGTTGGATACCAACATTGTGGTTCATCACCTGCCTACCAAGGAAGACTTCCCTCCGGTAAAACAGAAGGTCCTCCGTATGCGTCCAGAAATGTCCGAGAAAATCAAAGCTTAGGTTATGAAACAATTTGATGCCGGGTTTCTAGCAGTGACTTCTTAACCTCAGTGGGTTGCCAACGTGGTTCCAGTGCCAAAGAAGGATGGTAAGGTCCGAATGTGTGTTGATTACAGGGATTTGAACAGGGCGAGCCCTAAGGATGATTTCCCTCTGCCTCATATTGACGTTCTTGTTGACAACACTGCTCAGCATAAAGTATTCTCCTTCATGGACGGCTTCTCCGGTTATAATCAGATCAAGATGGCTCCTGAAGACATGGAGAAGACCACTTTTGTTACTCAGTGGGGCACCTTTTGCTACAAGGTCATGCCTTTTGGGTTGAAAAATGCTGGAGCAACCTACCAACGTGCCATGGTTGCTTTATTTCATGACATGATCCATCATGAGATAGAAGTATATGTCGATGATATGATTGCAAGGTCCCAAACTGAGGAGGAACACCTTGACCATCTATGGAAGCTGTTTGACCGTCTGAAGTTGTACAAGCTGAGGTTGAACCCAAACAAGTGCACCTTTGGGGTGAGATCTGGAAAATTGCTAGGCTTCGTCGTAAGCGACAAAGGTATTCAAGTGGACCCTGCCAAGGTGAAAGCCATACAAGAGATGCCAACTCCCAAGACAGAGAAAGAAGTCAGAGGATTTCTAGGACGGTTGAACTACATTTCCCGATTCATCTCACATCTAACTGCTACTTGTGAACCAATCTTCAAACTGTTGAAGAAAGATCAAGTAGTACGTTGGAACGATGAATGTCAGGCCGCTTTCGAAAAGATAAAAAAGTATCTCCAAGAACCACCCATCCTTATGCCACCGGTTGAGGGGAGACCTCTAATCTTATACTTGACAGTACTTGACAACTCAATGGGGTGTGTGCTGGGGCAGCATGACGAGTCTGGCCGAAAAGAACACGCCATTTATTACCTTATCAAAAAGTTTACCGACTATGAGACCCGATACTCACTGCTCGAGAAAATTTGCTGCGCTTTGGTATGGGCTGCTCGCCGGCTGAGACAGTATATGTTGACTCACACTACTCTATTGATTTCAAAAATGGATCCAATAAAGTACATATTTGAAAAGCCTGCTCTGTCTGGAAGAATAGAAAGATGGCAAATGATCTTGACGGAATATGACATCCAGTACACGACTCAAAAAACAATCAAGGGAAGTGTATTGGCAGACCATTTGGTGCATCAGGCAGTGGACGATTACCAGTCGATGAACTTTGAATTTCCAGACGAGGATATCATGGTGGTGACTGACTGTGAAGTACCTGGACCGGATGAAGGACCTGAGGAAGGATCCCGATGGTCTATGCACTTTGACGGTGCCTCGAACGCTTTGGGTAATGGTATCGGCGCTGTGATCATATCCCCTAAAGGCACTCATACTCCACTCACCGCCCGACTATGTTTCAACTGCACCAACAACATGGTGGAGTATGAGGCATGTATCATGGGTCTTCAAGCTGCAATCGACCTAAGGATCAAGTTTCTAAGTGTCTTCGGAGATTCCGCTCTCGTGATCAATCAGATCAAAGGCGAGTGGGATACGAAACACCCAAACCTTATTCCTTACAAAGAGTATGTGTTGACGTTGATTCCCCACTTCGAGGAGATAACTTTTGAACACTTCCCAAGAGAGGAGAATCAGTTAGCGGACGCGTTGGCTACGATGTCTTCTATGTTCAAAGTCAAATGGGACAACGAGGCTCCCCGAATCATTATTTGGAAGTTGGATGAACCTGCACATTTCTGCGATCTCGAGACCGGAGAGGTAACAGAAAAACCCTGGTATCATGAAGTGAAGAGGTACCTTGAGGCTCAAGAATACCCCGAAGGCGCATCTGTTAACGACAAGAAGTTCCTGAGAAGGTTTGCGGAAAAGTTCTTCCTCAGCAATGGCATTCTCTACAAGCGAAACCATGATTCAACCTTACTGCGTTGTGTGGATAAGAAAGAAGCAGAAAAGATCATGGCGGAGCTACATGAAGGTACCTTCGGAACACATTCCAGTGGACATATCATGGCAAAGAAAATCCTTTGGGCAGGATACTTCTGGTCCATAATGGAAGCCGACTGTTATCAGCACTCTCGAACTTGTCATAAATGCCAGATCTATGCTGATAAGGTGCACATTCCTCCGGTTCCTCTGAACGTCTTAACAGCACCTTGGCCTTTTGCAATGTGGGGCATTGATATGATCGGCGAAATCAGACCCACGACATCCAACGGGCATCGCTTCATCTTGGTAGCGATTGATTACTTTACAAAGTGGGTTGAAGCAGCTTCCTACGCTACCGTAACCAAGAACGTCGTGGCACGGTTCATTCGGCACAACCTGATCTTTCGATACGGTGTACCTGAGAGGATCATTACGGATAATGGTACCAATCTCAACAACAAGATGATCACTGAGCTCTGCGAGCAATTCAAGATACAACACCATAATTCTTCTCCTTACCGGCCGAAAATGAACGGGGCTGTAGAAGCGGCGAATAAGAACATCAAGAAGATTGTGCAGAAGATGACAGTGACCTACAAAGATTGGCACGAGATGTTACCGTTTTCTCTTCATGGGTACCGTACCTCAGCACGGACGTCAACAGGGGCAACTCCCTTTTCCTTGGTCTATGGCATGGAGGCAGTCTTGCCTATTGAAGTCCAGATACCCTCTCTCCGGATAATGAAGGATGCAGGTTTGAGCGAAGACGACTGGATCCAGACTCGACTTGATCAATTAAACCTAATTGACGAAAAGAGACTCACTGCTATTTGTCATGGTCAGACGTACCAAAAACGAATGATCAGGGCATTTAACAAGAAGGTCAGATGACAAGAGTATCAAGTTGGGGACCTGGTAATCAAGCGCATCATTCTTCCTCAAAGTGATCCCAGGGGAAAATGGACTCCTACGTACGAAGGGCCATTTGTGGTTAAACATATCTTCTCAGGAGGAGCTATGATTCTAACCACCATGGATGGTGACGACCTTCCTCACCCCGCCAATGCAGACATAGTAAAAAGATACTACGCATGAATAAAAGACCCGCTAGGTTGACACACCTAGGCAAAAATAAGGGCTTCCCGGCGAACCAAAAGGGTTCGGGCAAAAATAAGGGATGAAATGAAAAAATCTGTACACCCGGCAAGTCGAAAACCTGAAAAGGCGGCTTAGGCAAAAATGGGTATCCCGGTGGACTGAAAACCCGAAAGGGCGGTCCAGACAAAAGTTAGGGATAAAGCGTAATACTATGTCTCATTGGATCACCTTGCATCCAGAATCCGGTATCAACTATCAGGCTCGGACGGCATCGATCAATCAGCTTCCTCTTCAACTAAGCAGCGAAGTGATGAGACGCTTGAAGACATAAAGGCGATAGCAGAGTTGAAACCCAGTGGATTATTTTTCACATAGCTGTTTTGTTTCCTTTTCAAAATTGTATAAACTCTATGCTGTTCGGCGGCGTTCTCTTACTAGGACGTCAACCTCCTGTACATAAAACGCTTATTTACAGGCAAAATTCAAAATCAATACAAGTTTCATTTTCCAGACAAATTACCCATCGTTTTTCCTTTTTGCTATTTTTGTTTTGCGAAGAACGTCCAATGTTCATTTTTGATATATGCATTTGACATTAATTGCTAACTCATAAATATTTGCATGCGAAACAAAGGACTAATTATAGGTGACATCAGAAACAGGGGAAATAATAAGAATTGTCTAAGCAATTTAGTTGCTCCGTCCACCAAGGTATCAAGGTAGGTTCGGCTGAAGAATGTAACCAAGTTACCTCAACTCCCCACAGAGTAAGACAAGATTCAGCAATACTCTCCCCAGGCAGAGCTGGTCTCCCGTCAGCCCCGAAGAGGCACAGTATTCCCCTAGCAAGTCAGCGATACTCTCCCCAAGCAGAGTTAGTCTACTGTCAGCCTTAAGGAAGTTGGGTATCCCCAGAAGATCTCAACATTCCCCATCGGAGTATAGACATTCCTCAGCAAGCATCCCCGGCAGTCTTAATATGAGATTGTTCCCCGGCGGAATACCAACATCCAGTGGAACCATTCCCCAGTACAGTCTGAAAAGTTTCCCCAGGAAAGTTGAATTATCCTCCCCAGTAGATTCTGGAAAGCTTATCCCCAGTAGATTTTGGAAGCTTATCCCCAGTAGATTCTGGAAGCTTATTCCCCTGCAGAGTATGAACGTCTCTCCCCGACTTTATTCAAAGGTTATTTCCCCACCAGGGTATAACTGGGTTATCCTCATCTAATTACCATGGAGAGATCGTCCTCGGCGAAGTTCTTCCTATCCCCAGCAGAATTCATCAAATTCCCCAGCATAACTTATCAGTGGAATCCCCAGCAGAGCTCTCATCAAAACCTCAGCGAAGTATCTTTTCCCACAGAGTAATTCCCCGCAGAGTAATCTCTCCAACAAGTTTATTCCTCAACAGAGTCATCTTCTCCTACCGGTTTATTCTTGCAACCATCATCCCCAGCGGAAGCGAAGAACTCTACTCTTCAACATCAACCCAGGATTCCACAAACTCCCGGCACTCGTCAAGGATTTATTTTCCTAGACGAAAACACATTCATAAACATTTCACATTTTATACATCATGACGCATGCATATACGCATCATATCGCACAATCTCATTTATTCTTGAAAACATCATGACATCATGCATTTCATACATCATGACATTGCATACAACTGATGTTTTGCCTTTTCAGGAAAAGGACAATCCAAAGATGATTACTATCAACTATCACAATTTCCAGATTCAATACCTGTATCTAGCCAGGGCATATCTGTGAGTAACTGATTGTAGATTCGATACCTGTATCCAGCCAGGGCACATCTGCATGAAGAGTTTCCAGATTCGATACCTGCATCCAGCCAGGGCATATCTGTAGACAACAAATTCCAGATTCGATACCTGTATCCAGCCAGGGCATATTTGTAGACGAAAAATTCCAGATTCGATACCTGTATCCAGCCAGGGCATGTCTGCATGAGTAGCTTTAGAGATTCGATACCTGTATCCAGCCAGGGCACGTCTGTAAGCAACCTTTTGAAGTTCCGGATTCGATTCCTATATGCAGCCAGGGCATATCTGTACACGACTAATTCCAGATTCGACACCTGTATATAGTCAGGGCATATCTGTGAGTATTTGATTATGGATTCGACACCTGTATCTAGCCAGGGCATATCTGCATGAATAGTTTAGAGATTCGATACCTGAATCCAACCAGGGCGCGTCTGTAAGCAACCTTTTGAAGTTCCGGATTTGATTCCTGTATCTAGCCAAGGCATATCTGTGAGCGTCTAATTGTAGATTCGATACCTGTACCTAGCCAGGGCATATATGCATGAAGAGACTGAAGATCAACACCTGTAACAAGCCAGGAAACCATCTTCCTTTCTCAAAGTACGCAAGTTCTCGCTAAGGAATCTCTTACGCGATCAACACTTCCAAATGGCATCTATAAGCCCATTCCCGACAAGGTTCTGTCACGTCTCCCGATGGCATCTATAAGCCCATCCTCCTATCCACCATCTCTCTAAATGGCATCTATAATCCCATTCCCGCCATCACATTGCTGACACTCTACTATGCGAGTGCAAATTTCTGGGCACTCTAGTGTCCAATCTCCTTTTACCCTCGAGTCGCGAAAGGCAAACTTGCCAATCTAACTCTTCAGGTTCAAGAAGATTGAACAGGGGCAACTGTTGTACCCCAAAATTTTCCCTCCCATTTCATCAATATTTTCTCACCACAAGACCCTTGGAGCTCAAGATCAAGTTAGGGTTTACTCTGCTCAAGACTCCTCCTTGCACTATTTACCCAAATTAGGGTTTATGTTTGCACAAAGATATTTTGACCTAAAATGCCCAAAATGACTTTCATGCTTCATGTTGAACTCACAAGTTTATCCATACCAAGTTTCAAGCCTTGATTCCAATCTTTGCCCAGTCAATTGGACAATTGACCTAGAAATCAGCTGTATTGGGGAAAAAGTCAACTGTGGTCAATTGACAGTCAAGCCTCATGATTTTTTGACCCACATCAACATTATGAACTCATATGAACCATTTGGTCAAGTTTGGATCACAATTCCACAAGAAATTTGATCAGATCACCAAAAGGGCAAAATGGTCATTTTTAGGGTTTTGACTGCACAAAGGCAATTTTTGACTGTTTGACCTAGCCAATGGAAAACCAGGCTCACATATGGACTCAAGGATTCAATGACATGGTCTTGACATATTCAACAAGTTCAAAAGATCCCAAATGCACAAGATTGACAGATGAATTTTCCATTCAACTGAGCAAAATTTGACTGTATACTAAAAAGTCAAACTTTGACTTTTTGGTCAAAATCAAGTGTCAAGATTCATTTTTCATCAAAACATGTCAAATTATGAAACTTGTTCATCAAGAAATCAAAAATCACAAATTAGGGTTTGAAATGAAGAAATTTCATAACTTAGAAATTTTCGAAGTTATGAAAATTCCTAATTTTTTCCTAACTTTGTCCCATCTTTTCATCAAGATAAATTTGGATTCAAACAAAATTCAAAACATGAAAGTTGTAGTCCATTGAAAAATCTACAACTTTGATTCACAAAGTTTCCTCAAAAGAAGCTTGTAGCTCAAGTTATGATTTTTGGAATAGGGGTGCAAAACATTCTTAACTTAGAAATTTTTTGACCTATTTTAGGCAGGATTTTTGCCCAACTTCATGGCCACTTTTCACATGCTTCCACTTGGAATTTCAACTTGCATTACAAAGATGGATTGTAGTACACATTCCAAGCTTTCCAAATTGTCCAAGAACTTCTCAAACACCCTTGTGGTTAGGGAGAATCGAATTTGTCAATATGGGCAAAAGTCACTTTGATTCATGGCCAAATGCATGTTCATAACTTGGGCATTTTTGAAATCAGCTTGCACAAGCTAGTTACAGGCCTCTAATCTCATTTACACTCAATAATTAAATGCCAATCCATTGTGTTCTAGCATTATTTTGTGCATTTGGACAATACACACAAAATCAAGCCATATTTGGAAAAAGTGACTTATCCATTCTTGTAAAGAGCAACTTTATGTCAAACACAAATCCAAGAAGTACAAAGCAAATCTCTGAGGCACAAAGGCATGGACATATCCCACTGATCAAGACTAACATTTGCAGCATACTTGAGGGGCCTGTGGTAGCCTAGAAACCAAGTTGACAAACTTTGCTTAAGATAGAAAGAAACTTGGCATTTTGAACAACAACTCTCATTCCTGCAATCACAAGCCTAAGAAAACTTATTGAGCACATCCCAAACATCAAACCTGACCTGAAACACGAGCCAACCACCTTCAATACCTCCCCAAACACAGAAACACCACTTTGCTGCACAAAACAGGGCATCCCTGCAGATTGAGTTGCACAACTCAGTTTGCTCGTGCGTTTTGGCCATAGTTTGTTCATACACATTCCCTACCATCCATACAAACTATCCCAAGCCTTGGAAACAGACTGTAACACCTCTAACCAAATTTGCCATTTTTACTTTTCTCTCTTGCAGGTTGACTTCTGTAGCTTGATACAGCAAGATTCAAAGCACACCAAGCATTGGAGAAGCATCCCTGAACTTCAAGCAAGCTGTACAAGTCCTCAAAATCCATTGAAAGCACCTCCATTATTGTACATGTTTCAAGCTGAACAGGTAAGTTCTTGAACTTCTATCTCTCTATCCAAGCATATTTAGGCTTAGGTTTGTGAAGAAGTTATGTCCTACTCATGCCCCTGAAGCTACCTGTATCCTCACTTTTCATTTATATTGTGTGTGTTAAGAGAATTTGGAACCCGAACATTAGAAAAAAGTTAGGTCAGGAATTGAGGGAAGAGAAATTCTCTCTCATTTCTGAGAGTTAGATCAACTTCTTTATATGTTTAGAATCGTGACATGATGCTCTATAACATTGTTGTTGTGAGTTTTTGTTGAAAATCAAGGAATCAGAAGATAGCAGGGAAGGAAGAAAACGCGCGTTTTTTGTTTTGAAAATGTCTGGAGGTTGATGACAAAGTTATTTTGGGCTGGGCCTGTTTCATTTTTCTGTTTGCACCACCTTTTCACATTCACACCCCCTTGGCCCATTGTGTTTATTTTGATCATTTTTTGATTTTTTTCTTTTTGTTTCTGACTTTTTATTTTTTGTTAAAATATAAAAAACATAAAAAATATTTTTTCACTTTTTTTTTGTATTTATTAGACATTTATTTGTTTTAATTTGATATATGTAAATAAATAAACAAAATACCTTTTTTATTCAAAATACAAAAATAATACAAAATACATTTATATTTTCTGATTTTATTTTATTTTATCTTTTGAAAATATTTTCTAAAAATATATACCTTTTTTTTGTAAATAATAAATATTTTTATTTCTTGTATATATTTTATATATTTAATACAATATATAAACATTTATATATTTAGAATATTTAGGATAAATATAAAAATAATACATTTTTATTTTTATTAATATTTGACCTCAAAAATCACTTTTTTACAATATACTTCTTTTTTATTTATTTTTGTATATAATTAATAAATATTGTATATATTAAATAATAAATGCTTTTATTTAGCAAAATTAGGGTTTTGCCCTAAAAACACAAAATATCCAAAAATTAATCTTTTTTATTTTTGTTTATTTGTCACATGAAAAATATTTTTACATACATATAAAAATCATTTTTTGCATTTTTGCATATTTATTGTATTTTTATTTAATTATTGTACATTAAATAACTTGTATATTCCATTTGGATTGTAATAGCTTAGATTTAAATTTCTTGCTAAATATCCCCATTTGAACATTTGTACCCCCCATCCCATAATTGTGTTGTAATAATTTAGGATTTTATTTTTCGCATTTAAAAGCTTTCTAAATATGCCATGATAGACTTAGGGTTTTGTATGCAAAAACAAATAACAAATAGCTTGACCTAATTCAAAGATAACAAAGCATGAAAATGGACAACACCAATCACACTTGCATCCCTAGGGTTACTCCACTTGTTGCCTTAAAAAATGAGCCATGTTGCATGTTGAGTTTCTTTGGCAAAACAAAATAATTCAAATGATCATAGTCCCTCGATGGCGCTTTCGAAAGTTGCCTAAAAATGATCAAGTCCCTTAAAGGAAAAATTGCCCAAAGACACTTGGCACCATTGCAATCATGGTCTAAACGATGACCCGCGCCCGTCCCGCTAACATCCTAACACAAGATTGTCCACCAAATACAATGGTGGAACAAAATTGTTAAAAGGGTTAAAACATAGAAAAAAACCTTTGAGTAAATTTAGGGGTAGACAACTCTTAGTTACTTGACAAACTTGCAAAATACACTTGCCTATTTTTCAAACACACACCACAACACACTTTCAAAACAACTTTCAAAAACATTGAAAACTTTTCAAAAGATAAGTACACCTTTGTATACATTCAAACATGAATCATTACAAAGGTTGCCACAACATTGGCCTCTTTTCAAAATATTTTCAAACTCCACACACAAAGCACCATTTCAAACAATTGAAAATCAAAGGCAAGTGATCTAAGCAAGTAACTAAGAGCCCATGGATAACCATGGATAGAAAGGGTGCTAATACCTTCCCTTTCTATAATCTACTCCCCGAACCCAAGAAAACATCTCAAAGGTTTTTGCTGTGCTTTTTGACCTTTCCTTAGGATAAAATAAAAAGTCGGTGGCGACTCTTGCTCAACCGAAACATTTGCGAAAACAAACGCAAAACCCAAGTTAGTTCTCCCACCATATCACAATTGGCAATAGCAGAGCTGTTATCAATGGGATCCAGAGTGAATATGGATATGCATTATGATACGTGAGTATGTGTAAGAGAATAGCTGTCTTTGATAAAGTGAAAACAGAAAATAAAAATAGAGAGCGCAAAATTTGTATGCAAGAAACGTCCAATGCTTTATTAATGATATATGAAATGAAAAATAATAGCCCTCACAAACAAAACCAATGTGCCTCGGGCAAGGCACTAGGCCGTAAAGTCTCAAATTATTTATTACAAATCTTAAAAGAAATAAGTTAATTACTATGGAATAAAAGAAACAGGTATAAAGTCCATAGTCGTCCAGTTACTCGGCCCACCGTTGGTAGTTGGGTAGATCCAGCTGTCGATGTTCGAGTCCTCCTCGCTGTCTTTAATGGCGTTAATTCCACGATTTATGATGCGTAGGGGAGGTCCTCTAGCCCGAGCACGTCTAACATCCCTTTGAGCCCATGTAGTAAAGCCCAAACCAAATTTGTCAGTTTTATGAGTGAAATCAGGGAGCTGACCCCAATTGGCACACCCACCTTCTTCAACCACATCCCTGGCGTCCTTGACAGAAGCCATCTTCAAAGGAGGTTTGTTGGTAGTAGTTTCAGTTGATGCCAAGATCTAAGGGACCTCTTCAAAATTCTGACAAGGAGTTTTGATGAATTCCTCGTCCATCTCTACGTAGCGGAAAGAGTTGAGGTGACTCACCATATATTCTTCCTCACCCCGCACTGTGACAATCTTTCCTTTCACCGGATACTTCAGCATTTAGTGGAGTGTGGAGGTGACTGCCCCAGCCTCGTGGATCCAGGAATGAACCAGCAAACAAGAATATGACGGCCTGATATCCATCACATAAAAAGTGGACCCAAAAGTCTGAGAACCCACTTTGACAGGGATGTCCACTTCTCCGTGCACCATTCTCTTCGATCCGTCAAAAGCCCTTACCACAATGTTACTAGGCTTTAGAGTTAAGCCCTCGCGATCCAATCGGTCTAATGCCTTCTTCGGCAGAACATTCAGTGAAGACCCAGTATCTACCAGCACATGAGCCATAGTGGTGCCTCTGCATTCAATCGAGACATGCAGAGCATCATTATGCTTTCTTCCTTTTGGTGTCAAATCCGCATCTGAAAAACCCAGCCCATTATCAGCAGTCAGGCTGGCCATACAATCTTTGAACTGATCAGCCGAAGTTTCCTGCGACACATGCACAGTCTTGAGAAATGTAATCAAAGCCTTTGCATGGGCTTCAGAACACAATAGCAGAGACAACATAGATATCTTTGATGGGGTCTTCCCCAGCTGCTCGACCACATTGTAGTCGCTCTTCTTAATGATTTTCAGTATTTCCTCCATTTCTTGCTTAGAGGCTTCCACAACAATTTTCTTAGGCGCCTCCGTTCGGGCAGGCTCACCTACAATCTCTTTGTCGCGGGTATCAAAAATTCTCCGACAGGGGTAATAACTGGAGTAAGAACAAGAATCGTAGTTGATGTACCAGCAGGAACAACAGATGGGATGACAATAGGCTTATTAACAGTCTTAGGGGAAATCTCGGGAGAGAAAACCCTTCCACTTCGGGTGATTTTGCTGGTTTCGACAATGTTATCAATATCAGGATCAACTTCTTCATCTTCCGAATCTTGTTTGATGCCATGATAATACACATTGGCACCATAATGCCAGGGGACAGCTTTGTTCGAGACATATGGGACAGGACCAGGAACAGTGATTATCAATGGAGCAATTCTTGGAGCAGATGTAATCCTAACAAGTCTTCTCGAGGAAACCTTGGAAGTATTGGCGGAAATGGTTATTGTTGTACCCCAAAATTTTCCCTCCCATATTTCTCAATACATGTCAAGTGAGGTCCTCAAATTGCTCAAGGAAGGTCAAGAGTTGACCAGACAAACTCTCTCCTAAGGCAGTCTACCTCAAATTAGGGTTTCATTTTTCATCAATATTCTTGAGTCCAAAGGATCCCAAATGCTCACCATTGTCCTAATATGTCCTCAAGATCATCCATGCCAAGTTTCAAGCCTTGCAGAAGAAGTTTGCTCAGTCAATTGCTCAAAGGCCTGAAAATCAATTGTGCTAGGTCAAAAGTCAATTGTGGCCCACATATAGTCAAACCTCAAGATTTTTGGTCAACATCCTCATTTTAAAGTATCATTCATCATTTTATCAAGGGTTGATCATGATTCATCAAGGATTTCTCACAATTCATCAAAACCCAAAAGTTGCTAAATTAGGGTTTTGTAGGAAAAGTCAACTCAACTTTAACCAAGCATAACTTTCTCATGCTTTATCAGAAATGACCCATTCAAAGCTAATTTTGAAGAGGATTAAATTCCCTACAATTAATCTTCATCTCCCAAGTTCAGAATATGCACTCACAAAAATATATGAATTTTGACATTATAGGTCATTTGGAAAAGTCAATAAAAATACCTTTTGGGTCAAAGCTTCATACATGAACATGGAAGACTCAATTGAGATGAGACCAAAAGGGTTGCTTAGAGGACATCCTAAGCTTTCTAAAAAGTCCAAGAACACCTCTCTAGGGTCAAATTTGAGAGAGTTATGCATTGGCTAAGTTGACCCTTTTTGTAAAATTGTCAAAAGTCAAGTGTGCTCAAATTTGCATTTTTTGCTAAATGGGCCCAACTTTTTATGCTTGCACCTCAATTACAATGTGGTCCACGACCCATAAAACCATCCATGCATTGTTGTCTTATTTATTTGATTTATTTTGGTTTCAATCATTAGAAAAATCAAATTAAATTAGATAAATAATATGGATTTGATTTGATTTTTGCATTGAATGATGGATCAAATATGCTGAAAATAGACTAGAAAATCATGCCATTCTATGAAAGGGAAGGAAATATTTGAAAATAAAGAGATTTGAAGCAAAATTGAAAATTCCATATCTCTTTGGATTTGCTCTAAGAATGTTAACCTATTGTTGGCCTCACATATAAATAAAGGTTTCAAACCCTAAAGAGGGAGAGGAGAACACACACAGCCGACCAAAAAGGAGAAAGAAGATTCCAAAAATTTGGAAGAAGTGTGCAATCTTCAAACACCTTGGTTAGCCTCTTTCCCTCGATTCCAATCACCCCATCATCTTGCTGAGATTCCCAGGAGTGAAACTAGACCATTTGCAAAGCCTGTAGCATCCTCAAAACAACATATTCGTGTCTCACCATTGGTAAAACTTATTTGACTTCAAACTCGCGCAATACTTGATATAAATTCATATTGATCATACACATGTGTTTCTACTAATAATTATGTGTGCTTGAACGTATCACATGCAAAGTTAATACCCAGGATCACTGTTGTACCCCAAAATTTGCCCTCCCATATTCTCCAAGATCTGGCAAGATCAAGCTTCAAAATCTCTCAAGGGTTGCACAGTCCAATTGCCTCTTAACACAGTCAAAATTAGGGTTTTGGTTCTGGCAAAGAAATTGAGGTTTCCAAGGGTCCAATCAAGCCCCACATGCACATATATTGTCAAGCATTCATATGTCAAGTTTCAAGACTCACAACATCAAATTGCACAGTCAAAAACCCTATTTGCTTCACAGTCAACTGTAGGGGCAAAATGGTCATTTGACAGTCAAAAGTCAAAAATTTTGGTCAACATCTTATTTTGAAGCCACAAACATCATTTGATCAATTCTTGATCATGATTCTCAGAGTATGGCTCAAAAAGTCTCAAGATGCAAAAGTTTCTATTTTTGGACAGTTGAAAAGTCAACTGCAAATTGACCAAGGCATAACTTCTTCATGGTTCATCAGAAAAATTCCATCCAAAGCTCATTTTGAAGAGAATGATATTTCCTACAACTAATCTTCACACTTCAAGTCCAAGAAATGCTCTCACAAAAAGTTATCAATTTCAACATTATAGGTCATTTTCAAAAGTCTACAAAAAGGCACTTTAAGTCAAAGACCATAACTTGAGATTGGTAAATCAAAATGACATGGGTCCAAAGGCATTGGTTAGAGGACTTCATGACCTTTCCAAAATGTCCAAGAACATGATCATAGCTTCAAAATTGAGCAAGATATGCATTGGAGAAGTTGGGAAATTTTTGGGAATTTTCAAAAGTCAACTTTGCCTAAAAACACTTCAAAATTGCTAATGGGCCTCAAATTCTTTCTTGAATCATTACCCAAAGCCTATGCACGACCCATTAAGCTCAAAGGGATTTATTTTCTTATTTTTAATTAATTAATTGAATTTTTATTCTTATTAATTCATTTAATTAGATTTAATTATGAGAAAATATCAAATAATGCTTTTTCAAATCTTTTTGTGCAGCAAATTCACTCATTATATGCTAAAGATTTCTTGCATCAATCAACAAGGCAATATCTTCCACAATTGGCAAGGGTTTCATGAAAAAAAGATTGAAAAAGATATGGAAAAAATCAAATATTGAAATCATTAATTCAATGGATTCATGGGCTTGTTTTTGACCTAGAATGTTTCCCATACATATGCAAGACCTAACCTAATGCAAACATACACGAAAATTTGCTCACAAATCCATACTCACTTTGCAAAATTCTCATAAAAAGCTTGAAACTGATTTCGTAGGGGGAGGACAATTCAAGGCCTAAAAACGATTCTAACGCATTGTTGGACCTTCCACACTAATAGGTACCTCCTGAAGCGATTGACATAGGTTAATTGACCTAACTCTTCCTAAACTGAAATCTACCATTGAAGGATATCTAGGGTTCCAGGACTTGAAAATTAGGGCTTTCCCTATACGGTAAAATTGGACCTTAAAACCTGTATGGATGAATTCGCGACAACAAGACGAAACAAACCAATACTTCGCGCTCAATTTATATAAGTTGTGGGCCTATTCGCTATTATGCACTGTTCTATTTAGTGGGGGTTTAAAACCCCCGCTACTTGTTTCATAGTTGCAGGAAAACGAAGAAGAAGCCTGGCGTGTCATCACATGGTTGGGCAGTTCAAATCTTGGCGCGGTTTTTTAATAATTCAGCATAATTGAGTTTTTTCATATATATTAATTGTTGTCCATTATGTTAAGAAACGCGCACAACAGCTCAGTTGGTGGAAGACATGGTTGGTAAGCATTGGGACCTGGGTTCGATTCCCAGGTCCCCCCACATAAATTCATATTTTTTGCTTTAATGTGTTCCCATGCAGCGTTTACTCAAAGGACTACCCTACGTCCTAACATGCTGGCTTGCCAAGTGCCCCCTGATGTTCCATCCAATGGCCAGATAATGCAGTTCATGGTACACGCTAGTCAACCCACGTGCACTCAACCAAGAAAGTCAAACAAGGCCTTTGTTTCATGGGCCAGAATGCTTCAAGATACCTCCCTTTGGGGCCTGACACCCCCTTTGGTTTGCACTTTTTTTTAGTTTTATTTTCTTTTCTTTTCTAAATTCTTTTCAATTGTTTTTTTAATTATTTTCATTAATTCACCATAAAATAATTTTCATAATAAAAAATCAGAAACCAAAAAATGTTTAATATTTAATTCTTATTAATTTCACTATTAAAATATTTTGTAAATAAACTTTAACAATTAATTTAGTTAATTTAGGTTTTAATTCAATCTTTTTCTTAATAAATAAAAAATATCTAGACTTAGGTTTTTTGACATTTTTCATCCTTTTCTTAATTAATTATTTTTCTCATTTATTTATTATTATTATTACTATTTATTTTTGTAAATAAACATGTACATTAATCAATTAGTAAATTAGGTTAATCATAATATTTTCTTAATAATTAAAATAATTTAGAATTAGGGTTCCCATTCAATTTTAATTTTCTTTATTTTCATAAATACAAAAACATAAAAAAAAAACAATTTCTTTTCTTTAATTAAATAATAATTAGACTTTAATTTCAATTTAATTTCAAAAGGGTCAAAACCCTCGGACGTCCTAACTTTTATTCTTTCGCACGTTATTCTTTTTTCCTTTCGAATATTATGTAACTGCCCAAGGATTGTAATAGTAATTAGGTCTTTTATTTTCCGCATTTTATCAAAACGGGTCCTTGTAATTTGGCGATGTATAGACCCGCGCCTTGTAATAGCGTAGGATTTATCTTTCCGCATTTAAATTTCCGCACTCTTAAATTTTAAACTTTCCTTGAAAGAATGTATGGCTAATTAAAAACAAGCGTAGCTCACAACAATGCCATGATCAAAGATAAACTTAACATGAAAACAACACACAAATTCACACACCACTTCTAGGGTACGCCTCACCTGTTGCCTTCGAAACGTGGTCGTCAAGTATAGGACGTCTTAGTAAGTCCTTATGTCCATGATCCAGTTGCCTCAAAACAAGTTGCCTCGAAACGGTTGCCTCGAATTAAAAAAAGGATCAAGGACATAAGGGTAGCTTCTAAGGTGTCCTACTATTGCTTCGGTGACCACACTGTTCCTAAACTCGAATTGACCCGAACACCTCCAACGGTGGTGCTACCTACCTCTCAATGGTGGGATGGCACTACCTTAAGGATATTTACATAGCCTAATTCCTTAGGGTAGGTAGATGACTCATAGATACTTGCTCTATTCAAAAACAAATCAAAAACTCTTTCACACCGACACTTTCAAAAAAAGCTTTCAAAACAATTTTTCAAACACTCTTGAGGACTGATACAAGAGTCATTCTGAAATCTTTAAACGAAACTTTTTCAAACCCACTCACACTTTGAAAAGCAAACACTTTTGAAAACACAATGAGCAAGTATCTAACAGCCCATGGATAACCATGGATAGAAAGGGTGCTAACACCTTCCCTTTCTATAAATCTACCTCCCGAACCGAGAAACTATCTCATAAGGAATTTTGCTGTGCTTTTGTCCTTTCCTTGTTGGAGAAAATAAAAGACGGTGGCGACTC
Organism: Vicia faba; assembly: GCA_948472305.1. Classification (NCBI taxonomy): domain Eukaryota; kingdom Viridiplantae; phylum Streptophyta; class Magnoliopsida; order Fabales; family Fabaceae; genus Vicia; species Vicia faba. The sequence goes on along the minus strand of OX451738.1, from coordinate 279,205,406 downwards.
TTACTTCCGCGACATTTCGCGAACCAGCGTTAAACAGTCAGTTCTAAATCCACCGATCACAGAACTGGCGACTCTGCTGGGGAACATTATAAAGTGAGGTGTACCTTAGGATAGATCACTTGTGTTTTCAATTTTCTGAATTGCTTGCTTTATTATTGTGGGTACTGTCTTGGGAGTTCTATAGATCCTAACGCGGATCTGGGGGATACCTTCTTAGAAAGTAGCAACAAGACTGTGAGGGAACTGTGCGGGGTATACCGACATGGTTGAAGCAGTCTGCTACGTTGATGTGGCACTTTGGTGAGTACCGGTAACCCTTGAGTTCAGTCAAGGAGAGTACGGGGCCTCCGCGTGGTGTCGTGAAGCATCAACTGACCTTAGGAACCTTAATTGAACCATCTTGGCCTCTTTAGGGTAGTGAGATAACTGACTTTGGTGCAGTCCGAGGTTGGTTGATACTCGATACTACACTCAATTGAGGGTTGTTTTCTTGGAATATTTCGGTCGCCAGTTCAGTGGCTAAATCGAAACGATGAACAATGAAAACAATCCAATGATATTGGGACCCTTAGAACCCGGTTACTTCAGATAGGACAGGTTTTGAGCCCACCAACCTCAAGAGGGTAATACCCAGACCCCCATGCTGGCCTAAACTCTAAGGGCTATGGTGTGACTTGTGTGCTCTACCATGTTTGCTTTTGTGAATACTTGTGGTGTGCTTTATCATAGCATCATGACATCATACAGCATCATATGCATCCACTAACCATTTTAGGGGTTCGAATCTTCATCTTTGTTCTTGTTTTGTAGGACATGGAAACTATCCGCAGAAAGACAATTCAGATCAGCCTTGTAAGGATCCCTCCTCAGCTTAAGGAACTTATATCCAGGATTCTCGAGAGCTCTTCTTTCAGTGAGAGACATGGAAGACTCATCAGCTTGGTCAACACCAACATTGAGGAAGATATGATAAAGGTCCTTTTCCAGTTCTTTGACCCTCTGCACCACTACTTTACTTTCCTGGATTATCAATTGGTGCCTACATTGGAAGAGTTATCCCGGCTTCTGAAGATCCCTATCCTTAGTCAACTACCCTACAACGGTACGGAAAAGGAACCCCAACTTGAAGAGATTGCTAAAGCATTACGCCTACAACCATCTGACATCAAGGGACATTGGGAAGTTAGAAGTGGTATCAAAGGGTTCTTGGCCAGGTTTCTGTTTGAGAAGGCCCAAGAATGTTGGAACTCCCTTGACCTACAAGCTTTTGAAGAAGTTGTGGCCCTCCTTGTCTATGGGTTGGTGTTGTTCCCTAATCCAGATCAGCTTATAGATATCAATGCTGTCAAGATCTTCATGTCCAGGAATCCTATACCTACGTTGCTTGGGGACATCCTTCACTCATGTTACACTCGAACCATGAGAAAAAGAGGTGTTCTTATGTGCTGCACTCCTCTCCTGGGAAGGTGGTTTATTTCGCACCTTCCACAATCAGTTTTGAAGAATGAGCGGGGTTTGAGATGGTCACAACGATTGATGACTCTTACACATGCTGATATACATTGGTGTTCTCGGTCCAGAGAAGACGTCACTATCATTCATCGTTGCGGGGAGTTTCCTAATGTTCCTTTACTTGGAATCAGAGGAGGTATTACTTACAACCCGTGCCTGGCTTGGAGACCGTTTGGTTATGCTCGGAGGGACGACCCTCATGACATGTTAATTCCTGACATAGTTTTTGACTTCGACAACGATGCACAAGGACTTCGCCAGAGATTTATCAGAGCTTGGAGGATGCCCAACAAGGTAGACAGCAAGACACTGGGGCACAGGAATTCCATCCCGTTGGAACCTTATCTCAAGTGTGTACGAGCCCGCTCCCAGAAGTTAGTGATGCCATATCCTTATGTTCTCCCTGTGATCAAAGAGCCAGTTTTGGAAGGAGAGGTGTCCTACACTATTCAACATCCTGACATGCCTACATCCTGGGAAGAAATGCAGAAAAGTTGGATCCAGCTTAAGGAAGAACGGAATTCTCTTGAAGCCAGCCTACATGCTAGTGAGAAGAAGGTCTTGGAGCTCACCCGCTTATTGCACGAGGAAAAGACTCTCAACACTTACATAGCTCCAAAGAGGATGCGCAGTGTCTTTTGGGATTAGTTTACTTTGTAATTTTTGCCCATGAGGCTTTGATGTACTGAACAATTATTTCTTAATGATAACGTGTGTTCCTTTTTGTCTGCAACAAATTTGAACTTTCGAACCCTTGAATGCATTGCATAAACACATATCATGCATCATGTGCATAGCAGGTACTCTTCTTTTCAGGTTGCTTAATGTTCTTCGCTGTTTATTTCAGCATCATGAACCCTGAATCATCTACTGAGCAGTCCATCAAGGCCCTTCAGGCTCAGAACGCCCAGTTCCAAGAGCTAATCATGAGTTTGGCCCAAGGTCAAGAGGAATTGAAGGCTCTGCTGGTCAAGAAGAAGAAGAAGAGAACTATACTATTCAACACTGGCCGGAGGTTTGGTAACACACTGCAGAATGAGGTTGATCAAGCTAGTTCTTCTGTAGGAAAAGGCAGTCCCCAGGGGGGAAGGGTTCCTAGTCCGGTGGTCTCTGACAACGAGACTGATTTCAACGAGGAGCAGTATCCTCCAGCTGAAGACAAGTACAAGCAGTTAGAGGATCGTCTGAATGCCATGGAAATTCAACAAGTGCCTGGTTTGGATTTTGGAGACTTGGGTCTATCTTCTGGTGTGGTGATCCCACACAAGTTCAAAGCACCATCTTTCACAAAGTATGACGGGGCGTCCTGCCCAAAGCTACATCTCAGATCTTATGTGCGGAAGATTCAGCCGTATACTGTGGACAAGAACTTATGGATCCATTTCTTCCAGGAGAGTCTTTCAGGGACTCATCTCGAATGGTTCTATCAGCTGGATGGAACCAAGGTTCGTAACTGGGAGGAATTGGCTACTGCTTTTTACAAGCAGTATCAGTATAATGCCGACCTCGCTCCTACACGTACCCAACTCCAGGGTATGTCGCTAGGATTGGGAGAAGGTTTTAAAGAGTATGCGCAAAAGTGGAGGGACCTGGCTGGCAGGGTGCAGCCACCATTAACCGACCGTGAACTAGTAGACATGTTCTTGGGGACCCTATCCGGGCCATTCTTCAATCATCTCATTGGCAATTCATCTGCAGGGTTTACAGATCTCATTCTGACTGGGGAAAGGATAGAGGCTGGTATGAAATCAGGGAAAATTCAGAAAGGTGTGTCCTCAAGTTCTGAGAAGAAGCCTTTCAAGAAGGAAGCCAATGCTGTGTATGGTCCTAGGAGGCAAAACAAACCAGAGCGCCGCCAAGCTGTCAACGCATTGGTAATTGCTAAGCCTGCTGCCGCTCCTCGGCAACCCAACCAACCAAGGGGTGAGAGACCCAGAAGAGAATATACTCGGCTTAGTATGACCTTGTCGCAGATCTTGCCGCAAGTGCTATCGACCAACTTAGTAACCGTCAGAGAAGCCCCAAAGGTGGTGAATACGACCTCTCCAAAGTATAATCCAAATGTCCGCTGTGCTTATCACTCTGATAGCCCGGGGCATTCTACTGATGATTGTTGGGCCCTAAGAAATAAGGTTCAGGACCTTATCGATGCGAAGGAAATACAATTTGAGGCGCCCGAAAGGCCAAACGTTGTGACTGCTCCTATGCCCCAACATGGAGTAAATGCTATTGAGGAAGACTTGTATGCAGTTTCTGTGAATAATGTTGCTACCCCTTTATTGACCGTTAAGAGGAACCTATTGCTAGCCGGTTTATTTCCGGGTTATAGCAAGGGTTGCCTTCTGTGTGCCATTTCCCCTACTGGTTGTCCATTGCTGAAGTCAGGCATCCAAAGCCTGATGGATAGCAAAGAAATCTTGTTCAAGAAGACCGCTGTTCCTATTGTTCCTGTTGAAGAAGTATCTGTTGTCACCATCTTCAATAATCCTACCAAGGCTCCCCCGAGGAAGCCAGTCAAAATCATGTCTGTTGCACCTATTATTATTACTGTTCCGGGGCCCCTCCCCTATGAATCTGACAAGGCTGTCCCATGGCACTATGGGGCAGATGTGTATGTACTTGGAGTAAAGCAGGAGTTCAACACCGGTACCGGTATCAGCAACATCACCGGTCCAGCTAAAGTAACTCGCAGTGGCAGGCTCTTCTCGCCTGACATTGCGCCACCAGTTATCTGAAGACCTCTTATCATTACGCCTACAAGTGCGCCTGTTTCCCCTTCTGATCAAGTTGCTACCCCTGCTGTCGAGTCATCTAACACGCGGGGCAAAGGGATTGCTGATGTGCCTTCCCGGATGGAGGCACCTAAGACTGTTAATGTTGAAGCCTCCCAGCAAGAGATGGAGGAAATCCTTAAGATCATTAAGAAGAGCGATTTCAATGTCGTTGAGCAACTGGGGCATACCCCCTCCAAGATCTCTATGCTATCATTGCTGCTGTGCTCAGAGGCCCACGCCAAGGCCCTGATTTCATTTCTGAAGACGGCCCATGTGCCACAAGAGACATCTGCGGACCAATTCACTGACTGTGTAGCCAATCTGATCGCTGACAATGGTTTGGGTTTCTCGGATGGTGATCTTACCGCTAAGGGAAAGAACCACAATGATGCCCTGCATGTCTCCATTGAATGCAGGGGCACTACTCTTGCTCACGTGCTGGTTGACACTGGTTCTTCGCTGAATGTATTGCCCAAGAAGGCCTTGGACAGGTTAGATTGTGAGGGTCTGGAGTTGAAGCCTAGTAACATCATTGTCCGAGCCTTTGACGGGTCGAAGAGGATGGTACATGGTGAGGTAGATATTCCGATTCGGGTTGGTTCCCAAGTCTTTGATTCAACGTTCTATGTGATGGATATTCGTCCATCTTATTCCTGTTTGCTGGGTCGACCTTGGATTCACAAGGCTGGGGCTGTGACCTCCACTCTACACCAGAAGCTCAAATACCCTGTCAGAGGGAAGATTGTTATAGTACAGGGGGAAGAGGAGTATATGGTTAGTCATTTGAACTCGTTCTGGTATATAGAGATGGACGGGGAGTTTATTGAAACCCCCTTCCAACATTTTGAAGAGGTACCTCCAACACTGGCGTCAGCAGAGACAATAATTGAAGAAGACTTCCCTTTGAAGATGGCTTCCTTGAAGGACGCTCGGGCTGTAATTGAGAAAGGTGAATGTGCTAACTGGGGCAGGCTCCCTGATTTTACTCCTAAGACTGACAAGTTTGGGCTGGGTTTTACTGCGGAGGCTCAGAGGGCTGTACGCAAAGCAAGGATCGGAAGACCTCCCGTGTTCATCACCAACCCGAGAGTGAATGCTATTGAAAGCGATGCGGAGGAATCAGAGTTTGATAGCTGGATCTACCCGACGACTGACGGTGGACTGAACAATTAGACTGCAAAAGACCACATACCTGTTACTTTTGTTACGCAGTAATGAATTCCTTTGTTTTTTAATTTGTAATGAACAATAAATTGAAACTTTATGGCCCGGTGTCTTACCCGGGGCACCGTTGGCTTCATTTGTGAGGGCATATTACTTGTCATTTCCATATATCATGAATAAAGACATTGGACGTTTCTCGCATTTCAAATCTTGTGCTCCCTTTCTTTCTTTCTTTATATATTGTAAAACAGCTATATTTACACACACTCACTCATACAGGTTTCAATCCACTCTGGATCTCACTGGTAACGACTCTGCTACTGCCAGTTATGACTTCGAAAATTTGATCAACTTAGCCGAAGACGAAGGTGAAGATGATTGCGAAGTGCCTGGTGAGCTTGCAAGACTGTTACTCCAGGAAGAGATGGCCATTCAGCCACATGAAGAGCCAGTGGAAACGGTAAATCTGGGTACTGAGGCAGACAGAAAGGAAGTTAAGATTGGTGCCAATCTGGAGTTCAGTGTGAAACAACGGTTGATTCAGATGTTGTATGATTATGTGGAAATCTTCGCCTGGTCCTACGAAGACATGCCTGGGTTAGATACCGACATTGTGGTCCATCACCTGCCTACCAAGGAATACTGCCCTCCAGTTAAACAAAAGGTCCGCCGTATGCGTCCAGAGATGTCCGAGAAGATTAAAACTGAGGTTATGAAGCAATTCGATGCCGGGTTTCTAGCAGTGACTTCTTACCCTCAGTGGGTCGCCAATGTGGTTCCGGTGCCAAAGAAAGATGGTAAGGTCAGAATGTGTGTTGACTACAGGGATTTGAACAGGGCCAGCCCCAAGGATGACTTCCCCTACCTCACATTGATGTTCTGGTTGACAATACTACTCAGCACAAGGTGTTCTCCTTCATGGACGGCTTTTCAGGATACAATCAGATCAAAATGGCTCCTGAAGATATGGAAAAGACTACCTTTGTTACTCAGTGGGGCACCTTCTGCTACAAGGTCATGCCATTCGGGTTGAAAAATGCTGGGGCAACCTACCAATGTGCCATGGTTGCTTTATTTCATGACATGATCCACCATGAGATTGAAGTGTATGTCGACGATATAATTGCAAGGTCCCAAACTGAGGAGGAACACCTTGACCATCTACAGAAGTTGTTTGACCGTCTGAAGTTGTACAAGCTGAGGTTGAATCCGAACAAGTGCACCTTTGGGGTAAGATCTGGAAAGTTGCTAGGCTTCGTCGTAAGTGACAAGGGTATTCAGGTGGACCCTGCCAAGGTTAAAGCCATACAAGAGATGCCAGTTCCCAAGACAGAGAAAGAAGTCAGAGGCTTTCTAGGAAGTCTGAATTATATTGCACGATTCATCTCGCACCTAACTGCTACCTGTGAGCCAATCTTCAAGCTGCTGAAGAAAGATCAAGTAGTACGTTGGAACGATGAATGTCAGGCCGCTTTTGACAGAATCAAAGAGTATCTCCAGGAACCACCCATTCTTATGCCACAGGTTGAAGGGAGACCTCTAATACTATACTTGACAGTACTTGACAGCTCAATGGGGTGTGTGCTGGGGCAGCATGACGAGTCTGGCCGAAAAGAGCACGCCATTTATTACCTTAGCAAAAAGTTTACCGACTGTGAGACCCGATACTCACTGCTCGAGAAAACTTGCTGCGCTTTGGTATGGGCTGCTCGCCGGCTGAGACAGTATATGTTGACTCACACTACTCTGTTGATTTCAAAAATGGATCCAATAAAGTACATATTCGAAAAGCCTGCTCTGTTTGGAAGAATAGCAAGATGGCAAATGATCTTGACAGAATACGACATCCAGTACACGACTCAGAAAGCTATCAAAGGAAGTGTATTGGCAGACCATTTGGCACACCAGGCATTAGACCACTACCTATCAATGAACTTTGAATTTCCTGACGAGAGCATCATGGTAGTGACTGATTGTGAAGTACCTGGACCGGATGAAGGACCTGAGGAAGGATCCCGATGGTCTATGCACTTTGACGGAGCCTCCAACGCTTTGGGTAACGGTATCGGCGCTGTGATCATATCTCCCAAAGGCACTCATACTCCACTCACTGCCCGGCTATGTTTCAACTGCACCAACAACATGGCGGAGTATGAGGCATGCATCATGGGTCTTCAAGCTGCGATCGACTTAAGGATCAAGTTTCTGAGTGTCTTCGGAGATTCCAATCTCGTGATCAATCAGATCAAAGGCGAGTGGGATACGAAACACCCAAACCTTATCCCTTATAAAGAGTGTGTGTTGACATTGATCCCCCACTTCACAGAGATAACTTTTGAACACTTCCCAAGAGAGGAGAATCAGTTGGCGGACGCGCTGGCTACGATGTCTTCTATGTTCAAAGTCAAATAGGACAATGAGGCTCCCCGGATCATTAACTGGAAACTGGATGAACCTGCATATTGCTGTGATCTTGAGGTTGAGATGTGTGATCGGTGGATCTGGAACTGACTGTTTAACGCTGGTTTCGCGAAATGTCGCGGAAGCAAGAGTCGCCACCGTCTTTTATTTTCTCCAACATGGAAAGGACAAAAGCACAGAAAAATTCCTTATTGAGATAGTTTCTCGGTTCGGGAGGTAGATTTATAGAAAGGGAAGGTGTTAGCACCCTTTCTATCCATGGTTATCCATGGGCTCGTAGATACTTGCTCATTTGTGTTTTCAAAATGTTTGTTTGCTTTTCAAGTGTGAGTGGGTTTGAAAAAGTTTCGTTTAAAATTTCAGTTCGACTCTTGTATCAGTCCTCAAGAGTGTTTGAAAAGTTGTTTTTGAAAGCTTTTTGAAAAGTGTCGGTGTGAAAAGAAGTTTTTGATTTGTTTTGAATTAGAGCAAGTATCTACGAGTCATCTACCTACCCTAAGGAATTAGTCTGTGTAAATGTCCTTAAGGTAGTGCCATCCCACCATTGAGAGATAGGTAGCACCACCGTTGGAGGTGTTCGGGTCAATTCATTTGTAGGGACAGTGTGGTCACCGAGCAACAGTAGGACACCTCAGAAGCTACCCTTATGCCATTGATCCTTATTAATTCTGAGGCAACCTTTCCGAGGCGACTGGATCATATCATGGACATAAGGACTTACTAAAACGTCCTGTACTCGACGACCACAATTCGAGCTTGTAGGGACAGTGTGGTCACCAGAGCAACAGTAGGACACCTTAGAAGCTACCCTTATGCCATGTTCATGGACATAAGGACTTACTAAAACGTCCTATACTCGACGACCACGTTTCGAGGGGCAAGGCAACAGTGAGGCGTACCCTAAGAGTGGTGTGTGAATTTGTGTATTGTTTTCAGTTATGTTTTATCTTGTCATGCATTATGGTGATCTACGCTTTGATTTTATTTGGGCCATTCATTCTTTCATGCAAAATTTAGCAATTAAGGGGTGCGGAAATTAAAGTACGGAAAACGTAAATCCTACGCTATTACAAGGCGCGGGTCTATACATCGCCAAATCTTTACAAAGACCCGTTTTAAGTAAATAAGTGTGGAAAATAAAAAAACAGTAAAAAGGTCCTATTTACTATTACATATCCAGAGCAATTACATAATAATCGAACAAATTAAATACGCGCGAATAAAGAAAAGGGAATTAATTTTTTTGTCTTTTTTTTTTGTAATTAAATGAAATTGAAAACTAATTAATTATTTTAATTACAAGAAAATATTTTTTGACCTTTTTTATGTTTTTATGAAATAAAATAAAAAAAGAATTAAAAATGTCAAAAGAAAAAGCCTAAGTCTAAATTTGTTTTTATTTATTGTGAAAAAAGGTTAAAATTAACTAATTAAACTAATTAATTTGTTAGTATTTTATTTACAAAAATAATTACTAAAGTGAAATTAATAATAATAATAATAATAGTTACATTTTTTTTTTATTTTTTTCTGAATTTATGAAAATAATTATTTGTGAACTAACTAAATAATAATAATAATTAATAAAAGGAAAGAAAATAAGAAAAGAAATGCTAAACCAAGGAGGTGAAGGCCGGATTTTAGAGGTTTTACTCAAAATCATCCTTATGCATCAAAAATTCCATCTAAGTCCATGGTTGTGATCGTCCATGTCTCCTGATCACGTCTATGCTTATGGTTTGTCCCAATTTCACCTGTAGACAAAATAGCTAAAAAAAAACCAACGAACCCTAGGCACGGGTAAAGTTATGCCTTGGTCAAGGTACAGTTGACTTTTCAACTGTCCAAAAATAGAAACTTTTGACACCTTGATGATTTTTGAGCCATGCTTGAGGAATCATGATCAAGATTTGACCAAATGATGATTGTGGCTTCAAAATAAGATGTTGACCAAAAATTTTGACTTTTGATTGCCAAATGACCATTTTGCCCCTATAGTTGATTGTGAAGCAATTAGGGTTTTTGACTGTGCAACTTGACCTTGTGAGCCTTGAAACTTGACATGTAGGTGCTTGACAATGTTTATAGGAATGTGGGACTTGATTGGACCATTGAAAACCTCAACTTCCTTGAAGGAACCAAAACCTTAATTTTGACTGGCTTAGGAGGATGGTTGACTGTGCAATCCTTGGAGTAGCCTTGAACCATTTGAGGTGATGCTTGGCAAAACTTTTGAAGAATATGGGAGGGCAAATTTTGGGGTACAACAGTTGCCCCTGTTCAATCTTCTTAGACCTGAGGATGTAGATTGGCTTGTGTGCCTTTCGTGATCCGAGGGTGGAAGATGATTGAACACTAGAATGCCCAGAAATTTGCACTCACATAGTAGAGTATCAACAGTGTGATGTCGGGAATGGGCTTACAGATGCCATTTGGAGAGATGATTGGTAGGAGGATGGGCTTATAGATGCCATCTGGAAGTGTGACAGAACCTTGTCGGGAATGGGCTTATAGATGCCATTTGGAACTGTAATGGATAGTTGAATCTGAATAAGAAATAGAATAGCTTCCGTGTCTGGGGCATATCTAGTCTATATCTAATTGCTGATGTCTGAACGAGTAGTAGAATGACCGTCGGGTCTGGGGTATATCCATACTGCATGAGTAACAGAATGTCATCTGAATCTGGATCGTATCTGGACTGAACAATAGAATAGCATCCGGGATGGAGCATCTCTAAGTTGTCTTTAGAAGTTTGAATCTGAATAAGCAATAGAATAACGCCCGGATCTGGAGCATCTCTAAGCTATATCTCAAAGGAAATCTGAATAAGTATCAGAATGTCGCCATGTCTGGGTCGCATCTGAACCATCTCTAGAAGGGAATCTCTGAATAAGCAATAGAATGGCATCCGGATTTGGAGCATCTCTAGGCCATCTCTGAAAGGAATCTCTGAATAAGCAATAGGATAACAGCCGGGTCCGTAGCATCTCTGAGCTATTATTGGAAAGGAAATCTGGAATAAGTATCAGAACGTCGCCATGCCTGGGTCACATCAGAACTATCTCTAGAAGGAGTTTTGAATAAGCAAAAGAACAGCATCCATATCTGGGGCATTTCCAAGCTATCTCTGAAAGGAAATCTGGAATAAGTATCAGAACGTCGCCATGCCTGGGTCACATCTGAACTATCTCTAGAAGGAGTCTTGAATAAGCAAAAGAACAACATCCATATCTGAAGCATTTCTAAGCTATCTCTGAAAGGAAATCTGGAATGAGTATCAGAACGTCGCCATGCCTGGGTCACATCTGAACTATCTCTAGAAGGAGTCTTGAATAAGCAAAAGAACAGCATCCATATCTGGAGCATTTCTAAGCTATCTCTGAAAGGAAATGTGGAATATGTATCAGAACGTCGCCATGCCTGGGTCACATCTGAACTATATCTAGAAGGAGTCTTGAATAAGAAAAAGAACAGCATCCATATCTGGAGCATTTCCAAGCTATCTCTGAAAGGAAATCTGGAATGAGTATCAGAACGTCGCCATGCCTGGGTCACATCTGAACTATCTCTAGAAGGAGTCTTGAATAAGCAAAAGAATAGCATCCATATCTGGAGCATTTCCAAGCTATCTCTGAAAAGAAATCTGGAATGAGTATCAGAACGTCGCCATGCCTGGGTCACATCTGAACCATATCTAGAAAGGTGATCTCTGAATAAACAACAGAACAGCCTCCGTGCCCGGAGCATCTCTAAGTTATATCTGAGAAGAAATCTGGAATAAGTATCAGAACGTCGCCATGCCTGGGTCACATCTGAACCATATCTAGAAAGGTGATCTCTGAATAAACAACAGAACAGCCTCCGTGCCCGGAGCATCTCTAAGTTATATCTGAGAAGAAATCTGGAATAAGTATCAGAACGTCGCCATGCCTGGGTCACATCTGAACCATATCTAGAAAGGTGATCTCTGAATAAACAACAAAACAACCTCCGTGCCCGGAGCATCTCTAAGTTATATCTGAGAAGAAATATGGAATAATTATCAGAACGTCGCCATGCCTGGGTCACATCTGAACCATATCTAGAAAGGTGATCTCTGAATAAACAACAGAACAGCCTCCGTGCCCGAAGCATCTCTAAGTTATATCTGAGAAGAAATCTGGAATAAGTATCATAACATCGCCATGCCTGGGTCACATCTGAACCATATCTAGAAAGGTGATCTCTGAATAAACAAGAGAACAGCCTCCGTGCCCGGAGCATCTCTAAGTTATATCTGAGAAGAAATCTGGAATAAGTATCAGAACGTCGCCATGCCTGGGTCACATCTGAACCATATCTAGAAAGGTGATCTCTGAATAAACAACAGAACAGCCTCCGTGCCCGGAGCATCTCTAAGTTATATTTGAGAAGAAATATGGAATAAGTATCAGAACATCGCCATGCCTGGGTCACATCTGAACCATATCTAGAAAGGAATTTTGAATAAGCAAAAGAACAGCATCCATATCTGGAGCATTTCCAAGCTATCTCTTTAGTCTTTTTAACGTAGACATGCCCTGGCCGGATGCAGGTATCGAATCCACAATCAATCGCTCACAGACATGCCCTGGCTAGATACATGAATCGAATCTGGGATTGCGATAGTTGATAGTAATCATCTTTGTATTGACCTTTCCTGAAAAAAGGCAAAACATTAGTTATATGCAATGTCATGGTGCATGGAATGCGCGGTGTCATGACGTTTATAACCAATGGGATTGTAGAATGTGATGTTTATATCATGTATGAAAATGTGATGTTTGCGAATGTATTTTTGTCTAGGAAAATAAATCCTTGACGAATTCCGGGAGCTTATCTTGGGCTGATGTTGCAAGAATACCGGTAGGAGAAGATAACTCCGTTGGGGAATAAACTTGGCGAATAGATTACTCTGCGGGGAAAAATTACTCTAGCTACCTTGCTGGGGAACAGTACTCTGTGGGGGGAGAGGTATGCTGTTGAGATGTTGATGGTAACTTTGTTGGGGATACCGTTGTTATGTTGGGAGTGTTAATAGACTTCGCTGGGGATAAGAAGACCTTGTCGACGACGATCTTTCTGTGGCTTTTGGCTGAGGATAACCCAGTTATATCCTGGTAGGGAAATAACCTTTGAATAAAGTCGGGGGACACGTTCGTGCTCTGTAAGGGATAAGCTTCCAGAATCTACTGGGGAACAAACTTACTGCTGGGCAGATGGATTCAAACTTTCCCGGGGAAATCTTAAACTATGCTGGACTCTCCTGGGGAAACTTTGAGATGTATTGGGGAAGTGGCTCCGCTGAATGTCTGGTATACCGCCGGGGAACAATCTTAGATCAAGACTGCCGGGGATGCTTGTTAAGAATATTCGTGTGTTGTGCTGGGAAATGTTGAGATCTGCTGGAGAATACCCAACTTCCTCAAGGCTGACAGTATAACTTTGCTTGGGGAGAGTGCATTGCCTTGCTGGCTCACTCTCTGGGGAGTCTAGAGATCTTGGTCGCGTCCTTCAGCTGAACCTATCTTAGTACCTTGGTGGACAAAGCAATTAGATCGCTAAGACGACTCATTATTGCCCCTGTTTCAGTGGGAGAAGGCACCTGTGGGGGTAGTTGACAAATCTTCTGGTAGACAGGTGATTAGATGCCGGGACATAGTCGTACGCTTAAATCCCTAATTTTTGCCTGGACCGCCCTTTCGGGTTTTCAGTCTACCGGGATACCCATTTTTGCCCAAGCCGCCTTTTCAGGTTTTCGACTTGCCGGGTGTACAGATTTTTTCTTTTCATCCCTTATTTTTGCCCGAACCTTTTTGGTTCGCCGGGAAGCCCTTATTTTTGCCTAGGTGTTTCAACCTAGCGGGTCTTTGATTAGGCGTAGTATTTTTTCGACTATGTCCATGCTCTCAGAATGTAGGGAGTTGCCCCTGTTAGAAATGTTTTGTCATACACCAGAAGATGTTTAATCAAGCAAGATTCATTGCTGGAGTGCCCCAAGTGACCCAGGCGGAGATTTGCCCCAGGCTATTTGGTCTTTGAGAGATTCTCCGAATCTTGACTTGACTGCCCCAGATGATGGACAATAATCATGCCATGCCCCTTGATTGGAGATACTCTTGTTCATTAGACTTTCGTCATGCGAATTTCTCTGTTGTTCAAACAACTAGTCATATGCAAGCAATGTTATATTAGAAATGCAAAGCTTATGTCTGTCTTGAAGTTTTTGAAAATGAATTTTTAGTACAACAAGCAAGTTTTGTAAATTGTGGTGTCAACTCGTTATTTTACCACAAGCCTTAAGGAGTCAGGATACCTTTCGTAACAGTATGCTTTCGAACTAACCCATGCTTCAGCTAGGACTTTTAAGGGTTGTAGCGTGGCCTTGGTTCACGGTTTAAGAAACAAAGGATAAAGGCTCAAATTATTTGTACCCACCCGCTCTTCGTGATGTTCTTCAAACCTAGGCTCAGTTGATCGTGTGTTAGACCTTGTTTGAGTCTTTGCCCTGACGTTCCAATGATGGTTCAGATATTGATGATTTATTCTGAATAGGCAGTCATGTTTTTGTTGAGGGTTTGCATGACCTCTTTCTTTTTGATTTTGCTATCCCTAAATTTTGCCTGAACTGTTTCTTTTGTGATTACAGTCAGCGGGATGCCCCAGTTTTGTAAGTTTCCTTCATAGGTTTTGACTTATTGGGTTTTTATTTTTGAGATATAATGACTGCCTATCCTTATGATTATTCGGAATCATCACTGTCTTCTTTTTTTTTTGTAAGGACCTCTTTGGTGCCGTTCGTTATGCACCTGGATCAACTGAGAGAACTACCCTGCCCCAGGTTATGATTAAGGGTTTTAATTTTCAAAAAGAAAAACTCCTACTTCTTTGGCTCAAAGGGGTTGATGAGGGATTATCTTCCTTATAACTCCAGTGTTTAGGGATTGAAACAATGCCTGTACCTCATCAGCGGGGTCTGTTCAAAAGCATACTGTAAAGATTGTGGTATCGTTTTCGTCATCCTCCCTCAAGAGGCTTAGAATTATTAATTGAGAGTTGATCATCACAAAAATATGAAAACAGTTTGAATATAGCGAATGCGAATATATTGATTCAAAACAGACATATGCGATGCATTGATAAAGTAAAAGAGTTTGACATGAACAAATGTTTGAACAAGCAAAGAAAATTACAAATTGAAAATTCTAATGAACAAAAGACATTCTCGATGATTTGGTGTAGGATCAGTGTTCAAACTTGACCTCCTTGGCATCAATCAAGTCTTGGATCTTGTTCTTCAAGGTCCAACAGTCGTCGGTGTCATGTCCAGGACTGTCAGAATGGTAGGCACATCTCACACCCGGGTTGTACTTGGAAGAGGAAGTATCAGGATTTTGAGGAGGATCCTTTAGTGTGATCAGTTTTGCCTTCAGCAATTGTTGTAATGCCTGAGACAAAGACATATTGATGTCAGTATACTTCCTATCTTGATACTTTATCCTATGCCTATTGCTCTTTCTTAGTTGGACGGGCGTGGGATCAGAGATCTGGATTGCCCCTACATCATGACGACCCTTTTTACCATGTATAGCATTGGACTCCTTCTTCCCACTGTGGGGCTTTTCTGAGCATCAGCAGGTGCGGTTTCTTGAATCTTCCCCGACTTGATACCAGCTTCAATTCTCTCCCCAGTCAAGATAAGATCTGTGAACCCAGCAGAAGAATTCCCAATCAGATGGTTGTAGAATAGACCAGACAAAGTCCTCAAGAACATGTCGACGAGCTCACGGTTAGTCAAGGGCGGTTGCACCCTTCCAGCCAGATCTTTTCACCTTTGCGCATACTCCTTAAAACCTTCACTCGTCGCCAGTGACATACCCTGGAGTTGGGTACGCGTAGGAGCGAGGTCGGCATTATACTGATACTGCTTATAAAAAGCAGTTGCCAAGTCCTCCCAGTTACGAATACTGGTTCCATCCAGCTGATAGAACCATTCGAGCTGAGTCCCTGAAAGACTCTCCTGGAAGAAATGGACCCATAGATTCTTGTCTGCCGTGTAGGGCTGGATCTTCCTTACGTATGAACGGAGGTGCAGCTTAGGACAGGAAGCCCCATCGTACTTTACAAAGGTAGGTGCCTTGAACTTGTGAGGGATCACCACCCCAGAAGATAAACCCAGGTCTCCAAAGTCCAGCCCAGGCACACGTTAAATCTCCATAGCATTCAGTCGGTCCTCCAACTGTTTATACCTGTCTTCAGCAGGGGGGTATTGTTCATCATTGAAATCCGTCTCGGTGTCAGAGACTACGGGGATAGGAACCCTTCCCTCTTGGTGATTGCCTTCCCCAACAGATGGAGTGGTCCGCTCAGCTTCAATCTGCAGTGTATTCCCAGATCTGCGTCTAGGGTTGAACAAAACAGTCCTCTTCTTCTTCTTCTTCTTCTTCTGAATCAGAGTCTTCACCTCTTGTTGTCCCTGGGCCAAGTTCATGACCATCTCCTGAAATTGGGCGTTCTGGGCCTGGAGGGCTCTGATAGCTTGCTCATTGGATGATTCAGGATTCATGATGATGGCTGAAATAAACAGCGAAGAAGATTAAGCAACCGGTCAAGAGGATACTTGTAACACAATGATATGTATGTATGCATGCAGTGTTTTCAAGGATCTCGCAGGATAAACGAGAAAATTGTTAGAATCTGAATCCTGTAGCTTGATTGAAGGAACTTCAGGTTGTTGAGAGTCCTCCTTCAAGGGTCAAGGCTCACCATATCGAGTGGGTCATAGCCCCTGACAACCTTGGCTAGAGGAAAATAAATCCCATTTGCCCCTTGCTGGACAGTTTGATTCATCATGACCTGCACCACAAGCCCTTGATATCCTTGAAATGGATTAGTCCTTATGTAGGATGTATGCCATGGTATGATGGTATGATGTCATGCTATGCATGGGGGTAATGTAGGTAAACCCTGTTATGAGTCCTAATTAAGGACTATAAACAAAACCTGCAAGAAACTCAAGCGTCAGATAACAAGCATGCAAGTAGTCAAGTATGAAAGCACACAAGTCACACCACAACCCTTAGAGTTTAGGCCAGCACGGGGTCTTGGTATTACCCTCTTTCAGTTTGTTGGTTAAGACCTGTCCTATCAGAAGTAACCGGGTTCTAGAGGATCCCAATATCATTGACTACCCTCAATCGGTCATAACTCCAGCATCGCAACCTTTTCTTGCAGCCAGAACCATCACGAGAGTTTAGCCTCAATGAGCGTAGCATACTGCTACTGTTCTATTGGCCAAGTTGGGTCATTTAAGGTTCTAAGGTCGATTGGTGCTTGATGACTCCTCAGAAGACCCATATTCTCCTCGTTGCAACACAAGGGATATCGGTACAGACCAAGGTGCCACACCAACGTAGCCACTGCTTCACCCATGTCGGTCTACGCCGGACAGGTCCCTCACAGCTTATGCTACCTAACAGGGTATCCCCAGATCCGGGTTAGGATCTATGTAACTCCGATGCAACCCACAATAATAAAGCAAACAAAACATTCAATTGAGAACACAAGTGATCTTAGTCCTAAGGTACACCTCACTTTATAAGAGTTCCCCAGCAGAGTCGCCAGTTCTGTGATCGGTGGATCTGGAACTGACTGTTTAACGCTGATTTCGTGAAATGTTGCGGAAGCAAGAGTCGCCACCGTCTTTTATTTTCTCCAACATGGAAAGGACAAAAGCACAGAAAAATTCCTTATTGAGATAGTTTCTCGGTTCGGGAGGTAGATTTATAGAAAGGGAAGGTGTTAGCACCCTTTCTATCCATGGTTATCCATGGGCTCTTAGATACTTGCTCATTTGTGTTTTCAAAATGTTTGTTTGCTTTTCAAGTGTGAGTGGGTTTGAAAAAGTTTCGTTTAAAATTTCAGTTCGACTCTTGTATCAGTCCTCAAGAGTGTTTGAAAAGTTGTTTTTGAAAGCTTTTTGAAAAGTGTCGGTGTGAAAAGAAGTTTTTGATTTGTTTTGAATTAGAGCAAGTATCTACGAGTCATCTACCTACCCTAAGGAATTAGTCTGTGTAAATGTCCTTAAGGTAGTGCCATCCCACCATTGAGAGATAGGTAGCACCACCGTTGGAGGTGTTCGGGTCAATTCATTTGTAGGGACAGTGTGGTCACCGAGCAACAGTAGGACACCTCAGAAGCTACCCTTATGCCATTGATCCTTATTAATTTTGAGGCAACCTTTCCGAGGCGACTGGATCATATCATGGACATAAGGACTTACTAAAACGTCCTGTACTCGACGACCACAATTCGAGCTTGTAGGGACAGTGTGGTCACCAGAGCAACAGTAGGACACCTTAGAAGCTACCCTTATGCCATGTTCATGGACATAAGGACTTACTAAAACGTCCTATACTCGACGACCACGTTTCGAGGGGCAAGGCAACAGTGAGGCGTACCCTAAGAGTGGTGTGTGAATTTGTGTATTGTTTTCAATTATGTTTTATCTTGTCATGCATTATGGTGATCTACGCTTTGATTTTATTTGGGCCATTCATTCTTTCATGCAAAATTTAGCAATTAAAGGGTGCGGAAATTAAAGTACGGAAAACGTAAATCCTACGCTATTACAAGGCGCGGGTCTATACATCGCCAAATCTTTACAAAGACCCGTTTTAAGTAAATAAGTGCGGAAAATAAAAAAACAGTAAAAATGTCCTATTTACTATTACATATCCAGAGCAATTACATAATAATCGAACAAATTAAATACGCGCGAGTAAAGAAAAGGGAATTAATTTTTTTGTCTTTTTTTTGGTAATTAAATGAAATTGAAAACTAATTAATTATTTTAATTACAAGAAAATATTTTTTGACCTTTTTTATGTTTTTATGAAATAAAATAAAAAAATAATTAAAAATGTCAAAAGAAAAAGCCTAAGTCTAAATTTGTTTTTATTTATTGTGAAAAAAGGTTAAAATTAACTAATTAAACTAATTAATTTGTTAGTATTTTATTTACAAAAATAATTACTAAAGTGAAATTAATAATAATAATAATAATTACATTTTTTTTTGTTTTTTTTTCTGAATTTATGAAAATAATTATTTGTGAACTAACTAAATAATAATAATAATTAATAAAAGGAAAGAAAATAAGAAAAGAAATGCTAAACCAAGGAGGTGAAGGCCGGATTTTGGAGGTTTTACTCAAAATCATCCTTAGGCATCAAAAATTCCATCTAATCCCATGGTTGTGATCGTCCATGTCTCCTGATCGCGTCTATGCTTATGGTTTGTCCCAATTTCACCTGTAGACAAAATACCTAAAAACAAAACCAACGAACCCTAGGCACGGGTATTGTTATACGAAGCCTAAAAATGAAATTGAATATAGCGGTTACATTGGAAATTAGGCATGGAGTATGAATATTCTATTATTTTCCAGAAAAAGTGCAAGAATGGAGAAACATGATTTCGTGTACAGGGGTGAGTTTGAGACAACTTACAGCGCTTGGTAGTGGACCTTAGGACACGTTTGTGGTTGCTTTGGCTTCAGGGAGTGGCAAGGAAGAAAGCCACGTGCTTGCTTTGATCTGAAAATGTTTGCAACACCGCTTTAGATCTCTCTTTTTTGGACAAATTTTGAACTTTTCCTCTGGCCGTTTGTGCACACTCTCCTTTTTTTTCTAGCTTCTAAATGAGGCTTGCAAGGCTTGTATATATAGGCTTGGATGAGAATCAGTCACATGAAGGAGCTTTTAAGCCTTGCAATGAAGTTTTGATTTTCTCCATAATCACCATTGAAATAACTTGCCATATTTGCTCCAAATTTGAATTTTTTTTCTTGAAATAGGTCTTGAACGAATTTGGTATATGTTTTATGGTGTATCAAAGCTATTCAAACCACAAAATATCCTCCCATTAATTTTCTTGATTTTTATTTGAATTTTAAAGATTTAAAATGAATTAAATCAAATAAAATTAAACAAAAATAGAAAAATTAATTTTTATTCTTGAAATAAAACATGGGACACGTGGGAGGTATGGCAAAGCTGAATCAAGTGGAAAAAGTGGGCCCCTTTTGTCAAAAATGAAGTTTCAAGGATAATTGACTTTGGCCCTTTCACAAAAATTTCCCAACTTCTCCAATGCATATCTTGCTCAATTTTGAAGCTATGAACATGTTCTTGGACATTTTGGAAAGGTCTTGAAGTCCTCTAACCAATGCCTTTGGTCCCATGTCATTTTGATTTACCAATATCAAGTTATGGTCTTTGACTTAAAGTGCCTTTTTGTTGACTTTTGAAAATGACCTATAATGTTGAAATTGATAACTTTTTGTGAGAGAATTTCTTGGACTTGGAATGTGAAGATGAGTTGTAGGAAATGTCTTCCCCTTCAAAATGAGAATTGGATGGGATTTTTCTGATGAACCATGAAAAAGTTATGCCTTGGTCAAGGTACAGTTGACTTTTCAACTGTCCAAAAATAGAAACTTTTGACACCTTGATGATTTTTGAGCCATGCTTGAGGAATCATGATCAAGATTTAACCAAATGATGATTGTGGCTTCAAAATAAGATGTTGACCAAAAATTTTGACTTTTGATTGCCAAATGACCATTTTGCCCCTATAGTTGATTGTGAAGCAATTAGGGTTTTTGACTGTGCAACTTGACCTTGTGAGCCTTGAAACTTGACATGTAGGTGCTTGACAATGTTTATAGGAATGTGGACTTGATTGGACCATTGAAAACCTCAACTTCCTTGAAGGAACCAAAACCTTAATTTTGACTGGCTTAGGAGGATGGTTGACTGTGCAATCCTTGGAGTAGCCTTGAACCATTTGAGGTGATGCTTGGCAAAACTTTTGAAGAATATGGGAGGGCAAATTTTGGGGTACAACAGTTGCCCCTGTTCAATCTTCTTAGACCTGAGGATGTAGATTGGCTTATGTGCCTTTCGTGATCCGAGGGTGGAAGATGATTGAACACTAGAGTGCCCAGAAATTTACACTCACATAGTAGAGTATCAACAGTGTGATGTCGGGAATGGGCTTACAGATGCCATTTGGAGAGATGATGGGTAGGAGGATGGGCTTATAGATTCCATCTGGAAGTGTGACAGAACCTTGTCGGGAATGGGCTTATAGATGCCATTTGGAACTGTAATGGATAGTTGAATCTGAATAAGAAATAGAATAGCTTCCGTGTCTGGGGCATATCTAGTCTATATCTAATTGCTGACGTCTGAACAAGTAGTAGAATGACCGCCGGGTCTGGGGTATATCCATACTGCATGAGTAACAGAATGTCATCCGAATCTGGATCGTATCTGGACTGAACAATAGAATAGCATCCGGGATGGAACATCTCTAAGTTGTCTTTAGAAGTTTGAATCTGAATAAGCAATAGAATAGCGCCCGGATCTGGAGCATCTCTAAGCTATATCTCAAAGGAAATCTGAATAAGTATCAGAATGTCGCCATGTCTGGGTCGCATCCGAACCATCTCTAGAAGGGAATCTATGAATAAGCAATAGAATGGCATCCGGATTTGGAGCATCTCTAGGCTATCTCTGAAAGGAATCTCTGAATAAGCAATAGGATAACAGCCGGGTCCGGAGCATCTCTGAGCTATTATTGGAAAGGAAATATGGAATAAGTATCAGAACGTCTCCATGCCTGGGTCACATCTGAACTATCTCTAGAAGGAGTTTTGAATAAGCAAAAGAACAGCATCCATATCTGGGGCATTTCCAAGCTATCTCTGAAAGGAAATCTAGAATAAGTATCAGAATGTCGCCATGCCTGGGTCATATCTGAACTATCTCTAGAAGGAGTCTTGAATAAGCAAAAGAACAGCATCCATATCTGGAGCATTTCTAAGCTATCTCTGAAAGGAAATCTGGAATGAGTATCAGAACGTCGCCATGCCTGGGTCACATATGAACTATCTCTAGAAGGAGTCTTGAATAAGCAAAAGAACAGCATCCATATCTGGAGCATTTCCAAGCTATCTCTGAAAGGAAATCTGGAATAAGTATCAGAACGTCGCCATGCCTGGGTCACATCTGAACTATATCTAGAAGGAGTCTTCAATAAGCAAAAGAACAGCATCCATATCTGGAGCATTTCCAAGATATCTCTGAAAGGAAATCTGGAATGAGTATCAGAACGTCGCCATGTCTGGGTCACATCTGAACTATCTCTAGAAGGAGTCTTGAATAAGCAAAAGAACAGCATCCATATCTGGAGCATTTCCAAGCTATCTCTGAAAGGAAATCTGGAATGAGTATCAGAACGTCGCCATGTCTGGGTCACATCTGAACTATCTCTAGCAGGAGTCTTGAATAAGCAAAAGAACAACATCCATATCTGGAGCATTTCCAAGCTATCTCAGAAAGGAAATCTGGAATGAGTATCAGAACTTCGCCATGCCTGGGTCACATCTGAACTATATCTAGAAGGAGTCTTGAATAAGCAAAAGAACAGCATCCATATCTGGAGCATTTCCAAGCTATCTCTGAAAGGAAATCTGGAATGAGTATCAGAACGTCGCCATGCCTGGGTCACATCTGAACTATATCTAGAAAGAGTCTTGAATAAGCAAAAGAACAGCATCCATATCTGGAGCATGTCTAAGCTATCTCTGAAAGGAAATCTGGAATGAGTATCAGAACGTTGCCATGCCTGGGTCACATCTGAACTATAACTAGAAAGAGTCTTGAATAAGCAAAAGAACAGCATCCATATCTGGAGCATGTCTAAGCTATCTCTGAAAGGAAATCTGGAATAAGTATCAGAACGTCGCCATGCCTGGGTCACATCTGAACTATATCTAGAAGGCGATCTCTGAATAAACAATAGAACAGCCTCCGTGTCCGGAGCATCTCTAAGTTATATCTGAGAAGAAATCTGGAATAAGCATCAGAACGTCGCCATGCCTGGGTCACATCTGAACCATATCTAGAAAGGTGATCTCTGAATAAACAACAGAATAGCCTCCGTGCCCAGAGCATCTCTAAGTTATATCTGAGAAGAAATCTGGAATAAGTATCAGAACGTCGCCATGCCTGGGTCACATCTGAACCATATCTAGAAAGGTGATCTCTGAATAAACAACAGAATAGCCTCTGTGCCCGGAGCATCTCTAAGTTACATCTGAGAAGAAATCTGGAATAAGTATCAGAACATCGCCATGCCTGGGTCACATCTGAACCATATCTAGAAAGGTGATCTCTGAATAAACAACAGAACAGCCTCCGTGCCCGGAGCATCTCTAAGTTATATCTGAGAAGAAATCTGGAATAAGTATCAGAACGTCGCCATGCCTGGGTCACATCTGAACCATATCTAGAAAGGTGATCTCTGAATAAACAACAGAACAGCCTCCATGCCCGGAGCATCTCTAAGTTATATCTGGGAAGAAATCTGGAATAAGTATCAGAACGTCGCCATGCCTGGGTCACATCTGAACCATATCTAGAAAGGTGATCTCTGAATAAACAACAGAACAACCTCTGTGCCCGGAGCATCTCTAAGTTATATCTGAGAAGAAATCTGGAATAAGTATCAGAACGTCGCCATGCCTGGGTCACATCTGAACCATATCTAGAAAGGTGATCTCTGAATAAACAACAGAACAACCTCCGTGCCCGGAGCATCTCTAAGTTATATCTGAGAAGAAATATGGAATAAGTATCAGAACGTCGCCATGCCTGGGTCACATCTGAACCATATCTAGAAAGGTGATCTCTGAATAAACAACAGAACAGCCTCCGTGCCCGGAGCATCTCTAAGTTACATCTGAGAAGAAATCTGGAATAAGTATCAGAACGTCGCCATGCCTGGGTCACATCTGAACCATATCTAGAAAGGTGATCTCTGAATAAACAACAGAACAGCCTCCGTGCCCGGAGCATCTCTAAGTTATATCTGAGAAGAAATCTGGAATAAGTATCAGAACGTCGCCATGCCTGGGTCACATCTGAACCATATCTAGAAAGGTGATCTCTGAATAGACAACAGAACAGCCTCCGTGCCCGGAGCATCTCTAAGTTATATTTGAGAAGAAATCTGGAATAAGTATCAGAATGTCGCCATGCCTGGGTCACATCTGAACCATATCTAGAAAGGAATTTTGAATAAGCAAAAGAACAGCATCCATATCTGGAGCATTTCCAAGCTATCTCTTTAATCTTTTTAACGTAGACATGCCCTGGCCGGATGCAGGTATCGAATCCACAATCAATCGCTCACAGACATGCCCTGGCTAGATACAGGAATCGAATCTGGGATTGCGATAGTTGATAGTAATCATCTTTGTATTGACCTTTCTTGAAAAAAGGTAAAACATTAGTTATATGCAATGTCATGGTGCATGGAATGCGCGGTGTCATGGCGTTTATAACCAATGGGATTGTAGAATGTGATGTTTATATCATGTATGAAAATGTGATGTTTGCGAATGTATTTTTGTCTAGGAAAATAAATCCTTGACGAATGCCGGGAGCTTATCCTGGGCTGATGTTGCAAGAATACCGGTAGGAGAAGATAACTCCGTTGGGGAATAAACTTGGCGAATAGATTACTCTGCGGGGAAAAATTACTCTAGCTACCTTGCTGGGGAACAGTACTCTGTGGGGGGAGAGGTATGCTGTTGAGATGTTGATGGTAACTTTGCTGGGGATACCGTTGTTATGTTGGGAGTGTTAATAGACTTCGCTGGGGATAAGAAGACCTTGTCGATGACGATCTTTCTATGGCTTTTGGCTGAGGATAACCCAGTTATATCCTGGTAGGGAAATAACCTTTGAATAAAGCCGGGGGACACGTTCGTGCTCTGTAGGGGATAAGCTTCCAGAATCTAATGGGGAACAAGCTTACTGCTGGGGAGATGGATTCAAACTTTCCCGGGGAAATCTTGAACTATGCTGGACTCTCCTGGGGAAACTTTGAGATGTATTGGGGAAGTGGCTCCGCTGAATGTCTGGTATACCGCCGGGGAACAATCTTAGATCAAGACTGCCGGGGATGTTTGTTAAGAATATTCGTGTGTTGTGCTGGGAAATGTTGAGATCTGCTGGAGAATACCCAACTTCCTCAAGGATGACCGTATAACTTTGCTTGGGGAGAGTGCATTGCCTTGCTGGCTCACTCTCTGGGGAGTCTAGAGATCTTGGTCGCGTCCTTCAGCCGATCCTATCTTAGTACCTTGGTGGACAAAGCAATTAGATCGCTAAGACGACTCATTATTGCCCCTGTTTCAGTGGGAGAAGGCACTTGTGGGGGTAGTTGACAAATCTTCTGGTAGACAGGTGATTAGATGCCGGGACATAGTCGTACGCTTAAATCCCTAATTTTTGCCTGGACCGCCCTTTCGGGTTTTCAGTCTACCGGGATACCCATTTTTGCCCAAGCCGCCTTTTCAGGTTTTCGACTTGCCGGGTGTACAGATTTTTTCTTTTCATCCCTTATTTTTGCCCGAACCTTTTTGGTTCGCCGGGAAGCCCTTATTTTTGCCTAGGTGTGTCAACCTAGCGGGTCTTTGATTAGGCGTAGTATTTTTTCGACTATGTCCATGCTCTCAAAATGTAGGGAGTTGCCCCTGTTAGAAATGTTTTGTCATACCCCAGAAGATGTTTAATCAAGCAAGATTCGTTGCTGGAGTGCCCCAAGTGACCCAGGCGGAGATTCGCCCCAGGCTATTTGGTCTTTGAGAGATTCTCCGAATCTTTACTTGACTGCCCCAGATGATGGACAATAATCATGCCATGCCCGTTGATTGGAGATACTCTTGTTCATTAGACTTTCGTCATGCGAATTTCTCTGTTGTTCAAACAACTAGTCATATGCAAGCAATGTTATATTAGAAATGCAAAGCTTATGTCTGTCTTGAAGTTTTTGAAAATGAATTTTTAGTACAACAAGCAAGTTTTGTAAATTGTGGTGTCAACTCGTTATTTTACCACAAGCCTTAAGGAGTCAGGATACCTTTCGTAACATTATGCTTTCGAACTAACCCATGCTTCAGCTAGGACTTTTAAGGGTTGTAGCGTGACCTTGGTTCACGGTTTAAGAAACAAAGGATAAAGGCTCAAATTATTTGTACCCACTCGCTCTTCGTGATGTTCTTCAAACCTAGGCTCAGTTGATCGTGTGTTAGACCTTGTTTGAGTCTTTGCCCTGACGTTCCAATGATGGTTCAGATATTTATGATTTATTCTGAATAGGTAGTCATGTTTTTGTTGAGGGTTTGTATGACCTCTTTCTTTTTGATTTTGCTATCCCTAAATTTTTCCTGAACTGTTTCTTTTGTGATTACAGTCAGCGGGATGCCCCAGTTTTGTAAGTCTCCTTCATAGGTTTTGACTTATTGGGTTTTTATTTTTGAGATATAATGACTGCCTATCCTTATGATTATTCGGAATCATCACTGTCTTCTTTTTTTTGTAAGGACCTCTTTGGTGCCGTTCGTTATGCACCTGGATCAACTGAGAGAACTACCCTGCCCCAGGTTATGATTAAGGGTTTTAATTTTCGAAAAGAAAAAATCCTACTTCTTTGGCTCAAAGGGGTTGACGAGGGATTATCTTCCTTATAACTCCAGTGTTTAGGGATTGAAACAATGCTTGTACCTCATCAGCAGGGTCTGTTCAAAAGCATACTGTAAAGATTGTGGTATCGTTTTCGTCATCCTCCCTCAAGAGGCTTAGAATTATTAATTGAGAGTTGATCATCACAAAAATATGAAAACAATTTGAATATAGCGAATGCGAATATATTGATTCAAAACAGACATATGCGATGCATTGATAAAGTAAAAGAGTTTGACATGAACAAATGTTTGAACAAGCAAAGAAAATTACAAATTGAAAATTCTAATGAACAAAAGACATTCTCGATGATTTGGTGTAGGACCAGTGTTCAAACTTGACCTCCTTGGCATCAATCAAGTCTTGGATCTTGTTCTTCAAGGTCCAACAGTCGTCGGTGTCATGTCCAGGACTGTCAGAATGGTAGGCACATCTCACACCCGGGTTGTACTTGGAAGAGGAAGTATCAGGATTTTGAGGAGGATCCTTTAGTGTGATCAGTTTTGCCTTCAGCAATTGTTGTAATGCCTGAGACAAAGACATATTGATGTCAGTATACTTCCTATCTTGATACTTTATCCTATGCCTATTGCTCTTTCTTAGTTGGACGGGCGTGGGATCAGAGATCTGGATTGCCCCTACATCATGACGACCCTTTTTACCATGTATAGCATTGGACTCCTTCTTCCCACTGTGGGGCTTTTTCTGAGCATCAGCAGGTGCGGTTTCTTGAATCTTCCCCGACTTGATACCAGCTTCAATTCTCTCCCCAATCAAGATAAGATCTATGAACCCAGCAGAAGAATTCCCAATCAGATGGTTGTAGAATAGACCAGACAAAGTCCCCAAGAACATGTCGACGAGCTCACGGTCAGTCAATGGCGGTTGCACCCTTCCAGCCAGATCTTTTCACCTTTGCGCATACTCCTTAAAACCTTCACTCGTCCCCAGTGACATACCCTGGAGTTGGGTACGCGTAGGAGCGAGGTCGGCATTATACTGATACTGCTTATAAAAAGCAGTTGCCAAGTCCTCCCAGTTACGAATACTGGTTCCATCCAGCTGATAGAACCATTTGAGCTGAGTCCCTGAAAGACTCTCCTGGAAGAAATGGACCCATAGATTCTTGTCTGCCGTGTAGGGCTGGATCTTCCTTGCGTATGAACGGAGGTGCAGCTTAGGACAGGAAGCTCCGTCGTACTTTACAAAGGTAGGTGCCTTGAACTTGTGAGGGATCACCACCCCAGAAGATAAACCCAGGTCTCCAAAGTCCAGCCCAGGCACACGTTAAATCTCCATAGCATTCAGTCGGTCCTCCAACTGTTTATACATGTCTTCAGCAGGGGGGTATTGTTCATCATTGAAATCCGTCTCGGTGTCAGAGACTACGGGGCTAGGAACCCTTCCCTCTTGGTGACTGCCTTCCCCAACAGATGGAGTGGTCCGCTCAGCTTCAATCTGCAGTGTATTCCCAGATCTGCGTCTAGGGTTGAACAAAATAGTCCTCTTCTTCTTCTTCTTCTTCTGAATCAGAGTCTTCAGCTCTTGTTGTCCCTGGGCCAAGTTCATGACCATCTCCTGAAATTGGGCGTTCTGGGCCTGGAGGGCCCTGATAGCTTGCTCATTGGATGATTCAGGATTCATGATGATGGCTGAAATAAACAGCGAAGAAGATTAAGCAACCGGTCAAGAGGATACCTGTAACGCAATGATATGTATGTATGCATGCAGTGTTTTCAAGGATCTCGCGGGATAAACGAGAAAATTGTTAGAGTCTGAATCCTGTAGCTTGATTGAAGGAACTTCAGGTTGTTGAGAGTCCTTCTTCAAGGGTCAAGGCTCACCATATCGAGTGGGTCATAGCCCCTGACAACCTTGGCTAGAGGAAAATAAATCCCCTTTGCCCCTTGCTGGACAGTTTGATTCATCATGACCTGCACCACAAGCCCTTGAGATCCTTGAAATGGATTAGTCCTTATGTAGGATGTATGCCATGGTATGATGGTATGATGTCATGCTATGCATGGGGGTAATGTAGGTAAGCCCTGTTATGAGTCCTAATTAAGGACTATAAACAAAACCTGCAAGAAACTCAAGCGTCAGATAACAAGCATGCAAATAGTCAAGTATGAAAGCACACAAGTCACACCACAACCCTTAGAGTTTAGGCCAGCACGGGGTCTTGGTATTACCCTCTTTCAGTTTGTTGGTTAAGACCTGTCCTATCAGAAGTAACCGGGTTCTAGAGGATCCCAATATCACTGACTACCCTCAATCGGTCATAACTCCAGCATCGCAACCTTTTCTTGTAGCCAGAACCATCACGAGAGTTTAGCCTCAATGTGCGTAGCATACTGCTACTGTTCTATTGGCCAAGTTGGGTCATTTAAGGTTCTAAGGTCGGTTGGTGCTTGATGACTCCTCAGAAGACCCATATTCTCCTCGTTGCAACACAAGGGATATCAGTACAGACCAAGGTGCCACACCAACGTAGCCACTGCTTCACCCATGTCGGTCTACGCCGGACAGGTCCCTCACAGCTTATGCTACCTAACAGGGTATCCCCAGATCCGGGTTAGGATCTATGTAACTCCGATGCAGCCCACAATAATAAAGCAAACAAAACATTCAATTGAGAACACAAGTGATCTTAGTCCTAAGGTACACCTCACTTTATAAGAGTTCCCCAGCAGAGTCGCCAGTTTTGTGATCGGTGGATCTGGAACTGACTGTTTAACGCTGATTTCGCGAAATGTCGCGGAAGCAAGAGTCGCCACCGTCTTTTATTTTCTCCAACACGGAAAGGACAAAAGCACAGAAAAATTCCTTATTGAGATAGTTTCTCGGTTCGGGAGGTAGATTTATAGAAAGGGAAGGTGTTAGCACCCTTTCTATCCATGGTTATCCACGGGCTCTTAGATACTTGCTCATTTGTGTTTTCAAAATGTTTGTTTGCTTTTCAAGTGTGAGTGGGTTTGAAAAAGTTTTGTTTAAAATTTCAGTTCGACTCTTGTATCAGTCCTCAAGAGTGTTTGAAAAGTTGTTTTTGAAAGCTTTTTGAAAAGTGTCGGTGTGAAAAGAAGTTTTTGATTTGTTTTGAATTAGAGCAAGTATCTATGAGTCATCTACCTACCCTAAGGAATTAGTCTGTGTAAATGTCCTTAAGGTAGTGCCATCCCACCATTGAGAGATAGGTAGCACCACCGTTGGAGGTGTTCGGGTCAATTCATTTGTAGGGACAGTGTGGTCACCGAGCAACAGTAGGACACCTCAGAAGCTACCCTTATGCCATTGATCCTTATTAATTCTGAGGCAACCTTTCCGAGGCGACTGGATCATATCATGGACATAAGGACTTACTAAAATGTCTTGTACTCGACGACCACAATTCGAGCTTGTAGGGACAGTGTGGTCACCAGAGCAACAGTAGGACACCTTAGAAGCTACCCTTATGCCATGTTCATGGACATAAGGACTTACTAAAACGTCCTATACTCGACGACCACGTTTCGAGGGGCAAGGCAACAGTGAGGCGTACCCTAAGAGTGGTGTGTGAATTTGTGTATTGTTTTCAGTTATGTTTTATCTTGTCATGCATTATGGTGATCTACGCTTTGATTTTATTTGGGCCATTCATTCTTTCATGCAAAATTTAGCAATTAAGGGGTGCGGAAATTAAAGTACGGAAAACGTAAATCCTACGCTATTACAAGGCGCGGGTCTATACATCGCCAAATCTTTACAAAGACCCGTTTTAAGTAAATAAGTGCGGAAAATAAAAAAACAGTAAAAAGGTCCTATTTACTAT
Organism: Vicia faba; assembly: GCA_948472305.1. NCBI lineage: Eukaryota > Viridiplantae > Streptophyta > Magnoliopsida > Fabales > Fabaceae > Vicia > Vicia faba. Next base: position 279,175,107 of record OX451738.1, on the reverse strand, counting down.
TACATATCCAGAGCAATTACATAATAATCGAACAAATTAAATACGCGCGAATAAAGAAAAGGGAATTAATTTTTTTGTCTTTTTTTTGGTAATTAAATGAAATTGAAAACTAATTAATTATTTTAATTACAAGAAAATATTTTTTGACATTTTTTATGTTTTTATGAAATAAAATAAAAAAAGAATTAAAAATGTCAAAAGAAAAAGCCTAAGTCTAAATTTGTTTTTATTTATTGTGAAAAAAGGTTAAAATTAACTAATTAAACTAATTACTTTGTTAGTATTTTATTTACAAAAATAATTACTAAAGTGAAATTAATAATAATAATAATAATTACATTTTTTTTTTGTTTTTTTCTGAATTTATGAAAATAATTATTTGTGAACTAACTAAATAATAATAATAATTAATAAAAGGAAAGAAAATAAGAAAAGAAATGCTAAACCAAGGAGGTGAAGGCCGGATTTTGGAGGTTTTACTCAAAATCATCCTTAGGCATCAAAAATTCCATCTAAGCCCATGGTTGTGATCGTCCATGTCTCCTGATCACGTCTATGCTTATGGTTTGTCCCAATTTCACATGTAGACAAAATACCTAAAAACAAAACCAACGAACCCTAGGCACGGGTATTGTTATACGAAGCCTAAAAATGAAATTGAATATAGCAGTTACATTGGAAATTAGGCATGGAGTATGAATATGCTATTATTTTCCAGAAAAGTGCAAGAATGGAGAAACATGATTTCGTGTACAGGGGTGAGTTTGAGACAACTTACAGCGCTTGGTAGTGGACCTTAGGACATGTTTGTGGTTGCTTTGGCTTCAGGGAGTGGCAAGGAAGAAAGCCACGTGCTTGCTTTGATCTGAAAATGTTTGCAACACCGCTTTAGATCTCTCACTTTTTTGGACAAATTTTGAACTTTTCCTCTGGCCGTTTGTGCACACTCTCCTTTTTTTTCTAGCTTCTGAATGAGGCTTGCAAGGCTTGTATATATAGGCTTGGATGAGAATCAGTCACATTAAGGAGCTTTTAAGCCTTGCAATGAAGTTTTGATTTTCTCCATAATCACCATTGAAATAACTTGCCATATTTGCTCCAAATTTGATTTTTTTTGCTTGAAATAGGTCTTGAACGAATTTGGTATATGTTTTATGGTGTATCAAAGCTATTCAAACCACAAAATATCCTCCCATTAATTTTCTTGATTTTTATTTGAATTTTAAAGATTTAAAATCAATTAAATCAAATAAAATTAAACAAAAATAGAAAAATTAATTTTTATTCTTGAAATAAAACATGGGACACGTGGGAGGTATGGCAAAGCTGAATCAAGTGGAAAAAGTGGGCCCCTTTTATCAAAAATGAAGTTTCAAGGATAATTGACTTTGGCCCTTTCACAAATATTTTCCAACTTCTCCAATGCATATCTTGCTCAATTTTGAAGCTATGAACATGTTCTTGGACATTTTGGAAAGGTCTTGAAGTCCTCTAACCAATGCCTTTGGTCCCATGTCATTTTGATTTACCAATATCAAGTTATGGTCTTTGACTTAAAGTGCCTTTTTGTTGACTTTTGAAAATGACCTATAATGTTGAAATTGATAACTTTTTGTGAGAGCATTTCTTGGACTTGGAATGTGAATATGAGTTGTAGGAAATGTCTTCCCCTTCAAAATGAGCATTGGATGGGATTTTTCTGATGAACCATGAAAAAGTTATGCCTTGGTCAAGGTACAGTTGACTTTTCAGCTGTCCAAAAATAGAAACTTTTGACACCTTGATGATTTTTGAGCCATGCTTGAGGAATCATGATCAAGATTTGACCAAATGATGATTGTGGCTTCAAAATAAGATGTTGACCAAAAATTTTGACTTTTGATTGCCAAATGACCATTTTGCCCCTACAGTTGATTGTGAAGCAATTAGGGTTTTTGACTGTGCAACTTGACCTTGTGAGCCTTGAAACTTGACATGTAGGTGCTTGACAATGTTTATAGGCATGTGGGACTTGATTGGACCATTGAAAACCTCAACTTCCTTGAAGGAACCAAAACCTTAATTTTGACTGGCTTAGGAGGATGGTTGACTGTGCAATCCTTGGAGTAGCCTTGAACCATTTGAGGTGATGCTTGGCAAAACTTTTGAAGAATATGGGAGGGCAAATTTTGGGGTACAACAAGATGGTAACTGAAAAACCCTGGTATCATGAGGTGAAGAGGTATCTGGAAGCTCAAGAATACCCTGAAGACGCAACTGTCAACGACAAGAAGTTTATGAGAAGGTTCGCAGCAAAGTTCTTCCTCAGCAACGACATTCTCTACAAGCGAAACCATGATTCAACCTTACTGCGTTGTGTGGATAAGACTGAAGCAGAAAGGATCATGGCAGAGCTGCATGAAGGTACCTTCGGAACGCATTCCAGTGGACATACCATGGCGAAGAAAATCCTTCGGGCAGGATATTTCTGGTCCACAATGGAAGCCGACTGTTACCAACATTCTCGGACATGTCATAAGTGCCAGATTTATGCAGATAAGGTGCACGTTCCTCCAGTTCCTCGGAATGTCTTGACCGCACCTTGGCCTTTCGCAATGTGGGGCATTGATATGATCGGCGAGATTAAACCTACAACATCCAATGGGCATCGCTTCATCCTGGTGGCGATCGATTACTTTACAAAGTGGGTTGAAGCAGCTTCCTACGCTACCGTAACCAAGAACGTCGTGGCACGGTTCATTCGGAATAACCTGATCTGTCGATACGGCGTCCCGGAAAGGATCATTACGGACAATGGTACCAATCTTAATAACAAGATGATCACTGAGCTCTGCGAGCAATTCAAGATACAGCACCACAACTCTTCTCCTTACCGGCCGAAGATGAATGGGGCTGTAGAAGCAGCTAATAAGAATATCAAAAAGATTGTGCAGAAGATGACAGTGACTTATAAAGATTGGCACGAGATGTTACCGTTTGCTCTTCACGGGTATCGTACCTCAGCAAGAACGTCAACCGGGGCAACTCCTTTTTCCTTGGTCTACGGCATGGAGGCAGTCTTGCCAATTGAAGTCCAGATACCCTCTCTCCGGATAATGAAGGATGCAGATCTGAGCGAAGATGACTGGATCCAGACTCGACTTGATCAGTTAAACCTAATCGACGAAAAAAGACTCACTGCTATTTGTCATGGTCAAACATACCAAAAACGGATGATCAGGGCATTTAACAAGAAGGTCAGACCACAAGAGTATCAAGTTTGGGACCTGGTAATCAAGCGCATCATTCTTCCTCAAAGTGATCCCAAGGGCAAATGGACCCCTACGTACGAAGGGCCATTTGTGGTTAAACATGTGTTCTCAGGAGGAGCCATGATTCTAACCACCATGGATGGTGACGACCTTCCTCACCCCACCAATACAGACATAGTAAAAAGATACTACGCATGATAAAAGAGCCGCTAGGTTGACATACCTAGGAAAATATTAGGGCTTCCCGGCGAACCAAAAGGGTTCGGGCAAAAATAAGGGATGAAATGAAAAAAATCTGTACACCCGGCAAGTCGAAAACCTGAAAAGGCGGCTTGGGCAAAAATGGGTATCCCGGTGGACTGAAAACCCGAAAGGGCGGTGCAGGCAAAAGTTAGGGATTAAAGTGTAATACTATGTCTCATTGGATCATCTTGCATCCGGAATCCGGTATCAACATCAGGTTCAGACAGCATCGATCAATCAGCTTCATCCTCAACTGAGCAGCCAAGTGATGAGACACTCGAAGATATAGAGGCGATAGCAGAGTTGGAACCCAGTGGGATTGTTCTTTTCACATAGCTGTTTTGTTTTCCCTTTTCACAAAATTGTATAAACTCTGTTATTCGGCGGCGTTCTCTTACTAGGACGTCAGCCTCTTGTACATAAACGCCTATTTTTAGGCAAATTCAAAAATCAATACAAATTCACTTTTCAGACCAATCGCCAATTGTTTTTTTTCCTTTTTCTGTTTCGTTTTGCGAAGAACGTCCAATGTTCAATTGTGATATATGCATTTGACACTAATTGCTAACTCATAAATATTTGCATACGAAACAAAGGATTAATTACGGGTAACATCAGATACAGGGGCAATAATGAGTTGTCTAAGCAATCTAATTGCTTTGTCCACCAAGGTACCAAGGTAAGTTCGGCTGAAGAATGTAACCAAGATATCTTAATTCCCCAGAGAGTAAGACAAAATTCAACAATTCTCTCCCAAGCAGTTGGTCTCCCATCAGCCCTGAACGAGGCACAATATCTCCAGCAAGTCAGCAATACTCTCCCCGAGCAGAGTTATACTCAGTCAGCCTTAAGGAAGTTGGATTATCCCCAGCAGATCCCAACATTCCTCAATGGAGTCTACAAACATTCCTAACAAGAATCCCCGGCAATCTTGATCTAAGATTGTTCCCCGGCGGAATATCGGACATCCAGTGGAGCCATCCCCCAGTCCAATCTGAAAAGTCTCCCCAGGAGAGTGGAATCCTTATCCCCAGCAGGTCTTAAAGCTTATCCCCAGTAGATTCTGGAAGCTTGTCACCCGCATAGTACGAACGCTCTCCCCCGGCTTTATTCAAAGGTTATTTCCCCACCAGTATATAACTGGGTTATCCTCAGCCAATTGCCACAGAAAGATCGTCCCCGGCGAAGTCTTCCTACCCCCAGCGGAGTTCATCAATTCCCTCAACAAAACTTAACAATGATATCCCCAGCGGAGTTATCATCAAACTTCAGCAAAGTACCTCTCTTTCCCCACAGAGTATCTCCCCGCAGAGTAATCTATTCGCCAAGTTTATTCCCCAACGGAGTCATCTTCTCTTACCGGTTTATGCTTGCAACTATCATCCCCAGCGGAGACGAAGAACTTTACTCTTCAAACATCAGCCCAGGAGTTAACTTCCCGGCACCCGTCAAGGATTTATTTTCCTAGAAGAAAATACATTCATAAACATTACATCTTCATACATTATAGCATGCACATACGCATCATGAACATACAATCTCATTCCTTCTGAGAACATCACGCATGTCATACATCATGACATTACATACAACTAACGTTTTGTCTTTGCAGGACAAAGGTCAGTACAAAGATGATTACTATCAACGGTCGCAACTGAAGATCCGATTCCTGTATCTTGCTAGGGTGTATCTGTTGACGACTAATTCCAGACTCGATTCCTGTATCCTGCCAGGGCACGTCTGAAGAGTTCGAAGATCCGATTCCTGTATCTTGCCAGGGTGTATCTGTTGATGACTAATTCCAGACTCGATTCCTGTATCCTGCCAGGGCACGTCTGAAGAGTTCGAAGATCTGATTCCTGTATCTTGCCAGGGTGTATCTGTTGACGACTAATTCCAGACTCGATTCCTGTATCCTGCCAGGGCACGTCTGAAAAGTTCGAAGATCCGATTCTTGTATCTTGCCAGGGTGTATCTATTGACGACTGATTCCAGACTCGATTCCTGTATCCTGCCAGGGCACGTCTGAAGAGTTCGAAGATCCGATTCCTGTATCTTGCCAGGGTGTATCTGTTGACGACTGATTCCAGACTCGATTCCTATATCCTGCCAGGCACGTCTGAAGAGTTCGAAGATCCGATTCCTATATCTTGCCAGGGTGTATCTGTTGACGACTAATTCCAGACTCGATTCCTGTATCCTGCCAGGGCACGTCTGAAGAGTTCGAAGATCCGATTCCTGTATCTTGCCAGGGTGTATCTGTTGACGGCTAATTCCAGACTCGATTCCTGTATCTTGCCAGGGCACGTCTGAAGAGTTTGAAGATCCGATTCCTGTATCTTTCCAGGGTGTATCTATTGACGACTATTTTCCAGACTCGATTCCTGTATCTTGCCAGGGCACGTCTGAAGAGTTTGAAGATCTGATTCCTGTATCTTGCTAGGGTGTATCTGTTGACGACTAATTCCAGACTCGATTCCTGTATCTTGCCAGGGCACGTCTGAAGAGTTTGAAGATCCGACTCCTGTATCTTGCCAGGGTGTATCTGTTGACGACTAATTCCAGACTCGATTCCTGTATCTTGCCAGGGCACGTCTGAAGAGTTTGAAGATCCGATTCCTGTATCTTGCCAGGGTGTATTTGTTGACGACTAATTCCAGACTCGATTCCTGTATCTTGCCAGGGCACGTCTGAAGAGTTTAAAGATTCAATTCCTGTATCCAGCCAGGGCACATCTGCATAAAGAATTTGAAGATCAACCCCTGCAACAGGCCAGGTAATTATTGTTCTTTCTCAGGTATGCAAGTTCTCGCTAAGGAATCTCTTACGCGATCGACAACCTCCCGATGGCATCTATAAGCCCATCTATCCACTTACCAACAGTCTCCAGATGGCATCTATAAGCCCATCCTCCTATCCATCATCTCTCCAAATGGCATCTGTAAGCCCATTCCCTGCATCATACTGCTGACACTCTACTACGTGAGTGCAAATTTCTGGGCACTCTAGTGTTCAATCATCTTCCACCTTCGGATTACGAAAGGCACGCCAGCCAATCTACATCCTCAGGTCTAAGAAGATTGAACAGGGGCAACTGTTGTACCCCAAAATTTGCCCTCCCATATTCTCCAAGATCTGGCAAGATCAAGCTTCAAAATCTCTCAAGGGTTGCACAGTCCAATTGCCTCCTAACACAGTCAAAATTAGGGTTTTGGTTCTGGCAAAGAAATTGAGGTTTCCAAGGGTCCAATCAAGTCCCACATGCACATATATTGTCAAGCATTCATATGTCAAGTTTCAAGACTCACAGCATCAAATTGCACAGTCAAAAACCCTATTTGCTTCACAGTCAACTGTAGGGGCAAAATGGTCATTTGACAGTCAAAAGTCAAAATTTTTGGTCAACATCTTATTTTGAAGCCATAAACATCATTTTATCAATTCTTGATCATGATTCTCAAAGTATGGCTCAAAAAGTCTCAAGATGCAAAAGTTTCTATTTTTGGACAGTTGAAAAGTCAATTGCAAATTGACCAAGGCATAACTTCTTCATGGTTCATCAGAAAAATTCCATCCAAAGATAATTTTGAAGAGAATGATATTTCCTACAACTCATCTTCACACTTCAAGTCCAAGAAATGCTCTCACAAAAAGTTATCAATTTCAACATTATAGGTCATTTTCAAAAGTCAACAAAAAGGCACTTTAAGTCAAAGACCATAACTTGAGATTGGTAAATCAAAATGACATGGGACCAAAGGCATTGGTTAGAGGACTTCAAGACCTTTCCAAAATGTCCAAGAACATGATCATAGCTTCAAAATTGAGCAAGATATGCATTGGAGAAGTTGGGAAATTTTTGGGAATTTTCAAAAGTCAACTTTGCCTAAAAACACTTCAAAATTGCTAATGGGCCTCAAATTCTTTCTTGAATCATTACCCAAATCCAATGCACGACCCATTAAGCTCAAAGGGATTTATTTTCTTATTTTTAATTAATTAATTGAATTTTTATTCTTATTAATTCATTTAATTATATTTAATTATGAGAAAATCTCAAATAATGCTTTTTCAAATCTTTTTGTGCAGCAAATTCACTCATTATATGCTAAAGATTTCGTGCATCAATCAACAAGGCAATATCTTCCACAATTGGCAAGGGTTTCATGAAAAAAAGATTGAAAAAGATATGGAAAAAATCAAATATTGAAATCATTAATTCAATGGATTCATGGGCTTGTTTTTGACCTAGAATGCTTCCCATACATATGCAAGACCTAACCTAATGCAAACATACACGAAAAGCTGCTCACAAATCCATACTCACTTTGCAAAATTCTCATAAAAAGCTTGAAACTGATTTCGTATGGGGAGGACAATTCAAGGCCTAAAAACGATTCTAACGCATTTTTGGACCTTCCAGTAGTCCATTGGCATCAAGAATCAACCCTAACACGTGAAGAATCCAAGAACACAGGCCATACGGTTTGTCTTGTTTTTCAAATTTGCATAGCATGATTCATGTGCTTTTAATTGGTTTTCTTGCGTGATTTACACTAATAGGTACCTCCTGAAGCGATTGACATAGGTTAATTGACCTAACTCTTCCTAAACTGAAATCTACCATTGAAGGATATCTAGGGTTCCAGGACTTGAAAATTAGGGCTTTCCCTATACGGTAAAATTGGACCTTAAAACCTGTATGGATGAATTCGCGACATCAAGACGAAACAAACCAATACTTCGCGCTCAATTTATATAAGCTGTGGGCCTATTCGCTATTATGCATTGTTCTATTTAGTGGGGGTTTAAAACCCCCGCTACTTGTTTCATAGTTGCAGGAAAACGAAGAAGAAGCCTGGCGTGTCATCACATGGTTGGGCAGTTCAAATCTTGGCGCGGTTTTTTAATAATTCAGCATAATTGAGTTTTTTCATATATATTAATTGTTGTCCATTATGTTAACAAACGCGCACAACAGCTCAGTTGGTGGAAGACATGGTTGGTAAGCATTGGGACCTGGGTTCGATTCCCAGGTCCCCCCACATAAATTCATATTTTTTGCTTTAATGTGTTCCCATGCAGCGTTTACTCAAAGGACTACCCTACGTCCTAACATGCTGGCTTGCCAAGTGCCCCCTGATGTTCCATCCAATGGCCGGATAATGCAGTTCATGGTACACGCTAGTCAACCCACATGCACTCAACTAAGAAATTCAAACAAGGCCTTTGTTTCATGGGCCAGAATGCTTCAAGATACCTCCCTTTGGGGCCTGACACCCCCTTTGGTTTGCACTTTTTTTTAGTTTTATTTTCTTTTCTTTTCTAAATTCTTTTCAATTGTTTTTTTAATTATTTTCATTAATTCACCATAAAATAATTTTCATAATAAAAAATCAGAAACCAAAAAATGTTTAATATTTAATTCTTATTAATTTCACTATTAAAATATTTTGTAAATAAACTTTAACAATTAATTTAGTTAATTTAGGTTTTAATTCAATCTTTTTCTTAATAAATAAAAAATATCTAGACTTAGGTTTTTTGACATTTTTCATCCTTTTCTTAATTAATTATTTTTCTCATTTATTTATTATTATAATTACTATTTATTTTTGTAAATAAACATGTACATTAATCAATTAGTAAATTAGGTTAATCATAATATTTTCTTAATAATTAAAATAATTTAGAATTAGGGTTCCCATTCAATTTTAATTTTCTTTATTTTCATAAATACAAAAACATAAAAAAAAAACAATTTCTTTTCTTTAATTAAATAATAATTAGACTTTAATTTCAATTTAATTTCAAAAGGGTTAAAACCCTCGGACGTCCTAACTTTTATTCTTTCGCACGTTATTCTTTTTTCCTTTCGAATATTATGTAACTGCCCAAGGATTGTAATAGTAATTAGGTCTTTTATTTTCCGCATTTTATCAAAACGGGTCCTTGTAATTTGGCGATGTATAGACCCGCGCCTTGTAATAGCGTAGGATTTATCTTTCCGCATTTAAATTTCCGCACTCTTAAATTTTAAACGTTGCATGAAAGAATGTATGGCTAATTAAAAACAAGCGTAGCTCACAACAATGCCATGATCAAAGATAAACTTAACATGAAAACAACACACAAATTCACACATCACTTCTAGGGTACGCCTCACCTGTTGCCTTCGAAACGTGGTTGTCAAGTATAGGACGTCTTAGTAAGTCCTTATGTCCATGATCCAGTTGCCTCAAAACAAGTTGCCTCGAAACGGTTGCCTCGAATTAAAAAAAGGATCAAGGACGTAAGGGTAGATTCTAAGGTGTCCTACTATTGCTTCGGTGACCACACTGTCCCTAAACTCGAATTGACCCGAACACCTCCAACGGTGGTGCTACCTACCTCTCAATGGTGGGATGGCACTACCTTAAGGACATTTACACAGCCTAATTCCTTAGGGTAGGTTGATGACTCATAGATACTTGCTCTATTCAAAAACAAATCAAAAACTCTTTTCACACCGAAACTTTCAAAAAAAGCTTTCAAAACAATTTTTCAAACACTCTTGAGGACTGATACAAGAGTCATTCTGAAATCTTTAAACGAAACTTTTTCAAACCCACTCACACTTTGAAAAGCAAACACTTTTGAAAACACAATGAGCAAGTATCTAAGAGCCCATGGATAACCATGGATAGAAAGGGTGATAACACCTTCCCTTTCTATAAATCTACCTCCCGAACCGAGAAACTATCTCATAAGGAATTTTGCTGTGCTTTTGTCCTTTCCTTGTTGGAGAAAATAAAAGACGGTGACGACTCTTGCTTCCGCGACATTTCGCGAACCAGCGTTAAACAGTCAGTTCTAAATCCACCGATCACAATCACCTTATGCCATTGTTGACAGTGGTTAGGTTTCCAAGTTCGAATCCAGTGATGCATAGAGAATTAGTTGATTTAAAAGCCAAAATCGTGATCAGGGGATCTTTTTAAGGCAGTTGGCATCATTTGTTTTTCAGTTTAACTAATATTTTCAGATGGCCCACCAGAGAAGACGGTGGAAACCACGGGCTCCGGTGGTTGGACTGACCGGTCTCTGGTCAACCAGCTTGCGTGGTTGTTTCTCATAATTCCATTGGCTCGATCAAACGATGAATTTCTCTCACCTCATCTGATTGGCCCATGCTTGCTGACGCGTGCAATTATTTGCTGATCTGGATCTAGCACCTTGTTTTCATTCATGTTTTATTTATTTCATTAATACCATGACTAACGTTCCAGCGCAGTTGGCAAGAGGGAGAATCTATAAGGTACACGTCCTGGGTTCGACCCCAGGCGTGGTACTTTTACATTTTTCCTGATATTCTCTATAGGTTCCAGTGCGTCACGCCCTATGGAGTCCATCATGAGACATCAAGATCCAATCATCAGATCCATCAGCTAGCCAGGATCTAACGCCTTTCCATTGAAGGTCCATCATGCACCCTAAGTCAACATGTGCATCAAATCCAGTGAAGTCAAACGGGCCTGGCTTATTTGGGCTCAGAATTCCACAACACCGCCCCCATAATTGCTAGTACAGGCCCATCACTTTTTTCTTATTTCTTTCTTTTTTATTATTTTATTTAATATTTATTTTATTTACTATTAATTCACAAATTAATCTTTTTATAAAAAAATTATAAAATCAATAATTCACAAAAAAATTAGGATTAGTTTTTTATTATTATCAAAAATTAATTTAATTTAGTTTAACTTAGAAAATTGTAATTTGTTTTCATAAATAAAATCAAATAGAAAATTAGGTTATCTCCTGATTTAATTTTATTTCCTATTTTTCTCAAATAAATAAAAATACAAAAAAATAGGTTTTAGAAAGAATTAATTTATTTCTCTTAATTTAAGATTAATTAGAATTAGGATTTGCTTTTTAATGATTTCTTTATTTTCTTAAAATAACAAAACAAGACAAAAACTTTTTTTTATCAATCGTAATTAGGTTTAAGCAAGGGTCAAAACCCTATTTATCTCGTATTCGATTCATCGCGCGCGTATTATTTACTTTGCCAATATTTTTTTGTAACTGTTTATGGTTTGTAATAGTTTAATCTTGGACTTTTTACTTATCGCTTTTCCCCGGGTTTTTGGCTATGTAATTAATCCCCTTCCCCGAAGCCTTGTAATAGCGTAGATTTACTTTCTCGCATTTTAATTCCTGCAAATATTTAACTGTTTAGATGTATGTTAATAGGATTGTATGACAAGAATGCATGACAAATTAATACAGTTAGAAAACCCTAATGTGCAAAGATAAATAACTGAAACAAATCACTCGCACATATCACTCTTAGGGTATACTCTCACTTCGGCTGCCTTCGGTAAAACGATCATTAAGCATAGGGTGTGTTAGTGGTTTCCCTCATGTCTAACAAAGATCAAATGTCTCGTTCGAATGTTGCCTCGGAAATGTTGCCTCAGAAATGTTACCTCGAATATGATCTTAAGACTCTAGGGTTATTACTAAGGTATCCTAACATTACTTTAGTGATCGTACGTGCCTTTCGAATTGACCCGTACAACTCCAATAACAGTGCTACCTATTTCTCAATAGTGGGATATCGTTGTCTAAAGGAAACAAGAATATAAATGATCTTTTTTCGAGTAGGTAGATGCTAGTAGGTACTTGCTCAAATCAAAACTCTTCACACTTACACTTTTCAAAACAACTTTCAAAACAACTTCGTCACACCTTTGAGGACTGATACAAGGGTTATCACGAAGTCAAAGTTTTCAAAACAAAGCATATACACAAGCAATTTAAAAAGATGAGCCAGTACCTAAGAGCCCATGGAAAACCATGGATAGAAAGGGTGCTAACACCTTCCTTTCTATAATCTACCCCCCGTACTCAGAATATCTCGAAAAAGGATTTTTTCTGTACTTTTTTCCTTTCCGGTTGGATGAAATAAAAGTCGGTGGCGACTCTTGCTTACCGCGACATTTTGCGAATAAAAAAACGCAAAATGCAAACCAGCATTCAAATAGTCAGTTCTGCCATCGTATCACAGAACTGGCGACTCTGTTGGGGAATAATAAGTGGGGTATACCTTAGGATCTAGTTCATCATATTTCTTCTCTTGATTGCTTTGTTTGCTGTATTTTTTAGGGTTCTGTTTGGGGTTACTATAGATCCTAACCCGGATCTGGGGAACACCTTTTAGGTAAGTAACAATAGACTGTGAGGGAACTGTATGGCGTAGACTGATACGGTTGAAGCAGTAGCTACATTGATGTGGCACATTGGTTGGTACCGGTATCCCTTATGGAGAAACGAGGAGAATACAAGGCTGCTGCGTGGTGTCATTAAGCATCAACTGACCTTAGAACCTTTAATCTCCCAACTTGGCCATTAGAAAGTAGTGAGATAGCCGGCCTCAATGTAAAGCTGAGAACTGGTTGATACTCGATGCTACACTCATTGAGACCATACTCTCGAGATAGTTCCGGCCCTAAGAAAAGACTGCATGAGCTGAAACCATGACCGATGGAGGATGGTCAATGATATTGAGATCCTCTAGAACCCAATTACTTTTTATAGGACAGGTTAAAACCAACTTAACTTCAAGAGGGTACTACCTTTGACCTCATGCAATCCTTAAACCTAAGGGTTTTGTGTGATTTGACTGTGTTTGAAATACCAGTTGTTTGCTATACCTGTGGTTTACCATGACATCATGCATCATAACATGGCATTCATGCTTAATTACACTAACCATTTCAAAGACCAAGGGAATTTATCTTTGTTCTGTTTTGCAGATCATGGCTTCCGTACGTAGAAATACCATACGAGTCAATTTTGTGCAAATACCTGCCCAACTTAAAGAGCTAGCCTCAAGAGTTTCTGAGACTTCCATGTTCATTAAGAGACACGGTCAACTTCTCAGCCTGGTTACTTCAAATCTTGATGAGTAGATGATGAGCATACTATTTCAGTTCTTTGATCCTGTGCATCATTGCTCCACCTTTCCAGATTACCAGCTGGTACCCACCTTGGAAGAGTTCTCTCATCTATTGGGTATATCCATCCTTGAACAGGTACCCTTCACAGGTATGGAAGAAGTTCCTAGACCAGAAGACATTTCCTCAGCTCTGCATTTGAAACGGGCTGATGTAGTATCCAATTGGGAAACACGAGGCGGGGTCGAAGGTTTTCTAGCCAAATTTCTGATGGACTAGGATCAGCTATTCTAGGATGATTTGGATTTTCAGGCTTTTGAAGATGTCTTGGCTCTTCTTATCTATGGTTTGGTTCTCTTCCCTAATCCAGAATCCTTTGTAGGTGTGAATGCTGTCAAGATTTTCCTTTCTCGCAGTCCTGTGCCCACCTTGCTTGGAGATATCTTGCACGCCCTCTATACTCGTACCGCGAGGAAAAGAGGGACTCTTATGTGTTGCATACCATTGCTGTCGAGGTGGTTTATTTCTCACCTCCCTAAGTCCGTGCTGAAGAACGAAGAAGGCTTGGGTTGGTCCTACAGAATAATGTCGCTTGCTCATACAAATATTCTTTGGTGTTCCCGGGCTATGGAAGACACTGCTGTTATTGACTGTTGTGGGGGATACCCTAATGTCCCATTGCTTGGAATCAGAGGAGGTATAACTTACAATCCTTGTCTAGATTAGCGACAATTTGGGTCGTGCTCGAAGAGATGGCCCCCATGAGTTACTTCTTGAGGACATTGTATTTGACTATAAGGAGGATGTTAAGGAGCACCGCCAGAGGTTCATACGAGCTTAGGGCATGGTGAACAGATCTGACCCCCAAGAGTTGGGACCAAAGACTTCCCTTCTTATGCAGCCTTACCTCCAATGGGTCCGAACTCGTCCCCAGAAGCTCGGGATGCCCTATGAGGCCGTATTACCAGTTATTGTGGAGCCCACTAATAAAGAAGGCATTCCCTACACGGTTCTTTATCCTTACATGCCCACTGATCTTGGGGAGTTGCAGAGATCTTGGATTCAGCGGAGGAATGAGCGGGATACTTACCGGGAACAGTACCATGAGCAAGAAAGGAAGGTTTTGAAGCTTACCAGGCAGCTCGAGGAAGAAAGAGTGATCAATGACTATATCGGCACAAAGAGGAAGCGACCATGGGACTTTTGATTTTGCCTTTTCTAGTTTTAGATTTGTTTTATTTACTTCTTTGTAATGCCTTAAAGGCATGTTGAACCTTTCAAATTTAAGCTAATAAAGTTTTGTTCATTTTGGTTTGCAAATTTAAATCTCCCAAAGTATTTGAAATCATTACATGCGCATCCCATTATCATGCACATCATTACAGGTACCCCTACAGGTTTCTCATCTTCTCCGCTGTTTATTTCAGCAGAAATGTCTTCCGATCAAGCCATCAAAGATCTTCAGGAGCAGAACGCCCAATTCTAACAGATGTTTATAAGTCTGGCTAAGGGGCAAGAGGATCTGAAGACCCTTATCCTGAAAGAGAAGAAGAAGAAGAAGAAGGTCGGTATTCTGAACATGGGTAGAAGATTCGGAGAAAGGTTGAGACAACCAGCTGATCTAACCTCCTCATCCAAGGACGGGGAGAACCAAGAAAGAGCAAAGGACCCTAGTCCTGCAGTTTCTGAAGACGGTACTGATTACGACGACGAGCAATATCCTCCTTCTTAGGATAGGTACAAGAAGCTAGAAGACCGTCTGAGCGCTATTGAGATTCAAATAAAAACACACAAAATTCAAATGGTCCACTCAGGTTTGGACACACACTCGTCTTCCTCGTTGGACCGTCATTTTAGACTAAGGGCTTTTACCCACAGACATGTCCGTTGCTAAAAGACTTGCAATTCTCAAAAATCACCACCAGGCAATATAAATTCAAACCAAATATATAAATCAACTGGGTTTGATCTCGTGAGTACAATGATACTCTTATTTTGACCTGATTTTGCCTGAAACAAAAAACCCTAAAACGAAGCTTCAAACCCTAGCAATGGCAGTCAGTGAAATATACATCAAAATATACAATTGATCATGCAGATATGTTCTAAATGGTCACACAAACGCCAATGCATACTTGAAATTTGTTTATCATGCATGTATAATCAAAATGAAATTCAAGAACAAAAGCAAACCGTGATACTTGTATAGGCTATTTCTGGATGAGTTGATGCGTGAGAGTGGTCCAGATAGCTTCCAAATACGCCCAGGAGTGGATTTCAGTCTTTGAAATGCCTTGAATATTCCTCTAAAGCAAAATTCGATCACCACTTTTTTGTCAAAATTTTGAGATTCTTGTATGTGTTCTACACGGCCAATTTTCCTTTTTTATGATCAGGGTTTGTTATGCATATATAGTAGAATGAATTAGGTTAGCAAAACTGAACTGAATCTTGAAGATTGAGTGAGAAAAGATTTGATTTTTCTTGTATCTTTTGTTTCTAAAATAGGCCAAATCTTGCTGTTTTTATTCCAACGCGTTTTCCCTTTAATTTGCCAGCATATTTCATTCCTTATTGATTGAGAGAAGATTCTTTCGATTGTGAGATTTTTGGCTTATTTTGGAACAAATCCTCTTCCTTCCTTCGAATCTGCCTTCCTTGCCAGCCTTAAACTCCAATTCGAACCAATCAAGACTTTCCTTATTAGAACCTTGTTCTCCTTAATGGTTCTGAGTAAAATTGTGCCAACTTTAATACTAGGGCTCCTTCGATTGGACCACCCTTTGCTTCGATTTCCTGTCCTTTTGAAGAAAATTCCCTGGTCCAATCAGCTCTTGTGGAATTGTGAATAAACAAGGCAAGAATCTGGCCTGGACATATTTTCCGAGTGCCCTCTTGATGGCCTCTTTTGAATGGCCTGGAAGGAGTTCTTCGAACGACCCTTGTCCAAATACCAATCGAAGGGTATTTATTGGAATGTCAATCGAAGACTCCTTTGATACGCCAATCGAAAGGCTTTAACACAATTCCCATCGAAAGGCTTGTCATGAGGCTAAACGAAAGGCCTTTCGTAGATGCCAACCGAAGGACCTTTTGCAGATGTCAATTGAAGGACGCTATGTAGATGTCAATCGAAAAGCATTTTGGAGATGCCAATCGAAGGGAATTTTGTAGATTCCAATCGAAAGGCATTTTGGAGATGCCAATCGAAAGGCATTTTGGAGATGCCAATCAAAAGGCACTTTGGAGATGCCAATCGAAAGGCACTTAACAATCATTTGAAAAATTTCCTTGTCTTTAGGCAAAGGTTTGTAACCACATATGCAAGAGGAAATCTTGGAAAAACATGAGAGGGAAAATTTTGGGGTACAACAGCTCCCCTGTTTAATCTTCTTAAACCTGAGGATGTAGATTGGCTGGTCTGCCTTTCGTGATCGGAAGGTGGAAGATGATTGGGCATTAAAGTGCCAAGAAATTTGCAATCGTATGAGATGATACTTGACTGTGTAGATAGTATTAGGAACAGGCTTATAGATGCCATTTGGAAAAGATGACGGAAGATTGTTGGAGATGGGCTTAAAGATGCCATCAGAATGTGATGGAGAGTCGTTGGAGATGGGCTTAAAGATGCAATCCAGAACAATGTTGATTTCATGAGATATCCCTTTGTGGGAATTCCTGCTCTTGCTGTTAGAGAGGACTCCGCTGAGGAATGTTAGTCTCTGTCTTGGAACATAGAGTTTTAAGAGCTTCAATTTTTCGTTACTCTACTGGGGAGTCATCACTTGATTGAAGAGACGGAAATGAACTGCTATCTGGTCAGAACCTATGCTTTACAGTGGCTTGCTAAGGATAATAAGGCTAACTGTTATCTGGTCGTGCTCTAGGCTTCACAGCGACTTACTGGGGAGATGAGATTAAACTGTTATCTGGTCAGGATCCAGGCTTTACAGTGTCTTGAATTGTTGATTGACTATTTTCCGGTCAGTTTCCGGGCTTCATAGCTTCTTTAATTGGAGTAGAAATCTTAGTATCAATTTGACTGAACCAGATAAAGGTCTCGAGTTGTCTTCAACTGGGATAGAAATCTTAGTATTGATTAGACTGAACCAGGGGGAGGCCTCGAATTATCTTCAACTGGGATAGAAATATTAGTATCAATTTGACTGAACCAGGGGAAGGCCTTGAATTAACTTTGACTGGCATAGTAATCAAGAGAATCTTGGTATCGATTCAACTGACCCAGACGAAAGTCTTGGAGTATCTTCAACTGGCATAGTAATCAGAGAGATCTTAGTGTCGACCTGTCTGACCCAGGGAAAATCTTGGGCTAACTTTGACTGGCATAGTAATCAGGAGAATCTTAGTATCGATTCAACTGACCCAAACGAAAGTCTTGGAACTTCTTTCACTGGAATGGTAATCAGAGAGATCTTAGTGTCGACCTGGCTAATCCAGAGAAAATCTTAAGTTAACTTTGATTGGCATAGTAATTAGGAGAATCTTAGTAGCAATTTAACTGACCCAGACGAAAGTCTTGGAATATCTTCCACTTGAATGGTAATCAGATAGATCTTAGTGTCGACCTGGCTGATCCAGAGAAAATCTTGTGAGAACATCTTTCTGAGGAAAATCTTGGAATAGCCCTTTGTTAGACATAGCTTGTTGATTTGGTCTTTTCCCTGAAAGGTAAAGAGTTAGTCGTATGCAATGTCATGATGTATGAAATTCATTTTGATTATGTTCTCAAAATAAATGAGATTGTGTTGTATGCAATATGTATGCGCATGCCATGATGTATGAATATGGGATGCTATTGCAGTATTTCTTAGTCGAGGAAAATAAATCCTGGACTGCTGCTGAAGAGTATTGGGAAGTTGAATTCTTCATTTCCGCTGGGGATGGTGAATGGAGATGACTATGTAGGGAATTTACTCCTTTCTGTTTGCGAATATCCTGCCAGGAGAGACTCTGCCTGAGAATCACTCTGCGGAGGAATAACTTTGTTTGCGAGACGAGATGCCTTGCTGGAAGATTTTGCCAATTTGGAGAAACAAACTCCGCTGGGGGATGAACTTTCATAGCTAGAGAAATAAACTCTGTTGGGGATCGAGCTTCCATATTCAGAGAAATAAACTATGCTCGAGAGGAGGTTCCGCAGTCAGAGAAATAAACTTTGCTCGGGAGAAAGCTTTATAAATTGTTTGCGATTATAAAACTTGGCTGGGGAATATAGATATCGGCTCTCTGAAGGAACTTTGCTGGGGAAAGTAACTCCTGTTTAGGGAAGCAGAGATCAAAACCTTTGATTGCCTCTACTTTGTGGGGAACATAGACGTCACGAAGTCATATGTAATGATAACTTTGTCTCAAAATTGTCTCTGCCCCTATACCTGCTGGAAGGAGTAACTTATCGGGATTGAAATGGTTTTTATAGACTTTTCCCCGTTCCTTAAGTCATGAGCAATTGTCCTTCTGTTTCTTATGCAAATATTTGTGAATAGAAATCATATTCAAATGCATATGTCAAGAATAAGTCATTGGACGTTTTTGCAAAACAAACAGGAAAGAATAAAAAAGAAAAGCAAACAGTTTTGTACTTCCAAAGAAACAATTTATATTGATTTCTGAAGTTCGCTTATAATAGGCGTTGTGTACAAAGGGGCTGACGTTTTAGTAGGAGAACACTGTCGTGAGAGTGAAAACCATACAAAATAGTGTACAAAGAGAAGAAAACAATTATGTGTAATAATCCTATTGTTTCAATTCTGCTATTGTCGCTATGTCTTCGAGCGTCTCATCACTTTGCTACTTGTCTGAAGCTAACTGGTTTAATCGATGTCGTTTGAGCTTGATAGTTGATACTGAAGTCTGGTCGCAAGGTGATCCAATGGGACATAGTGATACGCTTTAAATACCTAACTTTTGCCTGGACCTCCCTTTCAGGTTTTCAGTCCACCGGGATACCCTTTTTTGCCCAAGCCGCCTTTTCAGGTTTTCGGCTTGCCGGGTGTACAAATATTTTTTTTTGTTTTCATCCCTAATTTTGCCCGAACCCTTTTGGTTCGCCGGGATGCCCTTATTTTTTCCTAGGCCAGTCAACCTAGAGGGTCTTATTCATGCGTAGTATCTTTTCACTATGTCTGCATTAACAGGGTGAGGAAGGTCGTCACCATCCATGGTGGTCAAAATCATGGCTCCTCCTGAAAATATACTTTTGATCACAAATGGACCTTCGTATGTGGGAGTCCATTTGCCCTTGGGATCACCTTGTGGCAGTATGATGCGCTTGATTACTATATCCCTGACTTGATATACTTGGCGTCTGACCTTTTTGTTGAAAGCCTTGATCATTTTTGATGCATTTAACCATGACAGACAACAGTAAGCCTTTTCTCATCAATCAAATTCAGTTGATCAAGTCGAGTCTGGATCCAATCGTCTTCATTCAAACCCGCATCCTTCATGATTCTCAGAGAAGGGATCTGAACCTCAATAGGCAGGACAACCTCCATACCATATACTAGAGAGTAGGGTGTTACCCCTATCGACGTTCGTGCGGAGGTGCGGTAACCATGAAGAGAAAATGGTAACATCTCATGCCAGTCTTTGTATGTCACCTTCATCTTCTGTATGATTTTCTTAATGTTCTTGTTAGGAGCCTCCACAATGCCATTCATCTTCGGCCGGTAAGGGGAAGAATTATGATGCTGGATCTTGAATTGTTTACAGAGTTTGGTGATCATTGTGTTGTTGAGATTTATACCATTGTCAGTGATGATTCTCTATGGCACACTGTACCGACAGATCAGGTTATGCTTGATAAACCGCGCCACAACGTTCTTGGTAACAGTAGCAAAAGAGACAGCTTCAACCCACTTCGTGAAGTAATCAATGGCCACCAGGATGAAGCAATGCCCATTGGAAGTGGTAGACCTAATCTCTCTGATCATGTCAAGGCCCCAAATTACAAAGGGCCAAGGAGTCATCAAGAGGTTCAAAGGAACCAGAGGTACATGCACCTTATCAGCATAGATCTGACATTTGTGACAAGTTCGGGAATGGTGATAGCAGTCTGCTTCCATAGTGGACCAATAATATCCTGCCCGTAGGATCTTTTTAGCCATGGTATGTCCACTAGAATGGGTTCCAAAGGCACCTTCGTGTAAATCCGCCTAATCCTTTCTGCTTCGCTCTTGTCTACGCACCAAAGTAAAGTAGAGTCATGGTTGCGCTTGTAGAGGATTCCATTACCGAGGAAGAACTTTGCGGAGAACCTTCTCAGAAACTTCTTATCATTAATAGACGCCCCATCAGGATATTCTTGAACCTCGAGATACCTTTTCATTTCATGAAACCAAGGTTTGTCTGCTACTTCTTTGGTGTCGAGCTCGTAGTAGTATGCCGGTTCATCCAACTTCTCGATGGTAATTCCAGGAGCCTCATTGTCCCACTTGACCTTGGACATAGATGACATGGTAGCTAGCGCGTTCGCTAACTGATTCTCTTCTCGTGGAAAATGTTCAAAGGTGACCTCTTCAAAGTGTGGAAGCAATGCCAACACATGCTCTTTGTAAGGGATAAGATTCGGGTGCTTTGTATCCCACTCGCCTTTGATCTAACTTATTACCAAAGCTGAATCCCTGAAAATGCTCAAGAACTTGATCTTCAGGTCAATAGCAGCTTTGAGACCCATGATGCATGCTTCATACTCCGCCATGTTGTTAGTACAGTTGAAACATAATCTGGCGGTGAAAGGAGTATGACAACCTTCAGGAGATATAATTATAGCACCAATGCCATTGCCGATTACGTTCGAGGCTCCGTCAAAAACCATAATCCATCAGGATCCTTCTTCGGGTCCTTCATTCGGTCCAGGTTCTTCATAGTCAGTCACTAGCACAATATTCTCGTCCGGGAACTCAAAATTCATGGACTGGTAGTCATCCACGACCTGGTGAGCCAAATGATCAGCTAGTACACTTCCCTTGATTGCTTTCTGGGTCATGTATTGGATATCATATTTGGTCAATATCATTTGCCATCTTGCTATTCTTCTGGAAAGAGCGGGCTTCTCAAAGATGTACTTGATCGGATCCATCTTAGATATCAGCAAAGTAGTGTGGGTCAATATATACTATCTCAGTTGGCGAGCAGCCCAAGCCAAAGCGCAACAAGTTTTCTCAAGCAGTGAGTATCTTGTTTCACAGACGGTAAACTTTTTGCTAAGGTAGTATATTGCGTGCTCTTTTCGACCAGACTCGTCATACTGCCCCAACACACACCCCATTGAATTATCTAACACTGTTAAGTACATTATTAAAGGTCTTCCTTCAATCGGGGGCATCGGAATTGGTGGTTCTTGAAGGTATTCCTTGAATCTTTCGATGGCAGTATGGCATTCGTCATTCCACTTTACCACTTGATCTTTCTTCAGGAGCTTGAAGATTGGCTCATAAGTAGCAGTTAAATGGGAAATGAATCTGGAAATGTAATTTAGTCATCCCAAAAAGCCTCTGACCTCCTTCTCAGTGCGAGGAGCTGGAATTTCTTGTATAGCCTTCACTTTTTCTGGGTCTACCTGAATGCCCTTATCACTGACAATGAAACCTAGCAGTTTACCAGACCTTACCCCGAAGGTGCACTTGTTTGGATTCAACTTCAGCTTGTACATCTTCAACCTATCAAATAGCTTTTGTAAATGATCCATGTGCTCTTACTTAGTTTGAGACCTGGCTATCATGTCATCCACATATACCTCTATCTCATGGTGAATCATGTCATGAAACAAGGCGACCATGGCTCGCTGATAGGTTGCCTCGGTATTCTTTAATCCAAACGGCATCACTTTGTAGCAGAAAGTGCCCCATTGCATGAAGAAGGTTGTCTTCTCCATATCTTTGGGTGCCATCTTGATCTGATTGTAACCATAAAAACCATCCATGAAGGAAAAGATCTTGTGCTGCGCAATGTTGTCAACCAGAACGTTGATGTGGGGGAGTGGAAAGTCATCTTTGGGGCTTGCCCTGTTCAAACCTCTGTAGTCCATACACATCTGTACCTTGCCGTATTTTTTAGGCACTGGAACTACGTTGGCAACCAATTGGGGATAAGAGGTGACAGCTAAGAAACCAATGTTGAACTGTTTCATAACCTCTGCTTTGATCTTCTCTGACATTTTAGGGCGCATGCGGTGGACCTTCTGCTTTACCGAAGGGAAATCTTCTTTAGTTGGCAGACGGTGAACCACAATATCTGTATCCAGTCCTGGCATCTCTTCATATGACCAGGAAAAGATCTCGACATTGTCATGCAACATTTGTATCAACCGTTGTTTGACATTAAGCCCCAGATTTGCACCGATCTTGACTTCTTTTCTGTCTACCTCTGTGCCCAGGTTTATTGTCTCAACTGGCTCTTCATGAGGCTGTATAGCCCTCTCTTCCTGCTGTAATAGCCTAGCAAGTTCTCCATGTACTTCACAATCTTCCTCACCGTCGTCCTCGGCTTGGTTGATCGTATTTTCAAAGTCATAACTGGCAGTAGCGGAACTGTTATAAATGGGATCCAGAGTGGACATGGATCTGCAGTTTGATACGTGAGTGTGTGTAAGAGCATAGTTGTATAGACAAAGTAAAAGTAGAAAAGAAAAACAGAGAGCGCAAAATTTGTATGCATAAACGTCCAATGCTTTATTAATGCCATATGATGATAGAACATGATAACCCTCACAAATAAACCGATGTGCCCTGGATAAGACACACGACCATAAAGTTATATTGTTTATTACATATCCAAAAAATAAGAAAGACAATTACTTATGAAAAAAAGTAATCGGTACAAAATCATTTTTCGTCCAGTTATTGGGTCCACTATTGGTAGTAGGGAAGATCCAGTTGTCCATGTCATTGTCACCATCTCTATATTCTACAGCATTAACCGTATGGTTGCTGATGCGTAGGGGAGGTCTTCCAGTACGAGCACGTCGAACAACCCTTTGAGCCCCTGAAGAGAAACCCTAACCAAATTTATCAAACTTGTACGAAATATCAAGGAGCTAACCCCAGATGGTAGACCCACTTTCTTCGACAACCGCTTTTGCATCCTTGAGAGACGCCATCTTCAAGGGAGGTTTGGTGATCTTCGGCATATTGGTAACAGTTTCAGTTGCAGCCAAATTCTGAGGTACCTTTTTAAAATTCTGGCACGGAGTCTCGATGAACTCACCATCCATTTCCATATATATGAAGGAATTCAGGTGACTAACCATGTATTCTTCTTTGCCGTGTACAATGACAATTCTCCCTTTGACCGGGTATTTCATCATCTGATGCAGAGTAGATGTGACAGCTCCCGCCCCATGGATCCAAGGGTTACCCAATAAACAAGAATAGGATGGTCTGATATCCATCACGTAGAAGGTAGAGTCGAAAGTCTGAGAACCAACCTTGATAGGGATGTCCACCTCCCCGTGCACCATTCTCTTTGAGCCGTCAAAATCCCTCACTACAACATTGCTGGGCTTCAAGGTCAAACCTTTACAATCTAGTCTATCTAGAGCGTTCTTAGGCAGCACATTTAATAATGAACCAATATCCACTAGGACATGGGCCAAATTAGTGCCCTTGAATTCGACAGAGACATGCAACGCATCATTATGCTTCCTCCCTCTAGGAGTCAAATCAGCATCAAAAAAGCCCAAACCATTATCAGCCGTCAAACTAGCCACACAATCTTCGAATTGGTCAGCGGAGGTTTCCTGGGGCACATGGGTAGTTTTCAGGAACTTCACCAGAGCCTTCGCATGAGCATCAAAACACAACAATAAGGCTAGCATAGAAATCTTTGAAGGGGTCTGCCCCAGCTGTTCGACCACGTTGTAGTCGCTTTTCTTGATAATTTTCAAAATTTCTTCCATTTCTTTCTTGGAAGCCTCTGGGGTAGATACCGAATGTGCCTTTGTCTGGACAGGTTCAACCAATATGTCTTTGCCCCGAGTCTCGGTCGACTCGGTGATAGGGGTGTCAGCAGGGGTAATCACATGGATTATAGTAGTAGTATCGGCAAGAACGAATGTAGGAATGATCACAGGACCAGTAACAGCTTTCGGAGGAGAAATCTCAGGGGAGAACACTCTTCCACTTCTTGTTATTTTGCTGGTTCCAACAATATTGACAATGTCGGGATCAACATTCTCAGAAACCTGGTCTTCAACAGCCAGCCAATCTTGCTTGACGTCGTGGTAGTAAACGTTACCTCCATAGTTCCAAGGAACAATTTTGTCTGAGGAGTATGGGATTGGCCCTGGCATGGTAATTATCAGCGGAGTAACCTTCAGAACAGATGTAATCCTGACGGGTCTTTTGGTGGAGACCGTGGGAGGATTGGCGGAAATGGTTATTATTGAAATATCCTTGCACAGAATGGTTGGAACGGGAGTCTTCTCAAACAAAATCTCTCTATCATCCATCAAGCGCTGAACACCTGCCTTCAACAAATGAAAACCAGTTGGTAGAGATAAACAGAAGTGGCAACCTTTGCCACAACCCGGAAATAAACTGGCCTTCAATGAATTCCACTTAACGGTCAGGAGAGGAGTAACAAGTTCATCAACAGCAGTAACAAACACATCATCTTCAACAGCGTTAACACCACAGTCGTGCTTGGGCATAGGAGCAGTGATAACATTTGGAATTTCAAGGGCGTCAAACTCAATTTCCTTCGCCTCGAGAAGGTTTTATACCTTGTTTTTCAAAGCCCAATAGTCATTTGTATCATGACCTGGACTTTCCGAATGATAAGCACAGCGGGAATTTGGATTGTAGCAGGGAGAGGTACTGTTGGGATTCTTTGGCGCTTCCCGCAAGGTTACTAGGTTAGATTTCAACAGATGAGGCAAAACTTGGGATAAAGTCATATTTATTTGGGTGAACTATCTTACCAGCCTTTCTGTTCTCTGCTGATTATTACTCTGTTGAGTGGGTGCAGGCTTAGGGATCATGACAGCCCATATCGTTGGATGACGTTCAGTTCTGTCCTGACTCCTTTGATTGTACACAGCGCTAACCTCTTTCTTCCCAGCAAATGGCTTCCTTACGACACTGGAGGATGCTTCCTTTTGGATCTTACCACTCTTAATTCCAGCTTCCACTATTTCCCTTGTCAAGATTAATTTAGTAAAGTCGGTCGAGCAACTTCCAATTAGGTGATTAAAGAATGGACCAAACAGGGTACCCAGAAACATATCCACTAGCTCCCTATCAGACATGGGAGGTTGGACTCTTCCTTCTAAGCCCCTCCACTTCTGAGCATAGTCTTTGAAGCCCTTACTCGAACCATAACCATACTTTGGAGTTGAGTACGGGTGGGAGTAAGGTCTGCATTATACTGATACTGCTTATAGAAAGCAGCAGCCAGGTCTTCCTAATTATGGATGTTGGTCCTCTCCAGCTGATAGAACCAATCTAATTGAGTTTCGGATAGACTATCCTGAAAGAAGTGGACCCATAAGTCTCTGTTAGCAGTGTGAGGCTGTATCTTCCTCACATAAGATCGGAGGTACATCTTAGGACATGAAACCCCATCGTACTTGGAAAACACTGGAACCTTGAAATTTGGTGGAATGACTATCCCAGACACCAAACCCAGCTCTTCAAAGTCCAGCCCAGGCACTTTCTGAATCTCCATTACACTCAGACGCTCTTCCAGCTATTTGCACTTTTCATCGGCTGGAGGATACTGCTCTTCATTATAATCAGTCTCATTGTCAGATTCTTGCGGACTAGGGTCATCCTCTCTTGTCTCACCCTCTTGGTTATCTCCTTCTTTGGATGAAGATGTCAGATCAACCACTTGCTTTAATGGCCCCTTGAATCTTCTTCCCAGATTTACCACACCAGCTATCCTCCTTGGCTTCTTAGTCTTGTCTTTAACAATCGGGGCTTTCAGTTCCTCTTGCCCTTTGGCTAGAGCCATGATCATCTGTTGGAATTTTACATTGAGTCTGTAAGTCCTTCACAGTTTGTTCGAGAGCCATTTCTTTATGGCTAAAATAAACAGCGGAGAAGATGAGAAACCTGCTATGAAACCTATTTATGCAATGATATGTATGGCATGTGTATGCAATGATTTCAAGGACCTTATTGAATTTAAGCTCTTTTAAACAAAACAAAAAGCAAAACCTTTTATTAGCAAGTTTTTAAAGAAACAAAAGATTACACAAGGATAAACATTGAAAGGAATATCCTAAGTCTCCCATGGGCGCTTCCTCTTGGTGTTGAGTTTCCTTTCTTCATGAAGTTGTTTGGTTAATTCCAGCACCTTCTTCTCACTTGCATAGAATTGAGCCTCAAAAGTATCCTGTTCTTCCTTGAGCTGGATCCAAGACTTTTGTAATTCTTCGAAGTTGGTTGGCATATCAGGGTGGAGAATAATACGGGACTCGCCCCCTTGAATAGTAGGTTCTAAGATCACCGGTAAGATGGAATCGTATGGCATCATAAGACTTTGGGATCGATCTCTCACCCATTTGAGATAAGGTTCCAAAGGGATGAAGTTCTTACGCCCCAAAGTCCTACTATCAGTCTTCTTAATAATTCCCCAAGAGCGGATGAACCTCTGACGATAATTTTGTAAATCATCTGAGTAGTTGAACACAATACCCTGGATGAGCATATCCGGTGGACCATCTCTCCGTGCATAGCCAAACTGACGCAGTGCTAAAGAAGGATTGTAGGTGATGCCTCCCCTAATGCCCAATAGTGGCACATTAGGAAATTCTCTGTAGCGATCAATAAAAGAAATGTCCTCTTGAGAGCGAGGACACCAATGGATGTCAGAGTGAGAGAGAGACATTAATATTTGACTCCATCTTAAGCCTAAATCATTTTGCATTATTGACCGAGGAAGGTGCGAAATAAACCACCTACACAGCAGATGGATGCAACACATGAGAGTTCCTCGCTTCTTTAGAGTACGAGTATGGAGAGAATGTAGGATATCCTCGAGCAATGTAGGAACCAGATTGTGAGCAAGAAATATGTTGAAGGCATTCACATCTATAAGTTGATCTGAATTAGGAAACAAGACCAACCCATAGATCAAGAGGGCTAATACATCTTCGAAGGCATGGTAACTCATAGCATTTAGGAAAATTTGAGCTTTCTTCATCACGAAATTTGCAAGGAGACCCTTAACTCCACTTTTTTTTCCCAATTGGAGTCAATGTCAGATGGCTTCAAGTGAAAAGCTATGACAACATCTTCAGAAGCTGGGTCTTTTTCTAAACCAGTGAAAGGTACTCGTTTCAGTATAGGTAAACCAAGTAACTTAGAGAATTCCTCTAGGGTAGGTGTGATACGGTGGGAGAACTGACTTGATGTTTTGCATTTTTTGTTCGCAAATGTTTTGGTTTAGCAAGAGTCGCCACCGACTTTTTATTTTATTCTAAGGAAAGGTAAAAAAGCACAGGAAAAACCTTTGAGATGTTTTCTTGGGTTCGGGGAGTAGATTATAGAAAGGGAAGGTATTAGCACCATTTCTATCCATGGTTATCCATGGGCTCTTAGTTACTTGTTTAGATCACTTGCTTTGCTTTTCAATTGTTTGAAATGGTGCTCTTCAATTGTTTGAAATGGTGTTTTGTGTGTGATTTGGAAAGATATTTTGAAAAGAGGCCATCGTTGTGGCAACCTTTGTAATGATTCTTGTTTGAATGTATACAAAGGTGTTTTTGTCTTTTGAAAAGTTTTCAATGTTTGAAAGTAGGGTTTTGAAATTGTGTTGTGAAGTGTGTTTGAAAGTAGCAAGGATGTTTTTGCAAGCTTTTGATCAAGTAACTAAGAGTTATCTACCCTATTTTACTCAAAGATCTTTCTTATGTTTTTAACCCTTTTAACAGTGTTGCTTCACCATTGTATTTGATGAACAACCTTGTGTTAGGATGTTAAACGGGACAGGCGCGGGTCATCGTATAGACCATGATAGCAATTGTGTCAAGTATTTTTGGCAATTTTCTTGAGGGACTTGATCATTTTTGTTTAGGCAACCAAGATAGTGTCATCGAGGGACTATGATCTTTTGTTTTGTTCTTGTTTTGCCAAAGTACTTGACATGCATACCATGGCCCATTTTTGAAGGCAACAAGTGGATTGTAACCCTAGGGGTGCAAGTGTGCATTGTGTTTGTTTTTCATGCATTTTTTGTCTTTGATTAGGTCAAACTATTTGTTGGTTTTGATTTTGCATACAAACCCTAATTCTCTAGTCATGGCATAATTGAAAGCGTTAAATGCGAGAATTTAAATTCTAAGCTATTACATCATGATTAAGGGGATAGGGGTACAATTTTTGAATAGGGGGGTATTTGACAAGAAATATAAAACCCTAATTACTATTACATCCAAATTGAATTCTTTGCATAATATTTAAATGGACAATATTTAAATAAACACAATAAATAAATGTTAAATAAAAATGTATTTATGCAAAAAGGTTTTTTTTATGTATGTAAAGTATTTTTAATGGAAAGAAATATAAAGAATTAAAAAAAGTTAATTTTATTTATTTTTAGGGTAAACCCTAATTCTCCTTAAAGAAAATAAAATTGTATATACAAAATATATTAATATGTACAAAAATAAGAATATATTATAAAAAAATGTTTTTTAGTATAAGATAATAATAAAAATAAAAATGTAGTATTTTGTGTTTTTTTTTCTAATTACTTAATAAAATATAGTATATATATATATATATATATATATATATATATATATATATATATATATATATATATATATATATATATATATATATATATATATATATATATATATATATATATATATATATATATATATATATATATATATATATATATATATATATATATATATATATATATATATATATATATATATATATTAAATACATTAAGTGTGTATAAAAATAAAATAAAATATTTACAAATATGTATATATTCAAGAAAATATTTTCAAATGTGGATAAAAATAAGAAATGAAAATAAAAGTATTTTTCATTATTTTCAAGTTTTAATAAATAATATAAAGTATTTAAAACATTTTAATGTTAGAAATAATTAAAATAAATACCAAATAAATGTAAAAATTTATGAAAATATTTTTTTGGTATTTTTTATGTTTGGAAATAAAATAATAAAGTCAGAAATGAAATTAAAATGCAAAAATAATAAAAATACAAAGAAATGGGCCAGGGGGTGTGAAAGTAAACTGGGAGGTGTGGAAAGTAAGAAAGCCAGGCCCAGCCCAGACTTCATCTTCAACCTCCAGAAATTTGAAAAACGCGCGCATGCCTGTATAAACTTGTATCTCCTGTATTTGTGATCTTTTGACAAAACTCAAAACATGAAACTTGTAGAGCATCAAACCACGATCCTAACCATATAAAAAAACTTGATCTAACTCTCAAAGACCAGAGAGAATTTCTCTGGCCCTAATTTCTAACCTAGTTTTTTCAGAAAGTTCATGGATGAAATTCTCCTAGCACGATTAATATAAATGAAAACTAAGCACATGTATGGTTTCAGGGCAATGAATACAACATCTTTCATTCACAAACCTAAGTCTAAATGTTCCTA
This sequence comes from Vicia faba, assembly GCA_948472305.1. Classification (NCBI taxonomy): domain Eukaryota; kingdom Viridiplantae; phylum Streptophyta; class Magnoliopsida; order Fabales; family Fabaceae; genus Vicia; species Vicia faba. Next base: position 279,145,052 of record OX451738.1, on the reverse strand, counting down.
AATAGAGAGATAAAAGTTCATGAAATACCTGTTTCAGTTGAGTTCGAGCTGGACAATGCAACAACTTTCAATGGGGCCTGAGGTTCTTTTGAGCTTGCTTGATGTCCCTTGAACCTTTCCCAATGCTTAGTTTGTTTTGAAGTGGCCTGAATCGTGCTACAGAACTCAACCTACAAAGCTTCCAAACAAAAATGGTGATGTGTGTAAATGGAGTTACAGCAGCTTGTGGATGGTCTGGACAGCCTAGGTATATTGTTTGGAATGTGTTTGAAGTGATTTTGGATAAAACGCACGAGGGGATTTGATTGTGGCTTATGATTTGCAGAACTGACCCTGTTTTGGGCAGAAATGGAGATTTTGTGCACAAGGGGGTTAGAGAGGTCAAAGACTCGTGTTTATGGCTTACAAGGATATGAGAAACTTGTTTGAAAACTTTGCTTGAGTTGATTTTTTTCAGACGTCGTAGTCGCTCCTTCTGATTATTTTCAAGATTTCTTCCATTTCTTTCTGGGTGGTTTCAGGGATAACCACAGTATGAGCCTTCGTCCTGACAGGCGCATCTAGTATCCCCTTACCCTTATCGGTGGTATCGACAGATGGTCTAACTTCAGGAGTATCCAACTCTTCAATTATCGGGCCTTGCACAGATGGTCTAACAAGCCTAGAAGCTTTCGAGGGTCCGAAAACTGCTCGAGGGGGAGCAATCTCCGGAGAAAAAATCCGTCCGCTGCGATTTATCTTGCTTGTTCCCGCAATGTTCCCTATATCAGGGGTTTCCTCTTCAGAATTCTCTTGGACTGATTCAATCTGTTTGATGCCATGATAGAAGATTTCTCCTCTGTAGTTCCATGGCATCGTCTTGTTAGATTGATACGGGACAGGCCCCGACATGGTGATTTTTAAAGGTACAAATTTAGGGTTGGGCGTAATCTTGACAGGCCTTTTGCAAGCCTTGGGAATATTGTCGGAGATGGTTATTATTGCGATATCGTTGGTTGAAGTAGCAAAAGTAGCAGGAGTAATAGGAGTGAAGGTATCAACAGGGGTCTTTTGGAAGAGTATCTCTTGGGTATCCATCAGGCGTTGGATGCCTGACTTCAACATTGGGCAATCAGCTCGTATGTTTAAACAAAAGTAACAGTCCTTTCCACAACCTGGGAATATCCCGACTCTTATCAAATTCATTTTAATCACTGGTAAGGGAGTCAAAAGGTCAGCAACATTGGTAACATGAAGGTCTTCTATAACGACATGAACATTATGACCGTGCTTGGGCATCGGAGCAGATATTACGTTGGGCTTCTCAGGAGCATCAAACTCTACCTCCTTAGCGTCTATCAGGTCTTGGATTTTGTTCTTAAGCGCCCAACAATTATTGGTATCATGCCCGACACTGTCAGAGTGGTAAGCACACTTTGCATTGGAGTGGTAATATGGAGAGGAGGTGTTAGGGTTCTTTGGCGCTTCCTTTAAATTGGTAAGATTCAGTTTTAGCAAATGAGGGAGTACTTGAGCTGGCGTCATGTTGATTCGGGTGAACTGCCGTTGTGGCCTTTCTACCTGTTGCTGATTAGATCTTGGCTGATTGTTGAGAGGTTGATCATTTGAAGAGTTTTGAATCATCACAGCCCCTACAGTTGGTCGGCGCTCGGTTCTTCCTTGACTTTTCTGAGAATAAATAGCAGAAGCTTCCTTCTTAGCTGGGAAGGTCTTCTTAACAGCGGTGGACGCAGAGGCATCTTTCTGAATCTTACCACTTTTAATACTGGCCTCGACCCTTTCACCGGTCAAAATTAGTTCAGTAAATCCCGCGGAGGAACTTCCAATTAAATGATTGAAGAAAGGGCCAGACAGGGTCCTCAGAAACATGTCAACTAGCTCTCTATCCGACAATGGTGGCTGCACCCTTCCAGCCAGGTCACGCCACTTCTGGGCATACTCTTTAAATCCTTCATTGGAAGCCATCCCCATACTTTGTAGCTGAGTACGAGTGGGCGCCAAATCAGCGTTGTATTGGTATTGACGGTAAAAAGCAGCAGCTAAGTCTTCCCAGTTATGAACCTCAAATCTCTCAAGTTGATAGAACCAGTCCAATTGTGTGCCTGACAAACTGTCTTGGAAAAAGTGTACCCAGAGGTCTTTATCAGATGAGTGGGGTTGGATCTTTCTGACATAGGATCTCAGATGTATCTTTGGGCAAGACAGACCGTCATACTTAGCAAATGTTGGTACTTTGAACTTGGGAGGAATAACAATCCCAGCGACCAACCCTAGTTCTTCGAAATCTAAACTAGGTACCCTCTGCAACTCCATGGCTGCCAATCGATCCTCAAGATTTTTATATTTATCATCCGCCGGGGGATATTGCTGTTCGGAGTAGTCTTCATCCTCTTCCTCTTCTTCCTCTTCAACTTCAGATTTAGAAGGTCCCGCAGCTCATTTTCCTTTACCAGCCCCTTCATCAGACGTTGAGGGGAACTCAAGAACTTTCCTAGCATTGCTTTCAAACCTTATTCCAAAAGTGGCTACTCCGGGCCTCTTCTTCTTTTTCTCTTTATTTTTCTCCAACAGTGCTTTAAGGTCCTCTTGACCCTTTGCTAAGGTCATGAGGAGTTGCTGGAATTGAGAATTCTGTGCTTGCAGATCCTTAACCGTCTGCTCCAAATCCATCTTGCTGAAATAAACAGCAGAAAGATAAGGAAACCTGGTGTGAAGACCTGTTTATGCATATGATGAATGGTATGTTATTCATGTAACGCATTCAAGGATTCAGAAATTCAAATTTGTTGCAAACAAAAAGAACACACGTCATATTAAGAAGAAATTTGTTAGTACATAAGTGCCCCATGGGCAAAATATTACAAAATTCTTAATGTAAAAAGACATTGCGCATCCTCTTTGGTGCGATGTAAGTGTTGAGGGTTTCCTCCTCATGAAGTTGGCGGGTAAGCTCCAAAACCTTCTTCTCACTGGCATAGAAGTTGGCTTCAAAAGTATTCCGTTCTTCCTTGAGTTGGATCCAACTCTTTTGTAATTCTTCCCATGATGTTGGCATGTCAGGATGTAGGAGGGTGTATGGAACCTCTCCTTCCATAACAGGCTCTTTGATCAAGGGGAGAATGTGAGGATATGGCATCATAAGATTCTGGGCGTGGGTTCGTACCCACTTGAGATAAGGCTCAAGGGGGATGGAATTCTTGTGCCCCAGTGTCTTACTATCCACTTTGTTGGGAATCCTCCAAGCTCTGATGAACCTTTGTCGAAGTCCTTGTGCATTGTTGTCGAAGTCAAAAACTAGGTCAGGAATCAGCATGTCATGAGGGCCATCCCTCCGAGCATATCCAAACTGTCTTAGAGCTAAACATGAGTTGTAGGTAATGCCTCCCCTAATGCCAAGTAGTGGGAAATTAGGGAATTCCCCACAACGATCAATGATGATGACATTTTCTCTGGACCGAGAACACCAATGAACATCAGAATGTGTGAGGGTCATCAATCATTGTGACCACCTTAAACCCTGCTAATTCTTCAAAATTGATTGTGGAAGGTTAGAAATAAACCACCTTGCTAGGAGAGGAGTACAGCACATGAGAACACCTCTTTTCCTCACTGTTCGTGTGTAAAATGAGTGTAGGATGTCCCAAAGCAATGTGGGTATAGGATTCCGGGATATGAAAATTTTGACAGCGTTCTCATCTATAAGCTGGTCAGGGTTTGGGAACAAGACCAACCCATAGATGAGAAGTGCTACAATCTCCTCAAAAGCTTGTAGATCTAAAGAATTCCAGCAATCTTGTGCCTTCTCAAACATAAATTTTGCCAAGAATCCCTTGGCACCACTTCTGGTTTCCCAATGTCCTTTGATGTCAGATGGTTGCAAGTGTAATGCTTGAGCAACATCTTCAGGCTTTGGTTCTTTTTCCATACCGTTGTAGGGTAGTTGATGAAGAATAGGAATTCTCAAGAGTTGAGAATATTCCTCCAAAGTGGGTACTAGTTGATAATCCGGAATGTGAAACAGTGGTGTGGGGGGTCAAAGAACTGGAAGAGAACTTTCACCATGTCTTCTTCAATGTTGGAGTTAACCAAGTTGAGAAGCCTACCATGTCTTTCACTAAAGAGAGAATTCTCTGGAATCCTGGAAGTAAGCTCCTTGAGTTGAGGAGGGATTCTCACAAGGTTGACTTGAATTGTTTTCCTGCGAAGAGATTCCATGACCTACAAAACAAGAACAAAGATGAAGATCCAAACCCTTGAAATGGTTAGTGGATGCATATGATGCTTTATGATGTTCATGATGTATGCACAAGAAAATGTACAAACAAGTCACACAAAACCCTAGTTTCAGGCTTGCATGAGGTTTCATAGGTAAATACCCTCTTGAGTTTAGTTGGCTCAACCTGTCCTATAAATAGTAATCGGGTTCTAAGGAGCTCAATATCACTGGATTGTTTTCTATGTTCATTGTTTTGGTTTAGCCACTTAACTAGCGACCAAAATATTCCAAGAAAACAACCCTCAATGAGTGTAGGATCGAGTATTTACCAACTTCGGACTGCACCAAAGCCGATCATCTCCCTACCCCTAAAAAGGCCAAGATGGTCAATTAAGGTTCTAAGAGTTCATTAGTGCTTTTATGACATCACTCAGCGGCCCCGTATTCTCTTTGATTGACTCAAAGGCTACCGGTACTCACAAATATGTCGCACTAATATAGCTATTGCTTCAACCATATCGGTATACCCCGCACAGTTTCCACAATGTATTGCTATTTACCTATGAATGTTTCCCAAATCCGGGTAGAGGATTTCAAGCCCAAACAAGAGAACCAAATGTAAAACAATCAAAGCGAACAATATAATCATGCAAAGGGTGATCTAAGCCCTAAGGTTACTGCACTTTTAAAAGTTTCCCCAGCAGAGTCGCCAGTTCTGTGATACGGTGGGAGAATTGACTTGATGTTTTGCGTTTTGTGTTTGAAAATGTTTCGGTTTAGCAAGAGTCGCCACCGACTTTTTATTTTATCCTAAGGAAAAGGTCAAAGAGCACAGGAAAGACCTTTGAGATGTTTTCTTGGGTTCGGGGAGTAGAATATAGAAAGGGAAGGTATTAGCACCCTTTCTATCCATGGTTATCCATGGGCTCTTAGTTACTTGTTTAGATCACTTGCTTTGCTTTTCAATTGTTTGAAATGGCGCTCTTCAATTGTTTGAAATGGTGCTTTGTGTGTGATTTGGAAAGATATTTTGAAAAGAGGCCATCGTTGTGGCAACCTTTGTAATGATTCTTGTTTGAATGTATACAAAGGTGTTTTTGTCTTTTGAAAAGTTTTCAATGTTTGAAAGTAGGGTTTTGAAATTGCGTTGTGAAGTGTGTTTGAAAGTAGCAAGGATGTTTTTGCAAGCTTTTGATCAAGTAACTAAGAGTTATCTACCCTATTTTACTCAAAGATCTTTCTTATGTTTTTAACCCTTTTAACAGTGTTGCTTCACCATTGTATTTGATGAACAACCTTGTGTTAAGATGTTAAACGGGACAAGCCCGGGTCATCGTATAGACCATGATAGTAATTGTGTCAAGTATTTTTGGCAATTTTCTTAAGGGACTTGATCATTTTTGTTTAGGCAACCAAGATAGCGTCATCGAGGGACTATGATCTTTTGTTTTGTTCTTGTTTTGCCAAAGTACTTGACATGCATACCATGGCCCATTTTTGAAGGCAACAAGTGGATTGTAACCCTAGGGGTGCAAGTGTGCATTGTGTTTGTTTTTCATGCATTTTTTGTCTTTGATTAGGTCAAACTATTTGTTGGTTTTGATTTTACATACAAATCCTAATTCTCTAGTCATGACATAATTGAAAGCGTTAAATGCGAGAATTTAAATTCTAAGATATTACATCATGATTATGGGGATGGGGGTACAATTTTTGAATAGGGGGTATTTGACAAGAAATATAAAACCCTAATTACTATTACATCCAAATTGAATTCTTTGCATAATATTTAAATGGACAATATTTAAATAAACACAATAAATAAATGTTAAATAAAAATGTGTTTATGCAAAAAGGTTTTTTTTATGTATGTAAAGTATTTTTAATGGAAAGAAATATAAAGAATTAAAAAAAGTTAATTTTATTTATTTTTAGGGTAAACCCTAATTCTCCTTAAAGAAAATAAAATTGTATTATTTATATACAAAATATATTAATATGTACAAAAATAAGAATATATTATAAAAAAAATGTTTTTTAGTATAAGATAATAATAAAAATAAAAATGTAGTATTTTATGTTTTTTTGTTCTAATTACTTAATAAAATATAGTATATATATATATATATATATATATATATATATATATATATATATATATATATATATATATATATATATATATATATATATATATATATATATATATATATATATATATATATATATATATATATATATATATATATATATATATATATATATATATATATATATATATATATATATATATATATATATATATATATATATATATATTAAATATATATATATATTAAACACATTAAGTGTGTATAAAAATAAAATAAAATATTTACAAATATGTATATATTCAAGAAAATATTTTCAAATGTGGATAAAAATAAGAAATGAAAATAAAAGTATTTTTTTATTATTTTAAAGTTTTAATAAATAATATAAAGTATTTTAAACATTTTAATGTTAGAAATAATTAAAATAAATACCAAATAAATATAAAAATTTATGAAAACATTTTTTTGGTATTTTTTATGTTTGGAAATAAAATAATAAAGTCAGAAATGAAATTAAAATGCAAAAATAATAAAAATACAAAGAAATGGGCCAGGGGGTGTGAAAGTAAACTGGGAGGTGTTGAAAGTAAGAAGGCCAGGCCCAACCCAGACTTCATCTTCAACCTCCAGAAATTTGAAAAACGCGTGCATGCCTGTGCAAACTTGTATCTCCTGTATTTGTGATCTTTTGACAAAACTCAAAACATGAAACTTGTAGAGCATCAAACCACGATTCTAACCATATAAAAAACTTGATCTAACTCTCAAAGACCAGAGAGAATTTCTCTGGCCCTAATTTCTAACCTAGTTTTTTCAGAAAGTTCATGGATGAAATTCTCCTAGCACGATTAATATAAATGAAAACTAAGCACATGTATGGTTTCAGGGCAATGAATACAACATCTTTCATTCACAAACCTAAGTCTAAATGTTCCTAAATAGAGATATAGAAGTTCATGAAATACTTGTTTCAGTTGAGTTCGAGCTGGACAATGCAGCAACTTTCAATGGGGCCTGAGGTTCTTTTGAGCTTGCTTGATGTCCCCCGAACCTTTCCCAATGCTTAGTTTGTTTTGAAGTGGCCTGAATCGTGCTACAGAACTCAACCTGCAAAGCTTCCAAACAAAAATGGTGATGTGTGTAAATGGAGTTACAGCAGCTTGTGGATGGTATGGACAGCCTAGGTATATTGTTTGGAATGTGTTTGAAGTGATTTTGGACAAAACGCACGAGGGGATTTGATTGTGGCTTATGATTTGCAAAACTGGCCCTGTTTTGGGCAGAAATGGAGATTTTGTGCACAAGGGGGTTAGAGAGGTCAAAGACTCGTGTTTCTGGATTACAAGGATATGAGAAACTTGTTTTAAAACTTTTCTTGAGTTGATTTTTTTCAGATGTGTGAGTTATGAGCTTTTGGCCATTTGACTTGTTTTGAAAGCAAAGATGTGAAATGACCAAGCTATGGCATGTACAGGCTAGTTACAAGCATGCTCAAGTTGGTGTACTATTCCTGAGATTAGGGAACTTGTTTGCTGCAAGGAAAAAAGTCCAAGGCTTAAGAAAATGCAAATTGACATAAAGTTGCCTTTATGAAAATGGAAGTGTGACCTTTAAGCTCAAAATGGAAATGTTCATTGTATAATGCTCTCTTGATCAGAACAATGCCAATGTCCTATGTATTTGCATTAAATTTTTGAGTGTAAATTGGTTTAGAGGCCTGTAATTATGTACTAAGCTAGCTTGGTCAGATTTGTAACTTGGTATGAACATGTATTGGCCATGGTTACAAAGTGAGTTTTATCCAACTTCAAGCATTCGATTCTCCCTAACCACAAATGTGTTTGAGGAGTTCTTAGACAATTTGGAAAGCTTGCAACATGTACTATAATCCATATTTGAAATTCAACTTGAAAATCCAAGTGGAACCATGTGAAAAATGGCCAAGAAGATGGGTTAAAATCCTGCCTAAACTAGGGCAAAATTTCTCTAAGTTAAAAGTTTTAGGTACCCTTGTTCCAAAAATCATAACTTGAGATCCAAGCTTCTTTTGAGAAAACTTTGTGAATCAAAGTTGTAGACTTTGTGATGGAATACAAATTTCATGTTGTAAGTTTTGTTTAAATCCATTTGCATCTTGGTGAAAATTTGGGACAAAGTTAGGAAAAATTAAGAAAATTTCATAACTTAGAAAATTTCGAAGTTATGAAAATTTTCCATTTTAAACCCTAATTTGCAATTTTGGGTTTCTTGATGAACAAGTTTCATAATTTGACATGTCTTGATGAAAAATGACCCTTGGCACTTGATTTTGACCAAAAAGTCAAAGTTTGACTTTTCAGTATACAGTCAAATTTTGATCAGTTGACTAAAAAATTCATCTGCCAATCCTATGCATTTGAGATCTTTTGAACTTGTTGAATGGGTCAAGACAATGTCATTGAGTCCTTGAGTCCATGGTTGAGCTTGATTTGCCATTGGTTAGGTCAAACAGTCAAAAATTGCCTTTGTGCAGTCAAAACCCTAAAAATGACCATTTTGCCCTTTTGGTGATCTGATCAAATTTCTTGTGGAATTGTGATCCAAACTTGATCAAATGGTTCATATGAGTTCATAATGTTTATGTGGGTCAAAGTTCATGAGGTTTGACTGTCAATTGGCCATAGTTGACTTTTTCCCCAATACAACTGATTTCTAGGTCAATTGTCCAATTGATTGGGCAAAAATTTAATTCAAGGCTTGAAACTTGGTATGGACAAACTTATGAGTCAATCATGAAGTATGAAAGTAACTTTGGGCATTGTAGGTCAAAACATCCCTGTGCAAATTCAAACCCTAATTTAGGTCAACAGTGCAAGGAGATGTCTTGAGCAGAGCAAACCCTAGCTTGATCTTGAGTTCCAAGGGTCTTGTGATGAGAAATGTTGATGAAATGAGAGATCAAATTTTGGGGTACAACAGTAGGCACCGGTTGATAATCAGGGAATGTGAAGCAATGGTGCTTAGGGTCGAAGAACTGGAATAAGACACTCATCAAACCTTCGTCAAGTCCGGTGGTAACCAAACTGAGTAAGTGACTATGTCTTTTGTGGAATGATGAGTCCTAGGGAAATTTCAAGACTAATTCCTTGAGCTTAGGAGGAACTTATGTGAAGCAAATCCGAATGGTTTTTCTGCGACCTAAATTCATACCCTACAAAACAGCAAAGAGATAAATCCAACAGGTCCTTGAAATGATTAGTATATATGAATGTCATGATGTTTATGATGTCATAATTATACTAAAAATCATAGATAAACACAAGCAAATCACACAAAAGACCTTAGGTTCAAAGTCTTGCATGAGTTTTTAGGGTATGTACCCTCTTGAATGTTCAGTTGGCTCAACATGTCCTATTAATAGTAATCGGGTTCTAAGGAGCCTCAATATCACCGACCTTCCCTTCAGAAATTGTTTCAACTCCGCACCGAAGTATTGCGGCCAAAAAATCCAGAAAGTCCAGCCTCAGTGAGTGTAGTATCGAGTATCAACCAATCTTCGATCGGAACCAAATCCGGTTATCTCACTACTTCCTAATGGTTAGGATGAGTCAATTAAAGGTTCTAAAGGTCAGTTAGCACTTAGTGACACTATGAGGAAGCATAATGTTATTCTTAACTTAATTAAGGAACATTGGTACAATCCAAAGCATCACGCTAACGTGGCCACCACTTCGTCCGTATCGGTCTATGCCGTACAACCTCCATGATTTATTGCTACTTACCTAATAAGGTGCCCCAGATCCGGGTGTAGGATATTTACAAGAATACCCCAACAAGCCCTCAAAGACAAAGCAGTCAAAGCAAATAAAGAAGGCAATTTAAAATCTATTGAGCTAGTAATCGTCCAAGATTCCTTCATTATTTGTTGAGGTAGTAATCGTCCAACATTCCTTCATTATTTGTTGAGGTAGTAATCGTCCAAGATTCCTTCATTATCTGTTGAGGTAGTAATCGTCCAAGATTCCTTCATTATTTGTTGAGGTAGTAATTTTCCAAGATTCCTTCATTATCTGTTGAGGTAGTAATTGTCCAAGATTCCTTCATTATCTATTGAGATAGTAATCGTCCAAGATTCCTTCATTATCTGTTGAGGTAGAAATCGTCCAAGATTCCTTCATTATCTGTTGAGGTAGTAATCGTCCCAAATTCCTTCATTATCTGTTGAGGTAGTAATCGCCCAAGATTCCTTCATTATCTATTGAGGTAGTAATCATCCAAGATTCCTTCATTATCTGTTGAGGTAGTAATCATCTAAGATTCCTTCATTATCTGTTGAGGTAGTAATCGTCCCAAATTCCTTCATTATCTGTTGAGGTAGTAATCGTCCCAGATTCCTTCTTTATCTATTGAGGTAGTAATCGTCCAAGATTCCTTCATTATCTGTTGAGGTAGTAATCATCCAAGATTCCTTCATCATCTGTTGAGGTAGTAATCATCCAAGATTCCGTCATTCTCAGTTGAGGTAGTAGTCGTTAAAGATTCCTTCATCATCTGTTGAGGTAGTAGTCGTCAAAAATTCCTTCACTATCTGTCACAGTCAAGATTCATACTTACTAACAAAAAATAATTACAGATTAATACCTGAAACAAGACAAGAAAACTATCTGTGAACAACTAATTGTAGATCAATTCTCGAAATTGGATGGGGTGACTATCTACATGATGAACTTTTCCTTCAAACATTTGCTGGTTCAGTTTAAATCGATCAATAGTTTATCCTGATTCCGTTCCGGTAGACACTTTCTCTGGTTCAGTTTAAATCGCTCGAAAGATTTATTCTGATTCTTTTCCAGTTAAAGTTTATTCAAGACCTCTACTGGTTCAGTTTAAATCGATCAATGGTTTATCCTGATTCTATTTCGGTAGACACTGCCTCTGGTTCAGTTTAAATCGACCAAAGATTTATTCTGATTCTTTTCCAGTTGAAGTCAAGCTTAGGCTTAGTCTAATTTTTGTCAACAATCACTTTTGGGTGGTGTGATACGGTGGGAGAACTGACTTGGGTGTTTTGCGTTTTATCGCAAATGTTGCGGTTAGCAAGAGTCGCCACCGACTTTTCTTTTATCCAAAAGGAAAGGTGAAAAAGCATAGGAAAGACCTTTGAGATTATTTCTTGAGTTCGGGGGGTAGATTATGAAAAGGGAAGGTATTAGCACCCTTTTCATCCATGGTTTTGCATGGGCTCTTAGTTACTTGCTAGATCACTTGCTTTTGTTTGAAAATGTGCTTTGTGTGGTTTTTGAAAGTATTTTGAAAAGGCGCAACCGTTTAGGCAAACTTTGTAATGATTCTCGTTCGTAAGAATGTATACAAAGTGTTGATCTTTTGAAAATGTTTTCATGTTTTGAAAAATGTTTTGAAAGTGTTTGGTGTTTGGTGTTTGTTTTGAAGATAGCAAGGATGTTTTGTTTTGAAATTGAGGAAGTAACTAGGAACTTTCTACCTACTTAAAAGTCTTTCATGTTCATTTCCCTTTTCCTTTGAAATTGTTATCTTACCATTGATTTGGTAAGTAACTCTATCTTTGGATGTAAACGGGACGGGCGTGGGTCATCGTATAACCATGATTAGAAATGTTGCAAGGTATCTTAGCATTTATCTTTAGGGACTAAGATAATTTGAAAGGCAACATGGATAGCGTCATCGAGGGACTATGATCTTGTATTTTGCATGTTTTTGCTAAGATACCTCACATGCATAACATGGCCATTTTGTAAGGCAACCAAGTGGATTTTACCCTAGGGGTGCTTGTGTGCAAATATATTGATTTTCATGCTTCTTTTTGTCTTTAATTAGGGTTTGCTATTTGTTAGTTTTAGTCTTTCCATATAAAACCCTAATCACTAACAATGAAAGCAATAAAAGTGCAGAAAAGTAAAGATTCTATGCTATTTTAATCTTTAGGGGGATAGGGTATACAAATTTACAAAGGGGGATTGCAAGAAATTAAAGTCCTAATTATCTATTACAACCATATTGAAATGTGTATAAGAAATGCAAAAATAGACTTATTTTGTTTTAAGAAAAGAGTTTAGTTTACTTAAGAAAATATTTTTGATCTTTTGGTTCTAAAAGAAATAAAATAAAACATGTGAATATAAATTTTTTTTGGTGTTTTTGATTAATGAAAGCTAACAATAAGATAAATAAGAGAAAAAGAGTCAGAACCAGCACATTGTTGAAATGAGAAGGAATCACAAGTTCTGACTCTAATACGCTGCAAGAGAGAAAATGTTAGTGGGAGAATGGAGGGTCAGAAGTTCTGGGCCTAGATACACCAAGTTCTGAGGTTGTTGGGAACAAAGGAAAACCTACAAGCCCTGATTGTTAAGGGGGGGGTTCAGAGGTTGTAGTGTAGCTGGGAACCTAGAAGTTCATATATCTCTGGCAAGTCAGAAGTTCTGATTGTTTGAGAGAGTGAAGTGATTATGTTGTTAGGTGAGGATATCTAGAAGTTCTGATTTAGGAATATTGCTTGACAAATAAATGGGTGAAAATGTTACTAAATAAACCTAAAAAAGATGCTTCTGGGGCTAGAACCCAGGACCCTTAGCACTAATGTCATATGCGCACACTTTCTACCACTGGGGTGGTTGTACATCCGGTACTAAAAGCAAAAGCATAAACATACAACATAAAGTAAGTTCTGATGATGAGCTCTAGCTCTTTCTTCACGCTAATAAGAATATCTGCAACTTAGTCAAATCTCAACAGAACAGAAAACATGGACATAGCAATTATGGCAGGTGTTCATCATGGTTTCAGAAACATAAAAAATGTCAAGACTGTAAACCAGAAACAAGCGAGTATCTGCTAATCCTAGTTTCCTTAAGCAGTTTTGAACTGATGTTCTTCTTATTTAGGCAGGCAAATACATGAAACCTCAGAATATGTACAACATCAGAATTAGGATGTCTACATTGTATTTAGAACATGCAAATCTAACAATGCCTAAGTAAAATGATGAGGGTCAGCAGAAGCTTACCTTGTAGTTGGAAAATGTTATGTGAGCTGAAGACTGATTCTGACTGCTTGTAATGTTCTGATCAACTTCCTCGCGTATTCAGCATGATGGAACAATCTTTGATTTGAGCTAAGGAATGGTTGGAAAATTCTGAGACAACCAAGAATCAAAGCTCTGATTTTTTTGAAATTGAAGTTGGTGGAGATGAAATTGCAGTTGTAAACAGGAGTTGAGATTGTTTCTAATCTGGCCAAGAAATGTGCCAGAAAATTAGACTTTGGGCGTGAAAGGAAACAGAAGTTTAGCAGGTTTTTGTGTTTATGCTTTTAGTTTCTATTTCTTTGAAATTTCAGCAAGGTTTCCAGGCTAATTTTCAAATTCTCCTCTCTCTATATCTGCAAAATGAAGCTCAATTTATAGGCAAGGATTTAGTAGCTTGGAGAAGTCATAAGTACAACCATCATACACTAGGCGTTGACTTGTTCTTGAAGCAAGTTCAAACAAATAAGGTTCAACGCACAAAGTAAAGTGGTTAGCAGCTTTTAGCCATGCCTAAACTAGATTTGTAAGCCTGAATTAAGGAAAAGTACTCCCAGAGCCAAAAGTAAAGCAAGGGCCCAGTATAAGCGTGTACAAAAGCTTGCTTTTGAAGGACATCAATGGTACGTCTATCTCACACGTGGGGAAATCCTTTGGATAAAAACTCAAAAGTGGTTGTGAGCATTAAATGATGATGAGATTCATCAAACCAGAAATCATGCACTGTGATATTGTGTATCATAGCTTAGATCTGAGCCAGAAGTTCATCATCAACGCAACTTAGAACAAACATCCAACTTCTGATCCTTTAATCTTTTTGCTCCAGCATGTTCTGAAGAAGTTCTCAGAATTTTCTAAAAGTTTGTAGCACGCTTTGTATACTTTCTTTGAATTACTTTTGCAAACTCTGGTTGAACTTTGTGAAAACTCGCCCAGAAGTTCTAACCAAACTCTGTCTTGAAAATGTCCAGAATTTGCTGAGTGTTTCAATTTCATGGGCATGTTTTTGAACATTTATAACTTGAAATTCCAGCATTTCCAGGAGAAATTTTGTTCTGCAATATTTTAGGTCTTATTCAGATCTAAAACTCTTGTGTTAGAAATTCTTCCAGAATCAGCTTGCATTATGGTGATAATTTGATCAGAAGTTCTGAGCTTGTCATGTTTCTTTAAACACTTAGAAAAATTCTAAGTATTTTAGAATTTTGACTTTGGAATTTCTTGATGAAACAAACTTCATATTTCAATATGTCTTGATTAAATATGATTCTTGAAACTTGATTTTAATCAAAAGTCAAAGGTTGCCTTTTTAGTGTGTAAATGACCATTTTGCCCTTGTACCAATTCCCAACCTAATTTGATGTATCAGTGCTGCAAACTTGACGATATAGAAGATTTTGTGAGGGAATCCTTGAGAAATGAGAGGGCAAATTTTGGGGTACAATAGCTGCCCCTGTTCAATCTTCTTAAACCTCAAGAGTTAGATTGGCGAGTCCGCCATTCGTGACTTGAAGGTGAAGGATGATTGAACACTGGAGTGCCCAGAAATTTGCACTCGAAGATGGATTGTGAATGGGCTTATAGATGCCATTTGGAGGAACGTTGATAAATACTGGAAGAAGTATCAGCACAAATCTCTTGTTGATTTTATACTAAAACTTGATGTTTTACCTGTGAGAAAAAGAGTTAGTAAAATGCAGATGCCTGCATGATGTTCACCGGATGTGGTATTATGTTAAATACATATGGCATGTACATGCTATGATGTATGAATATGAGATGTATGTTTTTATCCGGGAAAATAAATCCCTGACGACTGCTGAGGAAATTCTGGGAGATTGAATCCCTGATTGCCTGTTGGGGATGAAGAATATGCATATCTTCGCACTTTATTGACAGGATGCTTTTGCCGGAGAATATCTCTTGAATGTCAGCTGTTATCTGGTCGGATCCAGGCTTCACAATTTGTTGAGGATGAAGTAGTCAATTTCTATCTGGTCGGATCCAGGCTTCACAGAAACTTACTGGGGAAGAGATGAATTAACTGTTATCTGGTCAGATTCCAGGCTTTGCAGAAAATTTTCTTGAAATTGAATAGTTATCTGGTCGGATCCAGGCTTCACAATAACTTGCTGGGGATAAGGAAGTTAACTGTTATCTGGTCGGATCCAGGCTTCACAGTAACTTGAATTGGTAACCACTATCTGGTCGGGTCCATGTTTCATGGTTTTTTTGGAAAGTTGTATTATTATCTGGTCGAGTCCAGGCTTCATAGTGTCTCTCTGGGGATCATAGTTAGTTGTTATTTGGTCGGGCTCCAGGTTTTAGAATAAACCATTTGAAAAACTGTTATCTGGTCGGGTTCAGGCTTTGTAGATTTTTGAGTTTGATGAGGTTAATTGCCATCTGGTAGAGTCCAGGTTTCATAATAAACTGTTTAAGGATTTAGTTGTTATCTGGTCGGTTTCCATGTTTCACAATGAATCTCT
Organism: Vicia faba; assembly: GCA_948472305.1. Taxonomy (NCBI): domain Eukaryota; kingdom Viridiplantae; phylum Streptophyta; class Magnoliopsida; order Fabales; family Fabaceae; genus Vicia; species Vicia faba. The sequence goes on along the minus strand of OX451738.1, from coordinate 279,129,212 downwards.
AAGGGTGATTTCTATCTGGTCGGGTCCAGACTTCACAACGACTTGCTCGAAAAGATGGAACTGAAAACTGATATCTGGTTGGGTCCAGGTTTCTCAGTAATTTGTTGGGGGCATAGGCAAACTCTACTGGGGAAAAGAAGTTAGACCTTGGTAAGATTGAGTCCAGGTTCTTCTATATCTTTAAAGAGTTAGGCTACTATTTGGTCGGGTCCAGGATTCATAGTATCTTGAAATTGAGATCAACTGTTATCTGGTCGGGTCCAGGTTTCAGATACTCAAACTGTTATCTGGTCGGGTCCAAGGTTTAGTAACTTGAAGAAGTCAAACTATTATCTGGTTGGGTCCAGGCTTCAGTAATAACTTGAAAATTGTGCTAATATCTGGTCGGATCCAGGCTTCATAGTATCTTTTTGGAAATAGTAAAGGCTTTGCTGATGGCTTTACTGGGGATTAGGGGTTATGGTCCTATGATTTGCAATAATCTAAAAGAAAATTCAAACTGGAGAGTGTAGACTCAGTCGTGTAGGACAGACTCAACTTGGGGAGGATACACTCAACTGGGGAGGATAAACTCCACTTGGGGGTAATAGCCTTGGCCGGGGAAGATATGCTCAGCTAGGGAAGATATGCTTAGCTGGGGAACTCTGTGGTGTCTTGATTGTTGTATGTTGGGGAAATTTGAACTCGGCTAGGGAGTTATGTGGTTCCTCGATGATTGTTAGGGAAATAAAACCTGTTGGAAAGGTTTATTGCAGCCGTCCTTGTGGGGATAATGATGATGAGATAACTCTATGGGGATATTTCAAATACATTAAAGAGATGCTTACTACTACTTAGCAGGACACATGTGCCAAATAGTTTTAATTATGTTCATATGAATATGTTCATTCAATTTTAGTCATTGGACAAATTTGCGTTCAAAACAAAGACAAAAATTTTGCACTTCAAAGTATATTTGTATTTATATTTTGCCCATGAATAGGTGTTTTTGTACAGAGAGATGAAGATCCTAGTAAGAGGAATCATCGAGATAGAAAACAAAATTGAGAATAAAAATAAATAGCCATGTGAAATAATCTCATTGCCTTCCCACTCTACTATTGCCCCAATGTCTTCGAATGTCCCTTGCCGTTGATAGAAGTTGATTGGATTGATCTTGGACCATTTGAACTTGGACCTCAGTGATAAAATTGACTATGTTGATTCTACGGGACATAGTCATACGCTTTTAATCCTTAACTTTTTCCTGGACCGCCCTTTTGGGTTTTCAGCCCACCAGGATACCCTTTTTTTCTCAAGTCGCCCTTTTGGGTTTTCAACTTGCCGGGTGTATAATATTTTGCATATATCCCTAATTTTTTGCTAAACTTTTTGGTTTGTCAGGATGCCCTTATTTTGCTTAGGTGTGTCAACCCGACGGGTCTCTTATGCGTAGTATTTTTTAACTATGTCCGCATTTATAGGATGTGGGAAATCTTCACCGTCCATGGTAGTTAGCATCATGGCACCGCCAGAGAAAACTCTTTTGACAATAAATGGCCCTTTATAGGTGGGAGTCCATTTGCCTCTGGGGTCGCCTTGTGGTAAAATGATGCGTTTTATCACCAAGTCACCAACTTGATATACTCGAGGCTTGACCTTTTTGTTGAAAGCCTTGATCATCCGTTTTTGATACGTCTGACCATGGCAAACATCAGCTAATCATTTTCCGTAAATCAAGTTCAACTGATCCAATCTCATTTGAATCCACTCGTCTTCGCCTAGGCCTGCCTCATTCATAATCCTCAGCGAGGGGATCTGAACTTCTACTGGAAAAACAGCTTCCATGCCATAGACTAAGGAAAAGGGAGTTGCCCCAGTTGATGTTCTAGCTGAAGTACGGTAGCCATGTAGAGCAAACGACAACATCTCATGCCAATCCTTATAGGTTACTACAATCTTCTGCACAATCTTCTTGATATTTTTGTTGGCCTCTTCGACTGCGCCATTCATTTTTGGTCTATACAGAGAAGAGTTGTGATACTTGATCTTAAACTGAGTGTAAAGCTCAGTGATCATATCACTGTTGAGGTTAGTCCCGTCGTCGGTGATGATCCTGTCGGGGATACCATAACGGCAGATGAGGTTGTGTCTGATGAATCTGGCTACCACATTCTTGGTGACTGAGGCAAATGAGGCGGCTTCGACCCATTTGGTAAAATAGTCGATAGTAAGAAGAATGAAGCGATGTCCGTTGGAAGCAGTGGGCTTGATCTCTCCAATCATGTCAATGCCCCACATTGCAAATGGCCACGGAGCGGTCATGACATTCAGAGGGATATGAGGCACATGGACCTTATCAGCATAGATTTGGCATTTGTGACAAGTTCTTGAATGTTGATGGAAATTAGTCTCTATCGTTGACCAATAGTAACCGGCTCTTAAGATTTTCTTAGCCATCGTATGTCCACTTAAATGAGTATCGAAGAGACCATCGTGCATGTCTTCCATAATTTCCTCTGCCTCCTTCTTGTCCACACATCAGAGTAGAGTTGAATCATGGTTGTGCTTGTATAATATCCCGTTACTTAGGATGAATTTGGCTGCAAATCTTCGCAAGAACTTTCTGTCATTGATAAATGCCCCCTCTGGATATTCTTGTGCTCCAAGGTATCTCATCACCTCATGATACCATGGCTTTTCCGCATCGGTGTCAAGCTCATATCAATGTGCAGGTTCATCGAATCTTTCAATTGTTATCATAGGGGCTTCGTTGTCCCATCTGACCTTGAACATTGAAGACATGGTTGCCAAAGCGTCAGCTAACTGGTTTTCTTCCCTAGGGAAGTGCTCAAAAGTGACCTCTTCGAAATAAGGAATTAGGTATAACACAAGTTCCTTGTAAGGGATAACATTCGGGTTTTTAGTGTCCCAGTCTCCTTTTACTTGGCTAATCACTAGGGCAGAATCCCCAAACACATTCAAATGCTTGATCTTTAAGTCAATAGCAACTTTTAGACCTAAAATGCATGCTTCATACTCGGCCATATTGTTTGTGCAATCGAAGCAAAGTCTGGTAGTGAAAGGAGTGTGGCAACCTTCAGAAGAGATGACCACAAAACCAATTCCGTTACCTAAAGCATTAGAAGCCCCATCGAATACCATAGTCCATTGGGATCTTTGTTCAGGTCCGTCATACGGTCTAGGTTTTGCACAGTCGGTTACCAGCATGATGTTCTCATCAAGGAAGTCGAAGTTCATTGACTGATAATCATCCACAGCTTGATGGGCCAAATGATCTGCTAGTACACTCCCTTTGATGGATTTTTGAGTCGTGTATTAAATTTCGTACTCGGTCAAGATCATTTGCCATCTGGCTATCTGTTCGGAAAGGGCAGGTTTCTCGAAGATGTACTTGATTGGGTCCATCTTAGAAATCAACAGAGTGGTATGAGTCGACATATACTGTCTTAGCCGGCGAGCAGCCCGTGCCAGAGCGCAGCAAGTTTTCTCGAGCAGTGATTATGTGATTTCACAGTCGGTAAAATTTTTTCTCAGGTAATAAATAGCATGCTCTTTTCGGCCAGACTCATCATGTTGGCCCAAAACACACCCCATATAATTCTCTAGTACTGTCAAGTACATGATCAAGGGTATTCCTTCGACTGGAGGCATGAGAATAGGAGGTTATTGTAGGTATTCTTTGATTTTGTCAAAAGTAATTTGGCACTCATCGTTCCATCTGACTACCTGATCTTTCTTCAAGAGTTTGAAGAGTGGCTCACAAGTAGAAGTTAAGTGTGATATGAAACAGGAGATGTAATTGAGACGACCCAAGATTCCTCTAACTTCCTTTTTAGAATGAGGGACTGACATTTCTTGGATGGCCTTTACCTTGTCAGGATCAACTTCAATGCCTTTATTGCTGACAACAAAACCTAGAAGCTTTCCAGAGCGTACTCTAAACATGCACTTGTTAGGGTTTAACCTCAGCTTGTACTTCTTCAGCCTCTCGAATAATTTGTGCAGGTGATCGAGATGTTCTTCCTCGATTTATGATCTGGCAATCATATCACCCACATATACCTTTATTTCATGTTGAATCATGTCATGAAATAAAGCTACCATAGCCCTTTGATATGTTACCCCTGCATTCTTTAGTCTGAACGGCATAACCTTGTAGCAGAAGGTGCCCCATTGCGTAACGAAAGTAGTATTCTCCATGTCTTCAGGAGCCATACTTATTTGATTATAGCCTGAGAAGCCATCCATGAAAGAGAAGACTTTATGCTGAGCAGTATTATCAACTAAGACATCAATGTATGGTAGAGGGAAGTCATCTTTGGGGCTTGCCCGATTCAGATCCCTATAGTCTACACACATGCGAATGTTCCCGTCTTTCTTTGGCACTGGCACCACATTGGCAACTAATTTGGGATAGGATGTCACAACTAGGAACCCTGCATCAAACTGTTTCATCACTTCAGCTTTGATCTTTTCAGACATATCAGGCCTCATGCGACGAACCTTTTGTTTAACAGGAGGACAATCCTCTCTTGTCAGCAGACAATGAACTATGATGTTGGTATCCAACCCAGGTGTTGTACCCCAAAATTTGCCCTCCCATTTCCTCAACATTTTCTCATCACAAGACCCTTGGAGCTCAAGATCAAGTTAGGGTTTACTCTGCTCAAGACTCTTCCTTGCACTGTTGACCCAAATTAGGGTTTGAGTTTGCACAAAGATGTTTTGACCTAAAATGCCCAAAATGACTTTCATGCTTCATGTTGGACTCAGAAGTTTATCCATACCAAGTTTCAAGCCTTGATTCCAATCTTTGCCCAGTCAATTGGACAGTTGACCTAGAAATCAGTTGTATTGGGGAAAAAGTCAACTGTGGTCAATTGACAGTCAAACCTCATGATTTTTGACCCACATCAACATTATGAACTCATATGGACTATTTTATCAAGTTTGGATCACAATTCCATAAGAAATTTGATCAGATCACCAAAAGGGCAAAATGGTCATTTTTAGGGTTTTGACTGCACAAAGGCAATTTTTGACTGTTTGACCTAGCCAATGGCAAACCAGGCTCACATATGGACTCAAGGACTCAATGTTATGGTCTTGACACATTCAACAAGTTCAAAAGATCTCAAATGCACAAGATTGACAGATGAATTTTCCAGTCAACTGATCAAAATTTGATTGTATACTGAAAAGTCAAACTTTGACTTTTTGGTCAAAATCAAGTGTCAAGATTCATTTTTCATCAAAACATGTCAAATTGTGAAACTTGTTCATCAAGAAATCAAAAATTGCAAATTAGGGTTTAGAATGAGAAAATTTCATAACTTAGAATTTTTCTAAGTTATGAAACTTCCTTATTTTTTCCTAACTTTGTCCCTTTTTTTCATCAAGATAAATTTGGATTCAAACAAAACTCAAAACATTAAAGTTATAGTCTATTGCAAAATCTACAACTTTGATTCACAAAGATTCCTCAAAAGAAGCTTGTAGCTCAAGTTATGATTTTTGGAATAGGGGTGCAAAACATTCTTTAACTTAGAAATTTTTTGACCTATTTTAGGCAGGATTTTTGCCCAACTTCATGGCCACTTTTCACATGCTTCCACTTGGAATTTCAACTTGCATTACAAAGATGGATTATAGTACACATTCCAAGCTTTCCAAATTGTCCAAGAACTTCTCAAACACCCTTGTGGTTAGGGAGAATCGAATTTGTCAATATGGGCAAAAGTCACTTTGTTCATGAGTCAATTTCATGTTCATACACTATGCATTTTCAAACTCAGCTCGCACAAGCTAGATTACAGGCCTCTAATCCTTCTTACACTCAAAAATTAAATGCCAATACATTGTGTTCTAGCATTATTTTGCTCATTTGGTCATTACATGGAAGTTTAATCCATAATTAGAAAAAGTAACTTATCTATTCTTGTAAAGATCAACTTTATGTCAAACACAAATCTAAGAAGTACCAAGGAAAATCTTTTGGGAACAAGTTCAGGAACCAATTCCACTGATCAAGAGTGATTTGTGCAGCATGCTTGAGGGGCCTGTATGAGCCTATAACCCAACTTGACAAACTTTGCTTAAGATAGAAGAAACTTTGCATATTGAATCACAACTTACATTCCTGCAAGCAAGAACAAAAGCAAACTTTGTCCACACATTCCATACTCCCTGACTAACCTGAAACACGACCAAACCATCCCCAATACCTCCTCATCCATCAAAGCCCATTTTTTCTGCAAAACAGAGTCCCTGTTGCAGATTGACTTGGCCAGTTCATTTCCATCGTGCATTTTCATCCAAGCCACCTCAAACACCTTCCATAACATCCATACAAACTATCCCAAGCCTTGGAAACAGACTGTAACACCTCTAACCAAGTTTGCCATTTTCACTTTTCTCTCTTGCAGGTTGACTTCTGTAGCTTGATACAGCAAGATTCAAAGCACACCAACATTGGAGAAGCATCCCTAAACTTCAAGCAAGTTGTACAAGTCCTCACACTGCAGTAAAAGTTCCTCCATTGTTGTACACGATTCAAGCTGAACAGGTAAAAACATGGACTTCTATCTCTCAATCTAGGAAGAGTTAGGCTTAGGTTTATGAATGAAAAATGCTCTACTCATGGCCCTGAAGCTACCCATATAATTACTTTGCATTTATTTTGTGTGTACTGAAAGAATTTGGAACCTGAACATTAGAAAAAACTTAGGTCAGGAATTAGGGATGAAGAAATTCTCCTTCGTTTCTTAGAGTTAAGTCAAGTTCTTTATATGTCTGGATTCGTCTCTTGATGCTCTACATTTTTGGTGTTATGAGTTTTGCTTGAAAGTCCAGGAATCAGGAGTTAGGAAACGCGCGTTTTCTTTGTTTCAAAGTTGCTGGAGGTTGAAGACAACTCCTTTTGGGCTGGGCTTGGTTCATTTTTCTGTTTGCACCACTTTATTTCACATACACCCCCCCTGGCTCATTATGTGATATATTTGTCATTTTTGATTTTTTCCTTTTGATTCTGATTTTATATTTTTATCCAAGCATGAAACAACACTAAAAATATTTTTCTCACATTTTTTGCATTTTATTTGGTATTTATTTGTTTCATTTAGTTCCATATGTAAATAAATATATATATATATATATATAAATATATATATATATATATATATATATATATATATATATATATATATATATATATATATATATATATATATATATATATATATATATATATATATATATATATATATATATATATATATATATATATATATATATATATATATATATATATATATATATATATATATATATATATATATATATACTCTTATTTAAAATACTGAAAATAATACAAATACATTTTATTTTCTGATTTTATTTTATTTTATCTTTTGAAAACATTTTTTAAAAAAATATACTTTTTTTTTGTAAATAATAAATATTTTTATTTTTTGTATATATTTAATATATTTAATATATAATATAAATATTTATATATTTAGAATATTTAGGATAAAAATACAAAAATAATACATTTTTTCTTTTATTAATATTTAACCTCAAAAATCACCTTTTTTACAATATACTTCCTTTTTATTTATTTTTTGTACATAATTAATAAATATTATATATAATAAATAATAAATACCTTTTATTTAGCAAATTAGGGTTTTGCCCTAAACCATGAAAATACCCAAAAAATAACCTTTTTTTATTTTTGTTTATATGTCACATGAAAAATACTTTTACATACATATAAAAATCATTTTTTGCATCTTGCATTTTTATTGTATTTTATTTAATTATTGTACAATTAAATAACTTGTGTATTCAATTTGAATTGTAATAGCTTAGATTTAAATTTCTTGCTAAATATCCCCATTTGAACATTTGTACCCCCCATCCCATAATTGTGTTGTAATAATTTAGGATTTTATTTTTCGCATTTAAAAGCTTTCTAATTATACCATGATAGACTTAGGGTTTTGTATGCAAATCAAAAATGACAAATAGCTTGACCTAATTCAAAGATAACAAAGCATGAAAATGGACAACACCAATCACACTTGTACCCCTAGGGTTACTCCACTTGTTGCCTTCAATAATGGGCCATGTTGCATGTTGGGTGTCTTTGGCAAAACAAAACAATATCAAATGATCATAGTCCCTCGATGACGCTTTCGAAAGTTGCCTAAAAATGATCAAGTCCCTTAAAGGAAAAATTGCCCAAAGACACTTGGCACCATTGCAATCATGGTCTAAACGATGACCCGCGCCCGTCCCGTTAACATCCTAACACAAGATTGTCCACCAAATACAATGGTGGAACAAAATTGTTAAAAGCGTTAAAACATAGAAAAAAACCTTTGAGTAAATTTAGGGGTAGATAACTCTTAGTTACTTGACAAACTTGCAAAACACACTTGCCTACTTCTCAAACACACATCACAACACACTTTCAAAACAACTTTCAAAAACATTGAAAACTTTTCAAAAGATAGGTACACCTTTGTATACATTCAAACATGGATCATTACAAAGGTTGCCACAACAAATGGCCTCTTTTCAAAACATTTTCAAACCCACACACACACAAAGCACCATTTCAAACAATTGAAAATCAAAGACAAGTGATCTAAGCAAGTAACTAAGAGCCCATGGATAACCATGGATAGAAAGGGTGCTAATACCTTCCCTTTCTATAATCTACTCCCCGAACCCAAGAAAACATCTCAAAGGTTTTTGCTGTGCTTTTTAACCTTTCCTTAGGATAAAATAAAAAGTCGGTGGCGACTCTTGCTCAACCGAACAAGTGTGAATACAAACGCAAAACTCAAGTCAGTTCTCCCACCGTATCACCAGAATTGGCGACTCTGCTGGGGACAATTTTAAAAGTGGAGTAACCTTAGGGCTTAGATCACCCTCTTGCATGACTAATTATTTGCTTTGATTGCTTTATATCTTGGTTCTCTTGTTTGGGCTTGAAATCCTACACCCGGATTTGGGGAAACATTCATAGATAGCAATACGTTGTGGAAACTATGCGGGGTATACCGACACGGTTGAAGCAATAGCTATATTAGTGCGACATATTTGTGAGTACCGGTAACCCTTGAGTTCAATCAAGGAGAGTACGGGGCCTCTGAGTGATGTCACTAAGCACTAATGACCTAGAACCTTACTTGACCATCTTGGCCTTTCATTAGGGGTAGTGAGATGACCGGCTTTGGTGCAGTCCGAAGTTGGTAGATACTCGATACTACACTCATTAAGGGTCGTTTTCTTGGAATATTTTGGTCGCTAGTTAAGTGGCTAAACCAAAACAATGAACATGGAAAACAATCCAATGATATTGAGATCCTTAGAACCCGGTTACTATTTATAGGACAGGTTTTTAAGCCAACTTCACTCAAGAGGGTACTTACCTATGAAACCCCATGCAAGCCTGAAACTAGGGTTTTGTGTGAATTGCTTGTACATATATTTGTGCATGCATCATAAACATCATAAAGCATCATATGCATCCACTAACCATTTCAAGGGTTTAGAACTTCATCTTTGTTCTTGTTTTGTAGGTCATGGAAATTCTTCACAGGAAAACTATCCAAGTCAACCTTGTGAGAATCCCTCCTCAACTCAAGGAGCTCACATCCAGAATTCCGGAAAGCTCTCCCTTCAGTGAAAGACATGGTAGACTGCTCAGCCTAGTCAACACCAGCATTGAAGAGGACATGGTAAAGGTGTTGTTCCAGTTCTTTGACCCCCTTCACCATTGTTTCACATTCCCCGATTACCAATTGGTGCCCACTTTGGAGGAATTTTCTCAACTCTTGAGAATTCCTATTCTTAATCAACTACCCTACAACGGTACGGAAAAGGAACCAAAGCCTGAAGATGTTGCTCAAGCACTACACTTGCAACCATCTGACATCAAGGGGCATTGGGAAACTAAAAGCGGTGTCAAAGGCTTCTTGGCAAAATTCTTGTTTGAGAAGGCGCAAGAGTGTTGGAATTCATTGGATCTACAAGCCTTTGAAGAAATTGTGGCACTCCTCATTTATGGGTTGGTCCTGTTCCCAAATCCTGACCAGCTTATAGATGTCAACACCGTCAAGATCTTCTTATCCAGGAATCCAATACCAACATTGCTTGGGGACATTCTTCACTCATTTTACACACGAACAATGAGAAAGAGGGGTGTTCTCATGTGCTGTACTCCTCTCTTTGCAAGGTGGTTTATTTCGCACCTTCCACAATCTGTTTTGAAGAATGACCAAGGCTTAAGGTGGTCACAACAATTGATGACCCTCACTCACTCTGATGTACATTGGTGCTCTCGGTCCAGAGAAAATGTCATCATCGTTGATCATTGTGGAGAGTTCCCTAATGTTCCATTGCTTGGCATCAGAGGAGGCATTACCTACAACCCTTGTCTAGCTTTGAGACAATTTGGATATGCACGGAGAGATGGCCCTCATGACATGCTGATTCCTGACCTAGTTTTTGACTTCGACAACGATGCGCAAGGACTTCGCCAAAGGTTCATCAGAGCTTGGAGGATGCCTAACAAGGTAGATAGCAAGACACTGGGGCACAAGAACTCCATCCCTCTTGAGCCCTATCTCAAGTGGGTACGAACCCGAGCCCAGAGTCTAATGATGCCTTATCCTCATGTTCTCCCTGTGATTAAAGAGCCCGTTAAGGAAGGAGAGGTTCCCTACACCATCCTATATCCTGACATGCCAACATCGTGGGAGGAGATGCAGAAGAGTTGGATCCAACTCAGGGAGGAACAGAATACTTTCGAAGCCAGCTTCTACGCCAGTGAGAAGAAGGTTTTGGAGCTTACGCGCCAACTCCATGAGGAAGAGACCCTCAACACCTACATCGCACCAAAGAGGATGCGCAACGTCTTTTTACCTTGAGAAGTTTTTTTGTAATATTTGGCCCATGGGGCATTTATGTACTAACAAAATTTCTTCTTATGACGTGTGTTCTTTTTGTTTGCAACAATTTTGAATTTTCTAAATCCTTGAATGCATTGCATAAACAAACATATCATTCATCATGCGCATAAGCAGGTCTCCACACCAGGTTTCCTTATCTTTCTGCTGTTTATTTCAGTAAGATGGAACTCGAACAGACGGTCAAGGACTTGCAGTCTCAAAACTCACAGTTTCAACATCTCCTGATGACCTTGGCAAAGGGTCAGGAGGATCTAAAGGCCCTGCTTGGGAACAAAGAGCAAGTGAAAAAGAAGAAGAAAAGAGTCGGGGTGGCTACCCTAGGAAGAAGGTTTGAGGGTGAAGCCAGAAGAGTTCTTGAATTTCCCCCTACTTCTGAAGAGGGAACCAGTAAGGGAAAAGGGGCTGCGGTACCTTCCGAATCTGAAGTTGAAGAAGAAGAGGCTGAAGAAGACGAAGACTACTCAAAGCAACAATACCCGCCCGCCGATGATAAGTACAAAAGCTTGGAAGACAGGTTGGCAGCTATGGAGCTGCAGAGAGTTCCTGACTTAGATTTCGAAGATTTAGGATTAGATGCTGGAATTGTGATCCCCCCGAAGTTCAAAGTGCCAATCTTTGCAAGATATGACGGGCTGTCTTGCCCAAAAATGCATCTCAGATCATATGTAAGGAAGATCCAACTTTACACTGCAGACAAGAACCTGTGGATCCATTTCTTTAAGGATAGCCTTTCAGGGGCTCAACTCGAATGGTTCTATCAGCTGGATGGAGCAAGTATCCGAAACTGGGAGGACTTGGCTACTGCATTTTATAAGCAGTATCAGTATAATTCTGACCTCGCTCCCACGCGTACCCAACTCCAGGGTATGTCACTGGGGACGGGCGAAGGATTCAAGGAGTATGCGCAAAAGTGGAGGGACCTGGCTGGAAGGGTGCATCCGCCTTTGACTGACCGTGAACTTGTTGACATGTTCTTAGGGACCCTGTCTGGTCCGTTCTTTAACCATCTGATTGGGAATTCTTCTGTTGGGTTCACAGACCTGATCCTAACCGGTGAGAGGATAGAAGCTGGTATCAAGTCGGGGAAGATACAGAAAGGTGCCTCCGCGAGTACTGAAAAGAAGCCCTTCAAGAAGGAAGCCAATGCTGTTTATGGTCCCAGAAGACAAATTAAGCCGGAACGCCGCCAAGCTGTCAATGCGTTGGTAATTTCAAAGCCTGCTGCTGCTCCTCAGCAGTACAATCAACCAAGGGGTGAGAGGCCTAAAAGGCAGTACACTCGGCTCAGTATGACCCTGTCTCAGATATTGCCGCAACTACTGTCAACCAATCTGGTAACTGTCAAAGAAGCTCCGAAGGTAGTGAACACAGCTTCTCCAAAGTACAACCCCAACGCCCGTTGCGCTTATCACTCTGATAGCCCGGGGAATACTACTGATGATTGTTGGGCTCTGAGGAATAAGGTTCAGGACCTTATTGATGCTAAAGAAATACAGTTTAAGGCGCCCGAGAGGCCCAATGTTGTGACTGCTCCCATGCCCCAGCATGGAGTGAATGTTGTGGAAGAAGACCGGTATGTAGCCTCCGTGGAAGAGATTGTTACTCCGTTATTGACCGTCAAAAGGAACCTGTTGCTAGCCAGTTTATTTCCGAGATGTGGTAAAGGTTGCCTTCTATGTGCCGTTTCACCTGCTGGTTGTCCCTTGCTAAAATCAGGCGTCCAAAGCCTGATGGATAGCAAAGAAATCTTGTTCGAGAAGATTGTCGTTCCTACTATCCCTGCTGAAGAAGTGTCTATTGTTACTATTTTCAACAACCCTCCTAAGGCTCCTTCGAAGAAGCCTGTCAAAATCATGTCGACTCAAAAGATTGCTCCTATCATCATCACTGTTCCGGGACCCCTCCCCTATACATCCGACAAAGCTGTCCCTTGGCACTATGGGGCAGATGTTTATGTGCTTAGAGTTAAACAAGAGTTTGATACTAGTACCGGCGTCAGCAACATCACCGGGCCTGCCAAAGTTACTCGCAGTGGTAGGCTGTTCTCACCAGATATTGCGCCACCAACTATTCAGAGACCTCTTGTCATCACACCTGCAAGTGTGCCTGCTTCCCTTCCTGATCAAGTTCTTGTTTCTACCCCTGCTGCCGAGTCATCTGACGCTCGGGGCAAAGGGATTGCTACTGATTTTCCTGCCCTGACGGAGGCACCAAAGACAACCACTGTTGAAGCTTCCCAGCAAGAGATGGAAGAGATTCTCAAGATTATCAAGAAGAGTGATTTCAATGTAGTTGAGCAGTTGGGGCACACCCCCTCTAAAATTTCTATGCTATCACTGTTGTTGTGTTCAGAGGCCCATGCCAAGGCTCTGATTTCCTTCCTGAAGACGACCCATGTGCCACAAGAAACATCTGCTGATCAATTTACCGATTATGTGGCCAACTTGACTGCCGATAATGGGTCGAGCTTCTCTGACGCTGATCTGACGGCCAAAGGAAAGAACCATAACGACGCCCTGCATGTCTCCATTGAATGCAGGGGCACTACTCTTGCCCATGTGTTGGTAGACACCGGTTCTTCATTGAACGTATTACCCAAGAAGGCTCTAGACAGGTTGGATTGTGAGGGTTTAGAGCTCAAGCCTAGTAACATTGTTGTCTGGGCCTTTGACGGTTCGAAAAGAATGGTACATGGGGAAGTTGACATTCCAATCAGGGTTGGTTCTCAAGTTTTTGATTATACTTTCTATGTGATGGACATCCGACCATCCTATTCTTGTTTGCTGGGTCGTCCATGGATCCACAAGGATGGAGCTGTGACCTCCACACTACATCAGAAACTGAAGTACCCGGTCAGGGGGAAGATTATGACAGTTCAAGGGGAAGAAGAGTATTTGGTCAGCCACCTTAACTCGTTCCGGTACATAGAGATGGATGGGGAATTCATTGAGACTCCATTCCAGCACTTTGAAGAAGTTCCGCAGACACTGGCATCAGCTGAAACTGTGATTGAAGACCCTCCTTTGAAGATGGCTTCCTTAAAGGATGCCCGGGCTGTGATTGAGAAGGGTGAGTGTGAAAAATGGGGCTGACTTCCTGATTTCACTCCGAAGGCCGACAAGTTTGGTTAGGGTTTTACTGCAGAAGCTCAGAGGGCTGTTCGTAAGGCAAGGATTGGAAGATCTTCTGTGTTCATCACCAACCCGGGAGTAAATGCTATTGAAGACGACGTGGAGGAATCTGAATTCGACAGCTGGATCTACCCAACAACCGACGGTGGACCAAGCAACTGGACTGCCAAAGACTTCACACCTATTACTTTTGTCACTCAGTAATGAACTCCTTTGTTTTTGAATTTGTAACAGACAATATTTTGAAACTTTTATGGCTCGGTGTCTTACCCGAGGCACCGTGGCTTCATTTGTGAGGGCTTTTGTGTGTCATTTTCATATATCATCAATAAAAACATTGGATGTTTGTTGCATTTCAAAATCTTGCGCTCCTTTTCTTTCTTTATTATATATTGCAAAATAGCTATATTTACACACACTCACTTATACAGGTTCCAATCCATTCTGGATCTCACTGGTAACGACTCTGCTACTGCCAGTTATGACTTCGAAAATCCGATCAACTTAGCCGAAGACGAAGGTGAAGATGATTGTGAAGTGCCTGGTGAACTTGCAAGACTGTTACTCCAGGAAGAGAGGGCCATTCAACCACATGAAGAGCCAGTGGAAACGGTAAATCTGGGTACTGAGACAGACAGAAAGGAAGTCAAGATTGGTGCCAATCTAGAGCTCAGTGTGAAACAACGGTTGATTCAGATGCTGCATGACTATGTGGAAATCTTTTCCTGGTCTTACGAAGACATGCCTGGGTTGGATACCAACATTGTGGTTCATCACCTGCCTACCAAGGAAGATTGCCCTCCGGTAAAACAGAAGGTCCGCCGTATGCGTCCGGAAATGTCCGACAAAATCAAAGCTGAGGTTATGAAACAATTTGATGCCGAGTTTCTAGCAGTGACTTCTTACCCTCAGTGGGTTGCCAACGTGGTTCCAGTGCCAAAAAAGGATGGTAAGGTCCGAATGTGTGTTGATTACAGGGATTTGAACAGGGCAAGCCCTAAGGATGATTTCCCTCTGCCTCATATCGACGTTATGGTTGACAACACTGCTCAACATAAAGTATTCTCCTTCATGGACGGCTTCTCCGGTTATAATCAGATCAAGATGGCTCCTGAAGATATGGAGAAGACCACTTTTGTTACTCAGTGGGGCACCTTTTGCTACAAGGTCATGCCTTTTGGGTTGAAGAATACTGGGGCAACCTACCAACGTGCCATGGTTGCTTTATTTCATGACATGATCCATCACGAGATAGAAGTATACGTCGACAATATGATTGCAAGGTCCCAAACTGAGGAGGAACACCTTGACCATCTACAGAAGCTGTTTGACCGTCTGAAGTTGTACAAGCTGAGGTTGAACCCAAACAAGTGCACCTTTGGGGTGAGATCTGGAAAATGGCTAGGCTTCATCGTAAGCGACAAAGGTATTCAAGTGGACCCTGCCAAAGTGAAAGCCATACAAGAGATGCCAACTCCCAAGACAGAGAAAGAAGTCAGAGGCTTTCTAGGACGGTTGAACTACATTGCCCGATTCATCTCGCATCTAACTGCTACCTGTGAACCAATCTTCAAGCTGCTGAAGAAAGATCAAGTAGTACGTTGGAACGATGAATGTCAGGCCGCTTTCGAAAGAATCAAAGAGTATCTCCAAGAACCACCCATTCTTATGCCGCCGGTTGAAGGGAGACCTCTAATCTTATACTTGACAGTACTGGATAACTCAATGGGGTGTATGCTGGGGCAGCATGACGAGTCTGGCCGAAAAGAACACGCCATTTATTACCTTAGCAAAAGTTTACCGACTGTGAGACTCGATACTCACTGCTCGAGAAAACTTGATGCGCTTTGGTATGGGCTGCTCGCCGGCTGAGACAGTATATGTTGACTCACACTACTCTGTTGATTTCTAAAATGGATCCAATCAAGTATATATTCGAAAATCCTGCCTTGTATGGAAGAATAACAAGATGGCAGATGATCTTGACGGAATATGACATCCAGTACACGACTCAAAAAGCAATCAAGGGAAGTGTATTGGCAGACCATTTGGCACACCAGGCAGTAGACGATTACCAGTCGATGAACTTTGAATTTCCAGACGAGGATATCATGGTAGTAACTGATTGTGAAGTACCTGGACCAGATGAAGGACCTGAGGAAGGATCCCGATGGTCTATGCACTTTGACGGAGCCTCGAACGCTTTGGGTAATGGTATCGGTGCTGTGATCATATCCCCTAAAGGCACTCATACTCCACTCACCGCCCGGCTATGTTTCAACTGCACCAACAACATGGCAGAGTATGAGGCATGTATCATGGGTCTTCAAGCTTCAATCGACTTAAGGATCAAGTTTCTGAGTGTCTTCGGAGATTCCGCTCTCGTGATCAATCAGATCAAAGGCGAGTGGGATACGAAACACCCAAATCTTATTCCTTACAAGGAGTATGTATTAACGTTGATTCCCCACTTCGAGGAGATAACTTTTGAACACTTCCCAAGAGAGAGAATCAGTTAGCAGACGCGTTGGCTACGATGTCTTCTATGTTCAAAGTCAAATGGGACAACGAGGCGCCCCGGATCATTATCTGGAAGTTGGATGAACCTGCACATTGCTGCGATCTCGAGACCGAAGAGGTAACAGAAAAACCCTGGTATCAAGAAGTGAAGAGGTACCTTGAAGCTCAAGAATACCCCGAGGGTGCATCTGTTAATGACAAGAAGTTCCTAAGAAGGTTTGCGGCAAAATTCTTCCTCAGCAATGGCATTCTCTACAAGCGAAACCATGATTCAACCTTACTGCGTTGTATGGATAAGACTGAAGCAGAAAGGATCATGGCAGAGCTACATGAAGGTACCTTCGGAATACATTCCAGTGGACATACAATGGCAAAGAAAATCCTTCGGACAGGATATTTCTGGTCCACAATGGAAGCCGACTGTTATCAGCATTCTCGGACTTGTCATAAATTCCAGATCTATGCTGATAAGGTGCACATTCCTCCGGTTCCTCTGAACGTCTTGACAGCACCTTGGCCTTTTGCAATGTGGGGCATTGATATGATCGGCGAGATCAAACCTACGGCATCTAACGGGCACCGCTTCATCCTGGTAGCGATTGATTACTTCACAAAATGGGTTGAAGCAGCTTCCTACGCAACCGTAACCAAGAACGTCGTGGCACGGTTCATTCGGCACAACCTGATCTGTCGATACGGTGTACCTGAGAGGATCATTACAGACAATGGTACCAATCTCAACAACAAGATGATCACTGAGCTCTGCGAGCAATTCAAGATACAACACCACAATTCTTCTCCCTACCGACCGAAGATGAATGGGGCTGTAGAAGTAGCGAATAAGAACATCAAGAAGATTGTGCAGAAGATGACAGTGACCTATAAAGATTGGCACGAAATGTTACCGTTTGCTCTTCATGGGTACCGTACCTCAGCACGGACGTCAACAGGGGCAACTCCCTTTTCCTTGGTCTATGGCATGAAGGCAGTCTTGCCTATTGAAGTCCAGATACCCTCTCTCCGGATAATGAAGGATGCAGGTTTGAGCGAAGATGACTGGATCCAGACTCGGCTTGATCAATTAAACCTAATTGACGAAAAGAGACTCACTGCTATTTGTCATGGTCAGACGTACCAAAAACGGATGATCAAGCCATTTAACAAGAAGGTCAGACGACAAGAGTATCAAGTCGGAGACCTGGTAATCAAGCGCATCATTCTTCCTCAAAGTGATCCCAGGGGAAAGTGGACCCCTACGTACGAAGGGCCATTTGTGGTTAAACATATCTTTTCAGGAGGTGCGATGATTCTAACCACCATGGATGGTGACGACCTTCCTCACCCCGCTAATGCAGACATAGTAAAAAGATACTATGCATGAATTAAAGGCCCGCTAGGTTGACACACCTAGGAAAAAATAAGGGCTTCCCTGCGAACCAAAAGGGTTCGGGCAAAAATAAGGGATGAAATGAAAAAATCCGTACACCCGGCAAGTCAAAAATTGCAAATTAGGGTTTAGAATGAGAAAATTTCATAACTTAGAATTTTTCTAAGTTATGAAACTTCCTTATTTTTTCTTAACTTTGTCCCTTTTTTTCATCAAGATACATTTGGATTCAAACAAAACTCAAAACATGAAAGTTATAGTCTATTGCAAAATCTACAACTTTGATTCACAAAGTTTCCTCAAAAGAAGCTTGTAGCTCAAGTTATGATTTTTGGAATAGGGGTGCAAAACATTCTTAACTTAGAAATTTTTTGACCTATTTTAGGCAGGATTTTTGCCCAACTTCATGGCCACTTTTCACATGCTTCCACTTGGAATTTCAACTTTCATTACAAAGATGGATTGTAGTACACATTCCAAGCTTTCCAAATTGTCCAAGAACTTCTCAAACACCCTTGTGGTTAGGGAGAATCGAATTTGTCAATATGGGCAAAAGTCACTTTGTTCATGAGTCAATTTCATGTTCATACACTATGCATTTTCAAACTCAGCTTGCACAAGCTAGATTACAGGCCTCTAATCCTTCTTACACTCAATAATTAAATGCCAATTGTTGTACCCCAAAATTTTCCCTCCCATTTCCACAACATTTTCTCATCACAAGACCTTTGAAGATCAAGATCCAGTCAGGGTTTTCCTATGCTCAAGACTTCTCCTTGCACTGTGGACTCAAATTAGGGTTTGTGTTTGCCCAAGGATGTTTTGACCTAAAATGCCTAAGATGACTTTCATGCTTCATATTGGACTCCCAAGTTTACCCATACCAAGTTTCAAGCCTTGATTCAAAGTTTTGCCCAGTCAATTGGACAGTTGACCTAAAAATCAGCTGTATTGGGGAAAAAGTCAATTGTGGCCAATTGACAGTCAAACCTCATGAAATTTGACCCACATCAACATATTAAACTCATATGGACCATTTGATCAAGTTTGGATCACAATTCTCCAAGAAATTTGATCAGATCACCAAAAGGGCAAAATGGTCATTTTTAGGGTTTTGACTGCACAAAGGCAATTTTTGACTGTTTGACCTAACCAATGGCAAACCAAACTCACATATGGACTCAAGGACCCCATGGAATTATCTTGACATGTTCATCAAGCTCAAAAGATCCCAAGTACACAAGATTGACAGTTGAATTTCCCAGTCAATTGATCAATTTTGACTATATACTGAAAAGTCAAACTTTGACTTTTTGGTCAAAATCAAGAGTCAAGATTCATTTTTCATCAAAACTTGCCAAATCATGAAACTTGTTCACCAAGAAATCACAAAATGCAAATTAGGGTTTGAAAATGGAATTTTTCATAACTTAGAATTTTTCTAAGTTATGAAAAACCCTAATTTTTCCCAACTTTGCCCCATCTTTTCACCATGATCCATTTGGATTCAAACAAAAGTCAAAACATGAAAGTTGTAGCTTGTTGCATAATCTACAACTTTGATTTACAAAGTTTTCTCATTTGAAGCTTGTATCTCAAGTTATAATTTTTTGAATAAGGGCACTAAACCATCTTTTAACTTAGTAAAATTTGACCTATTTTGACAAGGTTTTCTACCCTACTTCAAGGCCACTTTTCATACCCTTCCACTTGGAATTTTGATTTGCATTTCAAAGATGGATTGTAGTACACATTCCAAGCTTTCCAAAATGTCCAAGAACTCATCAAACAACCTCATAACTTGAGAGATTCGAATTTCACAAGTTGGCAAAAATTCACTTTTGTTCTTCATCAAGACATGTTCATAATCTTGCCAATTTGAAATCAGTTTGCTTTATGCTTGATTACAGGTCCTTGAACCATTCCATACTCAATAATTTAATGCATATTCAATGTGTCAAGGTGTTGTTCTTTGAGTGCAAGCATTGTATGCAAGATTAATCCTAAACTAGATAAAGTGAAATTTCCATTTTTGAAAAGGTTAACTTTATGTCCAATTGCAAATCAAGAAAGTACATAGAAAATCTGCTTGACACAAGATTATGTGCATAACACACTGATCAAGAGAGGATTATGCAGCACATTAGGGGGTCCTCTACTGACCTAGAAAGCCAACTTGCTTTTGCTTGCTTCAAGTTCAAGAAAAGTCCATAACTTGTGCCATATCTCATCTCAGCTTAGAAACAGAAGAGAGAAGTTATCAAACACATTCCATAGACCACATCCAAGCTTTTGCACGAGTCCTGAACATCTAAATCACCCTCCATCTCAAAATCACCTTGAAACTGCTCAAACAGGGGAACCCCTGCAGTTTGAGTGCAAACTTCCAATCCCTTCGAGCATTTTGATCCAAACCTTTTCCTTTACCTTCCCTACAACATATACAAGCTAACCATGTCCTAAAATCAGACCTGTAACACCTCCAAGCCACTTCACCATTTTTAATTTTCTGTTTTGCAGTTGGAGTTCACTAGCTCGATTCAGGGAGTTTCAAGACAAAGTAGGAATTGGAAAAGCATCCTTACACTTCAAGGAAGCTGTACAAGTCATCATTTCACTCTGAAACATCCTCCATTGCAAAGCTCGACTCCAACTGAACAGGTACATTCATGGAGTTCTATCTCCCTTATTAGGCATTGTTAGCTTTAGATTTTTGAAGAAAACATGTCACAATCATAGCCCTGAACATGCTCATATGTTTAGATTTCATTTATATTTCGTGTGCTTAGAGAATTTCATGTCTGAACATTGATGAAAAGTTAGGTCAGAAATGGGGGGAGGAGAAATTCTCCCTCATCTTAGAGAGATAGGTCATGTTCTTTATATGGTTGAAACCGTCTCTTAATGCTCTACACTTTTCATGTTATGAGTTTTGCTTGAAAGTCCAAGAATCCAGAGATAAAAAAACGCGTGTTTTGCTTGAAGAATGTTGTACAGAGGTTGAAGAAGAAGTGGTCTGGGCTGGGCCTAGATTTATTTTCTTTTCACACCCCATTTCCATGTTTACACCCCCTGAGCCCATTTGCTTCATTTTTGACTCTTTTTGACTTTTTCTTTTTTGTTTGACTTTGTTTATTTTTTCTCATGACATTAGAAAATTAAAAATATTTTTTTCATCATTTTTTGCATTTGTTGCATATTTATTTGTTTATTTTCTTTGTTTGTACATAAATATATATATACTATTATTAGAATAAATATAAAAATAATGTAAATACATTTTTTATTTTTATTTACTTTCTGAAAATATTTCACCTAGAAAATACTCTTTATTTATTTTATTAAAATATTAAATAAATATTTATTTTGTGTATAATACATATTTAGGGTTTAATATATATACATATATGTTTATCAATATATTTAAGTTAAAAATATAAAAATACTTGAATTCTTCATTCTTATTAATATTTGATACAAAAATACTTTTTTCCATAATATACTTCATTTTATCTTATTTTCATAAATAATAAATAAACATTTGTATTTAATTAGATAATAATACATTTTCCTTAAAATTAGGGTTTTTACCCTAAATTCAAAATACTCCAAAAATAACACAATTTTTATTTTCTTTTCTATTTTACATAAACCATACTTTTCTCATACATATACAAAACATTCTTTTTGCATCTTGCATTGTTATTTAATTTTTATACATTATTTAAATTGCAAATATTCAAATGATGTAATAATTTAGATTTAAATTCTTGTCAATATCCCCATTTGAACATTTGTACCCCCCTTCCCATATTTGGTTTTGTAATAGCCTAGTAATTTTAATTTCGCACTTTATTGCTTTCTAATGATAACATGTTAGAATTAGGGTTTGTATGCGAAAAAACGATAAAAAAATAGTTTGACCTAATACAAGATAAACAAGCATGAAAATGGACACACAAATCACACTTGCACCCCCTAGGGTCTTCCACTTGTTGCCTTCAAATAAATGGGCCATATTGTATGTTGAACTTCTTTGGGCAAAGCAAACAGTTTGAATGATCATAGTCCCTCGACAAAACTTTTCAAAACAAACAAAAACAAATGATCAAGACCCTTAAAGAAATTGCTCAAAGACATTTAACGCCGTTGCAATTATGGTCTAAAACGATGACCCGCGCCTGTCCCTTTCACATCCTAACACAAGGTTGCCCACCAAATACAATGGTGGAGCAAACTTGTTAAAAGGGTTAAAGTATAGCAATGATCTTTTGAGAAATTTAGGAGTAGATAACCTCTTAGTTACTTGAATTAACTTGCAAAACAAAACACTTGCCTAATTTCAAAACCACAATCCACAACACTTTCAAAACAACTTTCAAAAACAAATGAAAACCTTTTCAAAAGACATGCATCTTTGTATACATCCCCACATGGATCATTACAAAGGTTGCCACCACATTGGCATCTTTTCAAAACATTTTCAAACCCACACACTCAAGCACCATTTAAAACAATTGAAAACAAAAGGCAAGTGATCTAAGCAAGTAACTAAGAGCCCATGGACAACCATGGATAGAAAGGGTGCTAATACCTTCCCTTTCTATAATCTACTCCCCGAACCCAAGAAAACATCTCAAAAAGGTTTTTGCTGTGCTTTTTAACCTTTCCTTAGGATAAAATAAAAAGTCGGTGGCGACTCTTGCTAACCGCAACATTTGCGAATACAAACGCAAAACCTCAAGTCAGTTCTCCCACCGTATCACAGAACTGGCGACTCTGCTGGGGACTACTTTTAAAAGTGGAGTAACCTTAGGGCTTAGATCACCTTTGTTTTCAATTGTTTGCTTTGTTTGCTTTTACATTTGTGGGCTTTGCATCGGAGTTACATAGATCCTAACCCGGATCTGGGATATATCCTTTTTAGGTAGCGTAATCTGTGAGGGACCTGTCCGGCGTAGACCGACATGGGTGAAGCAGTGGCTACGTTGGTGTGGCATCTTAGTCTGTACCTATATCCCTTGTGTTGCAACGGGGAGAATATAGGTCTTCTAAGGGGTCATTAAACACCAACCAACCTTAGAACCCTAAATTGACCAACTTGGCTATTAGGACAGTAGCAGTATGCTACACTCATTGAGGCTAAACTCTCGAGATGGTTCTGGCCGCGAGAAAAGATTGCGATGCTGGAGTTATGACCGATTGAGGGTAGCCAATGATTTGAGATCCTCTAGAACCCGGTTACTTTTGATAGGACAGGTTTTAACCAACAAAACCAAAAGAGGGTAATACCTGAAACTCATGGTGGCCTGAAACCTAAGGATGTCTTGTGTGACTTGTGTGCCTTATTTGCCTATGTGAATACTTGTGGTATGCTTCATCATAGCATCATACCATCATACCATTGCATGCATCCTGTATAAAGGACTAACCCATTTCAAAGACAAAAAGGGTTTCATCTTTGCTCTGTTTTATAGGACATCATGATGCCTGTGTGAAGGAATACTATCCGGTTCAACTTTGTTCACCCACCTGAATTGCTTGAAGAGTTGGTTCGCAGGATTCCAAATACCACTTCCTTCATCCAGAGGCATGGTCCTCTTCTCAGTTTAGTCACTGCAAAGCGGGATCAACAACTGATAAGTGTGCTGACCCAGTTTTATGACCCTCTGTACCATTGTTTCACCTTTCAAGACTTCCAGCTGGTTCCTACCCTGGAAGAATTTTCTTATTTGCTTGGGATTCCTGTCTTGGAACAAACTCCATTCACTGGTTTGGAAAAGACTCCTAGGCCTGAAGAGATTGCTGCAATTCTCCCCTTGACCAAGGAAGAGGTACTGTCCAACTGGGAAACTAGAAATGGGATCAAGGGCTTTTTGGTCAAATTTCTGGTTAGCAAGGCTAATGATTTTTGGAATGACTTGGACTTCAAGGCATACGAGGATATTCTGGCTCTTTTGATCTATGGTCTGGTATTGTTTCCCAACCCTGACACTTTTATCAGTATCCATGTCATAAGGATCTTCATGTCTCGGAATCCGGTACCCACTCTTTTGGGTGATATTCTACAACAACTCTATGCTCGTACTGCTCGAAAACGGGGAACTCCGTGGTGTTGTACTCCTTTGCTAGTAAGGTGGTTTATTTCGCACCTTCCTAAGTTCGTGCTGAAGAATGAAGAAGGAAAAGGTTGGGCTCGGAGGTTAATGTCTCTCACTGATAATGACATCACCTGGACTCTCAGAGGTTTGGATGAGGTAGCTGTTATTGATCGTTGTGGAGAATACCCTAATGTCCCGTTGATTGGTATCCAAGGAGGAATCTCTTACAATCCATGCTTAGCTCTCCGACAGTTTGGAAGAGCCAGAGGAGATGGGCCTCATGAAATGCTGGTTCCTCACTTCCATTTTGAGTTTCAGGCAGACAGTGACAAACTACGCCAGGGATTCATTAGAGCTTGGGACAGAATTCACAAAGCTGAACCACATGAGTTGGGACCAAAGACTTCTTTACCAATGGAGCCCTATTGCAGATGGGTCCGCATCCGTGCTCAGAAGTTGGGTATGCCCTACGAAGCTGTTAGACCTCTCATTCTGGAATCTCCTGATGAAGATGGGGTTCCTCCAACTGTCCTCCCTCCTCAGATACCTACTGATTTTGACACCATGAAGAGATCTTGGGCGCAGCTAAAGGAAGAATGGGATTTCTATCGAGAGAAATTCAACGAGCAGGAACGGAAGATTCAGAGGCTGACTAAGCAATTGGAAGAAGAACGGGTCCTGAACAACTACATCAGCACTGAAAAGAGGAGGCCATGGGAGCATTGATGAGCTTTGATTGTTTCCTTTTGTAGTTTATTTCCTTTCCAGTATTTTTCATTCCTGTAATGCCTAAGGGCAAATTGTTGAACAATTGAAAATTTTAATCTAATGAAGTGTGTTTCCCTTTTTTGTCTACAAAGTTGAATCTTGTTTGTCTTTGAAAACATAAAGCATACGCATTCCATTGCACCATATGCATAGCAGGTACCCTATTTCACAGGTTGCTTAATTTTCTTCGCTGTTTATGTGAACAGTCATCATGAATCCAGACTCCTCCAGTGAGCAAGCAATCAAGGCCCTTCAGGCTCAAAGTGCGCAGTTTCAAGAAATGGTCCTAAGCCTAGCCCAAGGTCAGCAAGAATTGAAGACTCTACTCATGAAGAAGAAGAAGAAAAAGAGGACTGCATTGTTCAACACCGGACGCAGATTTGGGAACACACTCCACAATGAAGCTGATCCAACCACTTCTTCTGCTGAGAAAAACAGCCCCCAAGGGGGAGGAGCTCCTAGTCCCGCAGTCTCCGACAACGAGACGGACTATAACGACGAACAATACCCACCTGCTGCTGACAGATACAAGCAATTGGAGGACCGTTTGAGCGCCATGGAAATTCAGAACGTGCCGGGGTTGGATTTCGGAGATTTGGGGCTATCTTCCGGGGTAGTAATTCCACACAAGTTTAAGGCGCCTGCCTTCGCCAAGTATGATGGGGTCTCCTGCCCAAAGTTGCACCTGAGGTCGTACGTAAGGAAGATCCAACCTTACACGGCGGATAAGAACCTCTGGATTCACTTCTTCCAAGATAGCCTCTCGGGGTCACAGCTTGAGTGGTTCTACCAATTGGATGGAGCTAGCATCCGACACTGGGAAGATTTGGCAACCGCATTCTATAGACAATACCAATACAATTCTGATCTCGCTCCCACGCGTACCCAACTTCAGGGTATGTCTCTAGGGACGGGTGAAGGGTTCAAAGAGTACGCTAAAAAATGGAGAGATTTAGCTGGCAGGGTGCAGCCTCCCTTAACTGATCGAGAGCTGGTTGATATGTTCCTTGGGACTTTGTCTGGTCTGTTTTTCAATCATTTGGTTGGTAACTCCTCCGCTGGGTTTACAGATTTGATATTAACAGGGGAGAGAATTGAAGCTGGCATCAGGTCAGGCAAGATACAGAAGGCTGCCTCTACAAGTGCTGAGAAAAGGCCGTTTAAGAAAGAAGCAAGTGCTGTCTATGGTCCTAGAAGACAAGTCAAGCCCGAAAGTCGCCAAGCCGTCAACGCTTTGGTCATCTCTAAACCTGTTGCTGCTCCTCTGCAGTACAATCAACAAAGAAGTGAAAGGCCCAAGAGGCAGTATACTCGGCTGAGTATGACCTTATCTCAAATTTTACCCCAACTGTTATCCACCAACCTGGTGACCCTCAAAGAAGCTCCTAAGGTCGTCAACACTGCATCTCCTAAGTATAACCCAAATGCCCGGTGTGCTTATCATTCTGATAGTCCCGGGCACACTACTGATGATTGCTGGGCCTTGAGAAACAAAGTGCAAGATCTGATCGACGCAAAGGAAATTCAGTTTGAAGCGCCGGAGAGACCAAATGTTGTAACCGCTCCTATGCCCCAGCATAGGGTAAATGCTATCGAGGAAGAAATGTATGCTGTTTCGATAGATGAAGTTGTTACCCCTTTAAAGACTGTCAAGAAGAACCTACTGCGGGCCGGTTTATTTCCGGGTTGCAGTAATGGTTGCCTGTTCTGTGCTGTTTCCCCATCTAATTGTCCCTTGCTGAGGTTAGGCGTCCAAAGCCTAATGGACAGCAAGGAGATTCTGTTTAAAAAGTCTGCTGTTCAATTGGTTCCGGTGAAAGAAGTTTCTGTGATTACCATCTTCAAAAATCCAATCAAGGCTCCCCCGAAGAAGCCTGTTCAAATCATGACTGTTGCACCTGTGATTATTACTGTTCCGGGGCCTCTCCCCTACGTGTCTGAAAAAGCTGTCCCTTGGCATTATGGGGCGGACGTATATGTGAATGGAATTAAACAAGAATTTGACACTAGCGCCAGTATCTGCGATATCACTGGTCCAGCCAAAGTTACCCGCAGTGGCAGGCTTTTCTCGCCTGACATTGCACCGCCCGCTATTCGAAAGCCCCTCCTGATAAAACCTACAAGTTTACCTATTCCTGCTGCTGATCAAGTTGTTTCCCCTGCTGCCGAGTCATCAAATGCTTGGGGCAAAGGGATTGAAGAAGAGCCTGCCCGGATGGAGGCACCAATACCCGTAAATGCTGAGGCCTCCCGACAAGAAATGGAGGAGATTCTGAAAATAATAAAGAAAAGTGATTTCAATGTTGTCGAGCAGTTGGGGCATACACCCTCCAAGATCTCCCTGCTCTCCTTATTGCTATGCTCCGAGGCCCATGCTAAAGCCTTGATCTCGTTTCTTAAGACGGCCCATGTGCCGCAGGAGACGTCTGCAGTCCAGTTCACTGATTGCATAGCAAATCTGACAGCGGACAATGGCTTGGGTTTTTCATATGCTGACCTGACCGCGAAGGGAAGAGACCACAACGATCCTCTGCATGTCTCTATCGAATGCAGGGGCACTACTCTGGCGCATGTATTGGTGGATACTGGTTCTTCCTTGAATGTTCTACCGAAAAAGGCTTTAGACCGTCTGGATTATGAAGGCTTGGAATTGAAACCCAGCAGTATCATCGTCAGGGCCTTTGACGGTTCAAAAAGGATGGTTCATGGAGAGGTTAACATCCCTATTCGTGTGGGCTCTCAAGTGTTTGACTCTACTTTTTATGTGATGGATATACGTCCATCATACTCTTGTCTACTGGGTCGACCTTGGATCCATAAAGCTGGGGCAGTGACCTCTACCTTGCACCAGAAGCTGAAGTATCCCGTAAGGGGGAAGATCGTCACCGTGCAAGGAGAAGAAGAGTATATGGTGAGCCATTTGAATTCCTTCAGATACATTGAGATGGACGGGGAGTTTATTGAAACCCCCTTTCAGCATTTCGAGGAGGTGCATCCAATTTCAGCAGCAGCAGAAACGGCAGTCGAAGAGAATGTTTCCTTGAGGATGGCTTCCCTAAGGGATGCCCGGGCTGTGGTTCAGAAAGGCAATTGTGCAAACTGGGGTCAGCTTCCTGACTTCACTCAGAAGAACGACAAGTTTGGGCTAGGCTTTACTGCGGAGGCTCAGAGGGCTGTGCGCAAAGAGAAGATCAGAAAGGCTCCGGTGTTTATCTCCAGCTCAAGGGTGAATGCTATCGAGGAGGATGTAGAGGAAGTAGAATTTGACAGTTGGATCTACCCGACTACCAGCGACGGACCAAGCAACTGGACGGCAAAGGATTTTACCCCTATCACATTTGTCACGCAGTAATTGATTTCTTTTGATTTCCGAATTTGTAACAAACAATATGTTAAAACTCTGTTGGCTCGGTGTCCTACCCGGGGCATCGTAGCTCCATTTGTGAGGGCTTTTTGTATGACATTTTCATATATCATCAATCAAAACATTGGACGTTTGTTGCATTTCAAATCTTGTGCTCTTTTCCTTTCTGTGTTATATATATTGCAAAACAGCTATATTTACACACACTCACTTATACAGGTTTCAATCCACTCTGGATCTCACTGGTAACAGCTCTGCTACCGCCAGTTATGACTTCAAAAATCCAATCAACTTGGCCGAAGACGAAGGTGAAGATGATTGCGAAGTGCCTGGTGAGCTCGCAAGACTGCTACTCCAGGAAGAGAGAGCTATTCAGCCACATGAAGAGTCGGTGGAGACAATTAACCTGGGTACTGAGACGGATAGGAAAGAGGTCAAGATTGGTGCCAATCTAGAGCTCAGCGTGAAGCAACGATTGATCCAGATGCTACAAGACTACATGGAAATTTTTGCTTGGTCCTATGAAGATATGCCTGGTTTGGATGCCGACATTGTAGTTCACCACCTACCAACCAAGGAAGATTGCCCTCCGGTAAAGCAAAAAGTCCGACGGATGCGTCCAGAGATGTCTGAAAAGATCAAGGCCGAGGTTATGAAGCAGTTTGATGCCGGGTTCCTTGCAGTGACTTCCTACCCCCAGTGGGTTGCCAATGTGGTGCCAGTACCGAAGAAGGACGGTAAAGTCAGAATGTGTGTCGACTACAGGGATTTGAACAGGGCCAGCCCCAAGGATGACTTCCCCCTACCTCACATTGATGTCCTTGTTGACAATACAGCTCAACACAAGGTGTTCTCCTTCATGGATGGTTTTTCAGGGTACAATCAGATCAAGATGGCTCCAGAGGATATGGAGAAGACTACCTTTGTAACTCAGTGGGGCACCTTCTGTTATAAGGTCATGCCATTCGGATTGAAAAATGCTGGGGCAACCTATCAACGTGCCATGGTTGCTTTATTTCATGATATGATCCATCATGAGATTGAAGTATATGTTGACGACATGATTGCAAGGTCTCAAACTGAGGAGGAGCACCTTGACCATCTGAGGAAGTTGTTTGACCGACTCAAGTTATACAAGCTGAGGTTGAATCCCAACAAATGCACCTTTGGGGTAAGATCCGGAAAATTGCTAGGTTTCATTGTAAGTGATAAAGGTATTCAGGTGGACCCTGCCAAGGTAAAAGCCATACAAGAGATGCCGACTCCAAAAACAGAGAAAGAAGTCAGAGGTTTCCTGGGACGACTGAATTACATTGCCCGATTCATCTCACATCTAACTGCTACTTGTGAGCCAATCTTCAAATTACTGAAGAAAGATCAAGTGGTACGCTGGAATGATGAATGTCAGGCCGCCTTTGAAAGGATAAAGGAATATCTCCAAGAGCCACCCATTCTTATGCCACCAGTGGAAGGAAGACCTCTGATACTATACTTGACAGTACTTGATAATTCAATGGGGTGTGTGCTGGGGCAGCATGACGAGTCTGGCCGAAAAGAGCATGCTATTTATTACTTGAGCAAAAAGTTTACCGACTGTGAGTCTCGTTACTCACTGCTTGAGAAAACTTGCTGCGCTCTTGTATGGGCTGCTCGCCGGCTGAGACAGTATATGCTGACTCACACTACCTTATTGATTTCAAAGATGGATCCCATCAAGTACATATTCGAAAAGCCTGCTCTGTCTGGAAGAATAGCAAGATGGCAAATGATCTTAACAGAATATGATATCCAGTATACAACTCAGAAAGCAATTAAGGGAAGTGTACTGGCAGATCATTTGGCACACCAACCTGTGGACGATTACCAATCATTGTACTTTGACTTTCCGGACGAAGACATCATGGTGGTAACTGACTGTGAAGTACCTGGACCGGATGAAGGACCTGAGGAAGGATCCCGATGGTCTATGCATTTTGATGGAGCCTCCAATGCTTTGGGTAATGGCGTCGGCGCTGTAATCATATCCCCCAAAGGAACTCATACTCCCCTCACCGCCCGATTATGTTTCAGCTGCACCAACAACATGGCAGAATACGAGGCATGTATCATGGGTTTACAAGCTGCAATCGACTTAAGGATTAAGTTTCTAAGTGTCTTCGGAGATTCCTCTCTCGTGATCAATCAGATCAAAGGCGAGTGGGATACGAAACACCCAAATCTTATTCCTTACAAGGAGTATGTGTCGACCTTGCTTCCACACTTTGAAGAGATAACTTTCGAACACTTCCCTAGAGAGGAGAATCAGCTAGCGGACGCCCTAGCTACGATGTCTTCAATGTTCAAAGTTAAATGGGACAATGAGGCTCCCCGAATCATTATCTGGAAGTTGGATGAACCGGCATACTGCTGCGAACTCGAGGTTGAGAAGGTGATTGACAAACCCTGGTATCACGAGGTGAAGAGGTACTTGGAAGCTCAGGAATACCCTGAAGGTGCATCTGTCAATGATAAGAAGTTCATGAGGAGGTTTGCTGCAAAATTCTTCCTCAGCAACGGCATTCTCTACAAACGGAATCATGATTCAACGCTGTTACGTTGTGTGGATAAGGCTGAAGCAGAGAAAATTATGATGGAGCTGCATGAAGGTACATTTGGAACCCATTCCAGTGGACACACCATGGCTAAGAAAATCCTTCGGGCAGGGTATTTCTGGTCCACAATGGAAGCCGATTGTTACCAACACTCCCGAACTTGTCATAAATGCCAGATCTATGCTGACAAGGTGCATATCCCTCCGGTTCCTTTGAATGTCCTGACGGCACCTTGGCCTTTCGCAATGTGGGGCATCGATATGATCGGTGAGATCCGACCGACGGCATCTAATGAGCATCGCTTCATCTTAGTGGCGATCGACTACTTCACAAAATGGGTTGAGGCAGCTTCCTATGCCACAGTAACCAAGAGCGTTGTAGCACGTTTCATCCGGCATAATCTGATCTGTCGGTACGGCGTCCCAGAAAGAATCATCACGGACAATGGTACCAATCTCAACAACAAAATGATCACTGAACTCTGTGAACAATTCAAGATACAGCACCACAATTCTTCTCCCTACCGGCCGAAGATGAATGAGGCTGTAGAGGCAGCCAATAAAAATATCAAGAAAATTGTGCAGAAGATGACAGTGACCTATAAAGATTGGCACGAGATGTTACCGTTCGCTCTTCATGGGTACCGCACCTCAGCAAGGACGTCGACCGGGGCAACTCCTTTCTCCTTAGTCTATGGCATGGAGGCAGTCTTGCCAATTGAGATCCAGATACCCTCTCTCCGGATAATGAAGGATGCAGACTTGAATGAAGATGATTGGATCCAGACTCGACTTGATCAACTAAATCTGATTGACGAAAAGAGGCTCACTGCTATCTGTCATGGTCAAACGTATCAAAAACGGATGATCAGGGCATTTAACAAGAAAGTCAGACCGCAAGAGTATCAAGTTGGGGACCTGGTAATCAAACGTATCGTCCTTCCTCAAAGTGATCCCCGGGGCAAATGGACCCCTACATATGAAGGGCCATTTGTGGTTAAACGTGTGTTCTTAGGAGGAGCCATGATCCTAACCACCATGGATGGTGACGACCTTCCTCACCCCGCCAATGCAGACATAGTGAAAAAATACTACGCATAAATAAAAGACCCGCTAGGTTGACATACCTAGGCAAAAATAAGGGCTTCCCGGCGAACCAAAAGGGTTCGGGCAAAAATAAGGGATGAAAATTAAAAAAAAATCTGTACACCCGGCAAGTCGAAAACCTGAAAAGGCGGCTTGGGCAAAAATGGGTATCCCGGTGGACTGAAAACCCGAAAGGGCGGTCCAGGCAAAAGTTAGGGATAAAAGCGTAACACTATGTCTCCTTAAATCACTTCGCATCCGGAATTCGGCATAAACTATCTGGCTCCAGGTTTCGGCGTCGACCAATCAGCTTCATCTTCAACTAGGCAGCAAAGCGATGAGATGTTCGAAGACATAAAGGCAATAGCAGAGTTGGAACCCAGTGGGATTGTTCACATAGCTATTTTGTTTCCTTTTTCAAAATTGTAAACTCTATACCATTTGGCGATATCCTCTTACTAGGATGTCAGCCTCTTGTACAAAAACGCCTATTCACAGGCAAAGTTTAAATCAATACAAATATACTTTTCAGTTAAAAAGTGCCAATTGTTTTCTTTTTCTATTTTGTCTTGCGAAGAACGTCCAATGTTCATTTTTGATATATGCATTTGACATTAAAATTGCTGATTCATAAATATTTGCATATGAAACGAGAGATCGATTACAGTTGACATCAGAGACAGGGGCAATATGAAGTTGTCTAAATACAGTCTGGTTGTTTTGTCCGCCAATGCACCAAGGTAGATTCAACTGAAGAATGTGGCCAAATCGTCTCAACTCCCCGCAGAGTACAAACAAAATTCGGCAATACTTTCCCCAAGCGGAGTTGATTCCCCGTCGATCCTGAAAAGGACACAACATTCCCCGGCAGGTCTTAAAGCTCATCCCCAGTAGATTCTGGAAGCTTATCCCCTGCGGAGTACGGACGTCTCTCCCGAGTTTTATTTAGAGTTATTTCCCCACAAGGACTTATAATTGGGTTATCCTCAGCTAAAAACCACGGAAGACCGCCCTCGGCAAAATTCCTTCAATCCCCAGTGGAGTTTATCGTCATTATCCCCAGCGGAGTTTATCTTCCAATCCCCAGCGGAATCCATCATTAAAGTCCTCAACAGGCCTCTCAGCAAAACCTCGGCCAAGTATCTCTTCCACAGAGCAATTCTCCGGTCGATCGTCAAGGATTTATTTTCCTAAGACAAAGTTACATTCATAAACATTTCACATTTTCATACATCTTGCTTACATATATATGATGAAGTGCATACAACATTATCTCATGTTGAACATCATGACACCATGCATATCATACATCATGACATTGCATACAACATATGTTCTTGTCTTTTCAGGAAAAAGACAATCCCGAAGACGACTACCTTCAACTGCCACATTTCCAGATTCGATTCCTGTATCCAGCCAGGGCACATCTATTGACAACTATTTCCAGATTCGACTCCTGTATCTAGCCAGGGCACATCTGAGAGTGATCAGTTTCCAGACTCGACTCCTGTATCTAGCCAGGGCACGTCTGAAAAGTTCAAAGATTCGATTCCTGTATCCAGCCAGGGCATATCTGTGGACCACGTTTCCAGACTCGATTCCTGTATCCAGCCAGGGCACGTCTGAGGAGTTCGAAGATTCAATTCCTGTATCCAGCCAGGGCACATCTATTGACAACTATTTCTAGATTCGACTCCTGTATCCAGCCAGGGCACATCTGTGAGCAACCGATTGTAGATTCGACACCTGTATCTAGCCAGGGCATATCTGCATGAGGAGATTGAAGATCAAACACCTGTAACAAGCCAGGAAAACATCTGTCTTTCTCAAATACACAAGTTCTCGCTAAGGAATCTCTGATGCGATCAACTACCACTACAGTTCCAAATGGCATCTATAAGCCCATTCCCGACAA
Organism: Vicia faba; assembly: GCA_948472305.1. Taxonomy (NCBI): domain Eukaryota; kingdom Viridiplantae; phylum Streptophyta; class Magnoliopsida; order Fabales; family Fabaceae; genus Vicia; species Vicia faba. The sequence continues at coordinate 279,095,362 of OX451738.1, read as the reverse complement.
GGTTCTGTCACATCTCCAAATGGAATCTATAAGCCCATTCCCGACAAGGTTCTGTCACATCTCCAGATGGCATCTATAAGCCCATATCCATATTCACCACCTCTCCAAATGGCATCTATAAGCCCATTCCTGACATCACACCGTTGATACTTCAACATGCGAGTGCAAATTTCCGGGCACTCTAGTGTCCAATCTCCTTTTACCCTCGAGTCACGAAAGGCAAACTTGCCAATCTAACTCTTCAGGTCCAAGAAGATTGAACAGGGGCAACTGTTGTACCCCAAAATTTGCCCTCCCATTTCCACAACATTTTCTCATCACAAGACCTTTGAAGATCAAGATCCAGTCAGGGTTTTCCTCTGCTCAAGACTTCTCCTTGCACTGTGGACTCAAATTAGGGTTTGTGTTTGCCCAAGGATGTTTTGACCTAAAATGCCTAAGATGACTTTCATGCTTCATATTGGACTCCCAAGTTTACCCATACCAAGTTTCAAGCCTTGATTCAAAGTTTTGCCCAGTCAATTGGACAGTTGACCTAAAAATCAGCTGTATTGGGGAAAAAGTCAACTGTGGCCAATTGACAGTCAAACCTCATGAAATTTGACCCACATCAACATATTAAACTCATATGGACCATTTGATCAAGTTTGGATCACAATTCTCCAAGAAATTTGATCAGATCACCAAAAGGGCAAAATGGTCATTTTTAGGGTTTTGACTGCACAAAGGCAATTTTTGACTGTTTGACCTAACCAATGGAAAACCAAACTCACATATGGACTCAAGGACCCCATGGAATTATCTTGACATGTTCATCAAGCTCAAAAGATCCCAAGTACACAAGATTGACAGTTGAATTTCCCAGTCAATTGATCAATTTTGACTGTATACTGAAAAGTCAAACTTTGACTTTTTGGTCAAAATCAAGAGTCAAGATTCATTTTTCATCAAAACTTGCCAAATAATGAAACTTGTTCACCAAGAAATCACAAAATGCAAATTAGGGTTTGAAAATGGAATTTTTCATAACTTAGAATTTTTCTAAGTTATGAAAAACCCTAATTTTTTCCCAACTTTGCCCCATCTTTTCACCATGATCCATTTGGATTCAAACAAAAGTCAAAACATGAAAGTTGTAGCTTGTTGCATAATCTACAACTTTGATTCACAAAGTTTTCTCATTTGAAGCTTGTATCTCAAGTTATAATTTTTTGAATAAGGGCACTAAACCATCTTTTAACTTAGTAAAATTTGACCTATTTTGACAAGGTTTTCTACCCTACTTCAAGGCCACTTTTCATACCCTTCCACTTGGAATTTTGATTTGAATTTCAAAGATGGATTGTAGTACACATTCCAAGCTTTCCAAAATGTCCAAGAACTCATCAAACAACCTCATAACTTGAGAGATTCGAATTTCACAAGTTGGCAAAAATTCACTTTTGTTCTTCATCAAGACATGTTCATAATCTTGCCAATTTGAAATCAGTTTGCTTTATGCTTGATTACAGGTCCTTGAACCATTCCATACTCAATAATTTAATGCATATTCAATGTGTCAAGGTGTTGTTCTTTGAGTGCAAGCATTGTATGCAAGATTAATCCTAAACTAGATAAAGTGAAATTTCCATTTTTGAAAAGGTTAACTTTATGTCCAATTGCAAATCAAGAAAGTACATAGAAAATCTGCTTGACACAAGATTATGTGCATAACACACTGATCAAGAGAGGATTATGCAGCACATTAGGGGGTCCTCTACTGACCTAGAAAGCCAACTTGCTTTTGCTTGCTTCAAGTTCAAGAAAAGTCCATAACTTGTGCCATATCTCATCTCAGCTTAGAAACAGAAGAGAGAAGTTATCAAACACATTCCATAGACCACATCCAAGCTTTTGCACGAGTCCTGAACATCTAAATCACCCTCCATCTCAAAATCACCTTGAAACTGCTCAAACAGGGGAACCCCTGCAGTTTGAGTGCAAACTTCCAATCCCTTCGAGCATTTTGATCCAAACCTTTTCCTTTACCTTCCCTACAACATATACAAGCTAACCATGTCCTAAAATCAGACCTGTAACACCTCCAAGCCACTTCACCATTTTTAATTTTCTGTTTTGCAGTTGGAGTTCACTAGCTCGATTCAGGGAGTTTCAAGACAAAGTAGGAATTGGAAAAGCATCCTTACACTTCAAGGAAGCTGTACAAGTCATCATTTCACTCTGAAACATCCTCCATTGCAAAGCTCGACTCCAACTGAACAGGTACATTCATGGAGTTCTATCTCCCTTATTAGGCATTGTTAGCTTTAGATTTTTGAAGAAAACATGTCACAATCATAGCCCTGAACATGCTCATATGTTTAGATTTCATTTATATTTCGTGTGCTTAGAGAATTTCATGTCTGAACATTGATGAAAAGTTAGGTCAGAAATGGGGGGAGGAGAAATTCTCCCTCATCTTAGAGAGATAGGTCATGTTCTTTATATGGTTGAAACCGTCTCTTAATGCTCTACACTTTTCATGTTATGAGTTTTGCTTGAAAGTCCAGGAATCCAGAGATAAAAAAAACGCGTGTTTTGCTTGAAGAATGTTGTACAGAGGTTGAAGAAGAAGTGGTCTGGGCTGGGCCTGGATTTATTTTCTTTTCACACCCCATTTCCATGTTTACACCCCCTGAGCCCATTTGCTTCATTTTTGACTCTTTTTGACTTTTTCTTTTTTGTTTGACTTTGTTTATTTTTTCTCATGACATTAGAAAATTAAAAATATTTTTTTCATCATTTTTTGCATTTGTTGCATATTTATTTGTTTATTTTCTTTGTTTGTACATAAATATATATATACTATTATTAGAATAAATATAAAAATAATGTAAATACATTTTTTATTTTTATTTACTTTCTGAAAATATTTCACCTAGAAAATACTCTTTATTTATTTTATTAAAATATTAAATAAATATTTATTTTGTGTATAATACATATTTAGGGTTTAATACATATACATATATGTTTATCAATATATTTAAGTTAAAAATATAAAAATACTTGAATTCTTCATTCTTATTAATATTTGATACAAAAATACTTTTTTCCATAATATACTTCATTTTATCTTATTTTCATAAATAATAAATAAACATTTGTATTTAATTAGATAATAATACATTTTCCTTAAAATTAGGGTTTTTACCCTAAATTCAAAATACTCCAAAAATAACACAATTTTTATTTTCTTTTCTATTTTACATAAACCATACTTTTCTCATACATATACAAAACATTCTTTTTGCATCTTGCATTGTTATTTAATTTTTATACATTATTTAAATTGCAAATATTCAAATGATGTAATAATTTAGATTTAAATTCTTGTCAATATCCCCATTTGAACATTTGTACCCCCCTTCCCATATTTGGTTTTGTAATAGCCTAGTAATTTTAATTTCGCACTTTATTGCTTTCTAATGATAACATGTTAGAATTAGGGTTTGTATGCGAAAAAACGATAAAAAAATAGTTTGACCTAATACAAGATAAACAAGCATGAAAATGGACACACAAATCACACTTGCACCCCCTAGGGTCTTCCACTTGTTGCCTTCAAATAAATGGGCCATATTGTATGTTGAACTTCTTTGGGCAAAGCAAACAGTTTGAATGATCATAGTCCCTCGACAAAACTTTTCAAAACAAACAAAAACAAATGATCAAGACCCTTAAAGAAATTGCTCAAATACATTTAACGCCGTTGCAATTATGGTCTAAAACGATGACCCGCGCCTGTCCCTTTCACATCCTAACACAAGGTTGCCCACCAAATACAATGGTGGAGCAAACTTGTTAAAAGGGTTAAAGTATAGCAATGATCTTTTGAGAAATTTAGGAGTAGATAACCTCTTAGTTACTTGAATTAACTTGCAAAACAAAACACTTGCCTAATTTCAAAACCACAATCCACAACACTTTCAAAACAACTTTCAAAAACAAATGAAAACCTTTTCAAAAGACATACATCTTTGTATACATCCCCACATGGATCATTACAAAGGTTGCCACCACATTGGCATCTTTTCAAAACATTTTCAAACCCACACACTCAAGCACCATTTAAAACAATTGAAAACAAAAGGCAAGTGATCTAAGCAAGTAACTAAGAGCCCATGGACAACCATGGATAGAAAGGGTGCTAATACCTTCCCTTTCTATAATCTACTCCCCGAACCCAAGAAAACATCTCAAAAAGGTTTTTGCTGTGCTTTTTAACCTTTCCTTAGGATAAAATAAAAAGTCGGTGGCGACTCTTGCTAACTGCAACATTTGCGAATACAAACGCAAAACCTCAAGTCAGTTCTCCCACCGTATCACACCAATCCATTGTGTTCTAGCATTATTTTGCTCATTTGGTCATTACATGGAAGTTTAATCCATAATTAGAAAAAGTAACTTATCTATTCTTGTAAAGATCAACTTTATGTCAAACACAAATCTAAGAAGTACCAAGGCAGATCTTTTTGGCACAAGTTCAGGAACTAATTCCACTGATCAAGAGTGATTTGTGCAGCATGCTTGAGGGGCATGTATGAGCCTATAACCCAACTTGACAAACTTTGCTTAAGATAGAAGAAACTTTGCATATTGAATCACAACTTACATTCCTGCAAGCAAGAACAAAAGCAAACTTTGTCCACACATTCCATACTCCCTAACTAACATGAAACACGACCAAACCATCCCCAATACCTCCTCATCCATCAAAGCCCATTTTTTCTACAAAACAGAGTCCCTGTTGCAGATTGACTTGGCCAGTTCATTTCCATCGTGCATTTTCATCCAAGCCACCTCAAACACCTTCCATAACATCCATACAAACTATCCCAAGCCTTGGAAACAGACTGTAACACCTCTAACCAAGTTTGCCATTTTCACTTTTCTCTCTTGCAGGTTGACTTCTGTAGCTTGATACAACAAGATTCAAAGCACACCAAGCATTGGAGAAGTATCCCTGAACTTCAAGCAAGCTGTACAAGTCCTCACACTGTAGTAAAAGTGCCTCCATTGTTGTACACGATTCAAGCTGAACAGGTAAAAACATGGACTTCTATCTCTCAATCTAGGAAGAGTTAGGCTTAGGTTTATGAATGAAAAATGCTCTACTCATGGCCCTGAAGCTACCCATATAATTACTTTGCATTTATTTTGTATGTACTGAGAGAATTTGGAACCTGAACATTAGAAAAAACTTAGGTCAGGAATTAGGGATGAAGAAATTCTCCTTCATTTCTTAGAGTTAAGTCAAGTTCTTTATATGTCTGGATTCGTCTCTTGATGCTTTACATTTTTGGTGTTATGAGTTTTGCTTGAAAGTCCAGGAATCAGGAGTTAGGAAACGCACGTTTTCTTTGTTTCAAAGTTGCTGGAGGTTGAAGACAACTCCTTTTGGGCTGGGCTTGGTTCATTTTTCTGTTTGCACCACTTTATTTCACATACACCCCCCTGGTCCATTATGTGATATATTTGTCAATTTTGATTTTTTTTCCTTTTGATTCTGATTTTATATTTTTATCCAAGCATGAAAAAACACTAAAAATATTTTTCTCACATTTTTTGCATTTTATTTGGTATTTATTTGTTTCATTTAGTTCCATATGTAAATAAATAAATAATATATATATATATATATATATATATATATATATATATATATATATATATATATATATATATATATATATATATATATATATATATATATATATATATATATATATATATATATATACTCTTATTTAAAATACTGAAAATAATACAAATACATTTTATTTTCTGATTTTATTTTATTTTATCTTTTGAAAACATTTTCTAAAAAAATATACTTTTTTTTTGTAAATAATAAATATTTTTATTTTTTGTATATATTTAATATATTTAATATATAATATAAATATTTATATATTTAGAATATTTAGGATAAAAATACAAAAATAATACATTTTTTCTTTTATTAATATTTAACCTTAAAAATCACCTTTTTTACAATATACTTCCTTTTTATTTATTTTTTGTACATAATTAATAAATATTATATATAGTAAATAATAAATACCTTTTATTTAGCAAATTAGGGTTTTGCCCTAAACCATGAAAATACCCAAAAAATAACCTTTTTTTTTTATTTTTGTTTATATGTCACATGAAAAATACTTTTACATACATATAAAAATAATTTTTTGCATCTTGCATATTTATTGTATTTTATTTAATTATTGTACAATTAAATAACTTGTGTATTCAATTTGGATTGTAATAGCTTAGATTTAAATTTCTTGCTAAATATCCCCCATTTGAACATTTGTACCCCCCATCCCATAATTGTGTTGTAATAATTTAGGATTTTATTTTTCGCATTTAAAAGCTTTCTAATTATACCATGATAGACTTAGGGTTTTGTATGCAAATCAAAAATGACAAATAGCTTGACCCAATTCAAAGATAACAAAGCATGAAAATGGACAACACCAATCACACTTGCACCCCTAGGGTTACTCCACTTGTTGCCTTCAATAATGGGCCATGTTGCATGTTGGGTGTCTTTGGCAAAACAAAACAATATCAAATGATCATAGTCCCTCGATGACGCTTTCGAAAGTTGCCTAAAAATGATCAAGTACCTTAAAGAAAAAATTGCCCAAAGACACTTGGCACCATTGCAATCATGGTCTAAACGATGACCCGCGCCCGTCCCGTTAACATCCTAACACAAGATTGTCTACCAAATACAATGGTGGAACAAAATTGTTAAAAGGGTTAAAACATAGAAAAAAACCTTTGAGTAAATTTAGGGGTAGACAACTCTTAGTTACTTGACAAACTTGCAAAACACACTTGCCTACTTCTCAAACACACATCACAACACACTTTCAAAACAACTTTCAAAAACATTGAAAACTTTTCAAAAGATAAGTACATCTTTGTATACATTCAAACATGGATCATTACAAAGGTTGCCACAACAAATGGCATCTTTTCAAAACATTTTCAAACCCACACACACACAAAGCACCATTTCAAACAATTGAAAATCAAAGGCAAGTGATCTAAGCAAGTAACTAAGAGCCCATGGATAACCATGGATAGAAAGGGTGCTAATACCTTCCCTTTCTATAATCTACTCCCCGAACCCAAGAAAACATCTCAAAGGTTTTTGCTGTGCTTTTTAACCTTTCTTTAGGATAAAATAAAAAGTCGGTGGCGAATCTTGCTCAACCGAACAAGTGCGAATACAAACGCAAAACTCAAGTCAGTTTTCCCACCGTATCACACCAGGCATATCTTCATAAGGCCAAGCAAATACTTCCACATAATCATGCAACATCTGAACCAAACTGCTCTTGACACTGCCTTCCAAGTTAGCGTCGATCTTGATTTCCTTTTTATCTGCCTTAGTACCTAGGTTGATAACTTCAACTGACTCCTTGTGCGGTTGAATAGCTTTTTCATCTTGTAATAGAAGTCTGGCTAGTTCTCCCGGTATGTCACAATCTTCCTCTCCTTCTTCTTCGGCTTGGTTGATAGGACATTCAAAGTCATAGTCGGCAATAGTAGAGTCATTGGCAATAGGATCCAGAATGGATGTTGACCTGCAAGAGTGTGTGTGTGCATGTAAGATACATGGCTTTTTTTTTTGAAAAATATATTTGAAAGAAAGGAAAGACATTGAACACAAATATTTGAATGCATAAGAGTCCAATGTACTGAATGATCATATGATTAGATGAATATAAATAAAACCCTTGACAAATGGACCAAAATGCCCCGAGCCAGGCACATGGCTTAAAAGTCATTGTTTGAATATTACAGACAACAAGTTCTTGAATTGAAAGAAAAGCAATAACAAGTAGATTACTGCTCAATGAAGGAGACTGGTACAAAGTCCTTTGTATGCCAATTTTTCAGCTCCGTAGTATTTGGATGCACCCACTCTTCAAATGTATTCTCTTCTTCAGAATCACCCACGGCGTTGACTCCATGGCTTCCAATGCGGAGAGGTGGCTTTCCAGCACGAGCACACCTCACTTCCTTCTGAGCTTTGACAGTGAAGCCCAAACCAAATTTGTTTGCCTTAAAAGGGATATCGAGGAGTTTCCCCCAAGTATCACAGTTTCCTTTTTCAATTGTCGCACGGGCATCCTTGACTGAAACCATCTTTGGCGAGGCCTTAACAGTTTTAGACTCATCAGAAGAACATTTAGTAGCAGCAATCATCGGTGGTACGACTTCAAATGCTTGACATAGGGTTTCAATGAATTCTCCATCCATCTCTACGTATTTGAATGAGTTAAGGTGGCTTACCATAAACTCTTCTTCTCCACATACGGTGACTATCTTCCCTTGACTGGATATTTGAGTTTCTTGTGGAGGGTTGAGGTTACTGCCCCAGCTTTATGAATCCACGGGCGACCTAACAGACAAGAATAGGCAGGGAGAATATCCATAATATAGAAGGTAGAGTTGAAGATTTGGGAGCCCACCTTGATTTGAAGATCTACTTCCCCATGAACAGTCCTCTTTGATCCATCAAACGCCCTTACGATGATATCACTTGGCTTCAAGATTAAATCTTCACAGTCAAGATGGTCCAATGCCCCCTTGGGTAATACATTCATAGAAGAACCAGTGTCGACTAACACATGTGCTAAGGTAGTCCCTTTGCACTCGATAGAAACATGTAAAGCTTTGTTGTGATTCTTCCTGAGAGGTGTTAAGTCAGCATCTGAAAACCCCAAGCCATTATCAGCTGTCAGGCTAGCCATGCAATTCTCAAATTGGTCTGTGGTTGTCTCATGGGGGACATGAGCTTTTTTCAGGAACTTGATTAATGTCCAAGCATGGGCATCGGAGCAAAGCAGCAATGACAACATTGAAATCTTAGAAGGGGTTTGCCCCAACTATTATACAATTTTGAAGTCGCTTCTTTTTATGATCTTTAAAATCTCGTCCATCTCGCGAGCGGAAGGTTCTTCATTAGTTACGTCCTTGGAGGGTACTTCAATCACGTCAGGCTCAACAACCTTCCCTTTCCCTCTGGTATCAGTATTCGGTTTGGCGGTAGTAATGCGGATGGGCGTCTTTGTGATAACGGGTGGTGAGATATTGGGTGAGAATATTCTCCCAGCTCTAGTTATTTTACTTGAACCATCTATGTTGCTGACATCGTCATCTTTTTCTTCCTCGATCCAGGCATCTTGTTTAATCCCATGATAGAACACTTCAGCACCGTAATTCCATGGTACTGCTTTATTTGAAGAATAAAGAATCGGTCCAGGATTGGTAATTGTTAAGGGAGCAACAATGGGTTCATTTGAAATCCTAATAGGACCTTTGGAGGTGATCCTACGAGGTTTGTTGGAGATAGTAATAATGGATAGGTCTTCACATTTGTTCATTAAACTCTTGGCAGGTGGAGTCTTTTCAAACAGAATTTCATGGCTATCCATCAGGCGTTGTATGCCTTTTTTCAGCCCTTCACATCCATTGAGTTGTTTTGTACAGCACACACATTTTTCTTCACAGCCAGGGAAGATCCCAACTTTCAACAGATTTTTCTTGATTACATTCAGCGGAGTAGTCAATTCTTTAACAGAGGCAACAAAAATTATATCTTCGACAACATTAACACCTTTGTCATGCTTCGACATTGGAGCGGTAATTACATTTGGCGTTGGAGGAGGATCAAACTCGATAGTCTTGTTGTCAATTAAATCCTGGATCTTGTTCTTCAAGGCCCATCACTAGTCAGTCTCGTGCTCGGGGCTGTTTGAATGGTAAGCACACTTTACGTTCGGATTATACTTAGGTGACGAGGTATCAGGGTTGGCGGGAGGGTCGCGCAATGTCACTAAATTAGCCTTGAGCAAATGTTGAAGGGCTTGAGACAGTGACATGCCTAACCTTGTAAATTGTCTTCTTGGAGTTTCAAAATGTTGATGATTTGCAGATGGTCTTAGAGTGGGAGTTGGGTTGGAGATTCTGACAGCATTGACAGACGGGTGATCATTATTCTTGGTATGGGCCCATACGCATCATTAACTTACTTCTTTGCAGCAAAAGGTTTCTTGATAAGATTGGTGGTGGAGGTAGATGCCACAGAGATCTTCCCACTTTTAATGCCACTTTCAACTCTTTCACCGGTTAAGATTAATTCGGTGAAACCAGAAGAAGAGCAGCCAACCAACAGATTAAAGAAAGGACCAGATAAAGTGCCCATGAACATGTCGATGTGTTCTCTATCGGTCAAGGGAGGTTGGACCCTACTAGCAAGGTCTCTTCACTTTTGCGCATATTCCTTAAATCCTTCATTCTTTCCCATAGTCATATCTTGCAATTGAACCCTCGTTGGCGCTAAGTCGGCGTTGTACTGATACTGATGGTAGAAGGCAGTAGCTAAATCCTCCCAAGTGTTGATACTAGAACTATCTAACTGATAAAACCATTCAAGTTGTGTTCCAGCCAAGCTTTCTTGGAAAAAGTGAACCCATAACTTCTTATCGGCAGTGTGCGGATGTATATTGCGCACATAAGACTTCAAATGGAGTTTTGGACAAGAAGCCCCATCGTACTTGGCAAAGATTGGTATTTTGAATTTGTGGGGAATGACTACCCCAGAGATCAAACACAAATCATCAAAATCTAAACCAGGAACAACTTGGATTTCAACAGCTTTCAATCTGTCCTCTAATTGCTTGTATTTGATATCAGCGGGTGGATACTGCTCGTTGAAATAATCATCATTAGATTCTTGATCATTAACACATTTAGCTTGAGTACTCTTAACCTCACTGACCTGGTTCTCGTCCTCTTCAGATGAGTCTCCTCCCACTGGGATTTGACGGATTGTCTCCTTGAACCTTCTACCCATGTTGAGTAGAGCTTTCTTCTTTGGGTTCTTCTTAACGGACAGCAGAGCCATCATATCTTGTTGCCCCTTGGCTATGGCTAGTAGGTTCTCCTGAAACTGAGAATTCTGGGTTTGGAGATCCTTCATAGTTTGCTCTAGATCCATCTTGCTGAAATAAACAACAGAAAGATAAGGAAACTTGTTATGCAAAAACCTGTCATGTTATGATGCATGGAATATGTATATGCAAATGATTTCAAGGATTAATGAAATTTAAATTTGTATAGACAAAAGAATGAACAAACTTTAATTCTCATTAGACAAAACAAGAAATATTACACCATGCCTCTTGGGCTCACAAAAAAACTTTCTAAGATAAAAAGACCGAACGCATCCTCATTGGCGCGAGATAAGCGTTCACATTTTTCTCTTCTTGTAGCTGCTTCATAAGCTCCAAGACTCTCTTCTCACTAGCATAAAACTGAGCCTCGAAAGTATATCATTCTTCTTTCAGCTGGATCCAACCCTTTTGTAAGTCTTCGAGAGAGGTAGGAATGTGGGGATGGAGGATAATGTAGGGAATATCTCCTTCGACCACAAGCTCCACGATGATTGGTAAAATGGAAGGATAAGGCATCACAAGTTTCTAAGCACGAGCCCGTACCCATTTAAGGTAAGGCTCGAGGGGAATGGAATTCTTGTGTCCTAGTGTCTTGCTATCCACCTTGTTCAACCTCCTCCAAGCTCGGACAAACCTCTGGCGGTAACCGTGATCGTCATTCTCGTAGTTAAATACCACTCCTTGGATAAGCATCTCGTGGGGACCATCCCTCCGAGCATAAAAAAATTGTCGTAGGGCTAAGCTGGGGTTATAAGTGATACCTCCTCTAATGCCAAGAAAAGGGACATTAGGGAATTCTCCATAACAGTCAAAGATAGTAACATTCTCCAAAGAGCGGGAACACCAATGAATATCTGAATGTCTGAGCGTCATCAACCTATGGGACCACTTTGAACCTTGCTCGTTCTTCAATACAGATTGGGGAAGATGCGAAATAAACCATCTTGATAAGAGAGGAGTACAACACATAAAGATACCTCTTTTCCTCATTGTGCGAGTGTGAAAGGAATGTAGGATGTCCCCTAGCAAAGTAGGCACCGGGTTACGAGACATGAAGATTTTGACGACGTTCACATCTATGAGTTGGTCAAGATTTGGAAACAAAACCATACCATAGATGAGGAGAGCCACAATTTCCTCAAAGGCTTACAAATCCAAAGAGTTCCAACAATTTTGGGATTTCTCAAACAAGAACTTTTCTAGGAAACCTTTGACACCACTCGTTGTTTCTCAATTGGTTGTGATATCAGATGGTTGCAAGTGTAGAGCTTGAGCAATCACTTATGGTTTTGGATCTCTTTCCATACCGTTGAAAGGTAGTTGATTGAGAATGGGAATCCTTAAGAGTTAGGAGAATTCTTCCAAAGTTGGCACAAGTTGATAATCGGGAAATGTGAAGCAATGGTGTAGAGGATCAAAGAATTGGAAGAGCACCTTCATCAAATCTTCGTCAGTTTTGGAGGTAACCAAATTTATTAGGCGACCATGTCTTTCGGTAAATGGAGAATTTTCAGGAATTCTTGAAGCTAGCTCTTTGAGTTGAGGAGGGATCCTTACAACATTGACTTGAATGGTTTTCCTGCGAATAGAATCCATGTCCTACAAAATAGAACAAAGATAAATCCCAAAAATCCTTGAAATGGTTAGTGAGTATGAGTATGATGTTATGATGTTGATGATGTTATGTACAAGTATATATACACACAAAGCAAACAAGTCCTTAGGTTTAGGCTTGCATGGAGTCTCATAGGTAAGTACCCTCTTGAAGTTTAGTTGGCTCAAACTTGTCCTAGTAATAGTAACTGGGTTCTAAGGAGCTCAATATCACTGGCTTGTTTCTTTGATCATTGTTTCAGCACAAGCCTCTTTAATGGTGACCTAAATATTCGAAAAAACCAAACCTCAATGAGTGTAGTATCGAGTATCTACCAACTTCGGACTGAACCAAAGCCGGTCATCTCACTACGTCCTAATGGCCAAGTTGGTCAAGTAAAGGTTCTAAAAGTTCATTAGTGCTTCATGACATCACTTAGCGGCCCCGTATTCTCCTTGACTACTCAAGGGCTACCGATACCCACAAATATGTCGCACTAACATAGCTATTTCTTAGACCGTGTCAGTATACCCTGCATAGTTTCCACAATGTATTGCTACTTACCTATAAGGTATCCCAAATCCGGGTAGAGGATTCAAACGCAAACAAAGAACCATAATGTAAAACACACAAGTCAAACAAAGAAAGCAAGTAAATATGATCTAGCCCTAAGGTAACCCCACTTTTAAATTTCCCCAGCAGAGTCGCTAGTTCTGTGATACGGTGGGAGAACTGACTTGGGTGTTTTGCATTTTATCGCAAATGTTGCGGTTAGTAAGAGTCACCACCGAATTTTCTTTTATCCAAAAGGAAAGGTGAAAAAGCACAGGAAAGACCTTTGAGATTATTTCTTGAGTTCGGGGGGTAGATTATGAAAAGGGAAGATATTAGCATCCTTTTCATCCATGGTTTTCCATGGGCTCTTAGTTACTTGCTAGATAACTTGCTTTTGTTTAAAAATGTGCTTTGTGTGGTTTTTGAAAGTATTTTGAAAAGGCGTCATCGTTTAGGAAAACTTTGTAATGATTTTCGTTCATAAGAATGTATACAAAGTGTTGATCTTTTGAAAATGTTTTCAAGTTTTGAAAAATGTTTTGAAAGTGTTTGGTGTTTGTTTTGAAGATAACAAGGATGTTTTGTTTTAAAATTGAGCAAGTAACTAGGAACTTTCTACCTACTCAAAAGTCTCTCATGTTCATTTCCCTTTTCCTTTGACATTGTTATTTTACCATTGATTTGGTAAGTAACTCTATCTTTGGATGTAAACGGGACAGGCGTTGGTCATCCTATAACCATGGTTAGCAATGTTGCAAGGTATCTTAGCATTTTTCTTTAGGGACTAAGATCATTTGAAAGGCAACATGGATAGCGTCATCGAGGGACTATGATCTTGTATTTTGCATGTTTTTGCTAAGATACCTCACATGCATAACATGGCCATTTTGTAAGGCAACCAAGTGGATTTTACCCTAGGGGTGCTTGTGTGCAAATATATTAATTTTCATGCTTGTTTTTTTCTTTAATTAGGGTTTGCTATTTGTTGGTTTTAGTATTTCCATACAAAACCCTAATCACTAACAATGAAAGCAATAAAAGTGCGGAAAAGTAAAGATTCTATGCTATTAAAATCTTTAGGGGGATGGGGTATACAAATTTACAAAGGAGGGTTGCAATAAATTAAAGTCCTAATTATCTATTACAACCATATTGAAATGTGTATAAGAAATGGAAAAATAGACTTATTTTGTTTTAAGAAAAGAGATTAGTTTACTTAAAAAAATATTTTTGATCTTTTGGTTCTAAAAGAAATAAAACAAAACATGTGAATATAAAATATTTTTGGTGTTTTTGATTAATGAAAGCTAACAATAAGACAAATAAGAGAAAAAGAGTCAGAACCAGCACATTGCTGAAACGAGAAGGAATCAGAAGTTCCGACTCTGATACGCTGCAAGATAGAAAATGTTAGTGGGAGAATGGAGGGTCACAAGTTCTGGGCCTAGATATACCAAGTTCTGAGGTTGCTGGGACCAGAGGAAAACCTACAAGCCCTGATTGTTGAGGGGGGGGGGGGGGGGGGTTCAGAGGCTGTAGTGTAGTTGGGAACCTAGAAGTTCATATATCTCTGGAAAGTCAGGAGTTATGATTGTTTGAGAGAGTGAAGTGATTATGCTGTTAGGTGAGGATATCTAGAAGTTCTGATTTAGGAATATTGTTTGACAAATAAATGGGTGAAAATGTCACTAAATAAACCTAAAAAAGATGCTTCTGGGGCTAGAACCCAGGACCCTTAGCACTAATGTCTTATGTGCACGCTTTCTACCACTGGGGTAGTTGTACATCCGGTACTAAAAGCAAAAGCATAAACATACAACATAAAGTAAGTTCTGATGATGTGCTCTACCTCTTTCTTCACGCTAATAAGAATATCTGCAACTTAGTCAAATCTCAACAGAACAGAAAACATGGACATAGCAATTATGGCAGGTGTTCATCATGGTTTCAGAAACATAAAAAATGTCAAGACTGTAAACCAGAAACAAGCGAGTATCTGCTAATCCTAGTTTCCTTAAGCAGTTTTGAACTAATGTTCTTCTTATTTAGGCAGGAAAATACATGAAACCTCAGAATATGTACAACATCAGAATTAGGATGTCTACATTGTATTTTGAACATGCAAATCTAACAATGCCTAAGTAAAATGATGAGGGTCAACAGAAGCTTACCTTGTAGTTGGAAAATGTTATGTGAGCTGAAGACTGATTCTGACTGCTTGTAATGTTCTGATCAGCTTCCTCGCGTATTCAACATGATGGAACAATCTTTGATTTGAGCTAAGGAATGGCTGGAAAATTCTGGGACAACCAAGAATAAAAGCTCTGATTTTTTTGAAATGGAAGTTGGTGGAGATGAAATTGCAGTTATAAATAGGAGTTGAGATTGTTTCTAATCTGGCCAAGAAATGTGCAAGAAAATTAGACTTTGGGCGTGAAAGGAAACAGAAGTTTAGCAGGTTTTTGTGTTTATTCTTTTAGTTTCTATTTCTTTGAAATTTCAGCAAGGTTTCCAGGCTAATTTTCAAATTCTCCTCTCTCTCTATAGCTGTAAACTGAAGCTCAATTTATAGGCAAGGATTTAGTAGCTTAGAGAAGTCATAAGTACAACCATCATACAATACAATTTGACTTGTTCTTGAAGCAAGTTTAAACAAATAAGATTCAACACACAAAGTAAGGTGGTTAGCAGCTTTTAGCCGTGCCTAAACTGGATTTGTAAGCCTGAATTAAGGAAAAGTACTCCCAGAGGAAAAAGCAAAGCAAGGGTTCAGCATAAGCGTGTACAAAAGTTTGCTTTTGAAGGACAACAATGGTACGTCTATCTCACACGTGGGGAAATCCTTTGGATAAAAACTCAAAAGTAGTTGTGAGCATTAAATGATGATGAGATTTATCATACCAGAAATTCTGCGCTATGAGATTGTGCATCATAGCTTAGATCTGGGCCAAAAGTTCATCATCAACGCAACTTAGAATAAACATCCAACTTCTGATCCTTTAATCTTTTCACTCCAGCATGTTCTGAAGAAGTTCTCAGACTTTTCTGAAAGTTTGTAACACGCTTTGTAGACTTTCTTTGAATTACTTTTTCAAACTCTGGTTGAACCTTCGTGAAAACTTGCCCAGAAGTTCTAACCAAACTCTGTCTTGAAAATATCCAGAATTTGCTGAGTGTCTCAGTTTCATGGGCGTGTTTTTGAACATTTATAACTTGAAATTCCAACATTTCCAGGGGAAATTTTGTTCTGCAATATTTTAGGTCTTATTGAGATCTAAGACTCTTGTGTTAGAAATTCTTCCAGAATCAGCTTGCATTATGGTGATAATTTGATCAGAAGTTCTGAGCTTGTCATGTTTCTTAAACACTTAGAAAAATTCTAAGTATTTTAGAATTTTGACTTTTGAATTTCTTGATGAAACAAACTTCATACTTCAACATGTCTTGATTAAATATGATTCTTTAAACTTGATTTTAATCAAAAGTCAAAGTTTGACTTTTCGGTGTGCAAATGACCATTTTTCCCTTGTACCAATTCCCAACCTAAATTGATGTATCAGTGCTGCAAACTTGACGTCATAGAATATTTTGTGAGGGAATCCTTGATAAATGAGAGGGAAAATTTTGGGGTACAACAGGTGGCATCTATAAGCCCATCTCCGACAACTCTCCAAATGGCATCTTTAAACCCATTCCCTACACAATCAACCACCACATCATCGAGTACAAATTTCTTGGCATTCTAGTGTTCAATCATCTTCCACCTTCAAGTCACGAATGGCAGGCTCGCCAATCTAACTCTTCAGGTTTAAGAAGATTGAACAAGGGCAGCTGTTGCACCCCAAAATTTGACCTCTCATTTCTCAAGACATTTCCTCACAAGTATTTTCAAAAGATTCAAATTTGCACAAGTACAATTGGGTTTTCAAACATCAAATCAAAAAAGAGAAGGCATGCTTCGATTTCACATCCTTTGATTAGACTTTTGACCTCTTTCAATGCAAGCTTGGATTACATCCTTCAATTGAGAAATTACCCCTTTCCTGCATGCTTCGATTCACAAAGAAAGGGGGCTCTCACCATGCTAGCGTACACAAGGCAAAAGCTTCCATATGGCTAGCATTCATATTAGCACCCACGGGGCATTGGCTATCTTCATACTGGCTCTAACTGGGCAAAGTTTCCCTTTGAAAAAATTGGCTTTTGATTCACAAGGGCCGTGCCTATCTTTATACAAGCCTCGTTTGGGTATTTAGGCTTCCTGCATACATCCTTCGATTGCACCCTTTGCATCCTATATGTTTGTGTTGGTACCCATAGCAATAACCTCCTGCATGCAAGTTTCGATTGCACAATTGGCCTTACATGTTTGCTTGGTTCATAATGCAATGGTTGCCTGCATGCCTGTTTCGATTAGACATTTGATGCCTGCATGCCTGTTTCGATTAGACAAGCTTCGATTGGACAAATAACTCCCTCCATGTTTGCTTCGAATCCACCTTCATGTCTGCTTCGAATCCATCTTCAGCATTGGCCTCCTACATGAAGTACAGAGAAAGGGCTTCCTGCATGCTTGCCTTCACAAGGAAATAGGCTTCCCTTCATGCTAGTGCCTACAAATAAAATGGCTTCTTGCATGTAAGCTTCGATTGAAGCAATGACCCCTTACATGCTTGATTCACAAAGCAATATCCCCTTACCATGTTTATTTCGATTCAGGAAGCAAAGGTTTCTTTCCTGCTTATTTCAAATCACAAGGCAGGAACTTCCCTCATGCATTGGCTATCTTCATACTGGTTTCGAATGGATAATATCTCCCTTTAAAATAGCTTGCTCCGATTCCACCTTTGAAAATCTTCAACATACAATTGATGTTCCATTCGAAGGACATACTTTGGTGGCCCATTCGAAGGACCTGCAAGACATACCCGGATGTCCCATTCGAAGGACAAACTTTGGTGAACCATTCAAGGGGCACACATTTGGCTCCTTTGAAGTATGCACAAAAAGGGCCCATTCGAAAAACAAGTATTGTTGTCTAAAGAGAGGATCTGATCGAAGATTGGACCTATGAGGTCAAAACGAAAAGATGAAATATTCAAAGATGCTTGCTGCAAGTCCAAGCCTGATGCACTGGCCACAGTGCTCCAAAATTGCTGCACAATAGTCCTGTTACACTGCTCCTATATTTGCACTAATTTGGCATACAAATACCGCCCCTTGAAAGCTACAAAGACAATATACTCAATTTGTTCAAATTGTTTTGTTTTCCCTCCTAAACCTCAGCCAACTTCATCTATAAATAAGATGTCCCACAACATATCTAAGGGGCTGGACAACACATCCAGAGGCTTTTGATAGCTGGAGAAACTTTGAGTGTGTGAAAATTATCAAACACTTAACACATCCTCAAACCCAGAATCAAAAGACCATACCTTTGATTCTGTTTCTTTCGAATCCAACACTAGAAACACAACACTTGTTTCTTTTCCCTTTCGAATCCAAGAGAACTACACATGTTCTTTTCCTTCGAATCCAGAAACAACAAGCATAAACTCCACTCTTCTTGGCCTTTGAATCCAACACTAGAAACACCACCGTGGTTTCTTCCCTTTGAATCCACAAGCACCCAGGGCAGAAACTCAAGGTCCAACCCACACACCCCAGCGTGAATCAAGGTAAGTCCTCTTAACCTTAAGCTTTTCGTTTCAAAAATAACATGTAAATACCATTTGTTTGATTTTTCGTTTCTGCTCTTTTTTGTTTGTTTTTCTTGTCCAAATATATGGTAGAACTAACCTGTACATACCCCAAATGAAAGAAAAAGTTTTGTATGAAATGAAGCCTTAGGCTTTACCCCTGGCTGTTTCATAGTCCCAAACGAAAGACAAAGAGGGCATAAATGGAGGATATGCTCTCATGCTGCTTTGCAGACCCATATTGCTTCACAGTCCAAACGAAGGAGCAAGAAGGGAGAAACGAAGGGTGTCCATACTGACTTCCAGGCCCCAATCGAAAGAAGCAACCAGAAGGATGAATCGAAGGGTGCATCTCACGCTGGCTACTAGGCCCAAATCGAAAGAAGCCAGGAAGAGCAGAATCGAAGGGTGCATTCTTCCTGGATCGAAAAAACTCATTTTTCCTTCTTTTATTTTGTTTTGTCTTTACATTTTCTTGCTATTCAATATGGTTATAATAGTGTAGGATATTTATTTTCTGCATTTTTATTGCTTTATACAAATGTTAGTAATTAGGATGTATGGAAAGATAAAACCAACAAGTGGACAACCCAAAAATCAAAGATAAAAATGAATGCAATCAAACACACCATGCACACACATGCATCTCTAGGGTAATCTCACTTGTTGCCTCGGAAAATAGTCATGTCCCTCGAGTATGGGAGTTTTAGAAAAGACCCTCGATAAAAGATCGTAGTCCCTCATTATCCCTCGATGTTGCCTTCGATAAACGATATAGTCCCTAAAACGAAAATTGCTAAAACGTCTCATAGGTTTCCTTTTATGACTATACAAATGACCCACGCATGTCCCTTCACATCCAATGATGGGGCTTCTTATCAATCAATGGTAAGATAGCAACATATAAAGGAGGAGGAAAAGAACAAAGACCTTTTGAGTAGGTAGGACGCTCGTAGTTGCTTGCTTGCTCACAAATAAAAAATCATTTTAACACCAACACTTTCAATTGAAACATTTTCAAAATTCAAAGCTCTTTGTACGCATTCTTATAGAGACGAGAATCATTACAAAAGCACTTTTCAAAATCACTTTCAAAAACATCTTCCACAAACACCTCTTTGAACTATTTTCAAAACCAACACTTTGTACGCATTCTTATAGAGACGATAATCATTACAAAGATGTTTTCAAAATACTTTCAAACCCACACCACAAAGCACATTTTCAAACAAAACAACTTTCAAATGGTCTAGCAAGCAACTAAGATCCCGTAGATAACTACGGATGAAAAGGGTGCTAACACCTTCCCTTTTCATAATCTACCCCCTGAACTCAAGAAATAATCTCTAAAGGTCTTTCCTGTTCTTTTCACCCTTTCCTTATTGCATAAAAGAAAAGTCGGTGGTGACTCTTGCTATCCGCAAAAATTGCGATAAAACACAAAACAACCAAGTTAGTTCTCCCACCGTATTACACCTATGAGTGCGGACATAGTCAAAAAATACTACGCATAAAAGAGACCCACTAGGTTGACAGGCCTAGGAAAAAATAAGGGCATCCCGGTGAACCAAAAGGATTCAGGAAAAAATTAGGGATATATATATACATATATATATATACACACACACACACACACACACACACACACACATATATATATATATATATATATATATATATATATATATATATATATATATATATATATATATATATATATATATATATATATATATATATATATATATATATATATATATATATATATTGTACATCCGGCGAGTCGAAAACCTGAAAAGGCGGCTTGGGAAAAAAAGGATATCCTGATGGATTAAAAACCCGAAAGGGAGGTCCAGGAAAAATTTAGGGATTAAAGCGTATGACTATGTCCCGTTGGATCACCCATCTAATTACAACTAATTTTATTACTAGCGTCGAGTTCAAATGGTACAGATCAGTTCAATCATCTTCTTTCGACAACAAGTGATAAGATACTTGAAGACATAAGGGAAATACTAGAGTTGAAACCCGATGGGATCATTTCCACATAGGTGTTTTTCTTTGTTTATCACTTTGTACCCATTTTTTCAATTTTTATGACGATTTCCTCTTACTAGGATTTCTGTCTTCTTGTATAAAGCTGCCTTCTTATAGGCAAACTTTCAGAATCAGTATATTCCAAAATTCAAAATTGTTTCTACTTTCTCTATTTTGTTTGCAAAAACGTCCAATGATTACATTGATGAACATATGCATTTGAATATGATTACTCTTTATAAAACATATGCATGAAAACAAGATTAGCATTTACTAAAGACCCTAGGAGTTGGGGTAATGTCCAAAAGTTGTCCATAAATTCCCACAGAGCAATCTCCACGGAACTATCTCTACAGAGCTATCTGCACAAGCTCATCCCTAACAGAGATATATTCTCTAGAAAATCTAATATGCCCTCAGACAGAAATTGAGGCATCTTTCAGCAGTTCATTTGTATATCCCTGATGGATAGCTTGCATGATCATCTTCCCCAATAGGTCCCCTAGTGAATAAGGAAGTTGGATCATTTCCCCAGCATATGGTGGAAACTTCCTCAGCGCAGCCTGTGAATTTACAATCACCATCAGAGATTATTTCCTCATTGTAGTCTACAGGATTTAAGTCCCCAACAGGGTTTATTTCTCCAATATTGCAAGATCCCCGACATAATTCTCTTCTCCAACCAAATGTCATTTGACGTTGTCCTCCCCAGAAGAGCTGATACCCATATCTGAAACCTAATCATATAACACATCAATGGAATATCCATCTCTTTTATCCCCGATCAGGGTACATAAGAATCAAATCCTTCAATAGAAAAAAACGATGATCGACCGATTCTCCTTGAATGCTTATATCCTCAAGAAGAAGTCGAACATCCATAGCGGAGTGTCCTCAAATAGAAAGCAAAAATCCACAGTAAAGTCGTTCTAAACAAAAATTGAATAATTACTTTCTTCATCCCCATTAACAGTCAGGGATTTATTTTCCCCAGCTACACGTTGTTAAAAGACGCTACGGATACGCTCCAACGACATATTGCATCCATACATCATATCATAACATATGCATACGAAACACATATACTGTTCTCATTTATTTTGAGAGCATCATTACACATTACATTACATACATCATGAAATTGCATAAAACTAACTTTTCCTTTTCAGGTTAGTTCCCGAACATTGTCAACAGTTTATCACTTTTCAGATACAATCAGACATTGATTCATTCTGATAAACACGTCTTTCAAATACAATCAGTCGAAGATTCACTCTATATTCTCTTCTAGATATAATTCATATACGTTTGAGATATAGATTCATTATGATACTCATTCCAGTACATCTTCTAGATACAATTCATATATGATAAAGATATAGACTCATTCTGATACTCATTCCAATACATTGTTCGGATAAAGTCAGGTGTAGACTCATTCTAATATATTGTTCAGAAACAGTTGGGCGAAGACTCATTATGATCCCCTCATAGATACAGTCAAGACATAGACGCATTCTAGAACATTATTCAGATACAATCGATACATAAGATTCATTCTGACACTCCCTAGCACGTCTGCTAGATATAGTCGAACACAGACTTATTCTAGTATACTTTTTCAGATGGCATCTATAGGCCCATCTCTGATGGTATCCCTTCACCTTTTCTAAATGGCATCTTTAAGTCCATTCCTGATACAATCAACCCACAATGTTACTTCGTGTGCATGTGAGTGCAAATTTCTGGGCACTTAAGTGTTCAATCCTCTTCCACCTTAAGATCACGAAAGACAGGCATGCCAATCTAACTTTTCATGTTTAAGAAGATTGAACAGGGGAAACTGTTGTACCCCAAAATTTACCCTCCCATATTTGAGAAAAATTTATTCAAGATGCCTCCTCATGCTCGTGAAGGTCTCAATTGCTCAAGACTTATCAAAGATTGATCAGATGGACTCTCCTCTTAAGCAATTGACCTACAACTAGGGTTTTAATTCTCTCAAAGGAAATTGAGTTCCTAATGCCTCAAATAGACTTCATGGTTTCTAATATGTATCAAAGTATCCTCATGCCAAATTTCAAGCCTTACATCACAAGTTTGCTCAGTCAATTAGCCAGATGATTGAAAATCAACTGTATTGGACAAAAAGTCATATTTGACCAATCTACAGTCAAACTTCAATACTTTTGGTCAACATTAACATTTTATAAGTAACATTCATCATTTGAGCAAGGGTTAATCACGATTCATCAATAAAACTCAAGACTCATCAAAAGTCAAAAGTTACTAAATTAGGGTTTTCTTAAGGAGAAGTCAACTGAACTTTGACCAAGCATAACTTTCACATACTTCATCAGAAATTCCTAAACCAAAGCCTATCTTGAAGTAAATTCAATTCTCTACAACTTTGTCTCTCTAAGCTCAATGCCAAAAAAATGCTTCATTTGAGAGATATGAGCCAAAACATTACAGGTCATTTTAAAAGTCAACAAAAAGACATCTTTTGTAAAAGCAATTTACATCCATTTAAATACTTCAAATGAAAAATAACCAACAAGAAAGTTGTAGGAGACATCTTGAGGTTTCCAAAATGTCTAAGATCATCTTCATATGACAAAAATTTAGAGAGTTATGATTGGTGCAAGTTGAGCAATTTTGAGAAAATGCATGAAGTTCAAATTGAGAAAACTTGAATTTTTGGGCTAATGGGCCTAAATTTTTAGGTTCAAACATGTTCATGACCTCATATTAGACCTCTAAATCCATTAATATATTTTGTGATTTTTATTTCTTTTTATTTTGATTTTATTCAATTAAATTCAAAATAAATCAAATAAAATATAAAACTAATGGATTAAGGCACAAGGCTTTTGTTTTGAAGACCAAAAAGCTTATGACAACTTGCCAAAATGGGTGAGGATGATTGGCACAAGATTGAGCCTAAAAGAGAAACTTTTCATGCAAAATTCAAATCAAATATTATACCATGAACTACAAAGATTCATCCTACTTTTGTTGACCTAATTCTTCCATTATAAATACAAGAAGCATTCAATAAGCTAAGAACACACGTGCTTCCTCTCAAGAAGAACCCTAAAATCTCAAATTTTCTCAAAACTAGGTCAAAGTCAAAACCAAAGATCCAACCACTTTTAGTCTGGGCCATCTGTGATACGCTGGGAAAACTGACTTGAGGTTTTGCGTTTTATCGCAAATATTGCGGTTAGCAAGAGTCGCCACCGACTTTTCTTTTATCCAAAAAGGAAAGGTGAAAAAGCACAGGAAAGACCTTTGAGATTGTTTCTTGAGTTCGGGGGGTAGATTATGAAAAGGGAAGGTATTAGCACCCTTTTCATCCATGGTTATCCATAGGCTCTTAGTTACTTGCTAGATCACTTTCTTTTTGTTTGAAATTGTGTTTTGTGTGGTTTTGAAAGTATTTTGTAAAGAGACCATTGTTTTAGGCAATCTTTGTAATGATTCTCGTTCATAAGAATGTATACAAAGATGTTGATCTTTTTGAAAATGTTTTCAATTTTGTAAGATGTTTGGAAATATGTGTGTTTGTTTTGAAAATAACAATGATGTTTGTTTTGAAATGGAGCAAGTAACTAAAAGTAATCTACCTACTCAAATGTCTTTCTTTTTCATTTTCTTTTTTCTTTGATATTGTTGTCTTACCATTGATTTGGTAAGCAACCCTATCTTTGGATGTAAACGGGACGGACGTGGGTCATCGTATAGCTATGATTAGCAATTTTGCAAAGTATATTAGCATTTTTTAGGGACTAAGATCATTTTTGTAAGGCAACTTTAGATAGCGTCATCGAGGGACTATGGTTTTGTATTTGTTTGTTTTTTCTAAGACACTTTACATGCGTAATATGGCCATTTTTGTATAAGGCAACCAAGTGGGATAACCCTAGGGGTGTTTTGTGTGCAAGTGTGTCATTTTCATGCTTAATTTTGTCTTGGATTAGGATTTTCTATTTGATTGGTTTTATCTTGCCATACAAACCCTAGTTACTAGCATATTATATAAAAGCGATAAATTGCGAAATTTAAATGTCCTACGCTATTACAACATTTGTGGGAGGGGGGGGGGGGGGGGTATACAATTTATGAATGGAAATTGCAATAATATAAACCTAATTAGTCTATTACAACCAAATTGAATATGTACAAATATTGGAATAAATAATATATAAGATGAATTAAATATGCAAAGGTATGCAAATGCAAAGAAGATATTTGTTTGGTTTTTTATATGAAAAAAAGTTTAACCTAAACCTAATAAATAAATCAAGATTAACTTAAATCAAATAAGAAAAGAAATTATTTTAGAAAAGATTTTTTTGAATAAACCCTAATTCTATTTGATTAAAAGGAAATAAATTTCTTTAAGAAAAAGTAAGTATTTTTGTATTTTTTATCTTGAAAATAATACATGGCATTATGAGGCATTTTGGTCCTTTTATATTAAAATAAATATTTAATGGGTATAAAGAAAAAATAAATATTAAACTAGTTCTAATTTAATTTACAAATTTAATTAATAAAAATGGATAATATATATAACTAAATAAAATATTTTTGTGAGAAAAATAAAATAAAATAAGCTAAAATATAAATCTATCATTTTTATATTTTTTAGGATTTTTAATATTAAGAAAAATATATTTAAGAAAATAAAAACAAAATAAATAAATAAATGATAATGGGCCAATGAAGTATACAAGTAGACAGGGGGGTAAAACGTTAGAAAAAACAAAAAGGCCCATGCGCTGCAAGCTAACAAAAAAATGGAAAAAAGTGAGAAAAATTGCAAAAGGCAGGCGCTAAGGCTCGAACCCGTGACCTATAGCATTTTTGCATGCGGCCTTACCACTGGGGTGGCTGTACATCCGTTTATAGAAACACAAACATAAATATATATATTAGAAAACGCCCCCTGAAGGCAACTTCATCTTCAACCTTGAGCCATCGCCGGACCACCTGTATCTTCTTCATTTCTCCATAAAAATGGAAAGTTTAAACATGAAAATTATGGTGTTTCTTCCCACGAGTTCAACCATATAATTTATGTAAACTAACAGTCAAAGATCAAAGCTAATTTTACTTGCCCTGATTTGAAACCTAATTTTTACAGAAATTTCAAATCCAAAATTCTCTATGCACAGTTAATATAAATGAAATATATGAACATGGTTAGCTTTAGAGCAAGGATATCTACATTTTTCTTTCACAAATCAGGACCAAAGGATACTTGTATAAAGAGATAGAAGTTTGAGTTTTTACCTCTTTCAGCTGAGATCGTGAATGGAGTTTGAGCAAGTTTTGAGAAGACCTGAGGATCTGTTTAGCTTGCCTGGACCTCCCTGAGTGTATTCCAATCCTTACTTTTTCTTGAAAGTCCCTGAATCTCCCTACTCAAGTTAACCTGCAAGCTTGATGTTTGAAAATGGTGGATGGAGGAGGAGGAGTTACAGTGAGGGAACAGGGGTCTGGATCACTTAGGTGTGATGTATATTAAGTGTTTAGATGGTTAAAACTCAAAACGCGCGAGTGGATTTGTAGATGGCTGAGTAAGATTCAAAATTGTCAAGCTATGGAAGATTTTCAATGGCAAAGTGTTTGGGAGTATTTCTGAGTCTTAGCATTCATGTGTTAGGTTGCAAGACACTTGTGTATAAGTATGGAAGAGGTTAGACATCAAGCTTTCTCAAGATTTCTGAGTTATAGCCTTTTGGCTCTATTACTTGCTTTTGAAGAAAAGCGAGGAGACAAGTCCCTAAGTGTTGTACAAGCATGGTCTAGTTTTTGAGAGGCCTTAGACAAGTTGCTTTTGGTTTTTACTTTGCTTGTGTGCATAGAAAACAATTGAGAGGCTCAAGAAGTTGACAAAGGAAAAAGTTGTGCTTTATCAAAATGGAAATGGCACCTTTGTACCATAAATAGAATTATAGCTTGGATAAAGGCTCTAATGCTTGGATTAAAGCTCTATCAGTTGTGAAAACATTTAACTATGGAGTGAGAAACAAGTTTGAGTCCTGAAAAGAAAATATTATGCAGCCTAGGCTTGGATTTGAATTTTTGTTCATCATGAAATGTCTTGAAAACAAAGTGATAAATTGCTAACTTCATCTCTTCGAATATCCCTGCTCAGGGATGATCTCAAGGATTTATTGGAAATTTTGGAAAGCTTTCAATGTGCTATACAACCTATATTTGAATTTCTTTTGAAAATTCCCTTTGGAACTATGTGAAAAATTTCCATGAAGTTAGGTCAAAAATCTGCCTAACTAGGGCAAAATTTCACTAAGTTATTTTAGTTCATGAGCATGTATTCACAAAATTATATCTTGAGACCCAAGCATTTTTAGGAGAAATTGAGTGAAGAAAATTTGCATATTTCATGGATATCTACAACTTTCATGTTGGAATTTTCCTTTGAATCATCTTGCATCATGGTGAAAATTTGGAATTTTTTTTATTAATAACCATGTATTAAAAAAATATTTCGCAAATAACCGGGTTTCGGAAAAAATTACGCAAATAACCATGTTTGAGATGGCTCCATAAAGGAGGAGCCAAGTCATTTGGCGCATGCACCTAGGGTTTTGCCCTAGGCGCCATCTCACTTGGCGCCTCCATTGGCTTTTAGCCAAGTGAGATGGCGCATGCTCCTTAAAAAGGAGAGGAGGCGCCATCTCACTTGGCGCCTAGGGCAAAACTAGGGTTTTTTGCTGTTTTATAAATAATTCGTCCGTTTCTTTGAAATTTCTCACACTTTCTCGCACTGTATTTTTATTTTGTACTCCCTTATTTACGTAATGACGTCGCCTATGATTTTTAGCAGAGATGGTTACGTTATATTCTCCGCCACGAAACCCGCGATGAAAATGAAATTCTGGCACATTCACTCCATGGAGCGTCTGAAGCGGGAGTTGATGCGGTGGCTAGATGGAGACATCGCCGAGGGGGAAAAATTCGAAGGATCCAGCGAAAACGAACAACAACCTCGCATGCGACAGGAAGACCTAATGTGTGGTTGGAGGAAGTCAAAACAGACAGTGATGTAATGCTGATGATGCATGGGTCAGATGAAATTGTGTTAACAGTTGTAATTTCCTAGATCGCACCATTGAGAAGCTAAAATGAAAAGCTTGAAACCTGCCCCAATCGCACCATTGAGAAGGTAAAATGACCCTGTATTCTTGTCTTGCCAGGCCTTCATTGTGGTCAATTGTCTCTTTCACAATGAAGTTGTGGCTATGGCGGTCAAACCGTGTAACCATGTGAGTGTTGGCTTTAGCACTTTCAGCCTTAATGTATTTCATACAGCTTTCACTCCATAGTTGTCCTGATTGCAAGACCGCATACCACATTTCACCTCTTTTGGCAAATAACGCAGCCATCCTAAAATACGTGGATTTCACCAAGGCAGTGATGGGGAGGTTTCGTATGCCCTTGAATACCCCATTCATTGATTCAATCAGATTTGTTGTCATATGCCCCCATCTTTGGCCATTGTCGTATGACCTAGTCCACTTTTCGACCGGTATATTGTCGATCCACGTACCGGCTTCTGGGTTAGACAAACGGATCTCGTTGCGGTAATATTTGAATGTGGGCTGTGTCAGTGCGTATCCCGCATTCATCACCGCTTTCCTCAATGTTTTGTCCTTGACCTCCCTCGAGAAATTCTGGACGATATGCCTGACGCAATAGACATGCGTAGAAGGAGGGTCATGCCAACCATTTGCCGGATTATTATAGGCACTTTCAATGGAGGCATGTCTGTCCGAGATCAAACAGAGATCTGGTTGAGGAGCCACGTGTGTACGAAGATTTTTCAGGAAAAAGCTCCAAACACCACCGGTCTCCCCCTCGACAAGGGCAAACGCAACGGGGAAAATGTTATTGTTGCCATCTTGTGCAACTGCCATCAAAAGCGTGCCTTTGTACTTCCCATACAACCAAGTCCCGTCTATTTGTAGAATTGGTTTGCATGATGCAAACCCTGCGATGCATGGTTGAAAAGCCCAAAAGACGCGACTGAATATTCCGTTGCCATGTAGTAGACTACCATCTTGAGCGTACGCTGGCAATGTTTCCAGAACATAAACACTACCTGGAGAATATGTCTTGAGTGCATTTAGGTAGCGGGGAAGTTCTCGGTATGACTCCTCCCAGTTTCCGTACACCCTTTCAATCGCCTTAGTTTTTGCTAACCACGCCTTACGGTAAGACGGAGTGTAGTTAAAAACCGTGGTGATGTGGGAGATGATTGTTTTCACCTTCAAAGAAGGGTCGTTGCTGACCAAGGGTAGGATTTCTTGACATATTAGATCATGGTTGAGTTTTCGGTGGTCTTGTGATTGAGTGGAACTTACACAAGTATGGGTAGTCATGGAACCTATGACCCAGCAGTCACCCCTTAGTCTGTATGAAGCGGTCAGCTTGAACATGCAGTCAGGGTGGACACACTTGATCTTGTACCTTTCCGGGTTTACACGATCCACCTTATAATCAACCGAGTTGAGCATGTGAAATTTTTTGATGGCCCTTATGCATTCCTCTCTATTACGAAACTTGTCCTTCTCTTTTAAATTTTCATCTGATTGCATATACGGTTGGAAAAACAAGTCCGTAGAAGGTTCATCTCCGCCCATGTTGAAGTTTGTCATGTGCGTAGGTGGTGTGTAGATTTTGTCGGTAGGAATACTTGGGATGCCATCATCGTCAGAATCGTCGTTCACCATTTCATCGAACTCTAACTCGTTATCTTCTTCCTCATCATCAACTGCATCCACCTCATCTTGCTCATTCTCCAAAGGATCAACCTCCTGTGTCACCGGAGGCTCTACCTCCTGTGTCACCGGAGGCTCTTGAAACAGAACGTACAACTCAATAGAGTCGTTTCCAGAATAGACATGGCTGGAAATCATGTTCTGGAAATCCTCGTCATCTTGAATTGCAACCTTATAAAATATGACTTGGTTGTTTCCAAAAAATACTGGACTCTGATAAAATATTTGGGATACCGGGCCTCGTTCAAGTTTGGCCTCCAATCTTTTCTTAAAGTAGGTGAAATTTGCTTTCCCGTTTAAGAGAAATCGGACATTGTCGGTGTTTCTAAACAAAAACCCAACTGTGGGACACATGTATGTCTCACCGTTGAAATGTGCTTTGACAACAAATTGTGGTGAAGAGGCCATTGTGTAGAATTGTTTTAGGTATGAAGGTGGGAATGTTTTGGGTTTATTGATTATATGAAGGTAAGAATGCTGGAATGTTTGAAGGTTAGATGACTGATTCGAAGGTTGGAAAATTTTACAGTTTAAGTGAATGAATGTTATGTTCAACCTAAGGCAAAATATTTCAATTAAGTAAGTGATGCAACCCCCCAAGGCTGCCAATAATATTACATGCATGGGCTTATGCTGCCACCTAGCCGGGCCCTATTCTTCACACATAAAAGTTTTGTCTAAGCCTGCCACCCATCAGCTCCAATGGCCTTGCATGCAACAGAGAAAGGAATCCCAAAGGCTGTCACGTAGCCTGAGACAATGCTGTAAAATGTGACACCTCTTATTCGCCAAATGGGGTGGCGACAACATCCATTTTTGTACTATTTCGCCAAGTGAGATGGCGCCTCCCTTACTGTCCAATCGTGATACATGCATGGGCTTATGCTGCCACCTAGCCTGGCCCTATTTTACACACATAAATGTTTTGTCTAAGCCTGCCACCCATCAGCTCCAATGGCCTTGCATGCAACAGAGAAAGGAATCCCAAAGGCTGTCACGTAGCCTGAGACAATGCTGTAAAACGTGACACCTCTTATTCGCCAAATGGGGGTGGCGACAACATCCATTTTTGTACTATTTCGCCAAGTGAGATGGAGCCTCCCTTACTGTCCAATCGTGATACATGCATGGGCTTATGCTGCCACCTAGCCTGGCCCTATTTTACACACATAAATGTTTTGTCTAAGCCTGCCACCCATCAGCTCCAATGGCCTTGCATGCAACAGAGAAAGGAATCCCAAAGGCTGTCACGTAGCCTGAGTCAATGCTGTAAAACGTGACACCTCTTATTCGCCAAATGGGGTGGCGACAACATCCATTTTTGTACTATTTCGCCAAGTGAGATGGCGCCTCCCCTGTTTTCCTTACTCAAGGTAACATGCGACACACCGATCAATATATGTCGTGGTACAGGTCGGTTAGTAACCCAGATATGCACGTGTCTCATCCGAGGTACTTGGTTGACCCACGCACACAATGGGCACAACCCTCGATTCCCCACCAACAAACCCAAAATCCATCAACCTCAAACCCACCCCCAAGAAGAAACAGACCAACAAACACACAACCACATTCCCCACCACAACACAACTACAACCAAATGCCGTACTACCAACCACAATCACCGCCAAACTACCAATACCCAGATATGCCTCAAACCCAACCACAATACCAACCCCAATACCAGCAAACCCACATACCCCATACACAATTTCAGTCTTCCACATATCCCAATATGGGGCCCTCAACATCCAGCCTTAGCCCTGATATGGGAATGTCAGAAGATTACGACCAACCCGACCAAACCTACCATCAACCACCATATCACCAAACAACCCAACAACCACAGTACCAAACACCCCAAGATCCATTTCCTTTCTACCCCCCATACTCAGACGACCAATGCTACCGACCAACCATGGAACCCCACCCACCGCCAACACGACCAAACTTCGAGGGCATGGGTAACCGACTGTACCAGAGCGGATCTTCGAGATATGGAGATCTTACTGATTTTATGGATTCGGATCGCATTGACTTCGTTGGGCCATCGACCTTGCCGCAACAGGAAACGAGACGGCACCCAGCAAGAGAAAGGCGAGGACGGGGATGCGGAACTGGGGGTCATTACCGGGTTCCTGGGGATCATTGATGTATCTTTTTTTTTTCAGTATTTTTTGTATCTATTTTTTTACTGTTATTTAAATGTAAAACAGTTGAATGTAATTATTTTTTTTCAAATAAAAAATCAATTTTGGTTATCTCTGTCTAATACGCAACGCGCAGGAAAGGAAAAAAAAAATTTTTTTTTTGACCTAATTTTGCACATAGGCGCCATCTCATTTGGCTTAGGGCTTGCCATTTGCCCTTAGGCGCCAAATGAGATGGCGCCTCCCTTATAAAAATAGGAGGATGCGCCAAATGAGATGGCTCCTCCTTTATGGAGCCATCTCAAACATGGTTATTTGCGTAATTTTTTCCGAAACCCGGTTATTCGCGAAATATTTTTTTAATACTTGGTTATTAATAAAAAAAATTCGAAAATTTGGCTCAAAGTTGAGAAAAAATAAGAAATTTTCTATACTTAGAAAAATTTCTAAGTTAAAAAATTTCAACTTTTCAAAACAAAATCTTAAATCCTTGATCTATTGATGAAAAAGTTTCACATTTTGACATGTTTTGATGAATTGTGATCTTTGACACTTGATTTTGACCAAAAAGTCAAAGTTTGACTTTTTAGTGTACAGTTGACTTTTGATCAGTTGACTGAAAAATTCATCTGTCAATCCAATGGATTTGTAATTTTTTGAACTATGCCATTAGGTCAAAATGATGCAATTGGACTCTTGAGATTATGCCTTAAACCAATTGACCATTTTCTAGGTCAAAAATCAGAAATTGCTCCTTCTCAATCAAAACCCTAATTTTGACCATTTTGCCCTTTTGAAGATTTGATCAAATTTCTTGAGGAATTATGGTCCAAACTTGATCAAATGATACACATGAGTCAAAGATGTTGATGTGGATAAAAAATTATGAAGTTTGACTGTAAATTGGCCATGGTTGACTTTTCCCCCAATACGGTTGATTTTTAGGTCAACTGTCCAATTGACTGATCAAAAGTGTGATTCAAAGCTTGAAACTTGACATGAGTAATTAGGGGTCCATAATTATCCTTTAAAGTCATATGAAGCATTGGTAGTCCAAAAATCCTTGTGCAAACTCAAACCCTAATTTTGGTCATCAGTGCACGAGGAGATGTCTTGAGCTGGTCAAACCCTAATCCAGTCTTGAGTCAAAGAGATCTTGTGAGAAAATTCTTGATAAGTGAGAGGGAAAATTTTGGGGTACAACAACTTCCCCTGTTCAATCTTCTTAAACCTGAAGAGTTAGACTGGCGAGTTTTGCCATTCGTGACTCGAAGGTGGAAGATGATTGGACACTAGAGTGCCCAGAAATTTGCACTCGGCGATGTGATGGTAGAAGGAATGGGCTTATAGATTCGATTTGGAGAGGTGATAGAAAATTGTAGGAGATGGGCTTGCAGTGATTGTTGAATTTTAATTTGTAAGCTGAAGGAATGAGTATCATAATGGCGCCCGTGTCTGGAGCGTATCTGAACTGTATCTGAATAGTTGAATCTGAATGAGTATCAGAATGGCATCCGTATCTGGAACGTATTTGTACTGTATCTGAACTGTAACTGAAAGTTGAGTCTGAATGAGTATTAGAATGTCGTTTGTGTCTAGAGCGTATTTGAACTGTATCTGAAAGAGGTTATGAATGAGTATCAGAATGGCATCCGTGTCTGGAGGGTATCTGCATTGTATCCGAAAGTTGAATATGAATGAGTATCAGAATGGCGTCCGTGTTTGGAGCGTATCTTCACTGTATCTGAAAGAGGTTCTGAATGAGTATCAGAATAGCGTCCATGTCTAGAGCGTGTCTGCACTGTATCTGAAAGTTGAATTTGAATGAGCATCAGAATGGCGTCCGTGTCTGGAGCGTATCTGCACTGTATCTAAAAGAGGTTCTGAATGAGTATCAGAATAGCGTCCGTGTCTGAAGCATATCTGCATTGTATCTGAAAGTTGAATCTGAATGAGCATCAGAATGGCTTCTGTGTCTAGAGCGTATCTGAATTGTATCAGGTTTTGAATATTGTTAATGGTAGCTGTTAATCTTATCCTGAAAAGAGTAAAATGTTAGCTAAAATGCAAAGTCATGTTGCATGAAATGTATGATGTGATGCATTTGCTTTATCAATGTTTATGATATAAGGATGCAATGTATGTGTATGTGAGTTGATTTGATGTATTATTGTTGGGTTGAGGAAAATAAATCCCTGAATATTGCTGAGGATGTGTAAGCCTTCATGTCTTAAAGCTGAAATATTGGTGAATTTCTACCGAGAGAAATAAACTCTGTTGTAAGGGCAATGCCATGTGCTGTTTGTAAAATCTTATTGGGGAATCCTGAGAAATTTGACGACTTATACTGGGGATCAATAATTTGAAACTTTGCTCCGCTGGGGATTTAAACGACGTACTACAGGGGATTACCTATGGAACAACCTAGAGATATTTTCCTATCCTTTCAACCTATCAGTAATTGCCTCTTTTCATTTCGTTTATTTGTAAACAATAATTATGTTCAAATTCATATGTTCAATAATGAATCATTGGACGTTTTTGTAAACAAAACAAGCGTAAAGAAAAGACAAATAGTTTTTTCACTTTCAAAGGAATATTTTGTATTGACTTTTTTTGTACCCCAAAATTTTCCCTCTCATTTATCAAGACTTTTCTCACAAGATCTCTTTTACTCAAGACTGGACTAGGGTTATATCAGCTCAAGACATCTCATCATGCATTGATCACCCAAAATTAGGGTTTGAGTTTACACAAGTATTTTTGGACTATCAATGCTTCATATGACTTTCAAACATCATTATGGACCCTAAGATCACTCATGACAAGTTTCAAGCCTTGAACCATATTTTTGATCAGTCAATTGGACAGTTGACCTAAAAATCAGTTGTATTGGGGAAAAAGTCAACCATGGCCAATTTACAGTTAAACTTCTTAATTTTTTATCCACATCAACATTCTAGACTCATGTCTATCATTTGATCAAGTTTGGACCATAATTCCTCAAGAAATTTGATCAAATCACCAAAAGGGCAAAATGGTCAAAATTAGGGTTTTGACTGAGGAAGGGTGTTGTACCCAAAATTTTCCCTCTCATTTTATCAAGATTTCCCCTTACAAAACTCT
Source organism: Vicia faba (assembly GCA_948472305.1). Lineage (NCBI taxonomy): Eukaryota > Viridiplantae > Streptophyta > Magnoliopsida > Fabales > Fabaceae > Vicia > Vicia faba. The sequence goes on along the minus strand of OX451738.1, from coordinate 279,060,367 downwards.
TTGGACTCCAGACAGGATTAGGGTTTGCCCTGCTCAAGACATCTCCTTGCACTATTGACCTGAAATTAGGGTTTGAGTTTGCACAAGGATTTTTGGACTTTCAATGCCCCATGTGACTTTCATACTTCATGTTGGACCTCTAAGATTTCTCATACCAAGTTTCAAGCTTTGAATCAACTTTTGCCCAGTCAATTGGACAGTTAACCTAGAAATCAACTATATTGGGGGAAAAGTCAACTGTGGCCAATTTACAGTCAAACCTCATAATTTTTTATCCACATCAACATTATAGACTCATATGAACCATTTGATCAATTTTGGACCACAACTTCTCAAGAAATTTGATCAGATCATCAAAAGGGCAAAATGGTCATTTTTAGGGTTTTGACTGCAGAAGGGCAATTTCTGATTTTTTTTACCTAGCCAATGGCAAATTGGGTTCAAGCATAGTTTCAAGGACTCAATGGAATCATCTTGACCTAATCACAAGGTTCAAAAGATCTCAAAAGCATTGGATTGACAGATGAATTTTCCAGTCAACTGATCAAAAATCAACTATACACTGAAAAGTCAAACTTTGACTTTTTGGTCAAAATCAAGTGCCAATGGTCATTTTTCATCAAGATGTGTCAAAACATGAAACTTGTTCACCAAGGAACCTAATTTTTAAAATTAGGGGTTTAAAATGGAAATTTTTCATAACTTAGAAATTTTCCAAGTTATGAAAATTTCTTATTTTCTCCCAACTTTTCCTAACTTTTTCACCATGATGCAATTGGAATCAAACAAAACTTCCAACATGAAAGTTGTATTACTCCACAAAGTATACAACTTTTATTCACAAAGTTTTCCAAAAAGATTCTTGGATCTCAAGTTATTATTTTGTGAACACGGGTCCATGAAACTTTTAACTTAGTGAAATTTTGCCCTAGTTTAGGCAGGATTTTGACCTATCTTCATGGCAATTTTTCACATAGTTCCAAGTGAAATATCAAAATTCATTTCAAATATGGATTGTAGATAATGTTACAAGCTTTCCAAAATGTCCTAGAACTCTTCAAAATCATTTATGGTTAGGGAGAATCGAAGAAAAGAAAATGGCCATTTCTCACTTTTGTCCATGGCATTTTTCATGTTGATACAAGTTGCAAATCTGTCTAAACCATGCTTGTACTTGGTTTACAGGTCCTTAAACATTTCCACACTCATGAATTAAATGCAAACACATTGGATTAAGTCTTTATTCTGAGCTTTAGGGCATTGTACAAGGAATTAATCTAAAAATGGCAAAAAGGCAACATTGCCACTTTGATAAAGCTTGCTTTATGTCAAGTTGTTTCTCTTGATCTGTGAACCCAATCTTTTGCAGAAAACAACATCCAAAAACTTAGGGCAAGGTACACCAACTATCAGCAGGCTTGGAGCTAGCCTGTACAGGCCTTGCCTTTGTCACTTCCCACCTTTTCTTCAAAAACAAGTCAACTTGCAAAAACTCCACAACTTTGTAATCCGATAAGAGCAAGTGTTGTATTCATTTTCAAATAAGTTTTTCACATTACACTAAGCCAGAAACATGAGCTCACCACCTCTCAAACACCCTTGTACACCAAAACTTCACTTCTTCCCAAAACAGGGCAGGTTCTGCAAATCATAAGCCATCTTCACATTGCCTCGTGCGTTTTGTCCCAAACCAGTTCCAACACACTCCATACAACATACCTAAACTATCCCAACCATTCCCAAGCCACTGTAACTCCATTTACACACTTCACCATTTTCAAATTCTGAGTTTGCAGGTTGAGTTCTACAAGAAGATTCAGGCAAGTTCAAAGCAAGCTAAGCATTGGGAAAGCTCAAAGTAACTTCAAGCAAGCTCACAAGTATCTCAGGCCTCACTCACAACCCCTGCATTGCCATACTAGAGCTTGACTGAAACAGGTAAAGTTCAAACTTCTATCTCCTTATTTAGGAATCATTAGGCTTAGGTTTGTGAAGCAAAAATGTAGTCCTCATTGTCCTTGAACAGTACATATGCTTAGAATTCATTTATGTTAACTGAGCTAGGAGTATTTGATAGTTGAACTTTCTGAGAAAACTAGGTCAAGATTTTGGGCCAAAGAAATTATCTCTGGTCTTTGAGAATTAGATTAAGTTTTTTACATGGTTAGAATCGTATGATCAAGAGCTATAACTTTCATGTTGCATTTTTTTGTTTTTGAGCACGTATGCAGGAGATATAGATTTGAACATGGCGCGCGCATTTCTTTGTCACAAGGTCAGGGATGAAGTGGAAATGGGTTGGGCCTGGCTTTGTCCTGCTTTTTGCACCCCCTGCTTACTCTTTGCACCCCCTTGGCCCATTGTTTTTATTTTTCATATTTTCCATTTCTATTTTCATTTTATGACTTTATTTATTTTTCTTGAATATTAAAAATCACTAAAAATATTTTCTTAAATTTTCACATTTTATTTTATTTTATTTATTTTATTTTTGGCATAATATTTAGTTTATTAGGTTTAATACATTTATTTTCTTTAATAAAAACTTGTAAATATTATAAAAATATCATTTATTTTTATTTTTATTATTTATACATATAAAATAATATTTTCTCACATATTTTATTTTTTAATATTTTTATGAATATTTTTTATTTATTTTCTTTGTACATAAATAAATAAATAAATATTTAGAATATATATCTTCTTAAAACAAAAATTAGGGTTTCCACCCTTTTCAAAAATCATCACAATATTTTTCTTATTTTTTAAGACATTAAATAAACTTATTTTTACATACATAAAAATAAATACAAAATCATTTTGCATATTTATATTTATTTGCATATTTAAATAATTGTCTATTTATTTGTTTGTACAAATAAATTCAATATGGTTGTAATAATTTTAGGGCTTTATTTTGTGAAAATACCCCCCTATTCAAACTTGTATCCCCCTCCCCATATCAATGCTGTAATAGTTGTAGATTTACTTTTACGCATTTATTGCTTTTATATGCATGATTAGTAAATTAGGGTTTTGTATGATAACCAAAAATCAAACAAAATAGCTTGACTAATACAAGACAAAAAATGCATGAAAATGACAACACAATGCACACAAGCACCCCTAGGGTTTCATCCACTGGTTGCCTTAAAAATGGACATGGTATGCATGCTAGGTATCTTGGCAAAACAAAAAAACAAAACAAAAAGATCATAGTCCCTCGATGACGCTATCTTGGTTGCCTATACAAAAATGATCTAGTCCCTCAAAAATTTGCTAAAGATACTTAGCACAATTGCTATCATGGTTATACGTTGACCCGCGCCTGTCCCGTTTAACATCCAAACACAAGATTATTTACCAAATGCAATGGTAAAACAACAATGTCAAAGGGTTAAAAATGTGTAGGAAAAATCTTTGAGTAGGTAGGTAGATGCTCCTAGTTACTTGATCAAACTTGCAAACATCCTTGCTATTTTCAAAAAAACACAACACAACACAATTTCAAAACATTTCCCAACAAACTTCCAAACATTGAAACATTTTTTAAAAAGACAAACACCTTTGTATATATTCAAACAAGAATCATTACAAAGGTTGCCTAGACAAAGGCCTCTTTTCAAAATATTTTCAAAACCACACACAAAAGCACCATTTCAAACAATTGTAAAGCAAAAGCAAGTGATCTAAAACAAGTAACTAAGATCCCATAGAAAACCATGGATGAAAAGGGTGCTAGCACCTTCCCTTTTCATAATCTACCCCCCGAATCCAAAAACAATCTCAAAGGTCTTTCCTGTGCTTTTTGACCTTTCCTTTGGATAAAATAAAAAGTCGGTGGTGACTCTTGCTAAACCGAAATATTTGCGAACACAAACGCAAAACCTCAAGTCAGTTCTCCCACCGCATCACAGAACTAGAGACTCTGCTGGGGAACAAATCTAAAAGTGGGGTTACCTTAGGGTTTTAGATCACCTTTACATGCTTATCTTGCTTAACTTGATTGCTTTACATTTGGTTCTATTGTTTGGGTTTGAATCCTCTACCCGAATTTGGGAAACATTCATAGGTAAATAGCAATACGTTATGGAAACTGTGCGGGGTATACTGACATGGTTGAAGCAATAGATATATTAGTGCGACATATTTGTGGGTACTGGTAGCCTTTGAGTTAATCAAAGAGAATACGGGGCCGCTGAGTGATGTCCTGAAGCACTAATGGACTTTTAGAACCTTTACTTGACCAACTTGGCCTTTTTAGGGGTAGTGAGATGACCGGCTTTGGTGCAGTCCGAAGTTGGTAGATACTCGATACTACATTCATTGAAGGTTATTTTCTTGGAATATTTTGGTCGCCAGTAAAGTGGCTAAACTGAAACAATGAACACAGAAAATAATCCAGTGATATTGAGCTCCTTAGAACCCAGTTACTATTTATAGGACAGGTTGAGCCAACTAAACTTCAAGAGGGTACTTACCTATGAAACCCCATGCAAGCCTGAAACTAGGAACTTGTGTGATTTGTTTGTACATATATACTTGTGCATAACATCATAACATCATGAAGCATCATATGCATCCACTAACCATTTCAAGGATTTGGATCTTCATCTTTGTTCCTGTTTTTTAGGTAATGGATTCACTTCGCAGGAAAACAATTCAAGTCAACCTTATGAGAATTCCTCCTCAACTCAAGGAGCTAGCTTCAAGGATTCCTGAGAATTCTCCATTCACCGAGAGGCATGGTCGTCTTCTCAACTTAGTCAACACCGACACTGAGGAAGACATGGTGAAAGTTCTCTTCCAGTTCTTTGACCCCCTACACCACTGCTTCACATTTCCTGATTACCAGCTTGTGCCTACTTTGGAGGAATTTTCTCAACTCCTGAGGATTCCTATTCTCCATCAACTACCCTACAACGGTACGGAAAGAGATCCAAAGCCTGAAGATGTTGCTCATAGGCCATTGGGAGACTAGAAGTGGTGTCAAAGGTTTCTTGTCAAAGTTCTTGTTTGAGAAGGCCCAAAGCTGCTGGAATTCATTGGACTTACAAGATTTTTAGGAGATTGTGGCTCTTCTCATCTATGGGTTGGTCTTGTTCCCAAACTCGGACCAGCTTATAGATGTCAATGCTGTCAAATTTTTCATGTCTCGCAACCCGGTTCCTACATTGCTTGGGGATATCCTCCACTCATTTCACACTCGAACAATGAGGAAAAGAGGTGTTCTCATATGCTGTACTCCTCTATTGGCAAGATGGTTTATTTCTCATCTTCCCCAATCAGTTTTGAAGAATGAGCAAGGTTTGAGGTGGTCACAACGATTGATGGCTCTTACACATTCAGATGTTCATTGGTGTTCTCGATCCCGAGATAATGTTATCATCATTGATCATTGTGGGGAATTCCCTAATTTCCCTCTACTAGGCATTAAGGGAGGCATCACCTACAACCCCTGCTTGGCTCTGAGACAGTTTGGGTATGCCCGAAGGGATGGCCCTCATGACATGCTAATTCTAGACTTGGTTTTTGACTTCGACAACGACGATCAAGGACTTCGACAAAGGTTTATCCGAGCTTGGAGGATTCCCAACAAGATGGACAGTAAGACCTTTGGACACAAGAATTCCATCCCCCTTGAGCCTTACCTCAAGTGGGTACGAACCCGCGCCCAAAGTCTTATGATGCCTTAACCCTACATCCTCCCTGTGATCAAAGAGCCTGTTATGGAAGGAGAGGTTCCATACACCCTCCTACATCCTGACATGCCAACATCACTTGAATATTTGCAAAGGAGTTGGATACAACTCAAGGGAGAACGCGATACTTTTGAAGCCCAATTCTACGCCAGTGAGAAGAAGGTTTTGGAACTTACTCGCCAACTTCACGAAGAGCAGACTCTCAACACCTACATTGCACCAAAGAGGATGCGCAACGTCTTTTTACATTAGAATTTTGTATTATTTTGCCCATGGGGCATTTATGTACTAACAAATTCTTCTTATTAATATGACGTGTGTTCCTTTTTGTTTAAAACGAATTTGAATTTCTGAATCCTTGAATGCATTACATGAATACACATCATTCATCATATGCATAAATAGGTCTTCACACCAGGTTTCCTTATCAGTCTGCAGTTTATTTCAGCAAGATGGATATGGACCAGACGGTCAAAGACTTACAAGCGCAGAATTCACAGTTCCAATAGCTACTCATGACCTTGGCTAAGGGTCAGGAGGAGCTCAAAACTCTACTGGAAAAGGAGAAAAAGAAAAAGAAGAGGGTTGGTGTGGCTACCATGGGTAGAAGATTTAAAGGTCAAGCTAGAAGGGTCCTGGATTTCCCCTCAACATCTGATGAAGGGGTAGGAAAGGGTAAGGAATTGCAGTGCAATCTGAGTATGAGGAAGAAGAAGAGGAGGAGGATGAAGACTATTCTGAGCAGCAGTACCCTCCTGCAGACGACAAGTACAAGAACTTAGAAGAGCGTCTGGAAGCCATGGAGGTGCAGAGAGTGCCTGGGCTGGACTTTGAAGAGTTAGGGTTGGTTACTGGGGTTGTGATTCCCCCTAAATTCAAGGTGCCTATATTTGCTAAGTACGATGGTTTGTCTTTCCCAAATATGCACCTGCGGTCTTACGTCATAAAAATCCAACTGCATTCTTCTGATAAAGACCTATGGGTTCATTTCTTCTAGGACAGTCTTTCGGGGACGCAGTTAGATTGGTTCTACCAGCTAGAGAGGTCTGATGTGCATAATTGGGAGGATTTGGCTGCTGCCTTTTATAGACAATATCAATATAATGCGGACTTAGCACCAACCCGTGCTCAATTATAGAGTATGGGCATGGTCTCGAATGAAGGTTTCAAAGAGTATGCTCAGAAATGGAGAGACTTGGCGGGACGAGTACAACCACCTCTGTCTGAGAGGGAGCTGGTAGATATGTTCTTGGGAACACTGGCAGGCCCCTTTTTCAATCACCTAATTGGAAGTTCATCTGCGGGGTTCGCCGAGTTAATTCTGACTGGTGAGAGAGTTGAAGCTGGCATCAAGAGCGGGAAAATTCAAAAGGATGCATCTTCTTCATCCGCCATCAAAAAGACCTTTCCAGCAAAGAAAGAGGTATCAGCTGTCTACTCCCAAAGAATTCAAGGAAGAGTTGAGCGCTCGCCAGCGGTGGGGGCTGTAATGATTCAGAAGTCTGCAGTTGATCAGCCTAGAAACAATCAACCCATAACCAACCAAGCAAGAGTGGAAAGGCCTGCACGTCAATACACCCGGATAAACATGACTCCTGCTCAAGTTTTACCCCATTTGTTGAAGTTCAACCTTGCAAGTTTGAGGGAGGCTCCTAAAAACCCTAACACTTCGTCACCACACTACCATCCGAATGCCAAGTGTGCTTATCATTCAGACAGCCTGGGGCACGACACCAACAATTGTTAGGCCCTCAGAAATAAGATTCAGGATTTTATAGACGCTAAAGAAGTGGAATTCGACGCCCCTGAAAAGCCTAATGTGATCTCTTCTCCAATGCCAAAGCATGGCCACAATGCCCATGATGTTGAAGAAGATCTTTTTGTGGCTACTGTTGATGATTTGATGACTCCGCTACCGCTAATCAAGTTAAATATGCTGAAGGCTGGTATTTTCCCAGGTTGTAAAAAAGATTGCTGCGTTTGTTCCTCCTTACCAACCAACTGTCCATTGTTGAAGTTAGGCATCCAACGCCTAATGGATAACCAAGAGATCCTTTTTGAAAAGACTCCTGTTACGCCGACTCCTATCAATGATATTTCAATAATTACCATATCCGCCAATATTTCCAAGGTCTCCAAAAGACCTGTTAAGATTACATCCGATCCGAAGATTGTACCTTTGAAGATAACCATGCCGGGGCCTATCCCGTACAAGTCCAACAAATCAATACCGTGGAACTATAGGGGAGAGATCTTTTACCATGGTGTTAAACAAATTGAATCAACTGAAGAGAGTTCTGATGAAGAGACTTCCGACATTGGAAACATTGTCGGAACGAGTAAAATCACCCGCAGTGGAAGAATTTTCTCTCCGGAGATTGCGCCTCCAAAGGCAATCTTCAGACCCTCAGTTGTTCCTAAGGTTACCCCTATGCCAGTCAACATATCTGCGAGAACTCCAGTTATTGAAGAAGTTGTGACTCCTGAAGTTGTCCCCTCTACTGCTGCTGATGATAGAGGGAAAGGTATCCAAGAAGAGTCTGTCAGGATGAGGACTCAGCCGTTGATTATCCCTGAAACCTCTCAAAAAGAAATGGAAGAGATTTTGAAAATAATCAAGAAAAGTGATTATAATGTTATTGAGAAACTGGGGCAAACCCCCTCAAAAATATTTATGCTGGCCTTGCTGCTTTGTTCAGAAGCTCATGCCAAAGCTCTGATCAGATTCTTGAAGACGGCCCATGTGCCCCAGGAAACCTCCACGGATCAGTTCTAAGAATGTGTAGCTAGCCTAACAGCAGACAACGGTTTAGGATTCTTTGATGCTGATCTAACAATCAAAGGGAGAAAACATAATGACGCTTTGCATGTCTCGGTGGAATGCAGAGGGACTACTCTAGCACACGTCCTGGTAGACACTGGTTCATCGCTGAACGTCTTACCAAAGAAGGCATTGGATAGGCTAGATTGTGAAGGTTTGACTTTGAAGCCCAGCAACATCATTGTCAGAGCCTTTGATGGTTCTAAAAGGATGGTCCACGGGGAGGTGGACGTCCCGATTAAAGTGGGAACCGAAACCTTCAATTCCACATTCTATGTCATGGACATCCGTCCCTCCTATTCTTGCTTGTTGGGAAGACCCTGGATTCATCATGCTAGAGCCGTCACTTCAACTCTGCATCAAAAGCTCAAGTACCTTGTCCAGGGGAAAATTGTGACAGTTCACGGTGAAGAGGAATACATGATAAGCCATCTTAATTATTTCCGCTATGTGGAATTGGATGGTGAATTCATAAAAACCCCCTTTAAGCATTTTGAAGAGGTAGCTCAGGAGATTGCGGCAACCAAGACAGTGCCTTCTGTACCCATGATTACCCGACCTCCGCCTCGGATGTCGTCTCTCAAAGATGCAAAGGCTGTGATTGAAGAAGAAGGAAGCACAATCTGGGGGCAACTTCCAGACTTTCCCTTCAAATCTGATAAATTCGGCTTGGGTTTCACTACTTCTGCTCAAAAGGCCGTGCGTCGCTCCCGGGCTGGAGAACCACCAGTGAAGATCACCCATCATGGAGTCAATGCTTTGGAGGATGGTGAAGAGGAGAGCAATCTAGAAGACTGGATTTTCCCTACCGTTGAAGGAGGATTGTGCAATTAGGAGGCAAAGGACTTTATTCCCATTACTTTCATCAATCAGTAATTTATTTTTCAAGCATTTTTGTTGGTTTGTAATAATTCTTAAACAATTCGTACACTTTTAACCTTGTGCCTTACCCGAGGTACATAGGTCCATTTGTAAGGGTTTGATTTTTCATCTTCATATGCCATTTTAATGAATCATGGACGTTTTCATATATAAACTTTTGTGTTCATTGTCTTTCTTTTTACATTTTATTTGTTTAAAGGTGGCTATCCCTTACACACACCCACACTCACAAATGCAGGTACCCATCCATTCCAGATTCCATGGGTAACAATTATGCTATGGCCTTCAGTGACTCTGAAGATCTGGTCTACCATGCCGAATACGAAGGTGATGAAGACTGTGAAGTGCCTGGAGAATTGGATAGACTGCTACAACAGGAAGAAAGGGCTATTCTACCTCACGAGGAGTTGTTAGAGACAATCAACTTGGGTGCAGAGGAAGACAGAAAAGAAGTTAGAGTGGGTGCCAACCTAGAGCCAAGTGTCAAGGAGCGCTTAGTTCAGCTGTTGAATGAATATGTTGAGATCTCCGCCTGGTCATACAAAGACATGCCGAGACTTGACACAAATATTGTGGTTCACCGTCTCCCCATAAGAGAAGAATGTCCACCAATTAAACAGAAAGTTCGCCGCATGTGGCCCGACATGTCTAAAAAGATCAAAGCATAAGTTATGAAGCAGTTCAATGCGGGATTTCTGGCTGTTACTTCCTATCCACAATGGGTTGCTAACATTGTGCCCGTGCCTAAAAAGGACGGCAAAGTTAGAATGTGCATGGATTACAGAGATTTAAACAGGGCTAGCCCTAAAGATGACTTTCCACTACCGCACATTGACATCTTGGTTGACAATACAGCTCAGCACAAGGTATTTTCTTTCATGGACGGATTCTCAGACTATAACCAGATCAAAATGGCCCCTGAGGACATGGAGAAAACTACTTTTGTTACACAGTGGGGTACGTTCTGCTATAAAGTGATGCCATTCAGACTGAAGAATGTCGGGGCAACCTATCAACGCGCCATGGTAGCTTTGTTTCATGATATAATACATCATGAGATAGAGGTCTACGTAGACGACATGATAACCCGTTCACAAACAAAAGAAGAACACCTTGACCATCTGCAAAAGCTGTTTGTCAGGTTGAAAGAGTACAAGCTCGGATTGAACCCTAACAAGTGCACTTTCGGAGTCAGGTCTGGTAAACTCTTGGGTTTCATAGTCAGCAATAAAGGCATCGAGGTTGATCCTGCCAAAGTCAAAGCTATACAAGAAATGCCTGCCCCTCGCACTGAGAAGGAGGTCAGAGGTTTCTTGGGACGCCTAAACTACATTGCAAGGTTCATTTCTCACCTAACATCTACCTGTGAACCAATCTTCAAGCTGTTGAAGAAAGATCAGGTGGTTAAATGGAATGATGACTGTCAAGTTTCTTTCGATAAAATCAAGGAGTATTTGCTAGAACCTCTTATCTTGATGCCTCCCATCGAAGGAAGACCGCTAATCATGTATCTGACTGTCTTGGAGAATTCAATGGGGTGCGTACTGGGCCAACATGACGAGTCTGGCCGAAAAGAGCATGCCATTTATTACCTTAGCAAAAAGTTTACTGACTGTGAGACCCGATACTCACTGCTCGAGAAAACTTGCTGCGCTTTGGTATGGGCTGCTCGCCGGCTAAGGCAGTATATGTTGACTCATACCATTTTGCTGATCTCTAAGATGGATCCGATCAAGTACATCTTCGAAAAGCCTGCTCTATCTGGAAGAATCGCTAGATGGCAGATGATCCTCACAGAATACGATATACAATACACGACCCAAAAAGCTATAAAGGGGAGTGTACTAGCCGACCATCTGGCCCATCAAGCTGTCGAAGATTACCAATCCATGAGGTTCGACTTCCCAGACGAAGATATCATGACTTTGGACAACATTGAAGAGAACAGACCGTATGACGGACCTGAACAAGGATCCCGATGAACCCTGTACTTTGATGGTGCCTCCAACGCACTTGGAAATGGTATTTGCGCGGTACTTATCTCTCTAGAAGGTTGCCATACACCTTTCACTGCCAGACTCTGCGTCAGCTGCACCAACAACATGGCCGAGTATGAAGCTTGTATCTTTGGTCTCAAGGCCGCTATCGACTTGGGAATCAAAACCTTGATTGTGTTTGGGGACTCAGCTTTGGTCATTAGTCAGATCAAAGGAGAGTGGGATACTAAACATCCAAACCTCATCCCTTACAAAGAACACGTCCTGACATTGTTACCTCATTTCGAGCAGATTACCTTCGAGCACTTCCTACGAGAAGAGAATCAGCTAGCAGATGCGCTAGCCACAATGTCATCCATGTTTAAACTTAACTGGGATAATGAGGCTCCCCAAATCACCATTGAACGGATGGATGAACCTGCACATTGTCACGAGATTAATACCGAAGAAGTAGTGGACTGACCGTGGTTTCATGATATCAAAAGGTATCTCGAAGTACAAGAATACCCTGAAGGAGCTTCAGTCAACGACAAAAAGTTCTTGAGGAGATTCTCCGCCAAGTTCTTCTTGAGCAATGGTATCCTATACAAGCGCAATCATGATTGCATTCTGCTCCATTGTGTGGACAAGGTTGAAGCTAAGCAAATCATGGCTGAACTACACAATGGTACCTTTGGCACTCACTCTAGCGGACATACGATGGCTAAGAAGATTCTACGGGCAGGCTATTACTGGTCTACCATGGAAGCTGATTGCCATCAACATTCCAGGACTTGTCACAAATGTCAAATCTATGTGGACAAGGTACACATACCTCCGGTTCCTCTCAATGTCTTAACAGCTCCTTGGCCATTCGCGATGTGGGGAATCGACATGATTGGAGAGATCAAGCCTACAACATCCAATGGACACCGCTTCATCCTGGTGGCCATTGATTACTTCACCAAGCGGGTCGAAGCAGCTTCCTTCGCATCCGTCACAAAGAATGTTATTGCTCGCTTCATCAAGCAAAACCTCATTTGTCGGTATGACATCCCCGAAAGGATCATCACTGATAACGGTACAAACCTGAACAACACTATGATCACTGCCTTGTGTGAGCAGTTCCAGATTCAACATCACAATTCATCTCCATATCGGCCAAAGATGAACGGTGTTGTCGAAGCTGCGAACAAAAATATCAAGAAGATCATACAAAAGATGATAGTCACCTACAAGGACTGGCATGAGATGTTACCGTTTGCTCTGCACGGGTACCGTACCACGGCACATACATCAACTGGGGCAACACCCTGTTCTTTGGTATACGGCATGTAAGTTGTTTTACCTATCGAGGTTCAGATTCCCTCCTTGAGAATCATGAAAGATACTGGTTTGAGTGAAGACGATTGGATTCAGACCCGACTTGATCAACTTAACTTGATTGATGAAAAGCGACTTACTTCTGTTTGTCACGGTCAGACGTATAAAAAATGGATGATCAAGGCATTCAACAAGAAAGTCAGACGCCAGGTATATCAAGTCAGGGACCTTGTAATCAAGCGGATCATCTTGCCGCAAAGTGATCCCAGGGGCAAATGGACTCCTACTTACGAAGGACCAGTTATGATCAAAAACATCTTTTTTGGTGGGGCAATGATCCTGACCACCATGGACGGCAACGACCTGCCGCACCCTGCGAATGCAGACATAGTCAAAAGATACTACGCATAAACAACCCGGCAAGTTGAAAACCCGAAAGGGCGACTTGGGCAAAAATGGGTATCCCGGTGAATCGAAAACCCGAAAGGGCGGTCCAAGCAAAAGTTAGGGAATTAAAGCGTATGACTATGTCTCGTCGGATCACTTTAAGGACAATCTCTTCACCAGACAAGCTCTTGGCTTCTGATCAATTCAATCATCGTCGGACAAAGCAACGAATGGATAAGATATCCAGAGTTACGAAGGCTATAGCAGAATGGGAACCCCATGGAATTTTTACACATATCCATCTTTCTTTGTATAAATGTTTCTCAATTTTTATGACAACATTCTCTTACTAGGATGTCTGTCTCCTTTGTACAAAATACTTACACAAAGTTAATACAAAGATACTTCAAAGTGCAGAAAACTATTTGCCTTTTCCTTTTCTTTACACTTGTGTTTTATTTGAAAACGTCCAATGATTTATTTAATGAGCATATGCATTTGAATATAATCACTGTTTACAAATAAATGAAATGTGAAAGAATAATTACTGACAGGTTGAAAGGATAGGAAAACGTCTTTAGGCTATTCCAAGAGAAATCACATGCAGTACATCATCTAGATCCTCAACGGAGCTACAACCTTGAAATACATGTCCCCAGCGGAATTAAATTTCAAAATCCTCGCCAGAGTCTAAAACTTCAAACTCATAATCCCCAACAGAGTTATATTTCAAATCCTTAATCCACCATCAGAGTTAAGTCTTCAAACTCCCAATTCCCCACGGAGTAAACACTTTGGGTCATAAATCCCCAACAAGATGAAACCTTCTTCCCCAGCAAAGTCAAATTTCCAACTACCAATCCACAGCGGAAACCATTCAGTTTTCCCCAGATTCCCCAACAAGTTGTCTTAAAGTCTGAGAATCAACCAGATAACAATTAACTTTTGTTTTATCCCCAACCTTCAGATAATTCCCCAATAGATTGGCATACAACCCAAACTCCTGAACTTTTTTCCAAACAGGAATAAGCTTTTCCCTAGAGAGTCTTGAACTTACTTTCCAGCAGGATAGCTACTCCCCAGCAGTATAGCTATTCCCCACAGAGTTTTTACTCCCCAACAGAATGAAGATTCTCATTCTTAACTCCCCAGTTTGAAGTCCCCAAGGATTCAAATTCCCCTAGCAGATTGAAGATTCTCATTCCTGGTTCCCCAGTGAAGTTGCTAGAGTTTTTCATTACTTTCCAGCGTGAATTTGTCAGAATTTGTAATCCCCTGCAAATCGAAGATTCTCATTCTCATTTCTCCAGTGAAGCCCCAAGGTTTCAGTTTCCCCAGGAAATCGAAGTTTCTCATTCTTGGTTCCCCGCAGAAGCCATCAGAGCCTTCCTTATTCTCCAGCAGATCAAGGTTTTCCTTCATCTAATCCCCAGTAGAGATCGCCAGAATTTTCCTTATTCCCCAGCCGTGTAAGAATTCCCATTTGTGTAATCTCCAGCCATAGTCATCAAAGTTCTCTGGATTCCCCAAGCAGGTTTCTCAAGCAGACTTGAAGTATCCCTATTTCCCCAGGAAAGTCGTGAAGGATTCTCACATCCCTACAGAAGTTGTCAAAGTTCTTGTTAATCTCCACAAGTCGCCAAGGATTTTCTATCCCCAACAGTGGTCCAAGGATTTCTCATCCGCAGCAGTAAAAGATTTCTTTATCTCCAGCTATCAAGGATTTATTTTCCTCAGCGAGACAACTAAATTAGCTTACATGCGCATACATTACATTCATATATCATAAACATTGATAAAACACATATATTGCATCATACATTTCATGCAATATAACTTTGTGTTTCAGCTAACATTTTACCCTTTTCAGGATAAGATTAACAAGCTACCAATATACAATCAGAAAACAGCTTAGAGACGCTCCAGACACGGATGTTATTCTATTGCTTATTCAGATTTCCTCTCAGAAAACAGCTTAGAGATGCTTCAGACACGGATGCTATTCTATTGCTTATTCAGATTTCCTTTCAGAAAACAGCTTAGAGATGCTCCAGACACGGATGCTATTCTATTGCTTATTCAAATTCAAAGCTCAGAAAACAGCTTAGAGATGCTCCAGACACAGATGCTATTCTATTGCTTATTCAAATTCAAAGCTCAGAAAACAGCTTAGAGATGCTCCAGACACGAATAATATTCTCTTGCTTATTCAAATTCAAAGCTCAGAAAACAGCTTAGAGATGCTCCAGACACGAATGTTATTCTATTGCTTATTCAGTTTCAAAGCTCAGAAAACAGCTTAGAGATGCTCCATACACGGATGCTATTCTATCGCTTATTCAAATACAAGATTCAGATACAGTCCAGATACGCTCCAGACACAGTTGCCATGCTGTCACTTATTCTGAATTTTTCATCCCAGAGTTGCTCCAGACATGGATGCCCTTCTGTCGCCTATTCAAAATTCAGATTCAAATACAGTTACAGCTCGGATACGCTCCAGACATGGATGCTATTACCTTGTTCATACAAATCCAATCTCCAGATACAACTCAGATGCGTTCCAGATACGGATACCATTCTGAAGTTCATTCTCTTGATTTTCAACAAACATTCTTGGATGGCATCTTTAAGCCCATCTCCGACAAGATTCTGTCACCTCTCCAAATGGCATCTTTAAGCCCATTTCCTCAACTATACTTCGAAGAGTGCAAATAGTGCAAGAAGATTAAACAGGGGCAGCTGTTGTACCCCAAAATTTGCCCTCTCATTTTATCAAGATTTCCCCTCACAAAACTCTTTGGACTCCAGACAGGATTAGGGTTTGCCCTGCTCAAGACATCTCCTTGCACTATTGACCTGAAATTAGGGTTTGAGTTTGCACAAGGATTTTTGGACTTTCAATGCCCCATGTGACTTTAATACTTCATGTTGGACCTCTAAGATTTCTCATACCAAGTTTCAAGCTTTGAATCAACTTTTGCCCAGTCAATTGGACAGTTGACCTATAAATTAATTGTATTGGGGAAAAAGTCAATTGTGGCTAATTTATAGTCAAACCTCATAATTGTTTATCCACATTAACATTATAGACTCATATGAACCATTTGATCAAGTTTGGACCACAACTCCTCAAGAAATTTGATCAGATCATCAAAAGGGAAAAATGGTCATTTTTAGGGTTTTGACTACAGAAGGGCAATTTCTGATTTTTTTTACCTAGCCAATGGCAATTTGGGTTCAATCATAGTTTCAAGGACTCAATGGAATCATATTGACCTAATCACAAGGTTCAAAAGATCTCAAAAGCATTGGATTGACAGATGAATTTTCCAGTCAACTGATCAAAAATCAATTGTACACTGAAAAGTCAAACTTTGACTTTTTGGTCAAAATCAAGTTCCAAGGGTCATTTTTAATCAAGATGTGTCAAAACATGAAACTTTTTCACCAAGGAACCTAATTTTGAAAATTAGGGTTTAAAATGGAAAATTTTCATAACTTAGAAATTTTCTAAGTTATGAAAATTTCTTATTTTCTCCTAACTTTTCCCAACTTTTTCACCATGATGCAATTGGATTAAAACAAAACTTCCAACATGAAAGTTGTATTCCTCCACAAAATCTACAACTTTGATTCACAAAGTTTTCCCAAAATATGCTTGGATCTCAAGTTATGATTTTGTGAACAAGGGTCCATGAAACTTTTAACTTAGTGAAATTTTGCCCTAGTTTAGGCAGGATTTTGACCTATCTTCATGGACATTTTTCACATATTTCCAAGTGGAATCTCAAAATTCATTTCAAATATGGATTCTAAAGCATGTTACAAGCTTTCCAATATGTCCAAGAACTCTTCAAAATCATTTATGGTTAGGGAGAATCGAAGAAAAGAAAATGGTCATTTCTCACTTTTGTCCATGGCATTTTTCATGTTGATACAAGTTGCAAATCTGTCTAAACCATGCTTGTACTTGGTTTACAGGTCCTTAAACATTTCCACACTCATAAATTAAATGCAAACACATTGGATTAAGGCTTTATTCCGAGCTTTAGGGTATTGTACAAGGAATTAATCTAAAAATGGCAAAAAGGCAACATTGCCACTTTAAAATTGCTTGCTTTATGTCAAGTTGTTTCTCTTGAGCTGTGAACCCAATCTTTTGCAGCAAACAACATCCACAAACTTAGGGCAAGTTACACCAACTATCAACAGGCTTGGAGCTAGCCTGTACAGGCCTTGCCTTTGTCACTTCCCATATTTTCTTCAAAAACAAGTCAACTTGCAAAAACTCCACAACTTTGTAATCTGATAAGAGCAAGTGTTGTATTCATTTTCAAATAATTTTTTCACATTACACTAAGCCAGAAACACGAGCTCACCACCTCTCAAACACCCTTGTACACCAAAACTTCATTTCTACCCAAAACAGGGCAGGTTCTGCAAATCACAAGCCATCTTCACATTGCCTCGTGCGTTTTGTCCCAAACCAGTTCCAACACACTCCATACAACATACCTAAACTATCCCAACCATTCCCAAGCCACTGTAACTCCATTTACACACTTCACCATTTTCAAATTCTGAGTTTGCAGGTTGAGTTCTACAAGAAGATTCAGGCAAGTTCAAAGCAAGCTAAGCATTGGGAAAGCTCAAAGGAACTTCAAGCAAGCTCACAAGTATCTCAGGCCTCACTCACAACCCCTGCATTGCCATACTCGAGCTTGACTGAAACAGGTAAAGTTCAAACTTCTATCTCCTTATTTAGGAATCATTAGGCTTAGGTTTGTGAAGCAAAAATGTAGTCCTCATTGTCCTTGAACAATACATATGCTTAGAATTCATTTATGTTAACTGAGCTAGGAGTATTTGATAGTTGAACTTTCTAAAAAAACTAGGTCAAGATTTAGGGCCAAAGAAATTCTCTCTGGTCTTTGAGAATTAGATTAAGTTTTTTACATGGTTAGAATCATATGATCAAGAGCTATAACTTTCATGTTGCAAGTTTTTGTTTTTGAGCACGTATGCAGGAGATAGAGATTTGAATATGGCGCGCGCATTTCTTTGTCACAAGGTCAGGGATGAAGTGGAAATGGGATGGGTCTGGCTTTGTCCTGCTTTTTGCACCCCCTGCTTACTCTTTGCACCCCCTTGGCCCATTGTTTTTATTTTTCATATTTTCCATTTCTATTTTCATTTTATGACTTTATTTATTTTTCTTGAATATTAAAAATCACTAAAAATATTTTCTTAAATTTTCACATTTTATTTTATTTTATTTATTTTATTTTTGGCATAATATTTAGTTTATTAGGTTTAATACATTTATTTTATTAAATAAAAACTTGTGAATATTATAAAAATATCATTTATTTTTATTTTTATTATTTATACATATAAAATAATATTTTATCACATATTTTATTTTTTAATATTTTTATGAATATTTTTTATTTATTTTCTTTGTACATAAATAAATAAATAAATATTTAGAATATATATCTTCTTAAAACAAAAATTAGGGTTTCCACCCTTTTCAAAAATCATCACAATATTTTTCTTATTTTTTAAGACATTAAATAAACTTATTTTTACATACATAAAAATAAATACAAAATCATTTTGCATATTTATATTTATTTGCATATTTAAATAATTGTCTATTTATTTGTTTGTACAAATAAATTCAATATGGTTGTAATAATTTTAGGGCTTTATTTTGTGCAAATACCCCCCTATTCAAACTTGTATCCCCCTCCCCATATCAATGTTGTAATAGTTGTAGATTTACTTTTACGCATTTATTATTTTTATATGCATGATTAGTAAATTAGGGTTTTGTATGATAACCAAAAATCAAACAAAATAGCTTGACTAATACAAGACAAAAAATGCATGAAAATGACAACACAATGCACACAAGCACCCCTAGGGTTTCATCCACTTTTTGCCTTAAAAATGGCCATGGTATGCATGCTAGGTATCTTGGCAAAACAAAAAAACAAAACAAAAAGATCATAGTCCCTCGATGACGCTATCTTGGTTGCCTATACAAAAATGATCTAGTCCCTCAAAAATTTGCTAAAGATACTTAGCACAATTGCTATCATGGTCATATGATGACCCGCGCTTGTCCCGTTTAACATCCAAACACAAGGTTGTTTACCAAATGCAATGGTAAAACAACAATGTCAAAAGGTTAAAAATGTGTAGGAAAAATCTTTGAGTAGGTAGGTAGATGCTTCTAGTTACTTGATCAAACTTGCAAACATCCTTGCTATTTTCAAAAAAAACACAACACAACACAATTTCAAAACATTTCCCAACAAACTTTCAAACATTGAAACATTTTTTTAAAAAGACAAACACCTTTGTATATATTAAAACAAGAATCATTACAAAGGTTGCCTAGACAAATGCCTCTTTTCAAAATATTTTCAAAACCACACACAAAAGCACCATTTCAAACAATTGAAAAGCAAAAGCAAGTGATCTAAAACAAGTAACTAAGAGCCCATGGAAAACCATGGATGAAAAGGGTGCTAGCACCTTCCCTTTTCATAATCTACCCCCCGAACCCAAAAACAATCTCAAAGGTCTTTCTTGTGCTTTTTGACCTTTCCTTTGGATAAAATAAAAATTCGGTGGCGACTCTTGCTAAACCGAAACATTTGCGAACACAAACGCAAAACCTCAAGTCAGTTCTTCCACCGCATCACAAAGGGAAATTTCTAATTTTTGACCTAGCAAATGACCAATTGATTTGAAGCATGATTTCAAGGATTCAATTGCATCATCTTGACCTTATTACATGTCTCAAAACATTTCAATTTCTTTAGATTGACAGATGAAATTTGCAGTCAACTAATCAAAAGTCAACTGTACACTGAAAAGTCAAACTTTGACTTTTTGGTCAAAATGAAGTGCCAAGGATCACAATTCATCAAAACATGTCAAAATGTGGAACTTGTTCATCAAGAAATCCAAGTTTTAAGATTAGGGTTTAAATTTGAAATTTTTCTTAACTTAGAAATTTTCTAAGTATAGAAAATTTCTTAATTTTTCTCAACTTTTGGCCATTTTTTCACCATGATGCATAATGATTCAAAGAAAGTTCCCAACATGAAAGTTGTAGACCTCTATGAAATCTACAACTTTTCTCCACACACTTTTCCCTAAAGATGCTTGGATCTCAAGATATAAATTTATGAATACATGGTCATGAACTAAATAACTTAGTGAAATTTTGCCCTTATTTAGGCAGGTTTTGGACCCAACTTCATGGAAATTTTTCACCTAGTTCAAAGAGGTATATCAAAATGCATTTCAAAGATGAGTTATAGAGCATATTACAAGCTTTCCAAAATGTCAAGGAACTCCTCAAGATCATTTTTGAGTAGGGAGAATCGAAGAGATGAAGTTGGCATTTTCTCACTTTTTGTCCAAGCCATTTCATGAAGAACAAAGTTGCAATCAGTACCTATGCTGCCTAATCCATGCTTTACAGGTCCCAAACTTGTTCCTCACTCCTTAATTTAATGCTTACTCAGTTGACAAAGCTTTGATCCATGCCTTAGAACCATTATCCAAGTGGTAATTCCATTTATGGCAAAAAGTGACCATTGCCATTTGGAAAAGCACAACTTTTGCCACTTTCCAATTCTTGAGCATTGCACCTGTCTCCATTATACACACAAGTCTCACATGTCTAAAGCAAATTGTAAAAGCTGATGCCAACCCTAAGATAGCAAGTACAAGCATGGCAAGCATTGTCCCTTCACTTTACTTCAAATGCAAGAAAAGTGGCAAAAAGGCTAGAACTGGCACAGCTGTTAGAGGGTTGACAGGAAACCAATCTTATACTAATATACAAACATAATACAACTTAGAACACGATTAGTCAAGGCCTGAAACACTCCCAAGCACAAAAACACCAAAAAACTGTCCAAACTTGCAGTTTTGGCATAAGGATACACTACAAGAAAAATGATAGATTGGGACGGTTATTTTGGCTGATTACGACGGTTAAAACCGTCGCAATTTACAATCTACGACGATAGAAGTACCGTCGCAGAATCGTGCGTCCCCAGCCTATTTCGCGACGGTTGCAAAACTGTCACGCACAACAGATAGCGACGGTTATATACCGTCGTGAATTTGACTTTATTTTTTGTTTTTGTTGTTGTTTGCGACGGTTACTCTACCGCCGTAGGTTAGAAATTGCGGCGGTTTTAACCGTCGTAATCTGATTTATAAATTTCAAATAATATTTTTATTTAAATTATTATTTAGTAAAATAATTTTAAATATAATATTATTTTACTATAATATTTTACTATTATATTTAAATTATTATTTACTTTAATATTTTTTTATTTATAGTATTTTTATTTTATTTTCTATCACTTTTCAACATAATAAAGTTAATTACAATAAAAACATTTAATATCAAATAATCATCAATAATATCAAAAAAAATGTGATCAAAGGTAAAAAGAAGTGCAAATTTTACCAATAAACAAGAAAAATTCAAATATCATCAAAGGCCAAATTTCATTTTAATATTTACATTGGTTTGCTACAACTTGAGAGAATTACAAAAAATGTTACAATATTCTACAAAATTCATGAAAGTCCTTAGTGTTAAGTGATTTTGTGTTAAACTTCCATGCTAGGACCATGATCCTTCCTTGACTACCATTTGGTCCAAGCTACGCATACCTAGCAGCCTGCAAGATTCACACAAAACATAAGCAATATCTTAGGGCAAGTTTAAACAAACTTCTAACTTCTAGGAAGGATCATGGTCCTACAGAAATTGGAAAATAAATATATCAACTTTACTTGAATGGAGAAAAGAGCCAAAAGAAAATAAAAATTATAAAGATACTTACAATAATAGGAATGAATGCAATCCAGAAATATGCATGCCAACCTGAAACAATAAAAATAAATCTTAGTTTCGATTGGACAATGACATAATTGTTAATTCAACGAGACTGTGGTATAACCAAGATTAAACTACACATCAAACTGGTAGTTCTTGATTCAACTGGTTGAACTGAACGGGTTTCAATGCAGTTTTTAAAGCATTGTTACAGGTAATAATAACCATTATACTTAAGGTAGAAAATATGGTTAGCATGCAGCAGAACTACTGAGAAACAGAACAAAAGTGCCAAGTCTTGTAGCGTACCATGGATATTAAGCAACAAAAATATGACCACAAAGATCCAAAGATACCAACTGCAAACATCAACATAAAATTATAAATTAGTGACAAGAAAGAATCAATAACTTTACACTATAAGTCTACAAAGAAAACCAGGTCGATTAACTACCGATGAAGATTGTGATAATTATAGAAGCTTGGCAGAAACAAATACCTTATACCAACAACTTTCTTGAAGTGCGTATGTATGTGAATGCATGCAAAACACACCCACGGGGGAATTTTATTTTAAACAATTTCACTGATATGAGGTTGGAACACACTGTTTGTTGTTGTATGGTGAGCACGCGACTTTCAAACTCCTCCATGACTTTGCTAAGCAGAGATTCCATTATCTGACAAAAGACATTAATTAACTCTTTAGTGAAGAGCAAACTCTAAAAAATCTCTTCCAAGAGGTGCTAAGCAATAATCCTTACAATTGGAATTTCTTCTTGCTTCTTATCATGCAAAATTTCACGAACTAGTGAAAACACAGAAGGAATAGAACTCTGCAGATATCAATCCAAATAGTTATTCAGATAGGTATGGACATATGATATGGTACACTGATTCACAACAAATGTTTTAAAAACTCAATCCTACATTGGACCAATAAAACTTCCGATTTATGGTTCAAATAAAAAAACAAAAAATGATCACTAACTAATTACCGCTTCAGTGGGATCAGGCAGTACAGCATCAATGTTTGAAGAGTGATCACCCGGCCAACTATCTTTGTCACCTATTGACTTAGCTCTTGACAAAGACCTTGTAAATGGTTCTACGCGTTTCCTCACAACTTGTTTCTCAAAGCTAGGTGGTTTTGGATTCCCACCATATTTCCACGATCCATTTTTACCTCCCATTTTCCACTCATTATACGATTGAAGTGCTAAAACACAATTCACTATCCTTGAACATTGCCCTCCCTAAAATTAGCCTTAATGTTACATAATCCAACTTTGTCACAGATCCATAAAATTGCTTGAAAAATGATCTATGAAATAAAAAACCAAAAATCAGAACTAATCATAAACATAATGTCAATAACAACACGATAAAGCCAGTAAAATATGATTAACTTCATACAATTAACCTACCACCCATCCTGTTATAGCAAGGTTATTATTATCTTTCTGCTCTAATTTCTTTCTGCTCTAATTTCTTTAAATCAAGGTTGTAATAAATTGCCATGTTTGTGAAACTTACCAGAAAAATGAAGAAAGCTGTTGAGAGCAAGCATAGAAAGGATTCGGTTCTCTATGTCCTTGGCAGAATTTAATTTATTTACAAACTGCTTTAGCAGACAGACACGGGCTGCTCCTTGTATCCCTGTATCTGGTAGAATGGTTAGCATGTTTACGAGCCAAGTAGCGGATATAAAGCATGCTGAACGCAGTTCTGAAATTCTGCTCTTCATGCCATCTGCCAAAGCTTCAAAAAGTATACCAAACTCGTGGCTAACTAGAACAGACGCAATTTTTCTTTCCCAATCATCTGCTGCCTTCTCTTCTTCCTGTTGATTCCGACCCTGAAACAGTGGCAAAAAAGAGAAAACCATGTTAAGCTATTGCGATTCATAACAACATACAGAAACAAAACACACTATTTTCTTAACTGTACGACCAACTTCAGAACCATCAGATTCATCCAGCTGCAGCTGATTGTGTTCGACCACACTATTTTCTTTAAATTTCTAAGAGACCATGGGCTATGGAACTCAGAAATGAAGAAAGGTGATATCCTATCAGCATTACAATTAAGCTATGATCAAATGCCGTCTTATTTGAAGCAATGTTTTGCTTTTTTTTCCCTTTATCCCAAAGGTTTTACCTTCAATCTCGATATTACACAAGCTTGATCTCCGCTATGGGTATGAATACAAATTATTGATTCACATTTAGCCAACAACATATTTGGGCACAATTAGATACTTTTCTAATGTCGGATATTTACAGTTAGATAAGCTGAAAATACTGATTTCAAAAGAGTCAAAAACAGAGAACACCCAGTATTACTTTGTTAGCTGGCCAAATGCAAAAAGAGTTAAGGTTACAAATTTCCCTCAGCTTGCATCATTGCAGAAAGAGATGATCAGGTATCAAAGAAAAGATGGGGTTCAGCTTACTGCTATGTAGGGCAATTAGTTGCAAGTGCAGAGGCTGCTGTGGAAGAAGTTATCCGGCGTGGGGTAAGCTTTTGTTTTTACTTGTGTAGTAGATTAAGTTATCAATCCAATATAAATATCGTTTGAATCAAGCATTTTTCGGTTATCCCCTCTAGGTAGCTCATCCAAAGAAAATAGTTGTTGGTGGACATTCCTATGGTGCATTCATGACTGCCAACCTCCTAGCACACGCCCCTCATCTCTTTTGTTGTGGAATTGCTCGTTCTGGTGCTTACAATAGAACGCTTACACCTTTTGGTTTTCAGGTACTACCTATATAATGCCTCGATTTTTATTATTCCAATTGCATAGTATTTTCCATGAGTTGTCTTTAGAAATGAATATCTTACATCTTATACAATACTTTCTTCTGTAGAATGAAGATAGAACTCTTTGGGAGGCCACTAATACCTATGTCGAGATGAGTCCCTTCATGTCCGCTAATAAAATTAAGAAGCCTATCTTGCTTATCCATGGGGAAGAGGATAATAATCCAGGAACATTAACCATGCAGGTAAGATAGAAATTTCCATCCAGGAAAACTAACTGACTATTGAAGTATTTGACAGAAATAAACCATCTTCTAGCCTTACTTTAGCCAATAAACCAAACTCAATAAATAAATAAATAAAAATTTGAAAAGTGAGGAAAAGATGATTACCGTGATAATCAACCAGCAGGATTAAGAGCCATCATCATGTTGTTTCCACCAGGAAGATAAGTAACATTAGGCGATTTCGCAAGCGTTCCAGCAACTTCCCTGGAAGCTTCAATCCTCCTAAGCTCAACCAACCCCATCCCAGCCGCAGCAGTAGCCTCGGAAATCAATATAGCAGCGTCACTCTCTCCTTCAACTCGAATACCAAAAATAAGTGAATGCAACAGACATAATACCAATCATTATATCAGTTAACAACCCTACAACACATAAAATCGGTTCAGGAATACCATAAAAAATAGTCCACTCATTCAGAAAATTAAAAAAGGCCAATGCATAGCAAAACTGATTCAGTCAATCACATAGATTCAAGTCAATTTAAATATCCACTTCACAAACCTAATCCCTCACATAACAATTTCTAACAACTTTAAGCTAACAGTTATCCATTTCAATTGATATTCCTAACAGTCAGGCCCTAATAATATTGACAATTTTAACTCTTTTTCACACTAACAATTAGCTAACTCAAATTACAATCAGCAACTAACTCTCAGTTTCATTCAAATCTAAAGCCATCCCATCCTAATAGCCAACTATACACAACCTCTCTACAATATTCTACACAGCTTCGTCAACCTTCATCATCAATGGCATCATCGCGACTTCAAGCTTGAAGCATTCCCTCTATTTTCAACACCAATCACAACAACAAACTTCAATAATTGAATTGTACCGAATCAATAGAAAATACGTGTGAATCGGAAATAATAGAAGAATGAGGAATTAAGAATGCATACCTGAATCACGATTGAAGCGTTGGCGGAGTGACTCCGACGTGTAAGTATTCTTTCTTCTCTCATCATTTTTTTTGCATATGTGACATTTTCGTTTTGCTTTGAATCACAGTTGAGGCATGAAACAGAAATTGAGCGGAATTTTTCAGAGCTTCGAATCAAAAACGATGAAACTATGGTTGAGACGATGGAACTGAATTGGAATCGAAGCCACGATGAGTTAAGAAGAGTGAGACGGAGGTAAACAGTACTGAATCTAAATAGAAGAAGGTTGAATCGATTTAAGGTGAAGACAGGCGAATATTGAGAATTTGATATAGAGGAGATAAGGTCGTTGTGTTCTCCGCCGATTTGGTTTTAGAGAAGAAGAGCGGCAGCACGTTGGGAGAGAAGTAGAAAGAATAGTGCACGGCCTCCATTGATGAGAGAAGAGGAAGAAATACTCTGATAAGTTCATTCGACACAAACTTGAACCCTAATGTCCACCCCAATATAGCACCGTTCTGATATTTTTACATATTTCTTTATTTATTTTTTCTGTTATTCTCTTATCATAAGTATAAATGAGGAGATAATGTTGATTGGGAATCGAAAGGTTGGAGATGGATCTTGCTTCTAGTGGACCGAGATGTTCTACCTTTTCCTAAGGCCCTTCACTTTTTTTGGTATTTTTAACTTTTTTACTGCGACGGGTGTTTTACCGTCGTGCCCATGAGAATTTTTAAAGGTTTTGGGTGCGACGGTTGTTTTACCGTCGTGAAATGAATTTTAGGACGGATAATTTTATCGTCGTGAAAGGTTTAAGGGTGCGACGGGTGCTTTACCGTCGTGATATGCCTTTTAGGACGGTTAATTTTACCGTCGTGACTAGTTGTTGGTGAAAAATCAATGTTAAAAGTGTTAAATGGGGGCCGACGGTTGTTTTACCGTCGTAATAATAATATTATGATGGTTAAATATACCGTCGCAAAATAAATATTAGGGACGGTTGGTGTCAACCGTCGTAAACACTGTCTCTATATGTCAATTACGACAGTTATCACATAACTGTCGCAATTTTTGTGTCGTTAAACACTAATTTTCTTGTAGTGATACCAATCTCATATTTGGCTCATGCGTTTCCTTTCTTGATCATTAAAACATCTTACCTACTTGATATCAAACCAATCTAGACCTTCATCCCTGTTCTGTAACCACTTTTCCATCATCTGCCATTGTTGCTTTCAAATCTTGCAGTTTGACTTGGCCAAGGAGTTTCAGGTACTTTCAGAGCAAGGCAAGGGTTGGAATACATTCAGGGAAGCACAAGGAAGCTCAAGCAAGCATCAGGCCTCCATCAAACTCACTCCAGTTCCATCCATGATTCCAGCTGAAGGAGGTAAACTCTCAAACTCTATCTCCTTGTACAGGAAACCATAGGCCACGATTTTTGAATAAAAAGGCAGCTCTCATTGCAACGAAACTGTACATATCTTTATCTTGCATTTATTTTACTTGAGTTGAGAGAATTTGGAACTTGAAATTTCTGAAAATATTAGGTTTAAATTTAGGGCTGTTAAAACTCTCTTTGATCTTTGATAGTTAGCTTACATAACTTATATGGTTGGAATCGTGAGTTCAAATACTACAACTTTCATGTTATGAGTTTTCATTTTTATGGAAGAATGAGAGAGTTACAGGATGTCTGGCCAAGCTTGGGGAAGAAGATGAAGTACAGGGAAAGGACTTGTTTCATGTTATATTATTTTTGCTTTCCTTAAGAAAATGGATGTATAGCCACCCCAGTGGCAAAGTAGCACGCTGGTAAGACCCATGTCCTGGGTTCGAACCTGGGCGCTACTTTTGTTTTCTATATTTTTCCATTTTTCCAACTTTTGCCATTTTTTGCAGGTTTGGGCTCAGTCTTGGGCCCAGCTTTTTTTACTAACCCATTACTACCAGCTTTACTACATCACCCCCTTTGCCAACCTTTTTTATATTTTTATTTTATTTATTTTATTTTCATTTATATATATATATATATATATATATATATATATATATATATATATATATATATATATATATATATATATATATATATATATATATATATATATATATATATATATATATATATATATATATATATATATATATATATATATATATATATATATATATATATATATATATATATATATATATATATATATATATATATATATATATATTAAATATTTCTTTAATGCATAAAAAACCCAAAAAATGTAAATTTCATACTATTGCATTTTTATTTTATTTTAGTTTATTTTGCACATAAAAATATATTTTATTTTTAATATATATCATGTATTTTCTTAATAACTTGTAAAATATAATCAAAGTATATTTAGTTTAATTTACTTATTTATTTCTCATTTCATACTTATAAATATTTATTTTTGCATATATAAAAATTTTATACTTTCATACAATATTATTTATTATTCTAATACAAAATATTAAAAAATAATATATGAGAACTTTATTTCCTTCAAAAATAATAATTAGGGTTAAGCCTCCCTTCTAAAAAATTAATTTCTTTTCCTTACATTTTTAGGTTTAGATTAAAATTTCTTTTGCATAAAAACAAGACAAAAATCTTTTCTTTACATGTATATTATATTGCATCTTTAAAATATTGTATTATTTATTCTAATTCGTACAAATTCGATTTGGTTGTAATAATTTATTTAGGTTTATATTCTTGCAAATCCCCATTCAAATTTGTATTCCCCCTCCCATAAATTGTTGTAATAGCTTAGAAATATTTACATTACGCAATTTATCGCTTTACATGCCATGATTAGTAATTAGGGTTTGTATGATAAGATCGAAACAAAGCAAAATAGAAAACCCTAAAAACAAGACAAAACCAAAACATGAAAATGATACACTTGCACACAAGCATCCTTAGGGTTTCTCCACTTGGTTGCCTAAAACAAAAATGGCCATATTACGCATGCGAAGTATCTTGGCAAAACAAACAAGTATAAGATCATAGTCCCTCGATGATGCTATTTGTGATACGGTGGGAGAACTGACTTGAGGTTTTGCGTTTTATCGCAAATGTCGCGGTTAGCAAGAGTCGCCACCGATTTTCTTTTATCCAAAAGGAAAGGTGAAAAAGCACAGGAAAGACCTTTGAGACGTTTTCTTGAGTTTGGGGGGTATATTATGAAAAGGAAAGGTGCTAGCACCCTTTTCATTCATGGTTTTCCATGGGCTCTTAGTTACTTGCTTTAGATCACTTGCTTTGGTTTATTTGAAATGGTGTTTGATGTGGTTTTGAAAGTATTTTGTAAAAGAGGCCATTCGTTTAGGCAATCTTTGTAATGATTCTCGTTCGTAAAAATGTATACAAAGATGTTTGTCTTTTTGAAAATGTTTTCAATATTTGTAAGATGTTTTTGAAATGTGTGTGTTTGTTTTGAAAATAGCAAGGATTGTTTGTTTGAAATAGAGCAAGTAACTTAGAAGCTATCTACCTACTCAAATATATTTCTCATGTATTTTCCATTCCTTTGACATTGTTGACTTACCATTGATTTGGTAAGCAACCCTATCTTTGGATGTAAACAGGACGGGCGTGGGTCATCGTATAACCATGATAGCAATGTTGCCAAGTATCTTAGCATTTTTGAGGGGCCAAGATCATTTTATTTATGCAACTTTTTGAATATCGTCATCGAGGGACTATGATCTTAAATTTGTTTTGTTTTTCCAAGATACTTCGCATGCGTAACATGGCCATTTTATTTTAGGCAACCAAGTGGGAGAAACCCTAAGGGTGCTTGTGTGCAAAGTGTATCATTTTTCATGCTTTTGATTTTGTCTTGTATTTAGGGTTTTCTATTTTTGCTTTGTTTTGTTCTTGTCATACAAACCCTAATTACTAATCATGGCATATGAAAGCAATAAATTGCGTAATGTAAATATACTAAGCTATTACAACAATTTTATGGGAAGGGGGAATACAAGTTTAAATGAGGATTTGCACAAATATAAAACTAAATACATTATTACAACCAAATCGAACTTGTGCGAATTAAGATAAATATAATACAATATTTAAAATGTAATGCAATATGTATGTAAAGAAAAGATCTTTTATGTCTTGCTTTTGTGTAAAAGAAATATTTAATTTAAACCTAAAAAAAAGGAAAAATATTTAATTTTTGAAAAGGAGTTAAACCCTAATTTTTTACTTAAAGAAAATAATGTTTCTATATTATTATTTTGTGCATTTTTTTGTATAAAAAAAATAAATAGTATTATACATAAATATTAAAAATTAAATATGTGCAAAAAGAAAAGTATTTGTAAATATGGAAAGTAAAATAAAAATACTAAGTATATTTAATTATATTTATAAGTTTATTAAGAAAATAAATTAAATCCTATCAAAATAAATTAAATTTTTATGTGAGAAATAATTAAAAAAAAAGTGTAAAAATAATTAGATTATTTTTTAGGATTTTTTATCATTAAAGAAAATAATTAAAATTATTAAATATAAAAATGAAAAAAAAAGATAAAAAAATGAAAAGAGTTAGCAGGGGGTGAGAAAGCAAAACAGTGGTGATGTTAGCAAAATCAAAAAAGCCCAGGAAGCCAAAAATCCCAAAACAAGCTTCGTCCCTGTTCTGCCTTCTCTTCCTCACGCCATGGCCGGTCAACTTGTAACTTCATCATGCTTGCATAAAAATGAAAACTTATAACAAGAAAAATGTAGCATTTGAACTCACGATTCCAACCATATAAATTATGTAATCTAACTATCAAAGATCAAAGAGAATTTTGAAATCCCTAAATCCTAACCTAAAGTTTTCAGAGATTTCAAACTCCAAATTCTCTTAGTACAAGTAATATAAATGCAAGATAATGATATGTACAACTTCGTTATGATGAGAACTACATTTTTCATTCACAGATCGTGGCCTGAGGTTGCCTGTACAAAGAGATAGAGTTTGAAAAAATTACCTCCTTCAGCTGGAATCGTGTATGGAAATGCAGGGACTTTAATGGAGGCCTGATGATTGTTTGAGCTTCCTTGAGCTTCCCTGAATCTATTCCAACTCTTACCTTTCTCTGAAGGTGGCTAGAACTCCCTGACCAAGTCCAACTGCAAGCTTCAAAGTTAACAATGGCAGGTAGTGAAACAGAGGTTACATAATAGGGATGATGGTTTGAATGAGTTTGATATCAAGTATGTAAGATGTTTGAATGATCTAAACACAAAACGCACGAGCTAAATGAGAGTTGGATGTGTTTGTGCAAAAACTGTGTGTTTTGGACAGATTTTGGTGCTTTGCTTGCTCTCAATGTTTCAGGCCTTTACTTGGTGTCTTTTGTGTTGCATATAGTTTGTATATTAGTATAGAAATGATCTAAAGTCAGCTTCTCAACAGATCTGCCAATGCTAGCCTTTTTGCCAACTTTCTTATACTTGAATCAAAGTGACAAGACCAAAGCTTCACATGCTTGTACCAGCTTGTTTAGGGTTGGTATGAGTTTGTACAACTTGCTTGAGACCTGTGTAGTTTGTATGCATCAAGGGGACAGGTTCAAAGCTCAAAGTTGACAAGTTTGCAAAAGTGTCTTTATGAAAATGGCAATGGAGCCTTTTTGCCCAAAATGGAATTACAAGTTGTGTAAAAGTTCAAAAGCATGGATAGAGGCTTTGTCAACTGTGTAAGCATTTAATTAAGGAGTGTGTAGCAAGTTTAGGACATGTAAAGCATGAAATAGCCAGCATAGGTTTGGTTTGCAACTTGGTTCTTCATGAAAATGGCTTGAACAAAAAGTGAGAAAATGCCAACTTCCTCTCTTCGATTCTCTTTACTCAAAAATGATCTTGGAGAGTTCTTGGACATTTTGGAAAGCTTGCAATGTGCTCTATAATACATCTTTGAAATGCATTAGGATATATGTGATACGGTGGGAGAACTGACTTGGGATTTCGCGTTTGTGTTTGCAAAATGTTTCGGTTTAGCAAGAGTCGCCACCGACTTTTTATTTTATCCTAAGGAAAGGTCAAAAAGCACAGGAAAGACCTTTGAGATGTTTTCTTGGGTTCGGGGAGTAGATTATAGAAAGGGAAGGTATTAGCACCCTTTCTATCCACGGTTATCCATGGGATCTTAGTTACTTACTTAGATCACTTGCTTTTGCTTTTCAATTGTTTGAAATGGTGCTCTTGTGTGTGATTTTGAAAGATGTTTTGAAAAGAGGCCATCGTTGTGGCAAACTTTGTAATGATTCTTGTTTGAATGTATACAAAGGTGTTTTTTGTCTTTGGAAAAGTTTTCAATGTTTGAAAGTAGGGTTTTGAAATTGTATTGTGAGGTGTATTTTGAAAAATAGCAAGGATGTTTTTGCAAGCTTGATCAAGTAACTAAGAGTTTGTCTACCCTAATTTACTCAAAGATCTTTCTTATGTTTTTAATCCTTTTAACAGTGTTGCTTCACCATTGTATTTGGTGAACAACCTTGTGTTAGGATGTTAAACGGGACAGGCGCGGGTCATCATTTTAGTTTAGGCAACTCAGATGGCGTCATCGAGGGACTATGATCTTTTGTTTGTTTTTGTTTTGACAAAGTACTTAACATGCATACCATGGCCTATTTTTGAAGGCAACAAGTGGATTGAAACCCTAGGGGTGCAAGTGTGCATTGTGTTTGTTTTTCATGTATATTTTATCTTGGCTTAGGTCAAGCTAGTTATTGATTTCATTTTGCATACAAACCCTAAGTCTAAGCATGGCATAATTGGAAGTTTTTAAATGTGCGAGAATTTAAATGCTTCACTATTACAACATGATATAGGGAGGGGGGTACAAATTTGAATTAGGAGTATTTGACAAGAAATTAAATTCGAAGTTATTACAACCATATTGAATGTACAAGGCAATATTTAATATTTAAATAAATACAATTAAATAAATATCAAATAAAATGTATTATGCAAAAAGATTTTCATGTATGTAAAAAGTATTTTTCAATGTGAAATGTAAATAAAAAAAAAAGGTCAATTTTAAATATTTTTGTTATTTAGGGCAAAACCCTAATTTTAAGTAAATAGTATTATTTATTAATTATATACAATAACATATTAATTTATACAAAAATAAAAGTATATTGTAAAAAAAAATGTTTTTAGTATAAAATATTAATAAAATGAAAATGTAGTATTTTTTTTGTATTTTTCGACCTAATTGTTTAATAAAATAAAATATATAAGTATATATATATACATTAAGTATATTAAATATATAAAAATAGAAATTAATTATTTACAAAAAATGAGTATTTTCAAGAAAATGTTTTCAGATGTAAATAAAAATAATAATGAAGATAAGTATATTTTTTTTGTATTATTTTTGAGTTTTAATAACAAGAAAATAGTTTATTCACATATTTATACTTAGTAAAATAAAAATAAATTTCAAATAAATATGAAAAATATAGAAAATAATTTTTTGGCATTTTTTATATTTGGACAAAAAATAATAAAGTCAGAATAAAAAATAAAAATGTCAAAATGATAAATATTCAAGTAAATGGGCCAGGGGGGTGCAAACTGAATAAAGGGGTGTCAAAAGTAAAGGAAACCAGGCCCAACCCAGAATCCACTTCTTCTTCTTCCTTTAAACAAAACACGCGCACTTCTGTACACAAATGTCATCTCCTGATTCTTTGATTTTTTGATAAAACTCATAACATGAACATTCTAGAGCATTAAACAACGAATCCAACCATATAAAAAACTTGGACTAACTCTCAAAGACCAGAGAGAATTTCTCTGCCCTAATTTCTAACCTAGTTTTTTCAGAAAGTTCATGAGTGAAATTCTCTTAGCACGATTAATATAAATGAAAACTAAGCATATGTATGGCTTCAGGGCTATGAGTACAACACATTTCATTCACAAACTTAAGCCTAACCATTCCTAAATAGAGAGATAGAAGTCCATGAAATACCTATTTCAGTTGACTTCGAGCTGGACAATGTAGTAATCTTCAATGGTGTTTAAGCTTCTTTTGAGCTTGCCTGAGGTCCAAGGAAGCTTTTCCAAAGCTTGGCTTGTTTTGAAACAGCTTGAATCGTGCTGTAGAACTCAACCTGCAGAGCTTTGAAACAAAAATGGCAAAGTGTGTTAATGGTGTTACAGCTTGCAATGGAGGCTTGTGATAGTTCAAGTGAGTTGATTGGAAGGTGTTTGAAGTATCTTGGGACAAAACGCACGATGGAAATTGGTTATGGCTTCAAGTTTGCAGAGCTTGCCCTATTTTGCAGCAAAACAGGGATTTTGTATACAAGGGGGTTTGTGAGGCAGAAGGGTCGTGTTTCTGGCTTGTTGGGAGGTATGAAACTTGTCTACAATGTTTGTGTAATCTTGTCTTAACAGATATGAGAGATGGTCTATGTTTTGCAACTTTTCTTCTTTTTCAAGCAAGAGTGTGTCTCCTCCCAATGCAAGCCTGTACAAGCCCTATATCATGCTGCATACTTTTCTCTTGGTTCTTGGAATTGGTTGATTGAATCTTGCTTCAAAGATATAGCCCCATGCCTCAAGGATTTTGGTTTGACATAAAGTGCAACTTTACAAAAATGGCATTTTAACTTTTACCACTTAAGGATTAATCTTGTATGCAATGTCCAAATGACCAAGATAACAACTTAACTCAATGGTTATGCATTAAATTATGGAGTACAAACTGGTTTTGAGGCCTGTAAGCTAGCACCAAACATGCTGATTTGAAAATGTAAGTTTGTATGAACATGTATTGGCCATGGACAAAAGTGAGTTTTTGCCAACTTCAAGCATTCGATTCTCTCTAACCACAAGGGTGTTTGAGGAGTTCTTGGAAAATTTGGAAAGCTTGGAACATGTACTATAATCCATATTTGAAATGCAACTTGAAACTCTAAGTGGAACTATGTGAAAAGTGACCAAGAAGATGGGTCAAAATCCTGCCTAGATTAGGGCAAATTTTCTCTAAGTTAAAAGTTTTAGATACCCTTGTTCCAAAAATCATAACTTGAGCTACAAGCTTCTTTTGAGAAAACTTTGTGAATAAAAGTTGTAGACTTTGTGATGGACTACAACTTTCATGTTTCAAGTTTTCTTTGAACCCATTTGCATCTTGGTGAAAAAATGGGACAAAGTTAGGAAAAAATAAGAAAATTCCATAACTTAGAAAATTTCTAAGTTATGAAATTTTCCCATTTTAAACCCTAATTTGCATTTTTGGGTTTCTTGGTGAAAAAGTTTCATAATTTTACATGTCTTGATGAAAAATAACTCTTGGCACTTGATTTTGACCAAAAAGTCAAAGTTTGACTTTTCAGTGTACAGTCAAATTTTGATCAGTTGACTGAAAAATTCATCTGTCGATCCTATGCATTTGAGATCTTTTGAACTTGTTGAATGGGTCAAGACAATGTCATTGAGTCTTTGAGTCCATGTGTGAGCTTTATTTGCCATTGGCTAGGTCAAACAGTCAAAAATTGCCTTTGTGCAGTCAAAACCCTAAAAATGACCATTTTGCCCTTTTGGTGATCTGATCAAATTTCTTGTGGAATTGTGATCCAAACTTGATCAAATGGTTCATATGAGTTCATAATATTGATGTGGGTCAAATTTCATGAGGTTTGACTGTCAATTGGCCATAGTTGACTTTTTCCCCAATACAGCTGATTTATAGGTCAACTGTCCAATTGACTGGGCAAAAATTTGAATCAAGGCTTGAAACTTGGTATGGACAAACTTGTGAGTCCAACATGAAGTATGAAAGTCACTTTGGGCATTTTAGGTCAAAGCATCCTTGTGCAAACTCAAACCCTAATTTAGGTCAACAGTGCAATGAGGTGTCTTGAGTAGAGCAAACACTAGCTTGATCTTGAGTTCCAAGAGTCTTGTGATGAGAAATGTTGATAACATGAGAGGGAAAATTTTGGGGTACAACAGTTGCCCCTATTCAATCTTCTTGAACCTGAAGAGTTAGATTGGCAAGTTTGCCTTTCGCGACTCGAAGGTAAAAGAGGATTGGACACTAGAGTGCTCGTAAATTTGCACTCGTCAAACTAATGTTGAGGGAATGGGCTTAAAGATGCCATTTGGTGTTGGTGGAATCTTATTGGAGATGGGCTTAAAGATGCCATACCAGAATGTTTGTTGAAGTGCAATGTTGTAGGTCAGAAGAATGAGTATCAAAATGGTATCCGTGTCTGGAATGCACTTGAACTGTATCTAGAGACTGAGTTTGTATGAGCCACGGAATGGCGTCCGTGTTTGGAGCGTATCTGAGCTGCAATTGTATTTGAGACTTTGAATGAATATCAGAATGACTGCCGTGTCTGGAGTGTATCTGTATTCTGAATGGGTAATAGAGAAACATCTGTATACGGAGCAACTGTGTGCTGGGGATAAATTCGGAATGAGTGACAGAATGGCAACCGTGTCTGGTGCGTATCTGGACTGTATCTGAAGTTGAGATATGTATGAGTAGCAGAATGACTTCCGTGTCTGGAGTGTATCTGGAACTATAACTGGGATCTGAATAGGTGACAGGATGACTTTCGCGGCGACTGCACTGGGAAGAATCAAGCTGCTGGTGTAAGGGTCAGAATGGCATCCGTGTTTGGAGCATATCTGAACTTTGAGTTGAGAATCTGAATGAGAGATAGAATGGTTGTCGTGTCTGGAGCGTATCTAGTCTGTATCTGATTGCTGAAGTCTGTATGAGTAGTAGAATGACCGCCGTGTCTGGGGTGTATCTGTACTGTCTTTGACTTGAAATTCTGAATGAGTAATAGAATGACCACCGTGTCTGGGGTGTATCCATACTGTATCTAAATAATTGTTAACGATAGCCTTTTAATCTTATCCTGAAAAGGGTGAAATGTTAGCTAAAACACAAAGTTATGCTGCATGATATGTATGATGCAATGAATTGTGTTTCATCAATGTTTATGATATATGAATGTAATGGGTGTGCATATAAGCCGAGTAGCTGTCTTGCCGAGGAAAATAAATCCTTCATAATTGGAGATAATGAAATCTTTGACTGCTGCTGGAGGAAGTAAATTCCAGACCGATGCTGAGGATTCAAAAACCTTTGATTGTTGAAGATGAGAAATCCTTGCTGACTTCTTGGGGATTAAGGATCTTTGATTGTTGAGAATGAGAAATCCTAGGACCATTGCTGGGGATTGAAAATCCTTGGTGACTTGTGGGGATTTTAACAAGATCTTTACCCACTTCTGCGGGGAATGAGAATTCTTCATGACTTTCCTGGGGAATAAGGAAAACTCTAACGACCTCTACTGGGGAATTAAAACCTGAGAGGCTTCTGCTGGAGAAATGAGAATGAGAATCTTCAATCTGCTGGAAAATGACCCTGTGGGGAGAATGTTTACTCGGCCGGGGAAATCAGGAGCCTGGGTTGTACACCAATCTACTGGGGAAGTTGGGGAAAGCTGAATGGTTCCCACTGGGGATTGATAGTTGGAATTTTGACTTCGCTGGGGAATCCAGTTTTAGACTGTATTGGCTCCGCTGCGAATCTTGAAGCTTAACTTTGCTGGGAAATATACTCCAAATTTTGCCTTATTGAGGATCTGAATGATGTATCGTAGGGGATTTCTTCTGGAATAGCCTAAAGACGTCTTCCTACCCTTTCAATCTACCAGTAATTATCCTTTCTCAATTCTATTTTATTTGTAAGTAGTGATTATATTCAGATGCATATGCCTATTTAATCAAAACATTGGACGTTTTCAAATAAAACATAAGTGTAAAAAGAAAAGAAAGGCAAGTGAATTTCTGCACTTTGAAGTATATTTGTATTAACTTTTGTGAGTATCTTTGTACAAAGGAGACAGACATCCTAGTAAGAGAATGTTGTCGTAAAAATTAAAAAAAATTATACAAAAGAAAGATGGCTATGTGTAACAATTCCATGGGATTCCCATTCTGCTATAGCCTTCATAATTCTGAATATCTTGTCCATTCGCTGCTTCGTCCGCCGATGGCTAGATTGATCGGAAGCTAGGAGCTTGTTGGTGAAGAGATGGTTCTTAGAGTGATCCGACGAGACATAGTCATACGCTTTACTTCCCTAACTTTTGCCTGGACCGCCCTTTCGGGTTTTCGATCCACCGGGAAACCCTTTTTTGCCCAAGCCGCCCTTTCGGGTTTTCAACTTGCCGGGTGTACAGACTTTTTTTGTTTTATCCCTAATTTTTGCCTGAACTTCCCTTTCAGGTTTTCGATTCACCGGGATGCCCATTTTTGCCCAAGTCACCCTTTCGGGTTTTCAACTTGCCGGGTCGTTTTATGCGTAGTATCTTTTGACTATGTCTGCGTTCGCAGGGTGCGACAAGTCGTCGCCGTCCATGGTGGTCAGAATCATTGCCCCACCAGAAAAGATGCTTTTAATCAGAAATGGTCCTTCGTAAGTAGGAGTCCACTTGCCCCTGGGATCACTTTGCGGTAAGATGATCCGCTTGATTACAAGATCTCTGACTTGATATACCTGACGCCTAACTTTCTTGTTGAAAGCCTTAATCATCCGTTTTTGATACGTCTGACCATGGCAAACAGCAGTAAGTCACTTCTCGTCGATCAAATTAAGTTGATCAAGCCGGGTCTGAATCCAATCGTCTTCACCCAAACCAGCGTCCTTCATAATCCTTAAGGAAGGAATCTGAACTTCCATGGGTAGAACAGCTTCCATGCTATACACCAAAGAAAATGGTGTTGCCCCTGTTGAAGTATGTGTCGTGGTACGATATCCATGCAGAGCAAACGGTAACATCTCATGCCAGTCCTTGTAGGTAACTGTCATCTTCTGAATGATCTTCTTGATATTTTTATTCGCAGCTTCAACAACACCGTTCATCTTCGGCCGATAGGGAGATGAATTGTGATGATAAATCTTGAACTATTCGCATAGAGCGGTGATCATAGTATTGTTCAAATTTGTACCATTGTCTGTGATGATCCTGTCGGGGACACCATATCGGCATATGAGGTTCTGCTTGATGAAGCGAGCAACAACATTCTTTGTAACGGAGGCGAAGGAAGCGGCTTCGACCCACTTCGTAAAGTAATCAATAGCTACCAAGATGAAGCGATGTCCGTTGGATGCTGTGGGCTTGATCTCTCCAATCATGTCAATGCCCATCATTGTGAATGGCCAAGGAGCTGTCAGAATGTTGAGAGGAACAGGAGGAACATGTACTTTGTCGGCGTAGACTTGGCACTTGTGGCAAGCACGAGAATGTTGATGACAATCAGCTTCCATGGTAGACCAGTAGTAGCCTGCCCTTAGAATCTTCTTAGCCATCATATGTCCGCTCAAGTGGGTGCCAAATGTGCCACTGTGTATTTCAGTCATGATCAACTCTGCTTCAGCTTTTTCCACACAACGAAGTAGAACACAATCATGGTTGTGCTTATAAAGGATGCCATTGCTTAGGAAGAACTTGGCAGCAAATTTCCTTAAGAACTTTTTGTGATTGACGAAAGCTCCTTTAGGATATTCTCTAGTTTGGAGATACCTTTTGATTTCATGAAACCATGGTTATTCCACTACTTCTTAGGTATTAATCTCATGACAGTGCGCGAGTTCTTCCATTCGCTCGATGGTAATTTGGGGAGCCTCGTTATCCCAGTTGAGTTTAAACATGGAAGACATTGTAGCTAGAGCATCTACTAGCTGATTTTCTTCTCGCGGAAAATGTTCGAAGGTAATCTGCTCGAAATGAGGCAATAACGTCAGGACATGTTATTTGTATGGGATAAGATTAGGATGTTTAGTGTCCCACTCTCCTTTGACTTGACTGATAACCAAAGCCGAGTCCCCAAATATGACCAAATATTTGATTCCCAAGTCTATAGCAGCCTTGAGACCAAAGATGCAAGCTTCATATTCGGCCATGTTGTTGGTACAGCTGAAACAAAGTCGGGCAATGAAGGGTGTATGGCAACCTTCCAGAGAAATGAGTACTGCGTCGATACCGTTTCCAAGTGCATTTGAAGCACCATCAAAGTACAGGGTCCATCGGGATCCTTGTTCAGGTCCGTCATACGGTCTGTTACCTTCGATGTTGTCCAAAGTCATGATGTCCTCGTCAGGGAAGTCGAATCTCATAGATTGGTAATCTTCGACGGCTTGATGAGCTAGATGGTAGGCTAGTACACTCCCCTTTGTAGCTTTTTAGGTAGTATACTAGATATCATACTCTGTCAGGATCATTTGCCATCTAGCGATTCTTCCAGATAAAGCAGGCTTCTCGAAGATATACTTGATCGGATCCATTTTGGAAATCAGCAAAGTGGTGTGAGTCAACATATACTGCCTCAGCCGGCGAGCAGCCCATACCAAAGTGCAACAAGTTTTCTCGAGCAGTGAGTAGCGAGTCTCACAGTCGGTAAACTTTTTGCTAAGGTAATAAATGGCATGCTCTTTTCGGACAAACTCGTCATGTTGGCCCAGCACGCACCCCATTGAGTTATCTAGAACAGTCAGATACATGATTAACGGCCTTCCTTCAACGGGTGGCATCAGAATAGGAGGTTCTAGTAAGTACTCCTTGATTTTATCAAAAGAAACTTTACAATCTTTGTTCCATTCAACTACCTGATCTTTCTTCAACAGTTTGAAAATTGGCTCACAGGTAGATGTCAGGTGAGAGATGAACCTTGCGATATAGTTTAAGCGTCCCAAGAATCCCCTAACCTCCTTTTCAGTACGGGGGGCAGGCATTTCTTGTATAGCCTTCACTTTAGCTGGATCGACCTCAATGCCTTTGTTGCTGACAATAAATCCCAGAAGTTTACCAGACCTAACTCCAAAAGTGCACTTGCTCGGGTTCAACCTGAGCTTATACTCCTTCAATCTGGCAAACAGCTTTTGTAAATGACCAAGGTGTTCTTCTTATGTCTGTGATCGAGCTATCATATCGTCTACGTAAACTTCGATCTCATGATGTATCATATCATGAAACAAAGCTACCATGGCGCGTTGATAAGTTGCCCCTGCGTTCTTCAGTCCGAACGATATCACCTTGTAGCAGAAAGTACCCCATTGTGTGACGAAAGTAGTTTTCTCCATGTCCTCGGGGGCCATTTTAATCTGGTTGTAGCCCGAGAATCCTTCCATGAAGGAAAAAACCTTGTGATGAGCTGTGTTGTCAACCAAGATGTCGATATGTGGCAGTGGAAAATCGTCTTTAGGGCTATCCCTGTTCAAATCCCGATAGTCTACACACATTCTGACTTTTCAGTCCTTCTTAGGCACGGGCACGATGTTAGCAACCCATTGTGGATAGGAGGTAACAGCCAGAAAGCCAGCGTTGAATTGCTTCATTACTTCGGCCTTGATTTTCTCAGACATGTCTGGCCTCATTCGGCGAACCTTTTGCTTGATCGGTGGACAATCTTCTCTTGTAGGGAGACGGTGAACCACGATATATGTGTCTAACCCTGGCATGTCTTCATAAGACCAGGCGAAGATTTCAACATATTCGTTTAACAACTGCACTAAGCGCTCCTTGACACTTGGTTCCAGGTTGGCACCCACTTTTACTTCTTTCCTATCCGTTTCTGTCCCCAAGTTGATGGTTTCCAGCAACTCCTCATGAGGCAGAATGGCCCTCTCTTCTTGTTGTAGAAGTCTGGCTAACTCTCCCGGCACTTCACAATCTTCGTCAACTTCGAACTCAGCATGATTGACCAAATCTTCAGAGTTATCGAAGGCTAAAATAGAATAGTCACTCATGGAATCCGGAGTGGATGGGTACCTGCATTTGTGAGTGTGGGTGTGTGTAAGGGATAGCCATCCTTAAACAAGCAAAAATGCAAAAGGAAAGAAAATGAACACAAAGTTTATAGATGAAAAACGTCCAATGATTCATTAAAACATGGCATATGACTATGAAGAAAATCAAGCCCTTACAAATGGACCTACATGCCCCGGGCAAGGCATGAGGTGAAAATAGTGTGCGAATTGTTTTAGTTATTACAGACCATAAAAATGAGATATTGTTCAAAGATAAAATTACTGGTGGATAAAGGTGATGGGAACAAAATCCTTTGCTTCCCAGTTGCTCAAACCCCCTTCGACGGTCGGAAAGATCCAATCTTCAAAGTGGCTCTCTTCATCTT
Organism: Vicia faba; assembly: GCA_948472305.1. Classification (NCBI taxonomy): domain Eukaryota; kingdom Viridiplantae; phylum Streptophyta; class Magnoliopsida; order Fabales; family Fabaceae; genus Vicia; species Vicia faba. The sequence goes on along the minus strand of OX451738.1, from coordinate 279,018,239 downwards.
CATCTTCTACAGCATTGATTCCGTGATGAGTGATCCTTATGGGTGGCCCTCCAGTCTTGGAACGACGTATAGCCTTCTGTCCTGCAACTGTAAACCCTAAACCAAACTTGTCCGTCTTATGGGGAAAATCTGGAAATTGCCCCCATGTTGTACTCTTGCCTTCTTTGATCACCGCCTCTGCGTCCTTGAGAGATGCCATCCTAGATACATGCTTGGGAATAATAGGCACCTCAACCATTGTCTTCGCAACTGCTACCTCGGGAGAAACTTCCTCAAAATGCTGGAAAGGCGTTTCGATGAACTCGCCATCCAGCTCCACATAACGGAAGGAGTTGAGGTGGCTTATCATGTACTCTTCCTCGCCGTGCTCCATTATAATTTTACCCTTAACATGATATTTCAGCATCTGGTGCAAAGAGGAGGTAACTGCCCCGACATAATGGATCCAAGGTCTTCCTAGAAAACATGAATATGATGGACGGATGTCCATCACGTAGAAGGTGGAGTTGAAAACTTCTGTGCCTACTTTGATAGGAATATCAACCTCTCCATGAACCATTCTTTTGGAACCATCAAAAGCCCTAACAACGATGTTACTAGGTTTGAGAGTCAGTCCTTCGCAGTCCAAACGGTCTAAGGCTTTCTTTGGCAGCACATTCAAGGAAGAACCAGTATCAACTAAGACATGGGCGAGAGTGGTTCCCCGGCATTCAACTGAAACATGTAACGCATCGTTGTGTTTCCTTCCTTTGGGAGTTAAGTCAGCATCGGAAAAGCCAAGGCCATTATCAGCAGTAAGACTGGCCACACATTCCTGAAACTGGTCAGCCGAAGTCTCTTGGGGAACATGTGCCGCCTTTAAGAATTTGATCAGGGCCTTAGCGTGGGCCTCAGAACAGAGCAGAAGAGCCAACATTGAAATTTTAGAAGGGGTCTTCCCTAACTGTTCCACAACGTCGTAGTCACTTTTTCTGATTATTTTCAAGATTTCATCCATTTCTTTCTGAGTGGTTTCGGGGATAACCACATCATGAGCCTTCGTCCTGACAGGAACTTCCAGTATCCCCTTACCCTTGTCGGTAGTATCAGCAGATTGTCTTACTTCAGGAATATTCAATTCTTCAATCACTGGGCCTTGCACAGATGGTCCAACAGGTTCAGAAGCTTTCGAGGGTCCGAAAACTGCTCGAGAGGGAGCAATCTCCGGAGAAAAGATCCGGCCACTGCGGGTTATCTTGCTTGTACCCGCGATGTTCCCTATATCAGGGCTTCCTTCTTCAGAAATCTCTTGGACTGTTTCGATTTGTTTGATACCATGGTAGAAGTTTTCATCCCCATAGTTCCATGGTATCGTTTTGCTTGATTGGTACGGGACAGGTCCCGGCATGGTGATCTTTAATGGTACACATTCAGAGTTGGGTGTAATCCTGACAGGCCTTTTGCAAGCCGTGGGAGGATTGTCGGAAATGGTTATGATTGCAATATCGTTGGTTGAAGTAGCAAAAGTGTCAGGAGTAACAGGATTGAAGGTATCAACAGGGGTTTTCTGGAAAAGTATCTCTTAGGTATCCATCAGGCGTTGGACACCTGACTTCAACATCGGGCAATCACTTCGTATGTTCAAACAAAAATAACAGTCTTTACCACAACCAGGAAAGATCCCGTCTCTCAACAAATTTTCCTTAATCACAAGTAGCGGTGTCAACAGGTCAACAACATCAGTAACATGAAGGTCTTCCGTAACAGCATGAACATTATTATTGTGCTTGGGCATCAGAGCAGATATCACATTGGGCTTCTCAGGCGCCTCGAATTCTACTTCTTTGGCATCAATCAAGTCTTGGATTTTGTTCTTAAGCGCCCAACAATTATTGGTATCGTGCCCCGCAATGTCGGAATGGTAAGCACACTTGGCATTAGAGTGGTAGTATGGAGAGGAGGTGTTAGGGTTCTTTGGCGCTTCCTTCAAACTGGTCAGATTCAGCTTCAACAAATGAGGAAGTACCTGAGCGGGCGTCATGTTGATGCGGGTGAATTGTCGTTGTGGCCTTTCCACCAATTGTTGATTAGGTCTCGACTGATTGCTACGAGGTTGATCATTTGACGCGTTTTGAATCATCACAGCCCCTACGGTCGGCCGACACTCAGTTCTTCCCAATCCCTTCTGAGAATACACAGCAGATGCTTCCTTCTTAGCCGGGAAAGGATTCTTAACAGCCGTGGATGCAGAAGCATCCTTTTGAATCTTTCCACTCTTAATACCAGCCTCAACCCTTTCAACGGTCAAAATCAGTTCAGTAAATCCCGCGGAAGAACTTCCGATCAGATGATTGAAGAAGGGGCCAGACAGGGTCCCCAGAAACATGTCGACTAACCCCCTATCTGATAGCGGTGGCTGCACCCTTCCTGCCAGATCATGCCACTTCTGCGCGTACTCTTTAAACCCTTCATTGGAAGCCATCCCCATACTTTGTAACTAAGTACGAGTGAGCGCCAAATCGGCATTGTATTGATACTGACAATAAAAAGCAGCTGCCAAGTCTTCCCAATTATGAACCTCTGATCTTTCGAGCTGATAAAACCAGTCTAACTGCGTGCCAGACAAGCTGTCTTGGAAAAAGTGTACCCAAAGGTCTTTATCGGATGAGTGGGGTTGGATTTTTCTGACATACGACCTCAGGTGCATCTTTGGGCACGACAAACCGTCATACTTGGCAAATGTCGGCACCTTGAACTTGGGAGGGATAACAATTCCAACTACCAGCCCTAGTTCTTCAAAATCCAATCCGGGCACCCTCTGCAACTCCATAGCTACCAGTCTATCTTCAAGGTTCTTATATTTATCATCCGCTGGTGGATACTGTTGTTCAGAATAGTCTTCGTCTTCTTCCTCTTCCTCCTCTTCAACTTCGGATTCAGAAGGCACAGCAGTCCCTTTCCCTTTACCGGCCCCTTCGTCAGACGTATAGGGGAACTCGAGAACTCTCCTGGCCTGATGCTCAAATCTTCTTCCCAAAGTGGCTACCCCAGGTCTCTTTTTCTTTTTCTCTTTATTCTTCTCCAACAAAACTTTGAGGTCCTCTTGACCCTTTGCCAAGGTCATGAGGAGTTGCTGGAACTGTGAATTTTGTGCCTGCAGATCCTTTACTGTTTGCTCCAAATCCATCTTGCTGAAATAAACAGCAGAAAGATAAGGAAACCTGGCGTGAGGACCTATTTATGCATATGATGAATGGTATGTTATTCATGTAATGCATTCAAGGGTTCAAAAATTCAAATTTGTTGCAAACAAAAAGAACGCACGTCATATTAAGAAGAAATTTGTTAGTACATAGGTGCCCCATGGGCGAAATATTACAAAATTCTTAATGTAAAAATACATTGCGCATCCTTTTTGGTGTGATGTAAGTGTTGAGAGTTTCCTCCCTGTGAAGTCGGCGGGTGAGCTCCAAAACCTTCTTCTCACTGGCATAGAAGCTAGCTTCAAAAGTATCCCGTTCTTCCTTAAGTTGGATCCAACTCTTTTGCATTTCTTCCCATGATGTTGGCATGTCAGGATGTAGGATGGTGTATGGAACCTCTCCTTCCGTAATAGGCTCTTTGATCCAGGGGAGAATGTGAGGATATGGCATCATAAGATTCTGGGAGCGGGTTCGTACCCACTTGAGATAAGGCTCAAGGGGGATGGAATTCTTGTGCCCCAGTGTCTTACTATCCACCTTGTTAGGCATCCTCCAAGCTCTGATGAACCTTTGTCGAAGTCCCTGTGCATCGTTGTCAAAGTCAAAAACTAGGTCAGGAATCAACATGTCATGAGGACCATCCCTCCGAGCATATCCAAATTTTCTCAAAGCTAGACAGGGGTTGTAGGTGATGCCTCCCCTAATGCCAAGTAGTGGGACATTAGGAAATTCCCCACAACGATCAATGATGATGATATTTTCTTTAGACCGAGAACACCAATGTACATCAGAATGTGTGAGGGTCATCAATCGTTGTGACCACCTTAAACCCTGCTCATTCTTCAAAACTGATTGTGGAAGGTGAGAAATAAACCACCTTGCTAGGAGAGGAGTACAGCACATGAGAACACCTCTTTTCCTCATTGTTCGTGTGTAAAATGAGTGTAGGATGTCCCCAAGCAATGTAGGTATAGGATTCTTGGATATGAAAATCTTGAAAGCATTCACATCTATAAGTTGATCAGGGTTTGGAAACAAGACCAACCCGTAGATGAGGAGAGCCACAATCTCTTCAAAGGCTTGTAGATCAAGAGAATTCCAGCAGTCTTGCGCCTTCTCAAATAGAAACTTTTCCAAGAAACCCTTGACACCACTTCTGGTTTCCCAATGCACCTTGATGTCAGATGGTTGCAAGTGTAATGCTTGAGCAACATCTTCAGGATTTGGTTCTTTTTCCGTACCGTTGTAGGGTAGTTGATGAAGAATAGGAATTCTCAGGAGTTAAGAAAATTCCTCCAAAGTAGGCACCAATTGATAATCAGGGAATGTGAAGCAGTGGTGTAGGGGGTCAAAGAACTGGAAAAGTACTTTCACCATGTCTTCTTCAATGTTGGTGTTGACCAAGTGGAGGAGTCTACCATGTCTTTCACTGAAGAGAGAATTCTCTGGAATCCTGGAAGTAAGCTCTTTGAGTTGAGAAGGGATTCTCACAAGGTTGACCTGAATTGTTTTCCTGCGAAGAGATTCCATGACCTACAAAACAAGAACAAAGATGAAGATCCAAACCCTTGAAATGGTTAGTGGATGCATACGATGCTTTATGATGTTCATGATGTATGTACAAACACATGTACAAGCAAGTCACACAAAACCCTAGTTTCAGGCTTGCATGAGGTTTCATAGGTAAGTACCCTCTTGAGTTTAGTTGGCTTAAAACCTGTCCTATAAATAGTAACCGGGTTTTAAGGAGCTCAATATCATTGGATTGTTTTCTATGTTCATTGTTTTGGTTTAGCCACTTAACTAGCGACCAAAATATTCCAAGAAAACAACCCTCAATGAGTGTAGTATCGAGTATCTACCAACTTCGAACTGTACCAAAGTCGGTCATCTCACTACCCCTAAAAAAGGCCAAGATGGTCAAGTGAGGTTCTAAAAGTTCATTAGTGCTTCATGACATCACTCAGCGGCCCCGTATTCTCTTTGATTGACTAAAAGGCTACCGGTACTCACAAATATGTCACACTAATATAGCTATTGCTTCAACCGTGTCGGTATACCCCGCACAGTTTCCACAACGGATTGCTATTTACCTATGAATGTTTCCCAAATCTGGGTGGAGGATTTCAAGCCCATACAAGAGAACCAAAATGTAAAGCAATCAAAGCAAACAATAATCATGCAAAGGGTGATCTAAGCCCTAAGGTTACTCCACTTTTAAAGTTGTCCCCAGCAGAGTCTCCAGTTCTGTGATACGGTGGGAGAACTGACTTGGGATTTCGCGTTTGTGTTTGCAAAATGTTTCGGTTTAGCAAGAGTCGCCACCGACTTTTTATTTTATCCTAAGGAAAGGTCAAAAAGCACAGGAAAGACCTTTGAGATGTTTTCTTGGGTTCGGGGAGTAGATTATAGAAAGGGAAGGTATTAGCACCCTTTCTATCCATGGTTATCCATGGGCTCTTAGTTACTTACTTAGATCACTTGCTTTTGCTTTTCAATTGTTTGAAATGGTGCTCTTGTGTGTGATTTCGAAAGATGTTTTGAAAAGAGGCCATCGTTGTGGCAAACTTTGTAATGATTCTTGTTTGAATGTATACAAAGGTGTTTTTTGTCTTTGGAAAAGTTTTCAATGTTTGAAAGTAGGGTTTTGAAATTGTATTGTGAGGTGTATTTTGAAAAATAGCAAGGATGTTTTTGCAAGCTTGATCAAGTAACTAAGAGTTTGTCTACCCTAATTTACTCAAAGATCTTTCTTATGTTTTTAATCCTTTTAACAGTGTTGCTTCACCATTGTATTTGGTGAACAACCTTGTGTTAGGATGTTAAACGGGACAGGCGCGGGTCATCGTATAGACCATGATAGCAATGGTGTCAAGTATTTTTGGCAATTTTCTTGAGGGACTTGATCATTTTTGTTTAGGCAACTCAGATGGCGTCATCGAGGGACTATGATCTTTTGTTTGTTTTTGTTTTGCCAAAGTACTTAACATGCATACCATGGCCCATTTTTGAAGGCAACAAGTAGATTGAAACCCTAGGGGTGCAAGTGTGCATTGTGTTTGTTTTTCATGTAGATTTATCTTGGCTTAGGTCAAGCTAGTTGTTGATTTCATTTTGCATACAAACCCTAAGTCTAAGCATGGCATAATTGGAAGTTTTTAAATGTGCGAGAATTTAAATGCTACACTATTACAACATGATATAGGGAGGGGGTACAAATTTGAATTAGGAGTATTTGACAAGAAATTAAATTCTAAGTTATTACAACCATATTGAATGTACAAGGCAATATTTAATATTTAAATCAATACAATTAAATAAATATCAAATAAAATGTATTATGCAAAAAGATTTTCATGTATGTAAAAAGTATTTTTCAATGTGAAATGTAAATAAATAAATAAAAGGTCAATTTTAATTATTTTTGTTATTTAGGACAAAACCCTAATTCTTAAGTAAATAGTATTATTTATTAATTATATACAATAACATATTAATTTATACAAAAATAAAAGTATATTGTAAAAAAAATGTTTTTAGTATAAAATATTAATAAAATGAAAATGTAGTATTTTTTTTGTATTTTTCGACCTAATTGTTTAATAAAATAAAATATATAAGTATATATATATACATTAAGTATATTAAATATATAAAAATAGAAATTAATTATTTACATAAAATGAGTATTTTCAAGAAAATGTTTTCAGATGTAAATAAAAATAATAAATGAAGATAAGTATATTTTTTTGTATTATTTTTGAGTTTTAATAACAAGAAAATAGTTTATTCACATATTTATACTTAGTAAAATAAAAATAAATATCAAATAAATATGAAAAATATAGAAAATAATTTTTTGGCATTTTTTATATTTGGACAAAAAATAATAAAGTCAGAATAAAAAATAAAAATGTCAAAATGATAAATATTCAAGTAAATGGGCCAGGGGGTGCAAACTGAATAAAGGGGTGTCAAAAGTAAAGGAAACCAGGCCCAGCCCAGAATCCACTTCTTCTTCTTCCTTTGAACAAAACACGCGCGCTTCTGTACACAAATTCAATCTCCTGATTCTTTGATTTTTTGACAAAACTCATAACATGAACATTGTAGAGCATTAAACAACGAATCCAACCATATAAAAAACTTGGACTAACTCTCAAAGAGCAGAGAGAATTTCTCTGGCCCTAATTTCTAACCTAGTTTTTTCAGAAAGTTCATGAGTGAAAGTCTCTTAGCACGATTAATATAAATGAAAACTAAGCATATGTATGGCTTCAGGGCTATGAGTACAACACATTTCATTCACAAACTTAAGCCTAACCATTCCTAAATAGAGAGATAGAAGTCCATGAAATACTTATTTCAGTTGACTTCGAGTTGGACAATGTAGCAATCTTCAATGGTGTTTGAGCTTCTTTTGAGCTTGCCTGAGGTCCAAGGAAGATTTTCCAAAGCTTGGCTTGTTTTGAAACAGCTTGAATCGTGCTGTAGAACTCAACCTGCAGAGCTTTGAAACAAAAATGGCAAAGTGTGTTAATGGTGTTACAGCTTGCAATGGAGGCCTGGGATAGTTCTGGTGAGTTGATTGGAAGGTGTTTGAAGTATCTTGGGACAAAACGCACGATGGAAATTGGTTATGGCTTTAAGTTTGCAGAGCTTGCCCTGTTTTGCAGCAAAACAGGGATTTTGTGTACAAGGGGGTTTGGGAGGCAGAAGGGTCGTGTTTCTGGCTTGTTGGGAGGTATGAAACTTGTCTACAATGTTTGTGTAAGCTTGTCTTAACAGATATGAGAGATGGTCTATGTTTTGCAACTTTTCTTCTTTTTCAAGCAAAAGTGTGTCTCCTCCCAATGCAGGCATGTACAAGCCCTATATCATGCTGCATACTTTTCTCTTGGTTCTTGGAATTGGTTGATTGAATCTTGCTTCAGAGATATGGCCCCATGCCTCAAGGATTTTGGTTTGATATAAAGTGCAACTTTACAAAAATGGCATTTTAACTTTTACCACTTAAGGATTAATCTTGTATGCAATGTCCAAATGACCAAGATAACAACTTAACTCAATGGTTATGCATTAAATTATGGAGTACAAACTGGTTTTGAGGCCTGCAAGCTAGCACCAAACATGCTGATTTGAAAATGCAAGTTTGTATGAACATGTATTGGCCATGGACAAAAGTGAGTTTTTGCCAACTTCAAGCATTCGATTCTCTCTAACCACAAGGGTGTTTGAGGAGTTCTTGGAAAATTTGGAAATCTTGGAACATGTACTATAATCCATCTTTGAAATGCAACTTGAAACTCTAAGTGTAACTATGTGAAAAGTGACCAAGCAGATGGGTCAAAATCCTGCCTAGATTAGGGCAAATTTTCTCTAAGTTAAAAGTTTTAGATACCCTTGTTCCAAAAATCATAACTTGAGCTACAAGCTTCTTTTGAGAAAACTTTGTGAATAAAAGTTGTAGACTTTATGATGGACTACAACTTTCATGTTGCAAGTTTTCTTTGAACCCATTTGCATCTTGGTGAAAAAATGGGACAAAGTTAGGAAAAAATAAGAAAATTCCATAACTTAGAAAATTTCTAAGTTATGAAATTTTTCCATTTTAAACCCTAATTTGCATTTTTGGGTTTCTTGATGAACAAGTTTCATAATTTGACATGTCTTGATGAAAAATAACTCTTGGCACTTGATTTTGACCAAAAAGTCAAAGTTTGACTTTTCAATGTACAGACAAATTTTGATCAGTTGACTGAAAAATTCATCTGTCAATCCTATGCATTTGAGATATTTTTAACTTGTTGAATGGGTCAAGACAATTTCATTGAGTCTTTTAGTCCATGTGTGAGCTTGATTTTCCATTGGATAGGTCAAACAGTCAAAAATTGCCTTTCTGCAGTCAAAACCCTAAAAATGATCATTTTGCCCTTTTGGTGATCTGATCAAATTTCTTGTGGAATTGTGATCCAAACTTGATCAAATGGTTCATATGAGTTCATAATATTGATGTGGGTCAAATTTCATGAGGTTTGACTGTCAATTGGCTATAGTTGACTTTTTCCCCAATACAACTGATTTCTAGGTCAACTGTCTAATTGACTGGGCAAAAATTTGAATCAAGGCTTGAAACTTGGTATGGACAAACTTGTGAGTCCAACATGAAGTATGAAAGTCACTTTTGGCATTTTAGGTCAAAGCATCCTTGTGCAAACTCAAACCCTAATTTAGGTCAACAATGCAAGGAGGTGTCTTGAGTAGAGCAAACCCTAGCTTGATCTTGAGTTCCAAGAGTCTTGTGATGAGAAGTGTTGATAAAATGAGAGGGCAAATTTTGGGTTACAACAATATACATTTTGGAAGTAGGTGAAAAATTTCCATGAAGTTGGGTCCAAAACCTGCCTAAATTAGGGCAAAATTTCACTAAGTTAAGAAGTTCATGACCATGTATTCACAAATTTGTAACTTGATTTCTAAGCATATTTAGGGAAATGTTTGTGAATAAAAGTTGTAGATTTCATGGAGGTGTACAACTTTCATGTTGGGGACTTTCCTTGAATCAAAATGCATCATGGTGAAAAAGTGGTGCAAAGTTGAGAAAAAATAAGAAAATTTTTATACTTAGAAAATTTCTAAGTTATGAAAATTTTCAAATTCAAACCCTAATTTTCAAATTTGATTTTCTTGGTGAACAAGTTTCACATTTGGACATATCTTGATGAATTATAACTCTTGGTACTCGATTTTGACCAAAAAGTCAAAGTTTGACTTTTTAGTATACAGTTGACTTTTGATTAGTTGACTGCAAATTTCATCTGTCAATCCAATGAACTTGAGATGTTTTGAACCATGTAATTGAGTAAAGATGATTCCATTGAATCCTTGAAATCATGATTGAACTCAATTGGTCATTGTCTAGGTTAAAAATCAGAAATTGCCCTTCCTCAATCAAAACCCTAATTTTGACCATTTTGCCCTTTTGATGATTTGATCAAATTTCTTGAGGAGTTGTAACCTAAACTTGATCAAATGGTATATATGAGTATAAAATGTTGATGTGGATAAAAAATTATGAAGTTTGACTGTAAATTGGCCATGGTTGACTTTTACCCTAATACAGCTGATTTTTAGGTCAACTGTCCAATTGACTGATCAAAAATATGGTTCAAGGCTTGAAACTCATCATGAGCAATCTTAGGGGTCCAAAATGATGTATGAAAGTCACATGAAACATTGGTGGTCCAAAAATCCTTGTGCAAACTCAAACCCTAATTCTAGGTTATCAGTGCAAGATGAGATGTCTTGAGCTGACCAAACCCTAATCTTGTCTTGAGTCAAGGAAGTCTTGTGAGAAAAATCTTGATAAATGAGAGGGAACATTTTGGGGTACAACAGCTTCCCCTGTTCAATCTTCTTGAACCTGAAGAGTTAGATTGGCAAGCTTTGTCGTTCGTGACTCGAAGGTAAAAGATGATTGGACACTAGAGTGCCCGTAAATTTGCACTTGACAAAGTGTAGTTGAGGGAATGGGCTTAAAAGATGCCATTTGGAGAGGTGATAGAATCTTGTTAGAGGTGGGCTTGTAGATGCCATCCAAGAATGTTTGTTGAATTGTAAGTTGTAAATTAAAAGAATAAGTATCAGAATGGTGTCTGTATCTGGAACGTATCTGAGCTGTATCTGGAGACTGAATCTGAATGAGTAACAAAATGGCTTCCGTGTCTGGAGCGTATCTGGATTGTATCATGAACTTGAAAATTGAATAACTATCAGAATGGCATCCGTGTCTGGAGAGTATCTGAACTGTATCTGAATGTTGAAGTCTGAATAAGTAACAGAATGGCATCCGTGTCTGGAGCGTATCTAAACTGTATCTGAATGTTGAAGTCTGAATAAGTAACAGAATGGCATCCGTGTTTGGAGCGTATCTGAACTGTATCTGAATGTTGAAGTCTGAATAAGTAACAGAATGACATCCGTGTTTGGAGCGTATCTGAATTTGAAAACTGAATGAGTATCAGAATGTCATCCGTATCTGGAGTGTATTTGAACTGTATCAAAAGGTTGAATCTGAATGAGTAACAGAATGGCTTCCGTGTCTGGAGCGTATCTGTACTGTATCATGATTGCACATTGTTTAACGGTAGCTGTTAATCTTATCCCGAAAAGGGTAAAATGTTAGCTGGAACATAGAATTATGTTGCATGAAATGTATGATGCAATATATGTGTTTTATCAATGTTTATGATATGTGGATGTAATGTATGCGCATGCAAGATGATTCACTGTATTGCTAAAGAAAATAAATCCTTGACTGCTGCTGAGGATATGTGGATTCTTCATGTCTTAAAGTTGGAGTAATTGACAAAAATTCTATTGTGAGCAATGCCATATACTGCTTGAGTAATCTGCTTTGGGGATCCAGAGAATTTTGATGACTTCTACTGGGGATTTAACAATGGGAATCTTCGTTCTGTCGGGGAGCAATGAAAACTCTATGGGGAAAAAGCTTATTCCTGTTTGGGAAAAAGTTCAGGAGTTTCGGTCGTCTGCCACTCTACCGGGGAATTATCCTAAGTTAGGGAGAAACAGAAGTTAGCCGTTATCCGGTTGATTTTCAGGCTTCAAGACAACTTGCTGGGGAATTTAGAGAAACTGGATGGTTTCCACTGTAGATTAATAGTTTGAAGTTTCATCTCCGTTGGGGATCTTAATGACGTACTGTAGGGATTGCTCATGGGATAGCCTAAAGACGTTTTCCTATTCTTTCAACCTGTCAGTAATTGTTCTTTTTCATTTTGTTTATTTGTAAACAGTAATTATGTTCAAATGCATATGTTCATTAATGAATCATTGGACATTTTTGCAAATAAAACACAAGTGTAAAAGAACAGGACAAATAGTTTTCTGTACTTTTAAAGAGATATCTTCGTATTGAATTTTGAATAAGTATTTTGTACAAAGGAGATAATCATTCTAGTAAGAGAAATGATGCCATAAAAAGCAAGAAAAAATTTATACAAAGAAAGACAGTTATGTGTGATAATCCCATGGGGTTCCCATTCTACTATAGTCTTCGTATCTCTGAATATCTTGTCTATTTGTTGCTTCGTCCGAAGATGATTGAATTGATCAGAAACTCTGAGTTTGTCAGTGGAAGTCAATAGGTTGTCCTCAAAGTGATCCAACGAGACATAGTCATAAGCTTTAATTCCCTAACTTTTTCCTGGACTGCCCTTTCGGGTTTTCAGTCCACCGGGAAACCCTTTTTTGCCCAAGTCGCCCTTTCGGGTTTTTAACTTGCCAGGTGTACATATTTTTTTTTGTTTTATCCCTAATTTTTGCCCGAACCTTTTGGTTCGCTAGGATGCCCTTGTTTTGCCTAGGTGCGTCAACCTACCGGGTCTTTTATGTGTAGTATATTTTGACTATGTCTGCGTTCGCAGGATGCGGAAAATCGTCGTCGTCCATGGTGGTTAAGATCATTGCCCCACCGGAGAAGATGTTCTTGATTACAAATTATCCTTCATAGGTAGGAGTCCATTTTCCCCTGGGATCACTTTGTGGCAAGATGATGCGCTTGATCACCAGATCTCCAACTTGATATACTTGGCGTCTGACTTTCTTGTTGAAAGCCTTGATCATCCATTTTTGATACATCTGACCATGGCAAACAACAGTAAGTCTCTTTTCATCAATTAAGTTCAGTTGATCAAGTCGGGTCTGGATCCAATCGTCTTCACTCAAACCTGCATCCTTCATAATTCTCAAGGAGGGGATTTGAACCTCGATAGGCAAGACAGCCTCCATGCCATAAACCAAAGAATAGGGTGTTGCCCCAGTTGATGTGAGAGCCGTGGTACGGTACCCGTGGAGAGAAAACGGTAGCATTTCATGCCAGTCCTTATAGGTGAATGTCATTTTATGTATGATCTTTCTAATGTTTTTATTAGCAGCTTCGACTGCACCATTCATCTTTGGCCGATAGGGGGATGAATTGTGATGTTGAATCTTGAATTGCTCGCACAAGGAGGTGATCATAGTATTATTAAGGTTTGTACCATTATCAGTGATGATCCTTTCTGGGATACCGTACCAGCAAATAAGATTTTGCTTGATGAAGCGGGCAACAACATTCTTAGTAACGGATGCGAAGGAAGCTGCTTCGACACACTTTGTGAAATAGTCAATGACCACTAGAATGAAGCAGTGTCCATTAGAGGCTGTAGGCTTGATCTCCCCAATCATATCGATTCCCCACATAGCAAAGGGCCAAGGAGCTGTTAAGACATTTAGGGGAACCGTAGGCACGTGTACCTTGTCTGCATAGATTTGACACTTATGACAGGTTCGGGAGTGTTGATAGTAGTCTGCTTCCATGGTAGACCAATAATAGCCCGCCCGTAGGATTTTCTTTAGCATCGTATGCCCACTAGAGTGAGTGCCAAAGGTACCTTCATGTAATTCAGCCATGATCTTTTCAGCTTCAATCTTATCCACACAACGGAGCATAATAGAATCATGATTACGTTTGTACAGGATGCCATTACTTAGGAAGAACTTAGCAGAGAATCTCCTTAAGAACTTTTTATCATTGATTAAAGCTCCTTCGGGATATTCTTGAGCCTCGAGATACCTTTTGACTTCATGGAACCAAGGCTGGTCCACTACTTCTTCAGTATTAATCTCATGATAGTGTGCTGGTTCATTCATTCGTTCAATGGTGATCTGGGGAGCCTCGTTATCCCAATTAAGTTTAAACATACACGACATTGTGGCTAGAGCATCTGCTAGCTGATTTTCTTATCGCGGGAAATGCTCGAAGCTAATCTGCTCGAAATGTGGTAGCAATGTCAAGACATGTTCTTTGTAAGGGATAAGGTTTGGGTGCTTAGTGTCCCATTCTCCTTTGATCTGACTGATGACCAAAGCTGAATCTCCAAATACCACTAAAGATTTGATTCCCAAGTCTATGGCAGCCTTGAGACCAAAGATGCATGCTTCGTATTCCGCCATGTTGTTCGTACAGTTGAAGCAAAGTCTGGCAGTAAAGGGAGTATGGCACCCTTCCAGAGATATGAGTACAGTGCCGATACCATTAGCAAGTGCATTGGATGCCCCATCAAAGAACAGGGTCCATTGGGATCCTTGTTCAGGTCCGTCATATGGTCTGATTTCTTCACAGTTGTCTAATGTCATGATGTCTTCGTCTGGGAATTCAAACTTCATGGACTGATAATCTTCTACAGCTTGATGAGCAAGATGATCATCTAGCACGCTGCCCTTTATAGCTTTTTGGGTAGTGTACTGTATGTCATATTCTGTTAGGATCATCTACCATCTAGCTATCCTCCGAGACAGAGCAGGCTTCTCAAAGATGTACTTTATCAGATCCATCTTAGATATCAACAAAGTGGTATGAGTCAACATATACTATCTTAGCCGGCAAGCAGCCCATACCAGAGCGCAGCAAGTTTTCTCAAGCAGTGAATATCTGGTTTCGCAGTCGGTAAACTTTTTGCTCAGGTAGTAAATAGCATGCTCTTTTCGGCAAGACTCATCCTGTTGCCCCAATACACACCCCATTGAGTTCTCTAAAACGGTCAGATACATGATTAGTGGTCTTCCCTCGACTGGTGGCATAAAGACAGGAGGCTCTTGTAAATACTCTTTGATTTTGTCAAAAGCAATCTGACACTCATCATTCCATCTGACTACTTGATCTTTCTTCAACAGTTTGAAGATTGGTTCACAAGTAGATGTTAGGTGAGAAATGAATCTGGCAATGTAGTTCAGGCGTCCCAAGAATCCTCTAACTTCTTTCTCAGTACGAGGAGCGGGCATTTCCTGTATTGCTTTAACCTTGGCAGGATCAACCTCGATGCCTTTGTTGTTGACAATGAAACCTAAGAGTTTACCGGATCAGACTCCGAATGTGCACTTGTTTGGATTCAACCTTAGTTTTACTCCTTCAATCTTACAAACAGCTTTTGCAAGTGATCAAGGTGCTCCTCTTCAGTTTGTGATCAGGCTATCATGTCATCTACGTAGACCTCTATCTCATTATGTATCATATCATGAAACAAAGCTACCATGGCGCGTTGATAGGTTGCCCCGACATTCTTCAGTCCGAATGGCATCACTTTGTAGCAAAACATCCCCCACTTGTGACAAATGTAGTTTTCTCCATGTCCTCAGGTGCCATTTTGATTTGGTTATAACCTGAGAATCCATCCATGAAGGAAAACACTTTGTGCTGGGTTGTGTTATCAACCAGGATGTCGATGTGGGGGAGTGGAAAATCATCTTTAGGGCTGGCCCTGTTTAAATCTCTATAATCCACGCACATCCGTACTTTACCGTCCTTTTTAGGCACGGGAACAATGTTGGCCACCCATTGAGGATAAGAAGTAACATCCAGAAATCCAGCATTGAACTGCTTCATGACTTTTGCTTTGATCTTCTCTGACATGTCAGGTCTCATGCGGCGGACTTTTTGTTTCACTGGTGGACAGTCTTCTCTGGTGGGTAGACGATATACCACAATGTATGTATCGAGTCCCGGCATGTCTTTGTATGACCAGGAAAAGATCTCAACATAATCACGCAATAGCTGAACTACACACTCCTTGACACTCGGCTCTAAATTGGCACCAAGTTTGATTTCCTTTTTATCTTTCTCGGTACCCAAATTGATTGTATCCAACAGCTCCTCATGAGGCTGAATAACTCTTTCCTCTTGTTGTAGTAGTCTGGCCAATTCCCCTGGCACCTCACAATCTTCCTCACCTTCGTATTCGGCTTGGTAGATCAGATCTTCAGAGTCACTGAAGGCTATAGCAGTATCATTACCCATAGGATCTGGAATGGAGGGGTACCTGCATTTGTGAGTGTGGGTGTGTGTAAGGGTATAACCATGTTTAAACAATAAAAATGTAAAAGAAAGACAAGGATCACAAAAGGTTTATATGGGAAAAAGCGTCCATGATTCATTGAATGTCATATGAAGATGAAATAAAAACCCTTACAAATGGACCATTGTGCCTCGGGTAAGACACAAGGTTTTTAAAGTGCGAATTATTCGTGAATATTACAAGTCCAACAAAAATGTAAAAGATAAATTACTGACAGATAAAAGTTATTGGGACAAAGTCTCTGGCTTCCCAGTTGTGAAGTCCTCCGTTGACAGTAGGAAATATCCAATCTTCCAAGCTGTCATCTTCTTCAACATCTTCCACTGTGTTGACCTCCCGGTTACTAATCTTCAAAGGTGGCCCTCCAGCACGGGCACGACACACAGCCTTCTGAGCAGTTGAAGTAAACCCTAAGCCAAACTTGTCTGATTTATACGGGATGTCCGGAAGCTGCCCCCAGATGGTGCATCCACCCTCTTCTACTACCTCCCTGGCGTCCTTTAGAGATGACATCCGAAGTGGAGGTCTCGTGATCTTAGGAATCGAGGATACCGCCTTGGTCGCCGCTACTTCTAGAGAGACTTCTTCAAAATGTTGGAAAGGGGTTTCAATGAACTCGCCATCCAACTCCACATATCGGAAGGAATTTAGATGATTAATCATGTACTCTTCCTCTCCATGGACATTTATGATCTTTCCTTGGACCGGGTACTTCAGCATCTGGTGTAGCATGGAGGTGACATCACCAGCATTATGGATCCAGGGCTGTCCTAAAAGACAGGAGTAAGAGGGGCGGATATCCATTACATAGAAGGTTGAGTTGAATGTCTGAGTTCCCACTTTTATCGGGATGTCCACCTCCCCGTGGACCATCCTCTTCGAGCCATCAAATTCTCTCACAATTATGTTACTGGATTTCAACACCAACCCTTTGCAATCCAATCTGTCAAGAGCTTTCTTTGGTAAGACGTTCAAAGATGAACCAGTGTCTACCAAGACATGGGATAGGGTTGTTCCTCTACACTCCATAGAGACATGCAATGCCTCGTTGTGCTTTCTCCCTTTTAGTGTCAAATCAGCATCAGAGAAGCCCGGGCCGTTATCAGCTATCAAACTGGCCACACATTCTTGGAATTTGTCAGCAGACATCTCTTGTGGAACATGAGCTGTCTTCAGAAATTTTACCAGAGCTTTCGCATGTGCCTCAGAGTATAACAGCAATGCTAGCATGGAGATCTTGGAAGGGGTTTGCCCCAACTGTTCAACCACATAATAATCACTCTTCTTTATTATCCTCAAGATTTCTTCCATTTCCTTCTTGGATGTTTCGGGGATAGCTAGCGATTGAGCCTTCGTCCGGACAGGCTCTTCTTGAATGCTTTTTCCTTTATTCTCAGCATTAAAGGTACTGGTAGGGACAGGAATTGTGTTGTCTTTGTTGGTAGGTACGCTTGCAGGTATAATCACAGGTACAGAGGTAATCTTCAGAACAGCCACGGGTCCAAAAACTGCCTTTGGAGGGGAAATCTCTGGAGAGAAGATTCTACCGATGCGGGTAATCTTTCTAGTTCCGGCAATATTGCTAATGTTGGAATCTTCTTCTTCGGAGCTCTCTTCTTCGGAAGTCGGTTTATCTTGTTTGATTCCATGGTAGTATATTTCTCTACCATAATTCCATGGTACTGTTTTATCTGACTCATACGGGACCGGTCCGGGCATTATGATCTTAAGTGGAGTAGTTTTTAGAGCAGGTGTAATCCTAACGGGCCTTTTGGGGACCCTGGAAGGATTGGCGTAGATGGTTATGATTGAAACTTCTTTAACTGGAACGGGTAACACGGGAGAATTCTCAAATAGAATTTCTTGGTTATCAATCAGGCGTTGGATACCGGTCTTCAATAGAGAGCAGTCGGCGGGTGAGGATAAGCAATGATGGCAGTCTTCCTTACATCGTGGGAATACACCAGCTTTTAACAAATTCATCTTAATGATCGGAAGCGGAGTCAAAAATTCATCCACTGTGGCAACAAATAAATCCTCCTCGACAGCATTGGCATTATAACCATGCCTAGGCATCGGAGCGGAAATAACTTTTGGCTTCTCAGGTGCATCAAACTCAACCTCCTTTGCATCAATAAGGTCTTGAATTTTGTTCTTCAGAGCCCAACAATTGTTAGTGTCGTGCCCTGGACTTTCAGAATGGTATGCGCATCTGGCATTTGGATGATAATGAGGGGATGCAGTATTGGGATTCTTTGGGGCCTCTTTTAAAGTTTCCAGATTCAATTTCAGAAGGTGTGGTAGAACCTGGGCTAGAGTCATGTTAATCCTGGTGAATTGCCGGACTGGCCTTTCCACCCTTGGCTGGTTATTTCTAGGTTGGTCAGATGCGGGCTTTGGGATCATAACGGCCCCTACCACCGGTCGGCGTTCAATTCTTCCTTGATTCCTTTGTGAATAAATAGCAGATACTTCCTTCCTCCCAGTGAAGGGTTTTTTCACAGCTGTAGAGGCAGACGAATCTTTCTGAATCTACCCACTTCTTATACCAGCTTCCACCCTTTTGCCGGTTAATATCAATTCAGTAAACCCTGCAGAGGAACTCCCAATCAGATGATTGAAGAAAAGGCCTGATAGAGTTCCTAAGAACATGTCCACCAACTCCCTTTCAGACAGAGGGGTTGCACTCTTCCGGCTAGATCTCTCCACTTTTGCGCGTAATCTTTGAAGCCTTCATTTGAAACCATAGCCATACTCTGAAGTTGAGTACGGGTAGGCGCCAAATCGGCGTTGTATTGGTATTGTTTATAGAAAGCTACGGCTAGGTCTTCCCAATTGTGGACGTCGGCCCTTTCTAATTGGTAAAACCAATCAAGTTGCGTTCCGGATAAACTATCTTGGAAAAAGTGGACCCACAAGTCTTTATCGGTAGAGTGCGATTGAATCTTTCTGACATATGATCGGAGGTGCATTTTAGGACACGATACTCCATCATATTTTGCAAATAATGGCCCTTTAAACTTTGGCGGGATTACAATTCCTGACACCAGCCCTAACTCTTCATAATCTAGACCCGGTACTCTCTGGATTTCCATAGCGCTTAAACGCTCTTCAAGGTGTTTGTACTTATCATCAGCCGGAGGGTATTGCTCTTCAGAATAGTCCTCCTCTTCTTCAGAGTCTGACTGAACTGCCGTTTCTTTTCCTTTTCTTTCCCCTTCATCAGATGTTGCTGGAAAATCTAAGGTCCTTCTAGCTTGTCCTTGAAACCTTCTGCCCATGATTACCACACCAACTGGCTTCTTCTCTTTCTTCTTTTTCTCTTTCTCTTTTTCTAGCAGAGTCTTCAGCTCCTCTTGCCCCTTGGCTAAGGTCATGAGTAACTGTTGAAATTATGTGTTTTGAGCTTGAAGATCTTTGACCGTCTATTCGAGATCCATCTTACTGAAATAAACAGTAGAGAGATGAGGAAACTTGTTGCAAAGACCTGTTTATGTTTATGATGAATGATATGTATTCATGCAATGCTTTCAAGGATTTAAAAAATTCAAATTTGTTTCAAACAAAAAGAAACACACGTTATATTGATAAGATGGAATTTGAGTACATCAATGCCCCTTGGGAAAAATAATACAAAATTCTAAGATTAAAAGACATTGTGCATCCTCTTTGGTGCAATGTAGGTATTTAGAGTCTTCTCTTCATGAAGTAGCCTAGTGAGTTCCAAAACCTTCTTCTCGCTTGCGTAGAATTGGGCTTCGAAAGTATCACGCTCTCCCTTGAGCTGTATCCAATCCCTTTGTAGGTCTTCGAGTGATGTAGGCATGTCAGGATGTAGGATAGTGTATGGAACTTCTCCCTCCTTAACAGGCTCAATAATTACTGGGAGAATGGAAGGATAAGGCATCATAAGACTTTGAGTGCGGGTTCGTACCCACTTGAGGTAAGGCTCAAGAGGGATGGAATTCTTGTGTCCCAAAGTATTTCTATCCACCTTGTTTATCATCCTCCAAGCTCGAATGAATCTCTGGCGAAGTTCTTGATCGTCATTGTCGTAGTCGAAAACCAAACCTTGAATCAGCATATCATGTGGGCCATCCCTTCGGGCATAACCAAACTGTCTTAGAGCTAAACATGGGTTATAGGTGATGCCTCCCCTAATGCCAAGTAGAGGGACATTAGGGAATTCCCCACAACGGTCAACAATGATAACATTCTCTTTGGATCGAGAGCACCAATGAATATCTGAATGTTTAAGCGTCATTAACCTTTGTGACCACCTCAAACCTTGATCATTCTTTAAGACTGATTGGGGAAGATGAGAAATAAACCATCTTGCCAGGAGAGGAGTGCAACACATAAGAATACCTCTTTTCCTCATTGTACGAGTGTGAAAAGAGTGGAGGATATCCCCAAGCAATGTAGGCACCGGGTTGCGAGACATGAAGATTTTGACAGCGCTCACATCTATGAGTTGGTCAGGAATGGGGAATAAGACCATCCCATAGATGAGAAGAGCTATAATCTCCTCAAATGCTTGCAAGTCTAGGGAATTCCAACAGCTTTGGACTTTCTCAAACAGAAACTTTGCCAAGAAGCCTTTGACACCACTTCTAGTTTCCCAATGAGTTGTGACATCAGATGAGTGCAAGTGCAGGGCTTGAGCAATCTCTTCTGGCCTTGGATCTCTTTCCGTACTGTTGAAGGGTAGTTGATTGAGAATAGGAATCCTCAAAAGTTGAGAGAATTCTTCCAAAGTGGGCACAAGTTGATCGTCAGGAAATGTGAAGCAATGATGCAAAGGGTCAAAGAACTGGAAGAGAACCTTCATCATATCCTCCTCTGTGTTGGAGGTGACCAAGTTGAGTAGACGACCATGTCTCTCGGTGAATGGAGAGTTCTCAGGAATCCTTGAAGCTAGCTCCTTGAGTTGTGGAGGAATTCTTACAAGGTTGATTTGGATAGTTTTCCTGCGAAGTGAATCCATATCCTACAAAACAAGAACAAAGATGAATTTCCAAAATCCTTGAAATGGTTAGTGAATTCATATGATGTTCATGATGTCCATGATTTTATGTACAAATATGCATATACAAGAAAATCAAACAAGTGCTTAGTTTAGGCTTGCATGGGGTTTCATAGGTAAGTACCCTCTTTAAGTTTAGTTGGCTCAACCTGTCCTAAAAATATTAACCGGGTTCTAAGGAGCTCAATATCACTGGATTGTTTCCTTGGTCATTGTTTTAGCTCAAGCCTCTTTAATGGCGACCGAAATATCCCAAGAAACCAACCCTCAATGAGTGTAGTATCGAGTATCTACGAACTTCAGACTGCACCAAAGCCGGTCATCTCACTACATCCTAAAGGCCAAGTTGGTCAAGTAAAGGGTTCTAGAAGTTCATTAGTGCTTCATGACATCACTCAGCGGCCCCGTATTCTCTTTGATTAACTCAAAGGCTACTGGTACCCACAAATATGTCACACTAACATAGCTATTGCTTAGACCATGTCGGTATACCCCGCACAGTTTCCACAATGTATTGCTATTTACCTATAATGTTTCCCAAATTCGGGTAGAGGATTCAAACCCAAATAAAGAACCATAATGTAAATCAAACAAGTCAAACAATGTAAGCAAATAAATATGATCTAAAACCCTAAGGTAACCCCACTTTTATTTTCCCCAGCAGAGTCGCCAGTTCTGTGATACGGTGGGAGAACTGACTTGAGGTTTTGCATTTTATCGCAAATGTCGCGGTTAGCAAGAGTCGCCACCGAATTTTCTTTTATCCAAAAGGAAAGGTGAAAAAGCACAGGAAAGACCTTTGAGATGTTTTCTTGAGTTAGGGGGGTAGATTATGAAAAGGGAAGGTGCTAGCACCCTTTTCATCCATGGTTTTCCATGGGCTCTTAGTTACTTGCTTTATATCATTTGCTTTGGTTTGTTTGAAATGGTGTTTGATGTGGTTTTGAAAGTATTTTGTAAAAGAGGCCATTCGTTTAGGCAATCTTTGTAATGATTCTCATTTGTAAGAATGTATACAAAGATGTTTGTCTTTTTGAAAATGTTTTCAATATTTGTAAGATGTTTTTGAAATGTGTGTGTTTGTTTTGAAAATAGCAAGGATTATTTGTTTGAAATAGAGCAAGTAACTTAGAAGCTATCTACCTACTCAAATGTCTTTCTCATGCATTTTCCATTCCTTTGACATTGTTGACTTACCATTGATTTGGTAAGCAACCCTATCTTTGGATGTAAACGGGACGGGCATGGGTCATCGTATAACCATGATAGCAATGTTGCCAAGTATCTTAGCATTTTTGAGGGGCCAAGATCATTTTGTTTAGGAAACTTTTTGAATAGCGTCATCGTGGGACTATGATCTTAAATTTGTTTTGTTTTGCCAAGATACTTCGCATGCGTAACATGGTCATTTTATTTTAGGCAACCAAGTGGGAGAAACCCTAAGGGTGCTTGTGTGCAAAGTGTATCATTTTTCATGCTTTTGATTTTGTCTTGTATTTAGGGTTTTCTATTTTTGCTTTGTTTTGTTCTTGTCATACAAACCCTAATTACTAATCATGGCATATGAAAGCAATAAATTGCGTAATGTAAATATACTAAGCTATTACAACAATTTTATGGGAAGGGGGAATACAAGTTTGAATGGGGATTTGCACAAATATAAAACTAAATACATTATTACAACCAAATCGAACTTGTGCGAATTAAGATAAATATAATACAATATTTAAAATGTAATGCAATATGTATGTAAAGAAAAGATATTTTATGTCTTGCTTTTGTGTAAAAGAAATATTTAATTTAAACCTAAAAAAAAGGAAAAATATTTAATTTTTGAAAAGGAGTTAAACCCTAATTTTTTACTTAAAGAAAATAATGTTTCTATATTATTATTTTGTGCATTTTTTTGTATAAAAAAATAAATAATATTATACATAAATATTAAAAATTAAATATGTGCAAAAAAAAGTATTTGTAAATATGGAAAGTAAAATAAAAATACTAAGTATATTTAATTATATTTATAAGTTTATTAAGAAAATAAATTAAATCCTATCAAAATAAATTAAATTTTTATGTGAGAAATAATAAAAAAATAAAATAAAAGTGTAAAAATAATTAAATTATTTTTTAGGATTTTTTATCATTAAAGAAAATAATTAAAAGTATTAAATATAAAAATGAAAAAAAAAAGATAAAAAAATGAAAAGAGTTAGCAGGGGGTGAGAAAGCAAAACAGTGGTGATGTTAGCAAAATCAAAAAAGCCCAGGAAGCCAAAAAGCCCAAAACAAGCTTTGTCTCTGTCCTACCTTCTCTTCCTCACGCCATGGCCGGTCAACCTGTAACTTCCTCATGCTTGCGTAAAAATGAAAACTTATAACATGAAAAATATAGCATTTGAACTCACGATTCCAACCATATAAATTATGTAATCTAACTATCAAAGATCAAAGAGAATTTTGAAATCCCTAAATCCTAACCTAAAATTTTTAGAGATTTCAAACTCCAAATTCTCTTAGCACAAGTAATATAAATGCAAGATAATGATATGTACAGCTTCGTTATGATGAGAACTACATTTTTCATTCACAGATCGTGGCCTGAGGTTGCCTGTACAAAGAGATAGAGTTTGAAAAAATTACCTCCTTCAGCTGGAATCGTGTATGGAAATGCAGGGACTTTAATGGAGGCCTGATGATTGCTTTAGCTTCCTTGAGCTTCCCTGAATCTATTCCAACTCTTACCTTGCTCTGAAGGTGGCTAGAACTCCCTGACCAAGTCCAACTGCAAGCTTCAAAGTTAACAATGGCAGGTAGTGAAACAGAGGTTACAAAATAGGGATGATGGTTTGGATGAGTTTGATATCAAGTATGTAAGATGTTTGAATGATCTAAACACAAAACGCACGAGCTAAATGAGAGTTGGATGTGTTTATGCAGAAACTGTGTGTTTTGGACAGATTTTGGTGCTTTGCTTGCTCTCAATGTTTCAGGCCTTTTCTTGGTGTCTTTTGTGTTTCATATAGTTTGTATATTAGTATAGAAATGATCTAAAGTCATCTTCTCAACAGATCTTCCAATGCTAGCCTTTTTCCAACTTTCTTGTACTTGAAGCAAAGTGACAAGACCAAAGCTTCACACGCTTGTACCAGCTTGCTTAAGGTTGGTATGAGTTTGTACAACTTGCTTGAGACCTGTGTGGTTTGTATGCATCAAGGGGACAGGTTCAAAGCTCCAATTTGACAAGTTTGCAAAAGTGTTTCTTTATGAAAATGGCAATGGAGCCTTTTTGCCCAAAATGGAATTACAAGTTGTGTAAAAGTTCAAAAGCATAGATAGAGGCTTTTTCAACTGTGTAAGCATTTAATTAAGGAGTGTGTAGCAAGTTTAGGACCTGTAAAGCATGAAATATCCAGCATAGGTTTGGTTTGCAACTTGGTTCTTCATGAAAATGGCTTGAACAAAAAGTGAGAAAATGCCAACTTCCTCTCTTCGATTCTCTTTACTCAAAAATGATATTGGAGAGTTCTTGGACATTTTGGAAAGCTTGCAATGTTCTCTATAATCCATATTTGAAATTCATTTTGATATACCTTTTTTAACTAGGTGAAAAATTGCCATGAAGTTCGGTCCAAAACCTGCCTAAATTAGGGCAAAATTTCACTAAGTTAAGAAGTTCATGACCATGTATTCACAAATTTGTAACTTGAGATCTAAGAATCTTTAGGGAAAAGTTTGTGAAGAAAAGTTGTAGATTTCATGGAGGTCTACAACTTTCATGTCGGGGACTTTCCTTGAATCAAAATTCATCATGGTGAAAAAGTGGTGCAAAGTTGAGAAAAAAATAAGAAAATTTTTATACTTAGAAAATTTCTAAGTTATGAAAATTTTCAAATTCAAACCCTAATTTTCAAATTTGATTTTCTTGGTGAACAAGTTTCACATTTGGACATATCTTTATGAATTATAACTCTTGGTACTTGATTTTGACCAAAAAGTCAAAGTTTGTCTTTTCAGTATACAGTTGACTTTTGATCAATTGACTGCAAATTTCATCTGTCAAACCAATGAACTTGAGATGTTTTGAACCATGTAATTGAGTCAAGATGATGCCATTTAATCCTTGAAATCATTCTTGAACTCAATTGGTCATTGGCTAGGTTAAAAAAATCATAAATTGCCCTTCCTCAGTCAAAACCCTAATTTTGACCATTTTGCCCTTTTGATGATTTGATCAAATTTCTTGAGGAGTTGTAATCCAAACTTGATCAAATGGTATATATGAGTCTAAAATGTTGATATGGATCAAAAATTATGAAGTTTGAATGTAAATTGGCCATGGTTGACTTTTTCCCCAATACAGCTGATTTTTAGGTCAACTGTCCAATTGACTGATCAAAAATGTGGTTCAAGGCTTGAAACTCATCATGAGCAATCTTAGGGGTCCAAAATGATGTATGAAAGTCACATGAAACATTGGTGGTCCAAAAATCCTTGTGCAAACTCAAACCCTAATTTTAGGTTATTAGTGCAAGATGAGATGTCTTGAGCTGACCAAACCCTAATCTTGTCTTGAGTCAAGGAAGTCTTGTGAGAAAAATCTTGATAAATGAGAGGGCAAATTTTGGGGTACAACACTATTCAAGTTTGCCTTACAAAAAATGATCATTGTCCCTCAAAAATGCTAAGATACTTTGCAAATATTGCTAATCATGGTTAAACGATGACCAACGTCCGTCCCGTTTATATCCAAAGGTAGGATTGCTTACCAAATCAATGGTAAGACAACAATGTAAAAGGAATAGAGAATGTACAAGAAAGACATTTGAGTAGGTAGTTTGCTCTTAATTACTTGCTCTATTTCAAACAACTATCCTTGCTATTTTCCAAAACAAAAACACACATTTCAAAAACATCTTACAATCATTGAAAACATTTTTAAAAATACAAACATCTTTGTATAAATTCTTACGAACGAGAATCATTATAGAGATTGCCTAAATGAATGGCCTCTTTTACAAAATACTTCCAAAAACCACACCAAACACAATTTCAAACAACAAAAGCAAGTGATCTAGCAAGTAACTAAGAGCCCATGGAAAACCATGGATGAAAAGGGTGCTAATACCTTCCCTTTTCATAATCTACCCCTCGAACTCAAGAAAACATATCAAAGGTCTTTCCTGTGCTTTTTCACCTTTCCTTTTGGATAAAAGAAAAGTCGGTGGCGACTCTTGCTAACCGTAACATTTGCGATAAAACGCAAAACCCTCAAGTCAGTTCTCCCACCGTATCACAACTTTGAATAAGTATTTTTTGTATAAGGAGACAAACATTCTAGTAAGAGAATGTTGTCATAAAAGAGAAAAATTTGATACAAAGTAAAGATAACTATGTGTAATAATCCCATGGGGTTTCCATTCTGCTATAGCCTTCGTATCTCTGAGCATCTTGTCTATTTGTTGCCTCGTCTGAAGATGATTGAATTGATCAGAACCTCTAAGTTTATCAGTGGAAGCCAAAGGTTGTCTGTAAAGTGATCCAACGGGACATAGTCATACGCTTTAATTCCCTAACTTTTGCCTGGACCGCCCTTTCGGGTTTTCAGTCCACCGGGAAACCCTTTTTTGCCCAAGTCTCCCTTTCGGGTTTTCAACTTGCCGGGTGTACAAATTTTTTGTTTTATCCCTAATTTTTTCCTGAACCTTCTTGGTTCGCCGAGATGCCCTTGTTTTTCCTAGGTATGTCAACCTAGCGGGTCTCTTATGCGTAGTATCTTTTGACTATCTCCGCGTTCGCAGGATGCGGCAGGTCGTCACCATCCATGGTGGTCAAGATCATTGCATCACCAGAGAAAATGTTTTGATTACAAATGGTCCTTCATAGGTAGGAGTCCACTTGCCCCTGGGATCAACTTGCGGCAAGATGATGCGTTTGATCACTAGATCCCCAACTTGATACACTTGGCGTCTAACTTTCTTGTTGAAAGCCTTGATCATCCGTTTTTGATACATTTGACCATGGCAAACAACAGTAAGTCTCTTTTCATCAATCAAGTTCAGTTGATCAAGTCGAGTCTGAATCTAGTCGTCTTTGTTCAGCCCTACATCCTTCATAATCCTCAGAGAGGGGATCTTAACCTCGATAGGCAAGACAACCTCCATGCTATAAACCAAAGAGTAGGGTGTTGCCCTGGTTGATGTGCGAGCCGTGGTACGATATCCGTTGAGAGCGAATGGTAACATCTCATGCCAGTCGTTGTATGTGACTGTCATTTTCTGTATGATCTTTTTAATATTTTTATTTGTATATTCTACAGCACCATTCATCTTTGGCCGATAAGGAGAAGAATTGTGATGCTGAATCTTGAATTGCTTGCACAATGCGGTGATCATAGTGTTGTTGAGATTTGTACCATTGTCAGTGATGATCCTTTCTGGGATACCGTACCAGCAGATGAGATTTTGCTTGATGAAGTGGGCAACAACATTCTTGGTAACGGAGGTGAAGGAGGCTGCTTCAACCCACTTTGTAAAATAGTCAATGGCCACTAGGATGAAGTGATGTCCATTAGAGGTTTTCGGATTGATTTCCCCAATCATATCAATCCCCCACATAGCAAAGGGACAAGGAGTTGTTAAGACATTCAGAGGAACCGGAGGTATATGCACCTTGTCAGCATAAATTTGACACTTATGGCAGGTTCGAGAGTGTTGATAACAATCTGCTTCCATGGTAGACCAGTAATAGCCTGCTCGTAGGATTTTCTTTGCCATCTTATGCCCACTGGAGTTGGTTCCAAAAGTGCCTTCATGCAATTCAACCATGATCCTTTCAGCTTTAACCTTATCTACGCACCGTAGCAACACAGAATCATGATTGCATTTGTACAAGATGCCATTACTAAGGAAGAATTTAGCATAGAATCTCCTTAAGAATTTCTTATCATTGATTGAAGCTCCTTCTGGATATTCTTGAGTCTCGAGATACCTCTTGACTTCGTGAAACCAAGGTTGGTCCACTACTTATTCAGTGTTAATCTCGTGATAGTGTGCTGGTTCATCCATTCGTTCGACGGTGATCTGGGGAGCCTCGTTATCCCAATTAAGTTTAAACATATATGAAATCGTGGCTAGAGCGTCTGCTAGCTAATTTTCCTCTCGCGGGAAATGCTCGAAGTTAATCTTCTCAAAATGTGGTAGCAATGTCAAAACATGTTCTTTGTAGGGGATAAGATTTGGGTGTTTGGTGTCCCATTCCCCTTTGATTTGGCTGATGACCAAAGTTGAATCTCCAAACACATCTAAGGATTTGATTTCCAAGTCTATGGCAGCTCTGAGACCAAAGATGCATGCTTCGTATTCCGCCATGTTGTTTGTACAATTCAAGCAAAGTTTTGCGGTAAATGGAGTATGACAACCTTATGGAGATATGAGTACAACACCAATACCATTGCCGAGTGCATTGGAGGCTCCATCAAAGAACAGGGTCCATCGGGATCCTTGTTTAGGTCCGTCATATGGCCTGAATTCTTTACAGTTATCTAATGTCATGATGTTTTCATCCGGGAATTCGAACTTCATGGACTGGTAGTCTTCTACAGCTTGGTGAGCAAGGTGATCGGCTAATACACTGCCCTTTATTGCTTTCTGGGTAGTATATTGTATGTCATATTCTGTCAGAATCATCTGCCACCTCGTTATTCTCCCAGAAAGAGCAGGCTTCTCGAAGATGTATTTTATCGGATCCATCTTAGATATCAACAAGGTAGTATGGTTCATCATATACTATCTTAGCCGGCGAGCAGCCCATGCCAGAGCGCAACAAGTTTTCTCGAGCAGTGAATATCTGGTTTCACAGTCGGTAAACTTTTTGCTCAGGTAGTAAATAGCGTGCTCTTTTCGTCCAGACTCGTCATGCTGCCCCAATACACACCCCATTGAGTTTTCTAAAATAGTCAGATACATAATCAACGGTCTTCCCTCGACTGGTGGCATCAACACAAGAGGCTCTTGTAAGTATTCTTTGATTTTGTCAAAAGCAATTTGGCATTCATCATTCCACTTGACTACTTAATCTTTCTCCAATAGTTTGAAGATTGGCTCACAAGTAGTCGTTAGGTTAGAAATGAATCTGGCAATATAGTTCAAACGTCCCAAGAATCCTATGACTTCCTTTTCAGTGCGAGGAGCAGGCATCTCTTGTATTGCTTTTACCTTGGCAAGATCTACTTCAATACCTTTGTTGCTGACAATAAAGCCTAGGAGCTTACCAGACCGTACCCTGAATGTGCACTTGTTTGGATTCAATCTCAACTTGTACTTCTTCAGTCTCTCGAACAGTTTTTGTAAGTGATCAAGATGCTCTTCTTATGTTTGAGATCTGGATATCATATCGTCCATGTAGACTTCTATTTCGTGATGTATCATGTCGTGAAATAGAGCTACCATGGCACGCTGTGATACGGTGGGAGAACTGACTGTGGTTTTGCGTTTGTTTTCGCAAATGTTTCGGTTGAGCAAGAGTCGCCACCGACTTTTTATTTTATCCTAAGGAAAGGTTTAAAAAGCACAGCAAAAACCTTTGAGATTTTTTTCTTGGGTTCGGGGAGTAGATTATAGAAAGGGAAGGTATTAGCACCCTTTCTATCCATGGTTATCCATGGGCTCTTAGTTACTTGCTTAGATCAAACTTGCCTTTATTTTCAATTTGTTTGAAAATGGTGTGTGTGTGTGTGTTTTTTTGAAAATGTTTTTGAAGAGATGCCTTGTCTCAGGCAACCAATGTATTTGACTCATGTTTGAGTGTTTTACAAAAGTGTGTATCTTTTCGAAAAGATGTTTCAAATGTTTTTGAGAGTTTGTTAGAAAGTGTTGTGGATTGTGGTTTTTTTTTAAAAGAAGGCAAGTGTTTTTGCAAGTTGATCTCAAGTAACTAAGAGTTTTGTCTACCCTATTGTACTCAAAGGTTTTCTCTATGTTTTCAACCCTTTTTAACAATTTTGTTCCACCATTGAAATTGGTGGACAATCTTGCGTTTAGGAAGTTTATTCGGGATGGGCGCGGGTCATCGTATGGACCACGAATGCAATGGTGCCAAGTGTCTTTGGCAATTTGCTTTGAAGGGACTATGATCATTCCGTTTAGGCAACATTTTGAGGGACTTATGATCATTTTGATTTTGTTTTGCCAAAGATACTCGACGTGAAAGCATGGCCCATTTTGGAAGGCAACAAGTGGATATAACCCTAGTGGTGTTAGTGTGCAAGTGTATTTTATTGCATACAAGAGTTTTTCTTTGAATTAGGTTTTTCTATTTCATTGATTTTATCTTGCCATACATGTCCTAATTACTAGCAATAAGAAGCGGAAATATAAAATCCTACGCTATTACAACAATTAGGGGAGGGGGATACACATTTGTACATGGGGGGTTCAACGAGAAAAATAGACAAAAAAGAAAATAGCAAAAAACAAGATATATAGAGAGAGAGAGGGAGCCCGCGCGCTGCTGGGAGGTCATCAGAAGTTCTGACTCAGATCCGCTGCCAGATGATCAACCTGTTAGTGAAACTGGATGAGTCAGAACTTCTGACTCTAGCACCTACAAAACAGAACCTTGTTAGTGGGGAAATCAGAAGTTCTGATTTCCCTGCGCTGCAAGACAGAAGTTTGTTAGTGGAGAAACCAGAAGTTCTGATTCTGCTGAAAAGGCAATAACTCTCAGAGGTTCTGATATCATTGACAACAAAACAGGCTTCAGATGTGCTAACGTCAAAGTCAGCACTTGGCTTTTTCCTGTACTAATCAGAACATCTGCAATCCTGTTGTTACTCCACAAAACAGGAAACATACTTGGAACAGATCCAGCAAATACAAAAATGTTTCAGAGGTCAGAATCACCAAGGTCACAGGCAAGTCCTTTACTGGCTCAGAATGTTCTGAGGTATGAAAGTCCTCAGAACGTAAACAACAACAACATGATATTTACATTATGTTATTTGAATATGCACAGCTGATGATGTTTAACAGTGTGATGAGGGTCAGCAGGTGCTTACCTGACTGTTTGGAAAAGTTGGTGAGTGAAAGTTTAGCTTTTGGTTCTGGTTCTGGTGGTGTTCTGGACAGATTTTGAAAAGGGGAAGTAAAGGTGTATACGTGTGTAGGGTCAGAAGTTTGGAAAGAGTGTTTTTGGTTTATAGAAAAGAACTGGATATTTGATGAAGTTGAAGGTGAGAAACTCAAAGTTATGGAACAAAACTGGAGATTTTGGCAGAGTTTCAGAACGCTATGTTGCTAGGAATTCTGTTTTTCTCTTAGCAATTTTTCTGTTTCTTTTCTTGAACGCCTTTTGCAGTGGTGAAAGCTCTCTATTTATAGGAAAAGTTCTTGTGGATGCCTTGAACATTTAAAGCGCCAACAGAGTTTGAATTTGTTCTTTGACAGAAATTCCTGGGAAGTTGTGATACAGATAGCTTTCAGCCTAGGTTGCAGCAGCAGGCGTAGATTGGGGAGAAGTGACCTCTGAGGTGGGCGGTGGCGTGAAGACCCATGCCAGAATCTGTGCAAAAGCGTTTTCCAAGCCACACATGAATGCTCAGGAGTGGTTGGAAGCATTAATGGGCATTAAATGGTGACAAGACCTGTCAATACCAACGTTCTGGTAATGGAAACCAGCGTTGAATCAGCAGCGTAAACCATGCTCTGGCCTTGGCTACCTGTTGTCTTAGTAAGCTCTGGAGATTCTCCTAGTTTTCTGGTACGTTCCTTGGATTTACTTCTGGACAATCTGGACTTAGAGATTCTGTATCAGTGTAACACCCATTCTTCTGACTTTTCATCTTCTGATTTCAACCTGTTCTGAAGGAGCCTTCCGACTTCCCTGCTTCTCTTGCATTCCTTTAGCAAATTCTGACTGAGCTTGTGTAACTGCTGAAGGGGCATGTTCTGTTTGAGGCTTACATTCTGAACCACGTTTACAACTTCTGATTGAACTGATGTAGCTGCTGAAGAGCCAACTTCTGACCACGCTGAGCCAAGCTTGCAACTTCTGACCGTCTTCATCTGGAATGAGTCCAGAAGTTCTGAAGCGCTGATTTTTCTAAAAACACTTATTTTAAAGAAACATTCTAAGTACTTAGAATTTGATTTTTTTTCTCAAAATAAAAGCGTTGCTTCTGGAGTTCGTGAGATCATCTTGCTCTTGTAAGTGGCTTGCTTGGGCAAAAAAGGATAACTCAGGACTTGGATTTGTTTCAGGGGGACTTTAAAAAATCCAAGATGGTTTCCTGAAGAAAGGGAGGGCAAATTTTGGGGTACAACACACGCTGATAGGTTTCCCCAGCATTCTTCAGTCCGAATGGCATTACCTTATAGCAGAATGTGCCCCATTGTGTGACAAAAGTTGTTTTCTCCGTGTCCTCAGGTGCCATTTTGATTTGGTTGTAACCTGAGAATCCGTCCATGAAGGAAAACACTTTGTGTTGTGCCATATTGTCAACTAGGATATCTATGTGGGGGTGTGGAAAATCATCCTTAGGGCTTGCCCTATTCAAATCTCTGTAGTCCACACACATTCACACTTTGCCGTCCTTTTTGGGCACGAGAACAACATTGGCAACCCATTGGGGGTAAGAGGTGACAGCCAAGAATCCAGCGTTAAATTGCTTCATGACTTCTACTTTAATCTTTTCTGACATATCCGGCCTCATTCGACGAACATTTTGCTTTATTGGCGGACAATCCTCTCTTGTAGGTAGATGATGTACCACAATATCTTCATCAAGTTCTGGCATGTCTTCATATGACCAGGCAAAGACTTCGACATAATCATGTAACAACTGAATCAGACGCTTCTTGATATTGGGTTCCAGATTGGCACCCACCTTAACCTCTTTTTTATCTTCTTCGGTACCTAGGTTGATCGTATCCATGGGTTCCTCGTGAGGCTGAATGGTTCTCTCTTCTTGTTGTAGCAGTCTGGCAAGTTCCCCTGGTACTTCACAATCTTCCTCACCTTCATCTTCGGCTTGGTAGATTAGATTCTCAGAGTCACAAAAGGCCATAGCAGTATCGTTACCCATGGAATCTGGAATGGATGTATACCTGCATTGTGAGTGTGGGTGTGTGTAAGGGTATAGCTATCTTTGAAAGAAAGTAAAATGTAAAAGAAAAACAATGAGCACAAAAGTTTGAATGCGAAAACGTCCATGATTTATTGATTTCATATGAAAAATGAGATAAAAAACCCTTACAAATGGACCATTGTGCCTCGGGTAAGACACAAGGTTTTAAAATTGCGAATTGTTTTGAATATTACAGATCCAACAAAATGTAAATACAAATTACTGAGGGATGAAGTGATCGGGAGGAAGTCTCTAGCCTTCCAATTGTTGATCCCTCCATTGACAGTCGGGAAGATCCATTCCTCCAGATTGCAGCCATCTTCACCATCTTCTACCATGTTGACCTCACGGTTGCTGATCTTCAAGGGTGGCCCTCAAGCACGAGCACGACGTACAGCCTTTTGAGCACTTGAAATGAAACCCAAGCCAAACTTGTCGGACTTATATGGGATATCTGGGAGTTGTCCCCAGATAGTGCATCCTCCTTCTTCTACCACTGCTTTGGCATCTTTCAGTGACGACATCCGGAGTGGAGGCCTTGTAATCTTGGGAACAACCTTGGTCATTGCCACATCTTGAGGGACCTTTTCAAAGTGTTGAAATGGAGTTTCAATGAATTCACCATCTAATTCCACATATCTGAAGGAATTGAGATGGTTGATCATGTATTCTTCCTCTCCATGAACGGTGATAATCTTCCCTTAAACTGGATACTTCAACATCTGGTGCAGCGTAGAAGTAACAGCGCCAGCATTGTGGATCCATGGTCGGCCTAGCAAGCAGGAGTATGAAGGGAGGATGTCCTTCACATAAAATGTTGAATTGAAGGTTTGGGTTCCAACCTTTATGGGAATGTCTACCTCCCCATGTACCATCCTTTTAGAGCTGTCAAAAGCCTTTACCACTATGTTACTTGGCTTCAAAGTCAAACCCTCACAATCAAGTCTATCTAGAGCTTTTTTGGGTTATACATTCAGAGATGAGCCAGTGTCCACCAACATGTGAGCTAGAGTTGTGCCTCTACATTCCACTGAGACATGCAACGCCTCATTATGCTTTCTTCCCCTCGGCGTCAGATCAACATCTGAAAAACCTAAACCATTGTCCGCAGTTAGGCTGGCCCCGTAGTCTTGAAATTGATCAGCAGATGTCTCTTGAGGTACATGGGCTGTTTTTAAGAACTTCACCAAGGCTTTTGCATGTGCCTCGGAACACAATAGTAACGCCAACATGGAGATCTTAGAGGGAGTTTGCCCTAGTTGTTCAACTACATCGTAGTCGCTTCTCTTTATAATTTTTAAGATCTCCTCCATTTCCTTTTTGGAGGTCTCAGGGATAGTCAACGACTGAGCCTTCATCGGGACATGCTCAACCATAACACCTTTTCCTCGAGCCTCGGTTAACTCGGCAGCAGGAGTGTCAGTAAGAATAATTACAGGGGTTGTAACGGCTTTATCAATTGGAGTACTTGCAGAGATGATTATGGGTGTAGGAGTAACCTTTGGAGCAGCCACAGGGATAATTACGGGTCCAAAAACTGCTTTTGGGGGAGCAATTTCTGGAGAAAAGATCCTACCACTTTGGGTAATTTTGCTAGTTCTGGCATATTACTGACGTTGGAGTTTTCTTTCTCGGAATTTATCTCTTCGGCGGCTGGCCAGTCTTGCTTAATACCATGGTAATAGACATCTCCTCCATAATTCCACGGTATGGTTTTGTCTGATGTATATGGGACTGACCAAGGCATTGTGATTACTAAAGGAGTTGCTTTCGGAACTGGTGTAATTGTAATGGGTCTTTTGGTGGAGACCCTGGAAGAATTGGCAGAAATGGTAATGATAGAAACATCTTCAAAAGGAACAAGTGTAACAGGAGTTTTTTCAAAAAAAAACTCTTTGTTATCTATTAGGTACTGAACGCCTACTTTCAACAAAGGATAGCTAGTTGGTGAGGATAAACAAAAACGACAATCTTTACCACAGCCCGGGAATACACCAGCATTCAACAAATTCATTTTAACAGTCAGAAGTGGGGTCATGAGTTCATCAACGGAGGTAACAAACAAATCTTCTTCAATGGCATTAGTATTGTGGCCATGTCTGGGCATAGGAGCAAAAATGACATTTGGCTTTTCAGGCGTATCAAACTCAATTTCTTTTGCTTCAATGAGGTCTTGTATTTTGTTCTTTAGAGCCCAACAGTTGTTAGTATCGTGACCAGGACTTTCAGAGTGATATGTGCAACGGGCATTGGGATGATAATGAGGGGATGTTGTATTAGGGTTTTTCGGAGCTTCTTTCAAGGTTACCAAATTGGATCTTAGTAAATGAGGTAATACTTGAGACGGAGTCATGTTGATTCTGGAGAACTTCCCGACTGGCCTTTCTACCCTTGGTTGATTATTTCTTTGTTGATCAAATGCAGGCTTTGGGATCATAACAGCCCCCACCATTGGTCGGCATTTGGCCCTATCTTGGTTTATTTGCGGATATATGGCAACCATCTCTTTCTTTCCGATAAAGGGCTTCCTTACAGCTGCTGAAGAAGATGTGTCTTTCTGGATCTTTCCATTCTTAATATCGGCTTCTATCCTCTCTCCAGTCAATATTAGTTCAGTAAAGCCTGCAGATGGACTTCCGACTAAATGATTGAAGAAGGGACCAGACAAAGTGCCCAAGAACATGTCCACCAATTCTCTCTCAGATAAAGGGGGTTGAACTATTCCAGCCAAATCTCTCCATTTCTGTATATAGTCTTTGAAACCTTCATTGGACACCATGGCCATACTCTGGAGTTGAGTACGGGTAGGCACCAATTCAGCATTGTATTGGTATTGCTTGTATAAAGCTGCAGCAAGATCTTCCCAATTGTGAACATTAGCCCTTTCTAGTTGGTAGTGTAGCGGTAGAAATGTTCGAGACTAAGCCATTGGATTGACTAGACTTTGTACAAATCAAAATAAATAAAAAATCGCCATCGCGCTTTATTTTTTCCAAAGGAATGGGAAAAGAGCGAATAACCCAAAAAGAGGGGGAAATATTCAAGGTAAGTGGGTTGGTTATGCAAAGGGAAGGTATTAGCACCCTAAACATCTACGATACTCCGCAAGAACCTCTTTGAAAAATATGTATATTTTGGCTATAAAAATATGTTGTATATAAAATGGATGGTGGAGGTGAGAAAAGAAATGTTTTTTATGATTTTTGCACCCGCCGCGGTTGCGAACCTTTAGTGCCTACGTACCACCTTTCATGCAATAGGGGATCAGGGTACACGTAGTTCCTCTTTTAATAATTTGAAACACAAGTGTGTTGATTAATTTTAAGAGATAAGACATCATCGTCATTGTCCGTGTTGAAAACATACTAACTACCCACAATCACGAGAAAGGAGAATTTGCATAATCTCAAAGTGGAGGATATGGCTTGGATTTTAAAATCAATAAAGCCTGAATCAACACCCAAGTGGAAAATATCTCACTTCACTACATATTGTAGAAGTATAGTTGTTTGCATCACTATAAGGATTGACAAGAATCTAATCTTTTGAGAAAAGTTTAAAGATAAAAGCCAAAGTGGCAAAATGGTTTGAAATGAGATTGATTGACTTTTAGTCCTCTCACAAAAAATGTCAAGGTATTATTAAATTGATTGAAGTTTATTTATGAAAATATTTTGAAAATGCATGGACATAAGTCCAAGTTTATTATGAAAGCATTTCAAGTTTAGAAACAAGAAGAGTTTTCAAAATGAGGGAGAATATTTTTAAAATTTAAGAAGATGGGAGGAGAAGAAGATGTTATCCTAAAGCATAAGGTAAAAGCTAAAGATAAGATCCATCTAACCAACAAGAAGCCAAGGTTTGACATTGTGAGCCAAGATGGAATTCCCATTCTTTGGATTGAAACCAAGCAAGCAAAGATACTAGACCTCTTCAAGTGTATTAAGTCTTCACAAAAATTGGGCAGAGTAACGGTTGTATACGGGTGAATTCTAGATTACAAACAGAGAATGTAATCACAAAAACCTGCACACAAAAGCAAACAAGCAACCCAATGTCTTGAGGTAAACCTCAAGAACTCCAGACATAATAATCAGATAAGATCACAAGGTATCCAAGATAGGCCAAGGTTTTTAATCCTAAGTCCAAGAAAAAGTCCCATGCTCCATAATGCCAAGGATAGTAACCAAATAGTCCAAGTACCATTAATAAATTTTTTAGGGTTTATGTTGATTATTAAGTATCTTAAGAAAGGAAAAGAAAAGCTCAAGTGAGCAAAGTAAAAATGGCAAGAAAATAAATGCTCAAATGAGCAAAGATGAAAAGGGCATGAAATGTAAATGCTGAAAAATAAATAGTACATAAAGCATAAAAAGAATAAAAGCATAAGATAAAACAAGTCAATAATTAGTGGTTAGTTGGATGACCATCTTGAAACTTGCATTTGGAACTCATTAGAGGATTGGTAGAACCAAAGCCTCTACAAAATAAGTTGCATTTGCTTTTTGTCAAGTATATCATCCATTTGGAATTCTCACAAGTACCATTTAATGATCAACGATGTTTAAGTGATCTGCGTTGACCAAAGGTGTTGTAGATCCATTAGAGGATTGGTAGAACCAAAGCCTCCACACAATGAATCTCAAAGTTATTGGATCAAAGATATCAAATTAACATACTTGGGCTTGCAATCATAATTTTAGGCCACGAATGATCATTTATTCGAATCGGGACAAAATTTAGCGCTATGTTAAGCAATCGTAAGTGGATTTATATAGAAGTCGCACCTATTCTGAGGTCGGTCAATAGCAATTTATGCACCATTTGTTTTGAGATACGATATAGAGATCATGCTCCAACAATATTTAGTGTAATAAGAAGGGGATGAGATGAAGAGGATTAGGGCAAAAAGATGAATAAACCACTTTTGAATTAAAAATTTAATCAAACTATTATTAAAATCATTCATCCATTTTGGTGGAGTTGAACTCAACACCCAAGATCTAATGATGTTAATAAAGTCATGATCAAAAAATCAACTCAAGATAGCCAGAAAATAATCACAAAATAATATATATATATATATATATATATATATATATATATATATATATATATATATATATATATATATATATATATATATATATATATATATATATATATATATATATATATATATATATATATATATATATATATATATATATATATATATATATACATTAAAAGGATTAAAAAATGTTTAAAAAAATAGAAAATAATGAAGAAAATATCAATTATGTTCAAATTAATCAAGAAATGAAAAATAAGGCCATAGAAAAATCAGAAATGGATCCAAATATTTTTATAAAAATTTTGGTAATTTTTAAAAGTCAGAAACTATTTTTAAACTATTTAAAATTGCTAAAACAAACATAAAATATATCAAAAATAGTAAACCTCAACATAAAATTCCATAAAAAAATTCAGAAAGTCAAAAATATGCAAAATAATATTTATGAATTTTTTCAGAATTAAAAAATGTCAGAAAGTATTTTTTAAGTAATTAAAAGAGAGCAAATAATACAAAAAATATAAAAAATACCAAATGTTAAAATAAAAATGTAAAAAAATATTCATGAAATCAGAAATAATTCAAAGTGTTTTTGTGAATTTTTTCATAATTTTTGGATGAAAAATAAAAGAGTTATGAATTTTTGAAAATTTAATCAAATAAAATATAAAATCAGAAAATAAAATAAAACCAAAAAGATGTGGACCATCAGATCATAGTCAAAATGTGTTAGTAAGCTAATTCAATGGACCAGACGTGTTGTGCTTGATATGGACCTTAGTGAAATACATATGTAATCAGAAAAAGGGCAACCAATGAAACTAAAACGCTTGGCACGCTATCATTGGCTGAGACGAGACATGTCATCGTCTTCAACCTCCACACACCCTGCAATGGGGATTTTGTGAGATCCTTCAAATGGAAAAATTAGGATCCCAGGCTAGCATCATTGAACTCGTCTCTTCAAGACGGTTCTAACACAACCATCACGCCAAATTTATGTAAGGTATGGAGAGAGCTATGAATCAAAAACTCAGAAAATAGCGAGCACCTTCAATTTGAGATTTCTCTCTCAATTCTCAATGGATTTAAAAATTGTAAGCAGCATTAGAATCAGACAAAGGAGTAGAACAGATTAGTGCTTGATTTGGATCCAAATGGTGGAGAATTCTACCTTTTCGAAGTTCAAGTAAGAAGCTCTGAAAATGGACTTATGTAGCTTGAATTATGGGTCGTTTTGATTGGTTTAAGTGCTGGAGAGTTTGTATGAAGTTCAAGAATGATGAAGGCGCAAAGAATTTTGGAAAATGAAGCTTAAATTTCAAAAACTGAATTCAAAAAAAGTGGGTTCGTGTGAGGTTTTGGCAGGGTGTTCTTGGCTTTCTAAGCTTGGGAAAATGGATGGAGGATGACCCTCTATTTATAGGGAAGCAAATGGGATCAAAAGAAAGAGTGAATGATGCATTTTGGAGGGAATTCGTGTGGGTCTGCATCATGAAGAAAGTGTGACTCAATCTTGATCAAAACTCAGCTAAACCATGCGTTTCATGATGCTAATCATTTCTGGCAAGTTGCTAATCATGTTTAGAAACAAAAGTGCGTGGAAAACTTGTGATTAGAAGCCAAAACAAAGATTTCAAAATCCTGACTTTGTGAAAAATTCAGTTTCAAGTTACCAAATTCAAATCCATGGAATTTCCAACTCAAGGGGTCTTAGGGCATAATTCTTGATGCTTTGGAAATACGAGGTTACAAGCTTTGAAATTGAAAAAGAATGGAATCAAATGGATGCTTGAGCTGAAAGTTACATGGAGTCAAAGTTGAAGAAAAAGAGTTGACTTTCCATACTTAGAAATATTTCAAGTTCTTCTTCAAAAATGACCTATAATCTTTTGTATCCAAACATGGCCTTCCACTTGGAATTTGCTCTTGACCAAAAAAGATGGAATGAAGTAGACCTCTTGAATGACACTTTGAAATTTAAACCACCCAAAATATCCAAAAATTGAGCAAGTTATGACTTGTTGAAGTTGGCCAAAAATCATGAAGTGACCTATAATCTTTTTCATTCTTAAGGCAATTTCCATCCATTTCTAACTTTACACATAAAAGAAGGCAAATATTACACATCTTTAAGATCATCATGGAAAAAGAATGGACTCAAGGTGATAAAAATTGATCAAGTTATGACCATTTGAAGTCATATATGGAAAATTGTGGATTCATCTGGATGACTTGTAATCTTTCTTCTTCACCAAGTTCCTTCCACATGAGAATTCCTTAGAACCTTTGAAGTGATTTGTTGGTAACTCTTTGAAGAGAAAGATGTCTTTGGAATCACTCAAAAATACCAAAAGGTGAGCAAGATATGCTCCTTTGAAGTTAAAAACCCTAGCCTCTAGATCAAGAGAATGCTTTGAGGAACTTTGACAAGTTTGAACAAACTTCTTGTGCCAATATTATTTCTTTGTGAATAAAAGTTATTGAGGGTGATGATGAGGACTCATAGCCACCAAAACCACTTCCATATCTTTAAATTTGAGAGAAATATGCTCTTGTGACCAATAGGAACAAGACCTTTTCCAATCATGACAACTTCTTCATTCAACCCCTTGTACTTTTGAATTAATTTTGATAACTTTGAAACATGTTAAACCAAAGTAAGCCTTGTCATGCCATTTCTTCCAAAACCATTCCAATAGTGAAGTTTGAACTCCTCAAGCTATGTTGACTAGGGCATGAAAATAAACTCATGAACCTATGAAGCAACTTGCTAAACCTCATAGCCTTTACCTACATTATTACCAAGTAAGGCAAACCAACATTTCATTTTACTAATAAAATAAAAATCAAAGAAAAATATTCATGATCATAAAAGAAAACAAGTCAAGGTGCTTTGTAACTCCTCAAAGAACAAAGCTAAAGATAGGGAGAAGAACCAAAAGCCCTAATGTGATCTTGTTGTGAGTGAAACAACATGGTATGATGAAGGGATCTTAGGGGGAAAAAATGGGGTACAACAGGTAGAACCAGTCAAGTTGGGTTCTAGACAGACTATCTTGGAAAAAGTGCACCCATAAGTCTTTATCAGCGGTATGGGGTTGAATTTTTCACACATATGATCGGAGATGCATCTTAGGGCATGAAACTCCTTCATATTTAGCGAATACGGGTGCTTTGAATTTTGGAGGAATCACGATCCCCGAAACCAAACCTAATTCCTCAAAATCCAAGCCTGGTACCTTTTGGATTTCCATTGCGCTCAATCTCTCTTCGAGATGTTTATACTTATCATCAGCTGGAGGGTATTGTTCCTCAGAGTAATCCTCTTCTTCCGATTCTTCTTCCGATTCTGACGGGACAACTGTTTCTTTGCCTTTCCCCTCCCCTTCACCGGATTTTGTTGCAAAGTCCAAAGTCCTTCTTGTCTGCCCATGAAATCTTCTTCCCATGTTTAAGACTCTGGTTACCTTCTTTGTTTTCTTTTTCATCTCTTCAGCCAACAGAGTCTTCAACTCTCCTTGCCCTTTGGCTAGGGTCATGAGTAACTGCCGAAACTGTGTATTCTGAGCTTGGAGATCTTTCACTATTTGCTCGAGATCCATCTTACTGGAATAAATAGTAGAGAGATAAGGAGACTTGTTTCAAAAGACCTGTTTATGTTATGATGAATGATATATGCATATGCATTATTTTCAAGGATTTCAAAGATTCAAATTTGTTTTAGACAAAAAAGGAAACACACGTTATATTAATAAGATAAAGTTTGAGTACATTAATGCCCCTTGGACAAAATAATACAAAAACTATAAGATAGAAAAGTAGTGTGCATCCTCTTTGGTGCAATGTAGGCATTCAGAGTCTGCTCCTCATGAAGTAGCCTAGTGAGCTCCAAAACCTTCTTCTCGCTTGCGTAGAATTGGGCTTCGAAAGTATATCGCTCCCCTTTGAGTTGTATCCAATCCCTTTGTAGGTCTTCAAGATATGTGGGCATGTCAGGATGTTGGATAGTGTATGGAACATCTCCTTCCTTAACAGGCTCATTGATTACCGGGAGAATGGAGGGGTAAGGCATCATAAGACTCTGAGCGCGAGTTCGTACCCATTTGAGGTAAGGCTCAAGGGGGATGGAATTCTTGTGTCCCAAAGTCTTGCTATCCACCTTGTTTAGCATCCTCCAAGCTCGGATAAATCTCTGGTGAAGACCTTGATCGTCGTTGTCGTAGTCGAATACCAAACCTTGAATCAACATCTCGTGCGGGCCATCCCTTTGGGCATAACCAAACTGTCTTAAAGCTAAGCAGGGGTTGTAGGTGATACCTCCCCTAATTCTAAGTAAAGGGACATTAGGGAATTCTCCACTACGGTCTACAATGATAAAATTCTCTTTGGAACGGGAGCACCAATGAATGTATGAATGTTTGAGCGCCATCAACCTTTGTGACCACCTTGAACCTTGCTCATTCTTTAAGACTGATTGGGGAAGATGAGAAATAAACCATCTTGTCAAGAGAGGAGTGCAACACATAAGAACACCTCTTTTCCTCATTGTGCGAGTGTGGAAAGAGTGTAGGATATCTCCTAGAAATGTAGGCATCGGGTTGCAGGACATGAAGATTTTGACGGCGTTGATATCTATGAGTTGGTCAGAATTTGAAAACAAAACCATCCCATATATGAGGAGAGCCACAATTTCCTCAAAGGCTTGCAAGTCTAAGGAATTACAACAACTTTGGGCTTTCTCAAACAGGAACTTTGCTAAGAAACCTTTGACACCACTCCTTGTTTCCCAATGAGTTGTGATATCAGATGAGTGCAAGTGTAGAGCTTGAGAAATCTCTTCTGGCTTTGGATCTCTTTTCGTACCGTTGAAAGGTAGTTGATTGAGAATGGGAATCCTCGAGAGTTGGGAGAATTCTTCCAAAGTAGGCACAAGTTGATAGTCGGGAAACGTGAAGAAATGGTGCAAAGGATCAGAGAACTGAAAGAGCACCTTCATCATTCCTCATTTGTGTTGGAGGTGACCAAGTTGAGTAGACGACCATGTCTCTCGGTGAATGGAGAGTTTTCAGGAATCCTTGAAGCTAGATCCTTAAGTTATGGAGGGATTCTCACAAGGTTTACTTGAATAGTTTTCCTGCGAAGTGAATCCATATCCTACAAAACAAGAACAAAGATGAATCCCAAAATCCTTGAAATGGTTAGTGGATGTATATGATGTTCATGATGTCCATAATGTTATGTACAAGTATGCATATACAAGCAAGGAAAACAAGTCCTTAGTTTAGGCTTGCATGGAGTTTTATAGGTAAGTACCCTCTTGAAGTTTAGTTGGCTTAAACTTGTCCTAGTAATAATGACCGGGTTCTAAGGAGCTCAATATCAATGGATTGTTTCCTTGGTCATTGTTTCAGCTCAAGCCCCTTTAATAGCGACCGAAATATCCCATGAAACTAAACCTCAATGAGTGTAGTATTGAGTATCTACCAACTTCGGACTGCACCAAAGCCGGTCATCTCACTACATCCTAAAGGCCAAGTTGGTCAAGTAAAGGTTCTAGAAGTTCATTAGTGCTTCATGACATCACTCAGCGGCTCCGTATTCTCTTTGATTAACTCAAAGGCTACTGGTACCCACAAATATGTCGCACTAACGTAGCTATTGCTTAGACCATGTCGGTATACCCCGCACAGTTTCCACAACGTATTGCTACTTACCTATAATGTATCCAAAATCTGGGTAGAGGATTCAAACCCAAACAAAGAACCATAATGTAAAGCATACAAGTCAAACAATGTAAGCAAGTAAATATGATCTATCCCTAAGGTAACCCCACTTTTAGAATATGTCCCCAGCAGAATCTCCAGTTTTGTGATACGGTGGGAGAACTGACTTGAGGTTTTGCGTTTTATCGCAAATATTGCGGTTAGCAAGAGTCGCCATCGACTTTCCTTTTATTTAAAAAGGAAAGGTGAAAAAGCACAGGAAAGACCTTTGAGATTGTTTCTTGAGTTCGGGGGGTAGATTATGAAAAGGGAAGGTATTAGCACCCTTTTCATCCATGGTTATCCATGGGCTCTTAGTTACTTTTTAGATCACTTGCTTTTGTTTAAAATTGTGTTTTGTGTGGTTTTGAAATTATTTTGTAAAGAGGCCATTTTTTTAGGCAATCTTTGTAATGATTCTCGTTCTTAAGAATGTATACAAAGAT
Organism: Vicia faba; assembly: GCA_948472305.1. Classification (NCBI taxonomy): domain Eukaryota; kingdom Viridiplantae; phylum Streptophyta; class Magnoliopsida; order Fabales; family Fabaceae; genus Vicia; species Vicia faba. The sequence continues at coordinate 278,973,723 of OX451738.1, read as the reverse complement.
GTTAATCTTTTTGAAAATGTTTTCAATTTTGTAAGCTGTTTGGAAATGTGTGTGTTTGTTTTGAAAATAGCAAGGATGTTTGTTTTGAAATGGAGCAAGTAACTAAAATTAATCTACCTACTCAAATGTCTTTCTTGTTCATTTTCTTTTTCTTTGATATTGTTGTCTTACCACTGATTTAGTAAGCAACCCTATCTTTGGATGTAAACAGGACGGGCGTGGGTCATCGTATAACCATGATTAGCAATGTTGCAAAGTATCTTAACATTTTTTAGGGACTAAGATCATTTTTGTAAGGCAACTTTGGATAGCGTCATCGAGGGACTATGATCTTGTATTTGTTTGTTTTTGCTAAGACACTTTACATGTGTAATATGGCCATTTTTGTATAAGGCAACCAAATGGGATAACCCTAGGGAGTGTTTTGTGTGTAAGTGTGTCATTTTCATGCTTGATTTTGTCTTGGATTAGGATTTTCTATTTGATTAGTTTTATCTTTCCGTATAAACCCTAGTTACTAGCATGTTATATAAAAGCGATAAATTGCGAAATTTAAATGTCCTACGCTATTACAACATTTGTGGGAGGGGGTATACAATTTATGAATGGAAATTGCAATAATATAAACCTAATTAGTCTATTACAACCAAATTGAATATGTACAAATATTGGAATAAATAATATACAATATGAATTAAATATGCAAAGGTATGCAAATGCAAAGAAGATTTTTGTTTGGTTTTTTATATGAAAAAAAGTTTAACCTAAACCTAATAAATAAATCAAGATTAACTTAAATCAAATAAGAAAAGAAATTATTTTAGAAAAGATTTTTTTTAATAAACCCTAATTCTATTTGATTAAAAGGAAATAAATTTCTTTAAGAAAAAGTAAGTATTTTTGTATTTTTTGTCTTGAAAATAATACATGGCATTATGAGGCATTTTGGTCCTTTTATATTAAAATAAATATTTAATGGGTATAAAGAAGAAATAAATATTAAACTAGTTCTAATTTAATTTACAAATTTAATTTACAAATTTAATTAATAAAAATGGATAATATATATAACTAAATAAAATATTTTTTGTGAGAAAAATAAAATAAAATAAGCTAAAATATAAATCTATCATTTTTATTTTTTTTTATGATTTTTAATATTAAGAAAAATATATTTAAGAAAATAAAATGAAAACAAAATAAATAAATAAATGATAATGGGCCAGGGGAGTATACAAGTAGACAGGGGGTTAAAACGTTAGAAAAAACAAAAAGGCCCATGCATTGAAGCCCATGCGCTGCAAGCTAACAAAAAAATGGAAAAAAGTGAGAAAATTTTCAAAAGGAAGGCGCTAAGGCTCAAAACCCGTGACCTATAGCATTTTTGTGCATTGTCTTACCACTGGGGTGGCTGTACATCCGTTTATAGAAACACAAACATAAATATATATTAGAAAACGCCCGCTGAAGGCAACTTCATCTTCAACCTTGAGCCATGGCCGGACCACCTGTATCTTCTTCATTTCTCCATAAAAATGGAAAGTTCAAACATGAAAATTATGGTGTTTCTTCCCACGAGTTCAAAGTTAATTTTACTTGCCCTAATTTGAAACCTAATTTTTACAGAAATTTCAAATCCAAAATTCTCTATGCACAGTTAATATAAATGAAATCTATGAACATGGTTAGCTTTAGAGTAAGGATATCTACATTTTTCTTTCACAAATCAGGACCAAAGGATGCTTGTATGAAGAGATAGAAGTTTGAGTTTTTACCTCTTTCAGCTGAGATCATGAATGGAGTTTGAGCAAGTTTTGAGAAGGCCTGAGGATCTGTTTAGCTTGCCTGGACCTCCCTGAGTGTATTCCAATCCTTACTTTGTCTTGAAAGTCCCTGAATCTCCCTACTCAAGTCAACCTGCAAGCTTGATGTTTGAAAATGGTGGATGGAGGAGGAGGTGTTACAGTGAGGGAACAGGGGTCTGGATCACTTAGGTGTGATGTATATTAAATGTTTAGATGGTTAAAACTCAAAACGCACGAGTGGATTTGGAGATGGCTGAGTAAGGTTCAAAACTGTCAAGCTATGGCAGATTTTCAATGGCAAAGTGTTTGGGAATGTTTCTGAGTCTTAGCATTCGTGTGTTAGGTTGCAATACACTTGTGTATAAGTATGGAAGAGGTTAGACATCAAGCTTTCTCAAGATTTCTGAGTTATAGCCTTTTGGCTCTATTACTTGCTTTTGAAGAAAAGTGAAGAGACAAGTCCCTAAGTGCTGTACAAGCATGGTCTGGTTTTTGAGAGGCCTTAGACAAGTTGATTTTGGTTTTGACTTTACTTGTGTGCAGAGAAAACAATTGAGAGGCTCAAGAAGTTGACAAAGTAAGAAGTTTTGCTTTATCAAAATGGAAATGGCACCTTTGTGCCATAAATGGAATTATAGCTTGGATAAAGGCTCTAATGCTTGGATTAAAGCTCTATCAGCTGTGAAAACATTTAATTATAGAGTAAGAAACAATTTTGAGGCCTGCAAAGCAAAGATTATGCAGCCTAGGCTTGGATTTGAATTTTTGTTCATTATGAAATGGCTTGAAATCAAAGTGATAAATTGCTAACTTCATCTCTTCGATTCTCCCTGCTCAAGAATGATCTCAAGGATTTCTTGGACATTTTGGAAAGGTTGCAATGTGCTCTATAACCTATATTTGAATTGCTTTTGAAAATTCCCTTTGGAACTATGTGAAAAATTGCCATGAAGTTAGGTAAAAAATCTGCCTAACCAGGGCAAAATTTCACTAAGTTATTTTAGTTCATGAGTATGTATTCACAAAATTATATCTTGAGACCCAAGCATTTTTAGGATAAATTTCATCAATAAAAGTTGTATATTTCATAGAGATCTACAACTTTCATGTTGGAAGTTTCCTTTGAATCATCTTGCATCATGGTGAAAATATGGCGCAAAGTTGAGAAAAAATAAGAAATTTTCTATACTTCGAAAATTTTCTAAGTTAAGAAATTTCAACTTTTCAAAACAAAATCTTACATCCTTGATATCTTGATGAACAAGTTTCACATTTTGACATGTTTTGATGAATTGTGATCTTTGGCACTTGATTTTGACCAAAAAGTCGAAGTTTGACTTTTCAGTGTACAGTTGACTTTTGATCAGTTGACTGAAAAATTCATCTGTCAATCCAATAGATTTGCAATTTTTTGAACCATTCCATTAGGTAAAAATGATGCAATTGGACTCTTGAGATTATTCCTTAAACCAATTGACCATTTGCTAGGTCAAAAATTAGAAATTGCCCCTTCTCAGTTAAAACCCTAATTTTGACCATTTTGCCCTTTTGAAGATTTGATCAAATTTCTTGAGGAATTATGGTCCAAACTTGATCAAATGATACACATGAGTCTAATATGTTGATGTGAATCAAAAATTATGAAGTTTGACTGTAAATTGGCCATGGTTGACTTTTTTCCAATATAGCTGATTTTTAGGTCAACTGTCTAATTGACTGATTAAAAGTGTGATTCAAAGCTTGAAACTTGACATGAATAATGTTAGGGGTACATAATGATCCTTGAAAGTTATATGAAGCATTGATAGTCCAAAAATCCTTGTGCAAACTCAACCCCTAATTTTGGTCATCAGTGCATGAGGAGATGTCTTGGGCTGGTCAAACCCTAATCCAGTCTTGAGTCAAAGAGATCTTGTGAGAAAATTCTTGATAAGTGAGAGGGCAAATTTTGGGGTACAACACCATCCATTGCAAGTCGTTCCTGAAGCATCTAAGGGTTTGAATCATAAAACTGAAGCTCTAACGTGAGAATCTTGTTTTGCCATGGCTAGGGCAAAAACCCGCTTTTGTACCTTCATATCAGTATTTTCAGACTGTTTCAGGCAAAACTAATGCCACCAATCGATTGGCATGGGTAGATTTATGGGGGGTAGCCTTAATCTTGGGTTTCAATTGTATTTAATTCGCAGGTTAGCGATTTGAAGTGGTCGGAGAAGACGGTTGCAGCCACCGTCCATGGTGGTTTAACCGGCTGGAGGAAACGCGTGGCACAATGCTCCCTTCTCATTCGTCCATTCAAAATCATAGGGACTCATCTGAACATATGTTTTATCGGATTTATATTTTAATTGTTTATTTATCTTATATGGTTTGCTGATTGGATGATGAACGCGCAACAACAAGTGAACGGGTGGTAAGAGCGATGACTGTTAACCATAAAGGCATAGGTTCGATCCCTCATCTTGTCAAAGTTATTTTTTTTCAGGATAGCGCACAGGTTTATAATAGATTGATTGGTTCCTATTCCATATCAAAAACAACACAATGGTTCAGTGGTAAGAAGGACTGATGGTAAAAAGGAGGGTGTGGGTTCAAACCCTGGCGCCTGCATTCTTTTTTTACTGGTTTTCTAACTTCTTTTACTTTCATTATTTTCAACTAATTATTTTTCTTTAATTACTTTTAATTATTAATTAACACATAAAATCCTTAAAAAAAAAATAGTCTTTTAGGCTTTTCTTAGTTAACCTTTTTCACTTAATTAGATTATAGGTCTTTTTTTATTTGTAAAATAAATTAGATAATTAGGTTAATTGATATTATTATCATTTAAATTATTTTCTACAAAAACACAAAAACATTTTTTCTAACATTCTTTTTCTTATTTCTTTTTTCTATTTAATTCCCTAGACAATTGTATAAGTCGCACTCTCCAATGTAATAGCGTAGATTTTATTTTCTCGCATCTTTTTCCTATTATTTATCTGCTCCGAGGATGTAATAGCATATATTTACTTTCCCACAAATTTCTATACTTATGTATCTCTCCCAAATCCATGTAATAGCTTAGGTTTTACTTTCCGCATATTATATTTTATAACTGTTAGTAATTAGGGTTTGCATGGAAAGACAAACAATTGGACATAGAAAACCTAATTTTCAAGATTAACATAACTTAATTAACACACTCTTTGCATTGCACCTCTAGGGTAACCTCTCTTGTTGCCTTACGAATATTGGTCACGTCCCTCAAAAGTGGGGATACTTTAGCAAAAGACTATCAGTTTATAAATATCATCATGGTCCATTTCGAATAAAGATCATAGTCCCTCGATGACCCTCTGAGTTTCCTACAAAATGATCTAGTCCCTTTGATGACCCTACAAGAAAAATTATGATAGTACCTCTGATACAATTACTAAAGTATCCTTATGTGTTTCCTTCGACGACCATACAATGACCCTACACATGTCCCTTCATATCCAATAGATAGGGCTACCTACCATTTAATGGTATCGATAGTACTATCTCCAAAGGAGAAGGAAAATAATAAGAAACACTTTAGTAGGTAAGAACTCTCGAGTGCTTGCTCACAACTCAACATTTTTACACTACACTTTCAAAACAATTTTTTTCTAAAAACACTTTGTATACATTCTTGAGGAGTGACACAAGGATTATTAAAAAGTTAGCCTTACATTGGAATTTCAAAATATTTTTAAACAAATCACACACTCACAAATCAAATTTTAAAAGTGATCTAAGCAATTAAGATCCCGTAGATAACTACGGATGAAAAGGGTGCTAACACCTTCCCTTTTCATAACTTACCCCCCGAACTCAAAATATATCATAAGTCTTCCCTGTTCTTTTCACCTTTCCTAAATATTGGATAAAAGAAAAGTCAGTGGTGACTCTTGCTAACCGCAACATTTGTGATAAAACCAAAAAGTCAGTTCTCCCACCGTATTACAACTTTGTATTGGAAAAAGCCTCAAACAACCTCTTCATTCTGCTCGTACCCTGATAGTCCACGAGTAGACACAAAGTACCTGCAAACCGAAATCACAACAACGTGCCTCAGGTATGGTGTATTAAGGGATCTGCATTGTGAGGGTCCTTCTATCATAAAGTCTTGAGACAACTTGCCCCAATATCTTCAAATTCTAAAATGATTCTGTTCTGATCAATGGGTTCGTGGAGAGATTTGTCAAAATCTTGTTACATCTGCCCCAGATTGACTGAACTTTAAGGGATCGAATCCCGACTTGAATGCCTCAGATCGATTGAATCTTTAAACTCTACCCTTCTTAAGGGTGAACAAAAGTTGGGGAAATAACCTTTATGATTATCTGAAAGTGGCATGCCCGTGCTCCACAGAGTCTTTGGAATAATTTGTCTCAACTTCTTCAGGCCTTTTGGAGAAGTTGGTTGAATCTCAATGTAACTGCCCTAGATTGGGTTCACTCGGCACGTCTTTTGCTCAACAGAGACTTCAAACTTTACCCTTTCTTGGGTGATCAAACTGTGAAAACAACTTCCTTAGGCTCAAACAGAGTCCTCAAGTATTTTTACTTTGACATGATAATGCCCTTCACTTATTTCTATCTTGGAAACTTACTTGTTGTCAAGCAAATATTTGCAAACAGATAAATGATTATCCTGAGAATGATAATTCTAATGCAAAGCCTATGTTATTTTTGAAGTTTGAAAAAACTTTGAATGAAATGATGTCACACCTCTGTTTTGAATGAATCACTTGCTAGAGAGCAACATTTGAGAATCTTTTTTCATGAAAGATAATGCAAGCATATGATACCCATACATATATTTAACACATCTTCTAGGAGTCGGTTAATGTTATCTCGTTATAGTATGCTTTCGAAATAAACCTTGTTTCAATTAGGACTTTTAAGGGTTGTATCGTGGCCTAGTTCACGGTTTTAGAAAAGAGGATTTAAGGCTCAAAATTATTTGGTACCCACCTCTTCCCCATGAGGTTCTCTAGTCCTACGTTCATTTAACTTGATATGAGCATTAATCTCTCAAGAGGAGTTTGAGACGATTGAGGAACCATTGAGATTTTTTTTGAACACGACAGTCACTCACCTTTTATTTTTTTTGGTGTATGATCACACGACTTTGTTATTTTCTAAGTATTTTATTTGGTAATCCTTTTCTCTTTTTGCACTTTTTCATTCTTTTCCGCTTCCCTAAGTTTTTCCTAGAAAAATTCTTTTAAATTTTGATTTTGAAGTCAAGCGGGATGCCCTAATTTTTTGCCTAAGCCACTTGTTTTCAAGTTTCTGACTTAGAGGGATTTCTTTTATTTTATTCTCATTAATTTTTATTTTTAAACAAGTTGTGTGATCCTGAGTCTTTTGATTTGTCGAAGAATCGTGACTGCCTCATTTCTCGATTGATGAGGGATAACCATTGTGGTATCGTCATCTTTTGTCCTCCTGATGAATGAAGGATAAATGTTGTGGTTGATCCTTAGATGTGCACTCCTGATGAGATTTGATTGTTCGATCAGATTAACTGAACACTACCTTGTCTGTGGGTTAAAAATGAGGGTTTTTCTAACTAGAAAATAAACTCCTACTTCAAGGCTCAAAGGGGGTTAACGAGGGTTTCACTCCCATATATCTCTGGTGTTTAGGAATTGAAATAATGCATATACATCCTCAACAAGGTTCTATTCAAAAGCATATAACCAAATATTTTTGCGTTTTCAATTGTCGCCATCCTCTCTCCAATCTTTGCCTAAGCAAAAGACTAGGTAAAGTTGGTATCATAATATAAGAAAAACATTTCATGAGCGAAAACAAGTGGATGAGTATAAACAACTGAAATTCTTCAAGACGAACATACTTATTGCATTAAAATTAATATTTAAAAACAACCAAGTTCGTACATGCAAACACATTTTAAACAAACAAGCAAAATAACAAATGGAAAATGCAGTAAAGAACACGATAATTGTCATTGTAGAGGAGACTTGACTCCATCCAGACTTATTTATTATGATGACTTTCAGCAGTCTTAACAATCATTCGGGCAACAAATTCTTATTCTTATCTGGGGTGAACACAATAGCCTTTGAATCAATCAAATCTTGAACTTTGTCTCTCAAGGACACACAATCTTCAGTTGAATGGCCCGGTGGCCCAGCATGGTAACCACATCTGACATTAGGGTCAAATCCCACATGATAAGGAGGAATAACAGGATCCAACTACTTGGTTTCCATGGGATAAGGAAAGTTTGTTTAGATGCCAGAACAATTGACCATAAGGCACAAGAATTGTGTCAAACACTCATTTCGGCTTCTTGTCTCTCTGCCTTCCCTATTGTTGGCCTCTTTGTCGATATGTTTGTGGCTACAGCACATGCTGAACTAGCTAGGGATAAGGATGATACTGATTCAGATTAACCATCTTAATCTCATGACTTGGAAAAAGCAATGGATGTTGGAGAGAAACCTCTGGGAGTACATGTTATAGATGATGCGACCCATGATGCAAGGTGGAACCTTGAAGATAAGAAGGCGTAACCATCTTCCCTGCAGCAGTTGAGGTAGAATTGATTTGTATGCTTAGACATTCGACGATAAATAGAATTGTCTCTGCATCAAGAAAATCCTGGACTTTGTGCTTATATGTTATGCAGCTCTCAACATTATGACCAGGTTCCCCATAATGGAACTCACATCTAGCATAACTATCATAATTAAGTGGAAGCTTTATGGAAGGACCCAAAGTACGGAGCTCAACCAACTGGAATCCAAGTAATCGAGGAAGTAACTGAGCATACATCATTGGAATAAGATCAATATGCCTCTTAGGCTGATTCTTTCTTTGCTGAGGTACCTTTCCCCTTGGATTCACTTGGGGAACAGAAACCGGCTGCAGACGGGAAGATTCTGGAGCACAAGGTTGTAGAGGAGATACATGAATTACTCCATGACTTGAAGGAGCCCCTAAAGTATGGGGAGGAATGGAAACTCATGTTGCTGCAGTAGGTATATGGTCATCTTCCTTTCTCAACACTATCCTCAGAACTTCCATAACAAAACTCAGCTGAGTCTTCAACTAAGTGTTCTCCTCTCTCAGGATTTCCTGACCACGGACCAAAGCTTGTATATTCACCATAAACAAACCCATCACCATCTGACCCTTCATCTCATCCAATTCCTCACGAAGTTGTTCCATATCTTATTTCTAATCATGAAGCCGTGAGAAGTCAAGATTTGTAATTATGAAAAGAAAATACCAAGTCAGAATAAGAATTCGCCACTTTAAGTACCTGTTATGATATGATATGTCATGAATGCATGGTTATACATGAAATGTGTTACCATTTCTAGGGAGATCCTGATGTTTTCATCAAAAATAAAAGGCAACAGATAGAAATAGATCATTTTTGGAGAAAGAGGCTACTCATATCATGAAATAAACATCCATACAAAAGAGTTCTCACAATGAGTTCAAATAGATAAAGTCGTAAAGATCCCGTCCAACAAATTTGGAGGTGAACCTACCAAAAGCAAAAAGTCAACAATACTGAGAACCGCCGTCAAATTCCAAGTGACTGAGAGAAACCAAATCCATCAGAGTCTCGCCTCTGTCAGCCATTTATGCTTTGAGCCTTGCCAATTATTCTATAATTTGAGCCAACTGGATACCTCTTCCCTTCAGTCGGGCCTCTGTTGAAAACTATTGGTCATATCTCTCTTTGAGTTGAATCTTGAACTCTTCAACTTTATCAGTCAACTCGTCTATCTGCACTTGTTGACTTTGGACTTGCAGTTTAAAAACCTCTTGTTGTCTACAGATTTCCTTAGCCTTGGTTTCCTCCTCTCGGAGTTGTTTCTTCAAAGCCTTAACTTATTCTCTATGACTCGCTTGCATCTTATTCTTAGACAACCGGAGTATTTCTATCTTCTGTTGACTCTTCACGCCCGAGCTTTTCCTACAACTTCTGCTTGAGTAGTGCGAGAACTTTCAACTCTTGGATTTTTAAACTTTTCAAGAATACCATGATATTCTAATAATTTGACTTTCATTATAACTTCGTAAAGCATTTTCTTCCTCTCTTGCAAAGCAAAGGAAAACTTTATACTTCTCTCTTGCTTCTATGACTGTAGCTTGAGACTCTCAGCTTTGACATGCTTGTAGTACACCATGGGCTCAAACTTTGACACGTCAGGAATATGTTGTTGAAGAGATGATTCCTCGGTGAATGATTGGTTGATAGTTGCATCTGGTGGTAACTGACTGTCAGCTGTTGAATCAAAGATGGGTTGCAGATACAAATGCCCTTTCTCTTTTGTAGGGAAACAATAATACTTTTGCTCGATTCTTGACCCAATCTACATAAGGATCAAGAGACAAACATCCTCTCTGGATGAATAAATCCTTTCCTTTCTTGTAAATATGTCCCCAGGCAATTCTTACCCTTTCTAAAAAGACAGGATTCTCACCTTTTCCAAAATAAATGGTTTCTTCCACCTCTCGGTTTGTGGGTTTATCAGTCATAACATATCCTAGCTGACATCGTACCAAGATAGGGTTATAATTAATGCAACCTTTTGTCCTTATGAGAGGAACATTGGGGAATTCTCTACAACATGCAAGAATTTATTTTCCACCACTTATGTTATGCCAAAATATATCATAAGAAGTAAGAGCCATGATCCTTTGAGACCAAAGGAGTGAATCTTCGGCATCTATAAATGGTCCCCTTGTGGGCATGTGCAACATGAACCATTTATATAACAGAGGAATGCAGCAAATGACACTTCCTTTCTTTTTGTGTCGGGAGTGAATAGCATAATAAGTATAGGAAAGTATTGTTGGCACCGAGTTTCCGTTCATAAAAATACAGATTGCTACTAAGTCTACACAATTCTCCATATTAGGCAACATGACAATGCTATAGATCACGTCAGCCAATAACGCATTGAGCGCAAACCAATCCTTGTTCCTTGCAAACTCTTTAGCTTTTCTTATTAGAAACTTTTGAGGAAGACCGCACATGTTGTTCTTATCTGTCCAATTACCTTTCACATCACTAAGGTTCAAATAAAGAGCCTTAGTGATTGCTTCGTAATCAGGGACCTCGGGCACGTAGACAAAGGGAATATGACTTGTGATCTCAACACCCATAATGAAAGCATACTCTTCAAGTGTTAGCGCCAACTGATAGTCTTGGAAAGTGAAATAGCGCAATCGTGGATCCTAAAATTGCAAAAGTGACACCGTGGACCATTTCTCATACTCAACATCCAACAATGTCAGCAGATTCTCATAACTATCTCTAAAAATATTGTCATTTGGACCATCCACGAGAGCTCACACTTCCCTTAACGAGGTTAAAACAAAGTTATGGAACTGGTAACGGAAGGTCTTTGTAGTCAGTTCTTTGTCTATATTTGTGTTATTATCCACTCCTGAGAAAATGACAACCAGAATATCCTGGAAATGATATGCATATGTGTAATACGGTGGGATAACTGACTTGGGTGTTTTGTGTTTTATCGCAATTGTTGCAGATAGCAAGGGTCGCCACCGACTTTTCTTTTATCCAATAAGGAAAGGGTGAAAAGAACAGGAAAGACCTTTGAGATATTTTCTTGAGTTTGGGGGGTAGGTTATAAAAATGGAAGGTGTTAGAACCCTTTTCATTCGTAGTTATCAATGGTCTCTTAGTTGCTTGATCACTTTGAAAATGTTTGTTTGAAATGTGTTTGTGATTGGTGTGAGTTTGAAAATATTTTGAAAACGCCTTTGTTTTGGAAAACTTTATAATGATTCTCGTATCTATAAGAATGTATACAAAGTGTTAATTTATAAAATAGTTCAATGAGATGTTTGTTTTTTGAAGATGTTTTGAAAGTGTGAGTGTAGAAATGGTTTTAGATTGTGAGCAAGCAACTACGAGTGTTCTACCTACTCAAAAGGTCTTTGTTCTCTTCCTCCTACTTTAGATATTGCTACCTTACCATTGATTGATAAGAAGCCCAGTCTTTGGATGTGAAGGGACGGGTGTGGGTCATTGTATAGTCATAGAAGGCAACTTATGAGACGCTTTAGCAATTTTCGTAGGGACTAAGATCGTTTTACCAAAGGCGACGTCGAAGGGTCATCGAGGGACTACGATCTTTTTTATCGAGGGTCTTTGCTAAAGTGCCCATATTCGAGGGACATGACTATTTTCTAAGGCAACAAGCGAGGTTACCATAGAGGTGCTTGTGTAAATGTATTTTGATTGCATGCATTTTTGTCTTTGAGATTAGGGTTTTCTAACAGTTGATTTATCTTGCCATACACACCCAAATTACTAACAATTATATGAAAACGATAAATTTGCAGAAATTAAAATCCTACGCTATTACATCATTAGGGGGATGGGGGTACAATTCACAAATGGGGATGAAATAGGAACTTAAATATTACAACCATATTGAATAGCTATGAAGAAAATGTAAAGACAATGTAAAAAGAAAGGAAAAAAATATTTTTTTGCCATTATGTGTGGACACATGCATCTATGCATCGAAACATAACTTTTCCTTGCTCCTTCCAAACCAAATCAACTCAGTATGAGTCAACGTATAATGGGATGTATCGACTCATTTACTACTTGTGTCGACACATTCGTGTTTTGTATCGACTCATGCACCTTTTTTCCTTCTGTTTTGGGGTCTGGATAGAAGTATGTCTCGACACATAAGTCCTTGTGTTGAATCAAACCTTACTCTGTCACTAAAATGAGTCGACTCATGTGAGTATGTGTCGCCTCATGTTGCAGTTTTTTGCCTTAAACATTAGTACAAGTCAGTTTTCAGCATATAATTGATAAAAATGAACAACAAGCAGGTGATTAGCTTCCAGGGGCAGTGGTTACTACATTTTATCTTTGAAAATGAATCATTAATGATGTATGAAAAAATTCAAGGTCAAGAAGACTTACCTTAAGATTGTACTTGGTTTTGAATCTGAACTTCTTTCAAGATGATGTGGTTGCTTCAGTGATCCTCCAGGGAGTTGCTCTAATCCTTCCTCTGTATTGGAAGCTGTTGAACCAACTCCAAACCAGACAACTTATACAATAATGTATTTTGTTTGTGTTCGAAAGGTTATGATAATGGCACTACAGAAACGGTTCTTGAGTTTGAACAATCTCTATGTGATGTAAGGTGTTTGGGCTGGTTGGTTTATGGGAGGGATTTCAAGATGGAATAATGGGTTGAGGTTCTGTTTTGGTGAATGAAAACAGAGATGAGTATGAGCAAGGGTCTTTTGTGAATTAGTAGAGTTTACAAAGAATGATGTTTTTCTCTTCTCTCTTATGTCTAAGCCACCCTTTGTGTGTTATCAAGACAATTTATTTTTAGATGAAAATTAGCTGAGATTTTGGGAGGGAAACAAATAAGTTTTTGAGTTGTTTGGGTATATTGTTCCATTGATTTTTGATGCATCTCTTATGTGCTAATTTTGTGCAAATATGGGACTGAGATAATGCAGGCTTGGACTGGGTTGATAGTAGCATAACAGGGTTGTTTTGCAGCAGTTTTGGAGTGTTGTGACAGCTTGGTGCAGGATTGTTTTATAGTAGTACAACAGACTGTTTTTTGACATTGTTTTTGGGCTTTCTTAGATAGCAACATTTGTGACATGATACAAGTCTTTTTTGTGGACAACATAGTGGCAAAGTTTGGACATTGAGTCAAAGGGAAAAATTCAAACAAAACAAAGCTTAGGATTTGTAATCTTGCAAAAATGCCACCTTGTAATAACTTGAATTATTTGTAACATCTTGAATTATTTTGAATTATAGTGAAAATATGTCATGAAGCAATTAACAAGTGCACAAATTCTTAGAAATATTTCTAAGTCTTGCAAAGTTTGATTTTTGACTTTCTTGACTTTTAATGATCAAATTCCATATTTTGAATTGTCTTGATGAAATGTGATTTTTGAAACCAAATTCGACCAAAAAGTCAAAGTTTGACTTTTCAGTGTACAGTTAACTTTTTCATCAGCTGGCCAAATTTCATTTGTCCATCGGCTGATCTCGAGAGATGAATTGAAGTAAACGATTAGGTCAAAATGATGTATCTGAATCCTTGAGATCATGTTTCAAACCAATGTACTAGGTCAAAAGTCCAAGATTTGTCATTCTCAATGAAAACCCTAATTTGGAGTCCTAGTGCTTCGGAGATGATTTTGTCTGATCAATTCCTTGAGAATCCTTGAGAATTTAAAGATAATTTGTGAGGAATGTTTTGAAGAAGAGAGGGCAAATTTTTTGGGTGCAACAGCTGCCCTGTTCAATCTTCTTAAACCTGAAGAGTTAGAGTGGCGGGTCCGTCATTCGTGACTTGAAGGTGGAAGATGATTGAACACTAGAGTGCCCAGAAATTTGCACTTGATGATGGGTTGGTTGATTATGGTGGGAATGGGCTTAAATATGCCATTTGTATAGGTGATAAAGAATTCGTCAGAGATGGGCTTACAGATGCCATCCAAAGTGACTGTTGGTAGAAATTGGAATAAATATCAGAATAAATCTTTGGTCGATTTAATATGAATGATATGCTGGAATGGATTAGTGTTAAGCCGTGTCCGGAAATGTATTAGAAGGAACCTGTGTTGGATTGCTTCCGGATGAGCCCGTGTGAAACTGCATCTGGAGATATATGAGAAGGAATCCGTGTAAGATTGCTTTGGGATAAGTTCGTGTGAAACTGTATCTGGAAATGTACGAGAATGTGCCTGTGTAGGGCTGCTTCAAGATGAGTCTGTGTGAAACTGCATCTGGAAATGTTTGAGAAGGAGCCTGCGTAGGGCTGCTTCAGGATGACTCTGTGTGAGACTGCATCTGGAAATGTACGAGAAGGAGCCTGTGTAGGACTGCTTCGGGATGAGTCAGTGTGAAACTACATCTGGAACTTAGAAGGAACCCGTGTAAGGTTGCTTCATGATGAACCCGTGTGAAGCTGCATCTAGAAATTAGAAGGAACTTGTGTAAGATTGCTTCATGATGAGCCTGTGTGAAGCTGCATCTGGGAATTATAAGGAACCTGTGTAAGATTGCTTCTTGATGAGCCCGTGTGAAGCTGCATCTGGAAATTAGAAGGAACCCGTGTAAGATTGCTTCATGATGAGCCCGTGTGAAGCTGCATCTAGAAATTAGAAGGAACTCGTGTAAGATTTCTTCTTGATGAGCCCGTGTGAAGCTGTGTCTGGAAATTAGAAGGAACCCGTGTAAGATTGCTTCATGATGAGCCCGAGTGAAGTTGCATCTGGAAATTAGAAGGAACCTGTGTAAGATTGCTTCTTGATGAGCCCGTGCGAAGCTGCATTTGGTCGCATAGATAATTGTTATGTCTTGCTTCAGGAACTAATCTTGGACCTATTGAAAATTGTTGATGATAACTATCTGCTGATTGATCTTTCCTGAAAAGGTAAATATTTAGTTGTATGCAATGTCATGATGTATGAAATGCATTATGTAATGATGTTCTCAAAAGTGAGGTTGTACTATATGCGCTTCATATGCATATGTTATGAATGTTGTTGAAATGTATCTTTGTCTTAGAAAATAAACCCTTGACAAATGTTGGGGAGCCTTGAGAAGTTAAATCCCATACTGCTGTTGGGGATGAAGAGTATGCACATCTTCAGACCTTGTTTAGAATGTTTCTACCAGGGATTCCTGTTTTGTTGAGAAGAATTCTGCTGGGAATATTGACTTTGCTTGAGGGAAACTCTATGGAGAATGTTGATTTCTGCTTGAGGGAAAGAGTTCAGGAGTTTTAGTCGTCCTTTGCTCTACTGGGTAGTTATCTCTTGATTGGAGAGAAAGGAAGTTAGTTGTTATCTAGTCGGATCCATGCTTCACAATAACTTGCTGGGGATAAAGAGGTTAATTGTTATCTGGTCAGTTTTCAGGCTATGCAGCAACTCACTGGGGATAGTGGCAAACTCTACTGGGGAAGAGGAGTTTTGTTATTAATTTGAAGGAGTTAAACTATTATCTGGTCGGGTCCAGGTTTCGTAGTAACTCAAACAGTTATCTGGTCGGGTCCAGGTTTCGGCAACTCGAACTGTTATCTGGTCGGGTCCAGGTTTCAACAATTTGATCTTGAGGTTAACTGGTATCTGGTCGGGTCCACGTTTCACCAACTCGAAGTGTTATCCGATCGGGTATAGGTTTCAGAAATTGAAGAAGTTAAACTATTATCTGGTTGGGTCCAGGTTTCAGCAACTCGAACTGTTATCCGGTCGAATTCCAGGCTTTGTAGAAAATTGAAGTAATTGTTATCTGGTAGGATTCCAGGCTTCGCAGTAACTTGCTTTGGAGGAATGGAGTCAACTATTATCTGGTCGGGTTCCAGGCTTTATAGTCACTTTCGGGGATAGTAATGACTCCATTGGGGATTGCAATGACTCTACCGGGGATTAATGGCTTTCATTCGTTGATTTACAATAGTCTGAGAAGCAAACTCAAGCTGGGGAATTTGCAATTTGTTGGGGAAATAAAACCTGTTAAAGAGAAAATTTGATGACCTGCTGGAGAGGTGTTTCCTTTAGGGAGAAATCCATAAGGCTTCTTAGTTAAGACTAACTCAGCTGGGGAGAGGGTTTTTCGAGAGATTGGAACTCTGGCTTGGGGATGCCCCACTTTTGTTTGAAGACACTTATGCGCCTGTCAGGGATAGCCTTGTGGAGGTGGCTCTGGCGACTTCACTAGGGATCACCTTATGAAAGGGATTTTGTGGGGATTTGTCACTGTCCATAGTAGTAAGTATTGTTGCACTGCCTTAAAATGTTTGTTTGGTCGTACATAACCCTTTAATGGAATTCATGTTCAATTCCCTAAGTGATTTTGATGGAGACCTGCCAGTGGCTATTCAAGACTTTACGAGAGATTTCTTGGAATATTGACTTGACTGCCACTGATGAGCTGGACTATAACATTTCATGCCCCCTTGATTATGATAGATTGGTAATTGGAAGTGTCTTCCCATTTGAAGTGATTCTGTTTCTTGAGAGAATTTTCTGTTCATTGGATATTCAATGTGTGAATTTCTCTGTTATTGATCAATTGGCCATATGCAAACAATGGTATTTAAACAATGCAAAGTTCTATGTTTGTCTTGAAATTTTTGAAAATGCATTTTTGATAAATCAAAGAATTTTGTAAAAAAATGAATTCTACTCATGATTTACAGTAAGCCTTACATGAGTCAGGATACCTTTTGTAACAGTATGCTTTCGAAATAACTCATGCTTCAATTAGGACTTTTAAAAGGTTGTAATGTGGCCTGGTTCACGGTTTAAGAAACAAAGGATAAGGCTCAAAGTTTATTTGTACCCACCCGTTCTTCATGATGGTCTACAGTCTTAAACTCAGTTAATTGTGTGTTTGAACTCCTATTGAATCTGGAATAATATTTTGGTGATGGTTTGGATAAGTTAAGTTTATTGGAGAAGGCAGTCATTTTTGCAACATTTTTCTGTTGTTGAGGATTTGTAGCGACCTTTTTTTGATTTATTATCCCTAATTTTTGCCTGACTGTTTTTTTTTGTTTTGAGACTACGGTCAGCGGGATGCCCCAGTTTTTCTTAAGTCTCCTTTGTAGGTTTTGACTCAGTGGGCTTTTTCTATTGAGAGACAATGAATGCCTATTTTACGGGGAACCACACCTTATTTTGATTCAGAAGGATGTTTTTGATGTCATTCGTGGTGTACGAAGTTAAAGCTTGTGACTAAATGCGCATTTGAATTAACTGAGAAACTACCCTGCCCCGTGTTCTGATTAAAGGTTTCAATTTATGTGAAAAATAAAACTCTTACTTCTTTGGCTCAAAGGGGTTGACTAGGAATTATCTTCCTTATAACTCCATTGTTTAGGAATTGAAAAAAAATGCATGTACATCGTTAGCAAGATCTATCCAAAAGCATATTGTATGAGATTATGGTATTGTTTTCGTCATCCTCCCTCTAAAGGCTTAAGACTTGTAGTCGAGAGTTGAATATCATACAAAAGGAGGTAAAAGCAAAGTTTCAGTATAGTGAAAACGAATGGGTTAATTAGAGACAAACATATGCAATGAATTAATGAAATAGAGTTTGACATAATAGATAAGTGTTCGAACAATAAAAGAAATTACAATTTAAAATTCAAAATGAACTGGATGCTCTTAATGATTTGGCATGGGAGAAGTGATCACGTTGGGAGTCTCAGGAGTGCTGAATTCAATCTATTTAGCATCAATCATATTTTAAATCTTGTATTTCAGCACCCAACAATCGTTAGTGTCATGCCCAGGACTGCCAGAATGATAGGAACATATTGCATCGGGATTGTAGTTAGGAGAAGAAGTTTTGGGGTTTGGATGAGGTCCTATCAACGTAATCATATTCATCCTCAACATGTGTTGCAATGCTTGAGACAATGGCATGCTGATTTTGGTAAACTGTCTCTTGGGCTCATCTTGCCTTTGTTTATTTCCCTGTTGTTGTTGTCACACTGATGCAGGACTAAAGATCAGGACTGCCCCCACATATTGGTCGTGGTCACTCTTGTTACGACCCTTCTGGCCATACAAAGCATTGGACTATTTCTTCCTATTGTATGGCTTCTTCTGAGCATTGGAAGTTGCAGCCACTTGGATATTTCCGTCTATAATTCCATTTTCAACTGGTTCCCCAGTTAGAGTTAGCTCGGTGAACCCGACCAAAGAACTTCTGATTAGGTGATTGAAGAAAGGTCATGTCAAAGTTCCCATAAAGATATCAACCAGCTCCCTATCAGTTAGGGGTGGTTGCACCCTGCCAGCCAGGTCTCTTCACTTTTGGGCGTATTTTATAAAACCTTCATTGGAACCCATTGTCATTCCTTGAAGTTGAACTCTAGTCGGTGCCAAATCAGTGTTGTACTGATATTGACGGTAGAAAGCAGTGGCCAGACCTTCCCAGGTATGGATGTTGGAACTTTCTAACTGGTAAAACCACTCCAATTGAGTCCCAGACACACTTTCTTGAAAAAATGCACCCATAGCTTCTTATCAGTGGTATATGGTTGAATTTTACAGACGTAAGATCTCAAGTGAAGCTTTGGGCACGAAACACCGTTGTATTGAGTGAAGAGTGGAATATTGAATTTGTGGGGAATAACTACCCTAGGCACCAAACCTAAATCACCAAGATCCAAGCCAGGCACAACTTGAATTTCCACAACCTTCAATCTATTTTATAGTTGTTTATACTTGTCCTCAGCGGGTGGATATTGTTTGTCAAAATAGTCCTCATCCTCAGAGTTTGGATTGTTGCCACCCCCAACATGGGTACTCCTGGCATCTTCGTCTTAGTTCTCATCCTCCTCGGAGGAATCTTCTACCACTTGAACTTGTCAGACGGGGCCCTTGAATCTCTTCCCAATGTTGATCACGGCCTTCTTCTTGTTCTTTTTATTCGTAACCAGAAATGCCATCAATTCTTGCTGCCCCTTTGCTAAGTTAAGCAAAGTTTCTTGAAACTGAGAGTTTTGTGTCTGCAAGTTCTTCACAGTCTGCTCGAGATCCATCTTACTGAGATAAACGGTAGAAAGATAAGGAAACTTGTGTCGGAAAACCTGCTTATGTTATGATGCATGTAATGTGAATGCAAATCTTTTTCAAGGATCTCGCGGGGTAAACACAAGAAGATGTTAGAAGTTGAATTTTGACTACAACTTTTATTGAAGAACTTCATATTGTTGAATGTCCTTCTACGAGAATCAATCTCACCATGTCGAGTGGGTCATAACCCTTGACTCAAGTTATCGTGCTTTGGTTTTTTTTACGACATTTGGCTAAAGGAAAGTAAATCCTCTTGCCCCTTGATAGACCCTGCATCACAAACCCTTGAGATCCTTGAAATGGTTATTGAAAATGCTTATGGCATGATGTCATGATATTATGTGCAAATAAACATACACACAAAGCACACAATTCCTTAGGTTTAGGCTTGCATGGAGTTTGTAGGTAAGTACCCTCTTGAAGTTTAGTTGGTTCAACTTGTCCTAGAAAGTAATCAGGTTCTAGGGAATCTCAATATCACTGATCTTTCTTCATCGGGCATTGTTTCAGCACAAGCCTATTTATTGGCGACCAAAATATCCCAAAAGTCTAATCTCAATGAGTGTAGTATCGAGTATCAACCAACTTCGGACTGCACCAAAGCTGGCTACCTCACTACTTTCTAATGGCCAAGTTGTTCAATTAAAGGTTCTAAGGTCAGTTAGTGCTTTATGACACCACACAACGGCCCTGTATTCTCCTTGACTGGACTCAAGGGCTACCGGTACCAAAAAATGTGTCACACTAACGTATCCATCGCTTTAACCATGTCAGTATACGCCACACAACCCCCACGATCTACTGCTACTTACCTAATGATGTTCCCAGATCCGGGTAGAGGATCAATACCAAACCCAAACAAGGACCCAAAAATGTAAAGAAAACAAATCGGACAAATGAAAGCATTTAAAGGTGATCTAGTCTCTAAGGTAACCCCACTTTTAAGTATCTCCCCACCAGAGTCGCCAGTTCTGTGATACGGTGGGAGAACTGACTTGGGTGTTTTGCGTTTTATCGCAATTGTTGCTGATAGCAAGAGTCGCCACCGACTTTTCTTTTATCCAATAAGGAGAGGGTGAAAAGAACAAGAAAGAACTTTGAGATATTTTCTTGAGTTCGGGGGATAGGTTATGAAAAGTGAAGGTGTTAGCACCCTTTTCATCTGTAGTTATCTACAAGCTCTTAGTTGCTTGATCACTTTAAAAGTTATTTGTTTGAAATGTGTTTGTGATTGGTGTGAGTTTGAAAATATTTGAAAACACCTTTGTTTCAGCAAACTTTATAATGATTCTCGTTTCTATAAGAATGTATATGTGATACGGTGGCAGAACCAACTGTTTGTATACTGGTTTGCGTTTTTTGTTCATAAATGTCGCGGTAAGCAAGAGTCGCCACCGACTTTTATTTTATCCAACAAGGAAAAGGAAAAGAGCAGAAAAAACCTTTTTCGAGATGTTTATGAGTACGGGGGTAGATTATAGAAAGGGGAGGTGTTAGCACCCTTTCTATCCATGGTTTTCCATGGGCTCTTAGGTACTTGCTCATTTTGAAAATTGCTTGTGTGTGCTTGTTTTTGAAAAGTTTTGTTTTACTTCGTGTTAACCCTTATTTCTGTCCTCAAGAGTGTTACGAAGTTGTTTTTGAAAACTTTGTTTGGAAAGTGTTTGTGTGGAAAAAAAAAATTGTTTGAGCAAGTACATAGGAACTAATCTACCTACTCGAAAAAGGTCTGTTCGTTTTCCTTTTAGACAATGCTATCCCATTATTGAGAAATAGGTAGCATCGTCGTTGGAGTTTTTTAGGGACATTCGAAGGGACAAATACGATCACAAAAGCAATGTTAGGAAATGTTAGTAATCATCCTAAAGCCTTAAAGATCTTTTCGAGGCAACATCCGAATGGGTCATTTTAGATCTTTCGGGGCTAGAGGACAACCACTAACAAACCCTATACTTCATGATCGCTTACCGAAGGCAACCGGAGTGGGGCAAACCCTAGGAGTGAGCATGTGCGAGTGTATGTTTTTAGTTCATTTATCTTTGCAAATTTAGGGGTTTCTGCCGTATTAATTTTCAGTTAGTCTTTCCATACAATCCTATTAACATCTAGACAGTTTATAGTTTGCAGAAATTAAAACGCGGGAAAGTTAAAAGTCCTAGCTATTACTGGGCTTTTGCAGATACATAATCATCTTGGACTGAAAATAAAGATGCGGAATTTAAAACCCTAATTACTATTACAAACTCGGAGAAGTTACAATAATAATAAAAATAATTAAAAGTGTGCGGAGAATTAAATGCGAGAATAATTGGAGAACCCTAAGAAATCTAATTGAAAAAGATTTAGGTTATTTTTTGAGAAAAGATTAAATTATATACAAATTAAACCCTAATTTCTAATTGATTTAAATTATGAAAAAAAAAAAAGGATTCAATTGCCCTAATTTTAATTAAACTAATTAATTAAGGAAATAAAATATTTTTTTATGAAAAAATGATTTTTATGTTTTTTGTGATTTTTGATTAAATAAAAAAGAAAATAATTTTTTGTGTTATTTTGTGAAAGGAAATAATTAGTAAATAATTAAAAAAGAGAAAATAAAATAAAAAAGAAAAGAAATTGGGCCTGTATTGTTGAGCAATTCAGGGGGTGCGATGTTGAATTTGTAAGGCCCAAAGAGCTTCTGAGCCCATTCCACGTTTGATTCAGTGCTGGTCTTTGCTGATGGTGCACCATGGTCATCCTTTAATGGGCGTTGGATCAAGCTAGGAAATGATCCATTGGATGGATAAGTGGGGTGCATGGAAGGCGCTTGGCAAGGAGATGCATGGGAACTGCTGAAACAAAGTTAGAAAAATAAATTTTTTGGGAACTGGGATCGAACCCAGGTCTTTTCACTTTCAAACGTGCGCTTTTGCCACTGGACCACCTGTCTTAGTTGTTATAATATTGAAACGAAAATAACATAATGTAAAATAATCACAAGTTTCAGAAAACGCGCGAAATTTGAATTGCCCAATGGTGGTCAGCCACATTTTTATCTCTTTCCCCAGGACTGTCGTTTTTGACACCAACTTTTTACCTACGGTCAAGTTCGTTGCTATATGCTATAGTGACGGTATTTGCCTGTAGCTATAAACCTGCGAATCTTTAAAACGAAATTCAAGCAATATAAATTCCATTAAAGGGTATAAATCAACTGTACTTCCTCCCCTGAACATGAATAGGCCCTTAATTTGGCCCAGTTTTGCCTCTAACTAGGGCTCCCCAATTTGGAGCTCACGAACCCTAACTATGGCAAGTAACCATTCCTGCATCAAAACTTAAATCCAGGCTATCGAAAAGATTCCCAGCATGATTATGAACATGTATATGCAAGCAAATTGGATTAAAAATACGCAAAACCAAAGGAACAAGTTTGAGTTCAGAGGGTGCAAACCGAGAGGATTATAGGATGATTCTTGGAGCTTTAAGGCGTGCAATTGGTCTTGTTAGATTTAGGAGATATCCAGGAATGGATTTGTGACTTTGAATTGCTTTGAATCGTCCTCTAAGCTTGAAACTAATCCACACTTTTTTGCAAAAAAATCACTTTATGTTTGATGCTTTTCACGACCTCAACCATTGTTCTTGCGCATTGGTTATGTTATGCATATATAGTAAAGCATATTAGGTCAACAAAAATGCTTTGTATCTTTGATAATCATGGAGATTTGATTTTATTTTTCTCTTGTATGATATGTTTCCAAAATAGGCATAATCATGCCAATTTTGATTCAATTTGCCTTGCACGATTTGGATATGATATGCCAGCTTAATTGGATTGTGATTCCTACAAAAATCAGATCAAAATCAATCTTTTATATTTTTTTGCAATTTATTTGATTTAATCTAACTTTTAATAAATAAAAATTAAAATAAATAAATAAATAAAGCAAAAAATGTGTGGATGCTGATTTGGGTCGTGGACCATGTTTCCAACAAGCTTCAATCATGAAATGCTAGGCCCATTTGACAAAAAATGTATTTTTGAGCACATTTGACTTTTGGCAATGTTGCAAAAATAGTCAACTTTGACAAGGAATATCTCCTCCAATTTTAACCCTAGGAAGGTGTTCTTAAAATTTTTATAAAGCTTAGGATGTCTCCTAAACAACCCTTTTGGTTTCATCTCAATTGGGTCTTCCATGTTCATGTAAGAAGCTTTGACCCAAAAGGTGTTTTTGTTGACTTTTCAAAAGGACCTTTAATGTAGAAATTCATATCTTTTGATGAGTGCATATTTTGAACTTGTGGGATGAAGATTAATGGTAGGGAATTGCATCCTCTTCAAAATGAGCCTTGGATGGAAAATTTATGATAAATCATAATGAAGTTATGCTTGGTCAAAGTTTCGTTGACTTTTCCTATGTGTTGTACCCCAAAATTTGCCCTCCCATATTCTTCAAGATTTGCCAAGATCAAGGTTCAAAATCTCCCAAGGGTTGCACAGTCCAATTGCCTCCTAACAGTCAAAAATTAGGGTTTTGGTTCTGGCAAAGAAATTGAAGTTTCCAAGGGTCCAAACAAGTCCCACATGCCTACATACATTGTCAAACATCCACATGCCAAGTTTCAAGACTCACAGCACCAAATTGCACATTCAAAAACCCTAATTGCTTCACAGTCAACTGCAGGGGAAAAATGGTCATTTGACAGTCAAAAGTCAAAATTTTTGGTCAACATCTTATTTTGAAGCCACAAGCATCATTTGATCAATTCTTGATCATGATTCTCAAGGCATGGCTCAAAAAGTCTCAAGATGCAAAAGTTTCTATTTTTGGACAGTTGAAAAAGTCAACTGTAAATTGACCAAGGCATAACTTCCACATGGTTTATCAGAAAAATTCCATCCAAAGCTCATTTTGAAGAGAATGACATTTCCTACAACTCATCTTCACACTTCAAGTCCAAGAAATGCTCTCACAAAAAGTTATCAATCTCAACATTATAGGTCATTTTCAAAAGTCAACAAAAAGGCACTTTAAGTCAAAGACCATATATTGAGATTGGTAAATAAAAATTACATGGGACCAAAGACATTGGTTAGAGAACTTCAAGACCTTTCTAAAATGTCCAAGAACATGATCAAAGCTTAAAATTTGAGCAAGATATGCCTTGTGGAAGTTGGGAAATTTTTAGGAATTTTGAAAAGTCAACTTTGCTTCAAATGCCTCAAAATTGCTAATGGGCCTCAATTTCTTCCATGAATCATTACCCAAAGGCCATGCACGACCCATTAAGCTAAAAGGGAGTTATTTTCTTATTTTTAATTAATTAATTGAATTTTTAATCCCATTAATTCATTTAATTAAAATTAATTATGAGAAAAATACTAAAGCATGTGTTTTGAATCTTTTTATGCAGCTAATATGTCCATTATGAGCTCAAGATTTCGTGCACATTCTAAAAGGAAAGAATCTTCCATGATTTGGCATAATTAGCATGAAAAAGATTGAAAAAAAGATCATGGAAAATCAAATATTCAAGATCATTAAACCAATGGATTTTGGGCTGACTTTTAACCTAATTCTACTCATATACATGTACACAATTGAAACCTAAGGCATAACATACACAGGCTGCGCAGAAACCTAAAGAAAAAACTTGCATTTTTTTGACAAAAAGTGAGAAACTGTTTTCATACATAGAGCTAGTTTCAAGGCCTCAAAAGCATTCCACAAGCTTGCCAAGACATCCAGGAAACTTTTACAATCAAAGCCAAGTCCCCATACATCCAGAAGTGGTAGAATGACATCGCCCTGTTCATAGAATTTTTCATATTCGTATTTCAATTTACATGCATTTCCATCTGTTTTTAATGTTGATTTACACTAACATGAGCATTCTGAAGCTATTGGTGTTCTCCAATTGAATTAATACTGCCTGTGTCAAAAGTTGCCATTGATGGTTGCTAGGGTTTCAGAGCTACAAATTTAGGGCTTTACGCATCTGGAAAAATTGGACAATAAGACCAGTACCATTGAAATCAGGAGATCCAAACGAATTGATCTCACACCTCGCGCCCTTTTTCTTTTTGACTATCACCTAATCGCTATTTTTCAGGTTGAAGCTTAGTGGGGGTTTAAAACCCCCGCTATTTATTTATATTTGCAGAAAAAAGAGGAAGACGAAGATGGTGTGTCTGGACATGGTTGGTCAGTTTAAATACTGGCGCGTTTTTTTTATTATTACAGCATAATAGTGTTTTTCACATATATTAATCATGTTCCATTAAAATAACAAAGAAACGCGTTGGTTGGGTTGGTAGATGCGTTGTCATGCAGGTACTGGGACCTGGGTTCGATTCCCAGGTCCCCCATATAATTTGTTCCAATTTTTCATAAAGCGTTCCAGTGTACAACACGCCCAGAAGTCCATCATATACTCTCATACGTGGCTTGCCAAGTGGCCATGAGCGTCCATCCAGTGGCCAGGAACCAAAGTCCATGGTGTGCCCCAGTTAACGCGCGTGCATATAATCTGAAAAGTCAACATGGATCAAACTTCTATTGGGCCAAATTCCTCAAATCACACCTCCAAAGGGGCCTGATACCCCTCCTATGGTTTGCATTATTTTGATTTTTTATTTGATTTTCTTTAAATTCTTTCTAATGTTCTAATTATTTCTTTTCACCATAAAAATAATTTTCAGTATAAAAAACCAGAAAAAATCAAAAAAAACATGTTTATGGTTTTAATATTTAATGCATTAATATTTTTTTTGTAAATAAATTTAATAATCAATTTAGGTTAATTTAGGTTAAAGTTTTAATGTTTTTCTTAAATAACTAAAATACATAGAAATTAGGGTTTTTAGCGTTTTTACCTTTTCTTTTAATAAATAATTTTTTCTTCTTATTATTATTATTAACTATTAATTAATTTTGTAAATAAACATGTAATTAATTAATTAGGTTAAATTAGGTTAAAACTTAAATATTTTTCTTTAACAATTAAAAACAATTTAGAACTAGGGTTTTATTTAATTTTCTAATTTCAATCAATTCTCTTTATTTCCATTAAATACAAAAAACATAAAAAATAACTCCTTTTCTTATTAAATAATTAATTAATTTTTTAATTTCATTTAATTTCTTTAAAGGGTCCAACGCCCTCGCATATTCGATTCTAATTTCTTTTCGCGCGTTTGTCCTTATTTTTATTTCAAATATTATGTAATTGCCAAAGCTTTGTAATAGTAATTAGGACTTCATTTATTTTCCGCATTTTATTCAAAAACGGGTCTTTGTTAATTTGGCGATGTATAGACCCGCGCCTTGTAATAGCGTAAAACTTTATTTTTCGCACTTTAATTTCTGCACCCCTTAACTGCTAATCACATGAAAGAATGAATGGCCCAAATAAAATCAAAACGTAGCTCACCAAATGCATGACAAGATAAACGTAACTGAAAACAATACACAAATTCACACACCACCCTTAGGGTACGCCTCACTGTTGCCTTGCCCCTCGAAACGTGGTCGTCGAGTATAGGACGTTTTAGTAAGTCCTTATGTCCATGAACATGGCATAAGGGTAGCTTATAAGGTGTCCTACTGTTGCTCTGGTGACCACACTGTCCCTAAACTCGAATTGACCCGAACACCTCCAACGGTGGTGCTACCTACCTCTCAATGGTGGGATGGCACTACCTTAAGGACATTTACACAGCCTAATTCCTTAGGGTAGGTGGATGACTCGTAGATACTTGCTCTAATTCAAAACAAATAAAAAAAAAACTCTTTTCACCGACACTTTTCAAAAAGCTTTCAAAACAACTTTTCAAACACTCTTGAGGACTGATACAAGAGTCGATCTGAAATCTTTAAACAAAATTTTTTCAAACCCACTCACGATTGAAAAGCAAACAAACATTTTGAAAACACAAATGAGCAAGTATCTAAGAGCCCATGGATAACCATGGATAGAAAGGGTGCTAACACCTTCCCTTTCTATAAATCTACCTCCCGAACCGAGAAACTATCTCATAAGGAATTTTGCTGTGCTTTTGTCCTGTCCATGTTGGAGAAAATAAAAGACGGTGGCGACTCTTGCTTCCGCGACATTTCGCGAACCAGCGTTAAACAGTCAGTTCCAGATCCACCGATCACAGAACTGGCGACTCTGCTGGGGAATTCTTTTAAAGTGAGGTGTACCTTAGGACTAAGATCACTTGTGTTTTCAATTGCTTTGACTTGTTTGCTTTATTATTGTGGGATTGTCTTGGGAGTTCTATAGATCCTAACCCGGATCTGGGGGATACCCTATTAGGTAGCATAAGCTGTGAGGGACCTGTCCGGCGTAGACCGACATGGGTGAAGTAGTGGCTACGTTGGTGTGGCACCTTGGTCTGTACCGATATCCCTTGTGTCGCAACGAGGAGAATATGGGTCTTCTGAGGAGTCATTAAGCACCAACCGACCTTAGAACCTTAAATGACCCAACTTGGCCAATAGAACGGTAGCAGTATGCTACGCCCATTGAGGCTAAACTCTCGTGATGGTTCTAGCCGCAAGAAAAGATTGCGATGCTGGAGTTATGACCGATTGAGGGTAGTCAGTGATATTGGGATCCTCTAGAACCCGGTTACTTCTGATAGGACAGGTCTTAACCAACAAACTAAAAGAGGGTAATACCTAGACCTCATGCTGGCCTAAACTCTAAGGGCTGTCTTGTGTGACTTGTGTGCCTTATCATGTTTGCCTTTGTGAATATTTGTGGTGTGCTTTATCATAACATGATGCCATCATGAACATTGCATGCATCCTGCATAAGGACTGACCATTTCAAAGACAAGAGGGTTTCACCTTTGCTCTGTTTTGTAGGACATCATGATGCCTATGCGAAGGAATACTATCCGGTTCAACTTTGTTCACCCACCTGAGTTGCTTGAAGAGTTGGTTAGCAGAATTCCAAATACTACTTCCTTCATCCAGAAGCATGGTTCTCTTCTCAGTTTAGTCACGGCAAAGTGGGACCAACAGTTGATGAGTGTCCTGACCCAGTTCTATGACCCTCTGTACCAGTGCTTCACCTTTCAAGACTTCCAGCTGGTCCCTACCCTGGAAGAGTTCTCTGATTTGCTTGGTATCCCTATCTTGGATCAGACTCCCTACACTGGTCGGGAAAAGACTCTTAGGCTTGAGGAGGTTGCTGCAGCTCTTCCCTTGACCCACCAAGAAGTAATGGATAACTGGGTGACTAGCAGCGGAGTTAAGGGTTTCTTGGCCAAGTTTCTGATTGGTAAAGCTAACAGTTTCTGGAATGACTTGGACTTTAGGGCATATGAAGACATCCTGGCTCTCTTAATCTATGGTCTAGTCTTGTTCCCTAATCCTGACAACTTCATTAATATCACTGCCATAAGGATCTTCATGTCTCGGAACCCTGTGCCCACTCTCTTGGGTGACATCCTGCAACAACTCTATGCTCGTACTGCCCGAAGACGAGGGACTCTGTGGTGTTGTATCCCTTTGTTAGTGAGGTGGTTTATTTCGCACCTCCCTAAATTCGTGCTGAAGAACAAAGAAGGAAGAGGTTGGGCTCATAGGTTAATGTCTCTCACTGATAAGGACATCATTTGGACCCTCAGAGGTTTGGATGAGATAGCTGTTATTGATCGTTGCAGAGAGTATCCTAATGTTCCTTTGATTGGTACCCAAGGAGGGATCTCTTATAATCCATGTCTAGCTCTCCGTCAGTTTGGAAGAGCCAGAAGAGCAGGGCCTCATGAGATGTTGGTGCCTCACATCAGTTTTGAGTTTCAGGTTGATAGTGACGAGCTGCGTCGTAGGTTCATCAAGGCTTGGGACAGAATTCATAAAGCTGACCTATAAGAGTTGGGACCGAAGACTTCTCTACCTATGGAAGCCTACTACAAATGGGTCCGCATCCGTGCTCAGAAGTTAGGTATGCCATATGAAGCTTTCAGACCCATCATTATTGAGTATCCTGATAAAGATGGGGCTCCCCCAACTGTCCTCCCTCCTCAGATACCTACTGATTATGATACACTAAAGAGGTCTTGGGCGCAACTGCGAGAAGAACGGGATTCTTATCGGGAAAAGTTCAACGAGCAGGAACTGAAGATCCAGAAGCTGACAACATATTTGGAGAATGAGCGGGCTCTGAATGACTACATCTGTACTGAGAAGAGGAGACCCTGGGATCAATGATGAGCTTTGGATGTTCTTTTACAGTTTTATTTCCCTTTTCAGTATTTCCATTTTTTATGTAACGCCTAAAGGCAACCTGTTGAACAATTTGAATTTCAAAGTTGAATCTAATGAAGTGTGTTCCTTTTTGTTTACAAAGTTGATTCCCGATTGTCTTTGAAAACATAAATCATACGCATTCCATCCATCATGTGCATAAGCAGGTACTCTTCTTTTTAGGTTGCTTACTGTTCTTCGCTGTTTATTTCAGCATCATGAACCCTGAATCATCTACCGAGCAATCTATCAAGGCCCTTCAGGCGCAGAACGCACAATTTCAAGAGCTGATCATGGGTTTGGCTCAAGGTCAAGAGGAACTGAAGGCTCTGCTGGTTAAGAAGAAGAAGAAGAGAACCGTTCTGTTCAACACGGGCCGGAGATTTGGTAACACACTGCAGAATGAGGAAGTTGGTTCTTTTGTAGGCAAAGACAGTCCCCAGGGGGGAAGGGCTCCAAGTCCGGTGGTCTCTGACAACGAGACTGATTTTAATGAGGAACAATATCCTCCAGCTGAAGACAGATACAAGCAGTTGGAAGACCGTCTGAACGCCATGGAAATTCAACAAGTGCCTGGTTTGGATTTCAAAGACTTGGGTTTATCTTCTGGTGTGATCATCCCTCACAAGTTTAAAGCACCATCTTTCACCAAGTATGACGGGGCGTCTTGCCCTAAGCTACACCTCAGATCCTATGTGCGGAAGATTCAACCATACACGGTGGATAAGAACTTGTGGATCCACTTATTCCAGGAGAGTCTTTCAGGGACTCATCTCGAATGGTTCTATCAGCTGGATGGAACCAAGGTTCGTAACTGGGAGGAGTTGGCTACTGCTTTTTACAAGCAGTATCAATATAATGCCGACCTCGCTCCTACACGTACCCAACTCCAGGGTATGTCGCTAGGATTGGGAGAAGGTTTTAAAGAGTATGCGCAGAAGTGGAGGGACCTAGATGGCAGGGTGCAGCCTCCGTTAACAGACCGTGAGCTAGTGGATATGTTCTTGGGGACCTTATCTGGGCCGTTCTTTAATCATCTCATTGGCAATTCATCTGCAGGGTTCACTGACCTCATTCTGACTGGGGAAAGGATAGAGGTTGGCATGAAGTCTGGTAAAATTCAGAAAGGTGCGTCTTCAAGTTCTGAGAAGAAACCCTTTAAAAAGGAGGCCAGTGTTGTGTATGGGCCTAGGAGGCAAGACAAACCAGAACGCCGCCAAACTGTCAATGCGGTGGTGATTTCTAAGCCTGCTGCCGCTCCTCGGCAAACTAATCAACCAAGGGGTGAAATACCCAGAAGAGAATTTACCCGGCTGAGTATGACCTTGTCACAAATCTTGCCGCAATTGCTATCGACCAACTTGGTGACCGTCAGAGAGGCTCCAAAGGTTGTGAACACTGCCTCTCCTAAGTATAATCCAAATGCCCGCTGTGCTTATCACTCCGATAGCCCGGGGCACTCTACTGATGACTGCTGGGCCCTGAGGAATAAGGTGCAAGACCTTATTGATGCAAAGGAGATACAATTTGAGGCGCCTGAGAGGCCAAATGTGGTGACTGCTCCTATGCCCCAGCATGGAGTGAATGCTGTTGATGAAGATTTGTATGCCGTTTCGGTGAATGATGTAGTTACTCCTCTGTTGACTGTTAAGAGGAACTTGCTGCTGGCCGGTTTATTTCCGGGTTGTAGCAAGGGTTTCCTTTTGTGTGCTGTTACCCCTACTGGTTGTCCGTTGCTGAAGTTAGGCATCCAAGGCCTGATGGATAGCAAGGAGATTTTGTTCAAGAAGACCGCTGTTCCTTTTGTTCCTATGGAAGAAGTATCTGTCGTTACAATTTTCAACAATCCAATCAAGGCTCCCCCGAGGAAGCCAGTTAAAATCATGACTATTGCACCCGTTGTTATTACTGTTCCGGGGTCCCTCCCCTATGAATCTGATAAGGCTGTCCCATGGCACTATGGGGCAGATGTATATGTACTTGGAATAAAGCAAGAGTTCAACACCGGTACCAACATCAGCAATATCACTGGTCCCGCCAAAGTAACCCGCAGTGGCAGGCTCTTCTCGCCTGACATTGCGCCACCAGCTATTCGAAGACCTCTCATAATTACACCTGCAAGTGCGCCTGTTTCCACTCTTGATCAAGTTGCTTCCCCTGCTGCCGAGTCATCTAATACTCGGGGCAAAGGGATTGATGATGAGCCTGCCCGGATGGAGGCACCAAAGTCTGTGAATGTTGAAGCCTCCCAGCAAGAGATGGAGGAAATTCTTAAGATAATCAAGAAGAGCGACTTCAATGTCGTTGAACAGCTGGGGCATACCCCCTCCAAGATCTCTATGCTCTCATTGCTGCTGTGCTCAGAGGCCCATGCCAAGGCCCTGATTTCATTTCTAAAGACGGCCCATGTGCCACAAGAGACCTCTGCAGATCAATTCACTGACTGTGTGGCTAATTTGACAGCTGACAATGGCTTGGGTTTCTCGGATGCTGACCTTACTGCTAAGGGAAAGAACCACAATGATGCCCTGCATGTCTCTATAGAATGCAGGGGCACTACTCTCGCGCACGTGTTGGTGGACACCGGTTCTTCCCTGAATGTATTGCCCAAAAAGGCCTTAGACCGGTTGGATTGTGAGGGCCTGGAGTTGAAACCTAGCAACATCATTGTTCGAGCCTTTGACGGATCGAAGAGGATGGTTCATGGAGAAGTAGACATTCCTATTCGTGTGGGTTCTCAAGTATTCGACTCAACTTTCTATGTGATGGATATTCGTCCATCTTATTCCTGTTTACTGGGTCGACCTTGGATTCACAAAGCTGGGGCAGTGACATCTACCCTACACCAGAAGCTCAAGTACCCTGTCAGAGGGAAGATTGTTACTGTGCAGGGAGAGGAGGAATATATGGTTAGTCATCTGAATTCCTTCCGGTATATTGAGATGGACGGGGAGTTTATTGAAACCCCCTTTCAGCATTTTGAAGAGGTGCCACAAACATTGGCAGCAGCAGAAGCAGTGACTGAAGAGGGTTCCCCTTTGAAGATGGCTTCCTTGAAGGATGCCCGGGCTGTGGTTGAGAAAGGTGAATGTGCTAACTGGGGCAGGCTCCCTGATTTCACTCCTAAAACTGACAAATTTGGACTGGGTTTTACTGCAGAGGCTCAGAGGGCTGTGCACAAAGCTAGGATCGGAAGACCTCTTGTGCTCATCACCAATCCAGGAGTGAATGCTATTGGGGATGAAGACGAAGTGGAAGAATTGGAGTTCGATAGCTGGATCTACCCGAAGACTGACGGTGGATTGAACAATTGGACCGCAAAAGATCATACACCTATTACTTTTGTTACGCAGTAATGAATTCCTTTGTTTTTGTTATTTGTAATAAACAATAAACTAAAACTTTATGGCCCGGTGTCTTACCCGGGGCACCGTTGGCTTTATTTGTGAGGGCTTATAACTGTCATTTCCATATATCATGAATAAAGATCTTGGACATTTTTTCGCATCTCAAATCTTGTGCTCCCTTTCTTTCTTTCTTTCTTTATATATTGCAAAACAGTTGTATTTACACACACTCACCTACACAGGTTTCAATCCACTCTGGATCTCACTGGTAACGACTCTGCTACTGCCAGTTATGACTTCGAAAATCCGATCAACTTAGCCGAAGACGAAGGTGAAGATGATTGCGAAGTGCCTGGTGAGCTTGCAAGACTGTTACTCCAGGAAGAGAGGGCAATTCAACCACACGAAGAGCCAGTGGAAACGATAAATCTGGGTACTGAGACAGACAGAAAGGAAGTTAAGATTGGTGCCAATCTGGAGCTCAGCGTAAAACAACGGTTGACTCAGATGTTACATGATTATGTGGAGATCTTTGCTTGGTCCTACGAAGACATGCCTGGGTTGGATACTGACATTGTGGTCCATCATTTGCCTACCAAGGAAGACTTCCCTCCGGTAAAGCAAAAGGTCCGCCGTATGCGTCCAGAGATGTCCGAGAAGATCAAAGCTGAGGTTATGAAGCAATTTGATGCCGGGTTTCTTGCAGTGACTTCTTACCCTCAGTGGGTTGCCAATGTGGTGCCAGTGCCAAAGAAGGATGGTAAGGTCAGAATGTGTGTTGATTACAGGGATCTGAACAGGGCCAGCCCCAAGGATGACTTCCCCTACCTCACATTGACGTTCTGGTTGACAATACTGCTCAGCACAAGGTGTTCTCTTTCATGGATGGTTTTTCAGGGTATAATCAGATCAAGATGGCTCCTGAAGATATGGAAAAGAATACCTTTGTCACTCAGTGGGGCACCTTCTGCTACAAGGTCATGCCATTCGGGTTGAAAAATGTTGGGGCAACCTACCAACGTGCCATGGTTGCTTTATTTCATGACATGATCCATCATGAGATTGAAGTGTATGTCGATGACATGATTGCAAGGTCCCAAACTGAGGAGGAACACCTTGACCATCTGCAAAAACTGTTTGACCGTTTGAAACTGTACAAGCTAAGGTTGAACCCGAACAAGTGCACCTTCGGGGTTAGATCTGGAAAGTTGCTAGGCTTCGTTGTAAGTGATAAGGGTATTCAAGTGGACCCTGCCAAGGTTAAAGCCATTCAAGAGATGCCAGTTCCTAAGACAGAGAAAGAGGTCAGAGGCTTTCTAGGACGTCTGAATTACATTTCCCGATTCATCTCGCATCTAACTGCCACCTGTGAACCAATCTTCAAGCTGCTGAAGAAAGATCAGGTAGTACGTTGGAATGATGAATGTCAGGCCGCTTTTGACAGAATCAAAGAGTATCTCCAAGAGCCACCCATCCTTATGCCACCAGTTGAAGGGAGACCTCTGATACTATACCTGACAGTACTTGACAGCTCAATGGGGTGTGTGCTGGGGCAGCATGACGAGTCTGGCCGAAAAGAGCATGCCATTTATTACCTTAGAAAAAAGTTTACCGACTGTGAGACCCGATACTCACTGCTCGAGAAAACTTGCTGCACTTTGGTATGGGCTGCTCGCCGGCTGAGACAGTATATGCTGACTCACACTACCTTGTTGATCTCAAAGATAGATCCGATAAAGTACATATTTGAAAAGCCTGCTCTGTCTGGGAGAATAGCAAGATGGCAAATGATCTTGACAGAATACGACATCCAGTACACGACTCAGAAAGCTATCAAAGGAAGTGTATTGGCAGACCACTTGGCACATCAGGCAGTAGACGACTATCAGTCAATGAACTTTGAGTTTCCGGACGAAAGCATCATGATAGTGACTGATTGTGAAGTACCTGGATCGGATGAAGGACCTGAGGAAGGATCCCTATGGTCTATGCACTTTGACGGAGCATCCAACGCTTTGGGTAACGGTATCGGCGCTGTGATAATATCCCCTCAAGGCACTCATACTCCACTCACTGCCCGGCTATGTTTCAACTGCACCAACAACATGGCGGAGTATGAGGCATGCATCATGGGTCTTCAAGTTGCGATTGACTTAAGGATCAAGTTTCTGAGTGTCTTCGGAGATTCCTCTCTCGTGATCAATCAGATCAAAGGCGAGTGGGATACGAAACATCTGAACCTTATTCCTTACAAAGAATGTGTGTTGACGTTGATCCCCCACTTCACAGAGATAACTTTTGAACATTCCCAAGAGAGGAGAATCAGCTGGCGGACGCTTTAGCTACGATGTCTTCCATGTTCAAAGTCAAATGGGACAATGAGGCTCCCCGGGTCATTATCTGGAAACTGGACGAACCGGCATACTGTTGTGATCTTGAGGCTGAGGTAGTGACTGAGAAACCTTGGTACCATGAGGTGAAGAGGTACTTGGAAGCTCAGGAATACCCTGAAGGTGCATCTGTCAACGATAAGAAGTTCCTGAGAAGGTTCGCAGCAAAGTTCTTCCTTAGCAACGACATTCTATACAAGCGAAACCATGATTCGACCTTACTGCGTTGTGTGGATAAAACTGAAGCAGAAAGGATCATGGCAGAGCTACATGAAGGTACCTTCGGAACACATTCCAGTGGACACACCATGGCAAAGAAAATCCTTCGGGCAGGATATTTCTAGTCCACAATGGAAGCCGACTGCTACCAACATTCTCGGACATGCCATAAGTGCCAGATTTATGCAGACAAGGTGCACGTTCCTCCGGTTCCCCTGAATGTCTTGACAGCACCTTGGTCGTTTGCAATGTGGGGCATAGATATGATCGGCAAGATTAAACCTATGGCATCCAACGGGCATCGCTTCATCCTGGTAGCGATCGATTACTTTACAAAGTGGGTTGAAGCAGCTTCTTACGCCACTGTAACCAAGAATGTCGTGGCACGGTTCATTCGGCATAACTTGATCTGTCGATACGGTATCCCTGAAAGGATCATTACGGACAACGGTACCAATCTCAATAACAAGATGATCACTGAGCTCTACGAGCAATTCAAGATACAGCACCACAACTCTTCTCCCTACCGATCGAAGATGAATGGGGCTGTAGAAGCAGCGAATAAGAATATCAAGAAGATCGTGCAGAAGATGACAGTGACCTATAAATATTGGCACAAGATGCTACCGTTTGCTCTACATGGGTACCGTACCTCAGCAAGGATGTCAACCGGGGCAACTCCTTTTTCCTTGGTCTACGGCATGGAGGCAGTCTTACCGATCGAAGTGCAGATACCCTCTCTCCGGATAATGAAGGATGCAGATCTGAGCAAAGATGATTGGATCCAGACACGACTTGATCAGTTAAAATTAATCGACGAAAAGAGACTCATTGCTATTTGTCATGGTCAGACGTACCAAAAACGGATGATCAGGGCATTTAACAAGAAGGTCAGACCACAAGAGTATCAAGTTGGGGATCTGGTAATCAAACGCATCATCCTTCCTCAGAGTGATCCAAGGGGCAAATGGACCCCTACGTACGAAGGGCCATTTGTGGTTAAACATGTGTTCTCAGGAGGAGCCATGATTCTAACCACCATGGATGGTGACGACCTTCCTCACCCCGCCAATGCAGACATAGTAAAAAGATACTATGCATGATAAAAGACCCGCTAGGTTGACATACCTAGGCAAAAATTAGGGCTTCCCGGCGAACCAAAAGGGTTCGGGCAAAATGAGGGATGAAATGAAAAAAAAACTCTGTACACCCGGCAAGTCGAAAACCTGAAAAGGAGGCTTGGGCAAAAAAGGGTATCCCGGTGGACTGAAAACCCGAAAGAGCGGTCCAGGCAAAAGTTAGGGATTAAAGCGTAATACTATGTCTCATTGGATCACCTCGCATCCAGAATCCGGTATCAACGCTAAGTTCAGACGGCATCGATCAATCAGCTTCATCGTCAACTGAGCAGCAAAGTGATGAGACGCTCGAAGATATAAAGGCGATAGCAGAGTTGGAACCCAGTGGGATTATTCTTTTCACACTGCTGTTTTGTTTTCCCTTTTTACAAATTGTATAAACTCTTTTATTCGGCGGCGTTCTCCTACTAGGACGTCAGCCTCTTGTACATAAAACGCCTATTTACAGGCAAATTCAAAAATCAATATAAATTCACTTTTCAGCTAAAATTGCCAATTGTTTTTCCTTTTCTGTTTTGTTTTGCGAAGAACGTCCAAGGTTCAATTTGTGATATATGCATTTGACACTAATTGCTAACTCATAAATATTTGCATACGAAACAAAGGATTAATTACAGGTAACATTAGAAACAGGGGCAATAATGAGTTGTCTAAGCGATCTAATTGTTCTGTCCACCAAGGTACCAAGGTAAGTGCAGCTGAAGAACATAACCAAGATATCTTAAGTCCCCAGAGAGTGAGCCAGCAAGTCAATGCACTCTCCCCAAGCAGAGTTATCCTGTTAGCCTCAAGGAAGTTGGGTATCCTACAGCAGATCTCAATATTCCCCAGCACAATATACGAACATTCCTAACAAGCATCCCCGGCAGTCTCGATCTAAGATTGTTCCCCGGCGGCACACGGATATTCAGTGGAGCCATTTCCAGTATATCTCAAAATTTCCCCAGGAGAGTCCAGCCTGAAGACTTCCCCAGGAAAGCAGAATTCATCTCCCCAGCAGGAAGCTTATCCCCAGTAGATTCTGGAAGCTTCCCCCCCCCCCCCCCCCCCCCCCCCGCAGAGCACGAACGCGTCTCCCGGC
Source organism: Vicia faba (assembly GCA_948472305.1). Classification (NCBI taxonomy): domain Eukaryota; kingdom Viridiplantae; phylum Streptophyta; class Magnoliopsida; order Fabales; family Fabaceae; genus Vicia; species Vicia faba. Next base: position 278,935,853 of record OX451738.1, on the reverse strand, counting down.
TTTATTCAAAGGTTATCTCCCTGCCAGGATATAACTGGGTTATCCTCAGCCAAAAGCCACGGACAAATCGTCCTCGGCGAAGTCTTCTTATCCCTAGCGGAGTCTATTAAAACTTCCAACATAACAACGGTATCCCCAGCGAAGTTACCATCAACATCTCAGCAGAGTATCTCTCTTCCCACATAGTATTGTTCCCCAGCAAGATCGCTAGAATAATTTTCTCCCTGCAGAGTAATCCATTCGCCAAGTTTATTCCCCAACAGAGTTATCTTCTCCTACCGGTATTCTTGCAACCATCACTCCCCAGTGGAAACAAAAGCTCTATATCAGCCCAGGATCTAACTTCTCGGCATCCGTCAAGGATTTATTTTCCTAGACAAAAACATACATTCATAAACATCGCATTTTCATACACTATAGCATGCATATACGCATCACGAACACTTATCACATCTCGCATGTCATACACCATGACATCGCATACAACTAACGTTTTGTCTTTTCAGGACAAAGGTTAATACAAAGATAATTACTATCAACGGTCGCAACTAAAGATCCGATTCCTGTATCTCGCCAGGGTGTATCTGTTGACGATCGATTCCAGACCCGATTCCTGTATCTTGCCAGGGTGCGTCTGAAGAGTTTGAGGATCTGATTCCTGTATCTTGCCAGGGTGTATCTGTTGACGACTAACATTACCAGACCCGATTCTTGTATCTTGCCAGGGTACGTCTGAAGAGTTTGAGGATCCAATTCCTGTATCTTGCCAGGGTGTATCTGTTGACAACTAGCATTACCAGACCCGATTCCTGTATCTTGCCAGGGTGCGTCTGAAGAGTTTGAGGATCTGATGCATGTATCTTACCAGGGTGTATCTGTTGACGACTAACATTACAAGACCCGATTCCTGTATCTTGCCAGGGTGCGTCTGAAGAGTTTGAGGATCCGATTCCTGTATCTTGCCAGGGTGTATCTGTTGACGACTAACATTACCAGACCCGATTCCTGTATCTTGCCAGGGTGCATCTGAAGAGTTTGAGGATCCGATTCTTGTATCTCGCCAGGGTGTATCTGTTGACGACTAGCATTACCAGACCCGATTCCTGTATCTTGCCAGGGTGTGTCTGAAGAGTTCGAAGGTCCGATTCCTGTATCTAGCCAGGGTGTATCTATTGACGACTATATTCTCCAGACTCGATTCCTGTATCTCGCTAGGGCACGTCTGAAGAGTTTAAAGATCCGATTCCTGTATCCAGCCAGGGCGTATCTACATAAAGGGTTTGAAGGTCAACTCCTGTAACAGGCCAGGTAATTATTTTCTTTTCTCAGGTACGCAAGTTCTCGCTAAGGAATCTCTTACGCGATCGACAACCTCCCGATGGCATCTATAAGCCCATCTTCCTATCCATCAATCTCCAAATGGCATCTGCAAGCCCATTCCCACCATCATACTGCTGACACTCTACTATGTGAGTGCAAATTTCTGGGCACTCTAGTGTTCAATCATCTTCCACCTTCGGATTATGAAAGGCACGCCAGCCAATCTACACCCTCAGGTTTAAGAAGATTGAACAGGGGCAACTGTTGTACCCCAAAATTTGCCCTCCCATATTCTTCAAGATTTGCCAAGATCAAGGTTCAAAATCTCCCAAGGGTTGCACAGTCCAATTGCCTCATAACAATAAAAAATTAGGGTTTTGGTTATGGCAAAGAAATTGAAGTTTCCAAGGGTCCAAACAAGTCCCACATGCCTACATACATTGTCAAACATCCATATGCCAAGTTTCAAGACTCACAACACCAAATTGCACAGTCAAAAACCCTAATTGCTTCACAGTCAACTGTAGGGGCAAAATGGTCATTTGACAGTCAAAAGTCAAAATTTTTGGTCAACATATTATTTTGAAGCCACAAGCATCATTTGATCAATTCTTGATCATGATTCTCAAGGCATGGCTCAAAAAGTCTCAAGATGCAAAAGTTTCTATTTTTGGACAGTTGAAAAAGTCAATTGTAAATTGACCAAGGCATAACTTCCACATGGTTTATCAGAAAAATTCCATCCAAAGCTCATTTTGAAGGGAATGACATTTCCTACAACTCATATTCACACTTCAAGTCCAAGAAATGCTCTCACAAAAAGTTATCAATCTCAACATTATAGGTCATTTTCAAAAGTCAACAAAAAGGCACTTTAAGTCAAAGACCATAACTTGAGATTGGTAAATCAAAATGACATGGGACCAAAGACATTGGTTAGAGGACTTCACGACCTTTCCAAAATGTCCAAGAACATGATCAAAGCTTAAAATTTGAGCAAGATATGCCTTGTGGAAGTTGGGAAATTTTTAGGAATTTTGAAAAGTCAACTTTGCTTCAAATGCCTCAAAATTGCTAATGGGCCTCAATTTCTTCCATGAATCATTACCCAAAGGCCATGCACGACCCATTAAGCTAAAAGGGAGTTATTTTCTTATTTTTAATTAATTAATTGAATTTTTAATCCCATTAATTCATTTAATTAAAATTAATTATGAGAAAAATACTAAAGCATGTGTTTTGAATCTTTTTATGCAGCTAATATGTCCATTATGAGCTCAAGATTTCGTGCACATTCTAAAAGGAAAGAATCTTCCATGATTTGGCATAATTAGCATGAAAAAGATTGAAAAAAAGATCATGGAAAATCAAATATTCAAGATCATTAAACCAATGGATTTTGGGCTGACTTTTAACCTAATTCTACTCATATACATGTACACAATTGAAACCTAAGGCATAACATACACAGGCTGCGCAGAAACCTAAAGAACAAACTTGCATTTTTTTGACAAAAAGTGAGAAACTGTTTTCATACATAGAGCTGGTTTCAAGGCCTCAAAAGCATTCCACAAGCTTGCCAAGACATCCAGAAAACTTTTACAATCAAAGCCAAGTCTCCATAATCCAGAAGTGGTAGAATGACATCGCCCTGTTCATAGAATTTTTCATATTCGTATTTCAATTCACATGCATTTTCCATCTATTTTTAATGTTGATTTACACTAACATAAGCATTCTGAAGCTATTGGTGTTCTCCAATTGAATTAATACTGCCTGTGTCAAAAGTTGCCATTGATGGTCGCTAGGGTTTCAGAGCTACAAATTTAGGGCTTTACGCATCTGGAAAAATTGGACAATAAGACCAGTACCATTGAAATCAGGAGATCCAAACGAATTGATCTCACACCTCGCGCCCTTTTTCTTTTTGACTATCACCTAATCGCTATTTTTCAGGTTAAAGCTTAGTGGGGGTTTAAAACCCCCGCTATTTATTTATATTTGCAGAAAAAAGAGGAAGACGAAGATGGTGTGTCTAGACATGGTTGGTCAGTTTGAATACTGGCGCATTTTTTTTTATTATTACAGCATAATAGTGTTTTTCACATATATTAATCCCGTTCCATTAAAATAACAAAGAAACGCGTTGGTTGGGTTGGTAGATGCGTTGTCATGCAGGTACTGGGACCTGGGTTCGATTCCCAGGTCCCCCATATAATTTGTTCCAATTTTTCATAAAGCGTTCCAGTGTACAACACGCCCAGAAGTCCATCATATACTCTCATACGTGGCTTGCCAAGTGGCCATGAGCGTCCATCCAGTGGCCAGGAACCAAAGTCCATGGTGTGCCCCAGTCAACGCGCGTGCATATAATCTGAAAAGTCAGCATGGATCAAACTTCTATTGGGCCAAATTCCTCAAATCACACCTCCAAAGGGGCCTGATACCCCTCCTATGGTTTGCATTATTTTGATTTTTTATTTGATTTTCTTTAAATTCTTTCTAATGTTCTAATTATTTCTTTTCACCATAAAAATAATTTTCAGTATAAAAAACCAGAAAAAATCAAAAAAACATGTTTATGGTTTTAATATTTAATGCATTAATATTTTTTTTGTAAATAAATTTAATAATCAATTTAGGTTAATTTAGGTTAAAGTTTTAATGTTTTTCTTAAATAACTAAAATACATAGAAATTAGGGTTTTTAGCATTTTTACCTTTTCTTTTAATAAATAATTTTTTCTTCTTATTATTATTATTAACTATTAATTAATTTTGTAAATAAACATGTAATTAATTAATTAGGTTAAATTAGGTTAAAACTTAAATATTTTTCTTTAACAATTAAAAACAATTTAGAACTAGGGTTTTATTTAATTTTCTAATTTCAATCAATTCTCTTTATTTCCATTAAATACAAAAAACATAAAAAATAACTCCTTTTCTTATTAAATAATTAATTAATTTTTTAATTTCATTTAATTTCTTTAAAGGGTCCAACGCCCTCGCATATTCGATTCTAATTTCTTTTCGCGCGTTTGTCCTTATTTTTATTTCAAATATTATGTAATTGCCAAAGCTTTGTAATAGTAATTAGGACTTCATTTATTTTCCGCATTTTATTCAAAAACGGGTCTTTGTTAATTTGGCGATGTATAGACCCGCGCCTTGTAATAGCGTAGAACTTTATTTTTCGCACTTTAATTTATGCACCCCTTAACTGCTAATCACATGAAAGAATGAATGGCCCAAATAAAATCAAAACGTAGCTCACCAAATGCATGACAAGATAAACGTAACTGAAAACAATACACAAATTCACACACCACCCTTAGGGTACGCCTCATTGTTGCCTTGCCCATCGAAACGTGGTCGTCGAGTATAGGACGTTTTAGTAAGTCCTTATGTCCATGAACATGGCATAAGGGTAGCTTCTAAGGTGTCCTACTGTTGCTCTGGTGACCACACTGTCCCTAAACTCGAATTGACCCGAACACCTCCAACGGTGGTGCTACCTACCTCTCAATGGTGGGATGGCACTACCTTAAGGACATTTACACAGCCTAATTCCTTAGGGTAGGTGGATGACTCGTAGATACTTTCTCTAATTCAAAACAAATAAAAAAAACTCTTTTCACCGACACTTTTCAAAAAGCTTTCAAAACAACTTTTCAAACACTCTTGAGGACTGATACAAGAGTCGATCTGAAATCTTTAAACGAACCTTTTTCAAACCCACTCACGATTGAAAAGTAAACAAACATTTTGAAAACACAAATGAGCAAGTATCTAAGAGCCCATGGATAACCATGGATAGAAAGGGTGCTAACACCTTCCCTTTCTATAAATCTACCTCCCGAACCGAGAAACTATCTCATAAGGAATTTTGCTGTGCTTTTGTCCTGTCCATGTTGGAGAAAATAAAAGACGGTGGCGACTCTTGCTTCCGCGACATTTCGCGAACCAGCGTTAAACAGTCAGTTCCAGATCCACCGATCACACTATGAAACCCTAATTTAGCAACTTTTGGGTTTTGACTAATTTGGGGGCTTTCCTTGAGGAATCATGAACAACCCTTGATCAAATGATGGATATCTATTCAAAATGTTGATGTTGACCAAAAATCTTGAAGTTTGACTGTATGTGGGCCACAATTGACTTTTGACCTAGTACAGTTGATTTTCAGGCATCTGGGCAATTGACTGAGCAAACTTCTTGTGCAAGGCATAAAACTTGACATGGATGATCTTGAGAACATATTGGGACCATGGAAAGACTTTGGTACCATTGGAGTTCCCACACCCTGATGAAAATGGAAAGCCTAGTTTGAGGTACATTGCCTTGGGAGAGAGTTTGTATGGTCAATCCTTAGTCATCCTTGAGCAATTGAGGACCTCAATGGGCATGTGTTGAGTAAAATGAGAGGGCAAATTTTGGGGTACAACAGCTGCCCCTGTTCAATCTTCTTAAACCTGAGGATGTAGATTGCCCGTCGACCTTTCGTAATCTGAAGGTGGAAGATGATTGAACACTAGAGTACCCAGAAATTTGCACTCGTCTGAGATGGTGCTGGACTGTGTAGGTAGTATCGGGAATGGGCTTACGGATGCCATTTGGAGGAGATGACAGAAGGTCACCAGAGATGGGCTTAAAGATTCCATCCAGAAGATATGACGGAGAATCGTTGGAGATAGGCTTAAAGATGCCATTTAGAGGATGTTGATTTCCCGAGATATTCCTTTGATGAGAATTCTTGTTCCTGTCGTTTGAGGAGGAATCTGCTGAGGAATGTTGGTCCCTGTCTTGGGAGAAATGGAATTTTAGGAACTTCAGTTGTCCGTTACTCTACTGGGGAATCATCTCTTAGTCGAGGAGATGAAAATGAACTGTTATCTGGTCGTGCTCCATGCCTTACAGTGATTTGTTGAGGATAATAAGACTGACTGCTATCTGGTCGTGCTCCAGGTTTTACAGTGACTTACTAGGGAGATGAGATTAAACTTGTTATCTAGTCGTGCTCCAGGCTTTGCAATCTCAAAAATTGTTATCTGGTCGTGCTCCAGGCTTCAGAAGGAATTAAGTGGTTATCTGGTCGCATCCGGGTTTCAACTTGAATTTAAGGCATACTAACATCCGATCGTTTCCAGGCTTCAATAGTAATTGGACGAGTAAACTGATATCTGGTAGGATTCCAAGATTCACAGTACTTTATATTGTTATTTGGTCGTGCTCCAAGTTTCACAGTGTCTTTTACCGTTATCTGGTCGTGCTCCAGGCTTCAGTAATTTGGGGAAATCAAGTTATTATCTGGTCAGTTTCTGGGCTTCATAGCTTCTTTAACTGGAATAGAAATCTTAGCATCGATTTGACTGACCAGGGAAAGGTCTCGAGCTGTCTTCAACCGGGAAAGAAATCTTAGCATCAATTTGATTGAATCGGGGGAAGGTCTCAGATTGACTTTGACTGGCATAGAAATCAGGAGAATCTTAGCGGCGATTCGACTGACCCAGATGAAAGTCTTAGAACGTCTTCAACTAGAATAGAAACCTTAGTGTCGTTTGACTGAACCAGAGAAAATCTTGAAAAGTGTTGGAATATCTTCAACTGGAATAGAAACCTTGGTGTCGGTTTGACTGAACCAGAGAGAACTTGTGAGAACTTGATTCCATCTTTCCCTGAAAGGTAAAGAGTTAGTCGTATGTAATTTCATGATGTATGAAATGTATTGAGTAATGATGTTCTCAAAATAAATGAGATTGTGCTGTGTAATATGTATGCGCATGCCATGATGTATGGATATGCAATGCTATTGTGATATTCTCTAGCTGGGGAAAATAAATCCTGGACTGTTGCTGGAGAGTATAAGGAGTTGAGTTCTTCGTTTCCGCTGGGGATAATGACCGAAGATGATTAGCTGGAGATTTACATCCATTCTTCTTGAGAATATTCTGTCGGGAGAGACTCTGTCTGAGAACAATCCTGCAGGGGAATGACTATGTGGGGAAGAGAGATACTCTGTTGGAAGATCTGCTGATTTGGAGAAATAAACTTAGCTAGGGATGAACTTCCATTGCTGGAGAGAAGAGCTCTGTTGGAGATTGAGCTTCTGTTGTCAGAGAAATTAACTTTGCTCAGGAGATGGCTTTATAATCTGCTTATGGTTATAAAATTCGACTGGGGAATGCAGATATCAGCTTTCTGAAGGAACCTGCTGGGGAAGGAATTCCTGCTTGGGGATACGGAGGTCGGACCTTAGTTGTCTCGGCTCTGGTAAATATAGGTATCACTGGCTTGTATGTGATAGTGATTTCCCTTCCAACTGTCTCTGCCCCTTGTACCATGCTGGAAAAAGTACACGCGGAGATTTTATGGATGGATCTATATCGTGATTGTACTTGAACATGTATTTAATGAGTGTCAGGATGACATCCGTCTCTAGATCATATCTGAACTGTACTTGAAACATGTGTTGAATGAGTGTCAGAATGACATCCGTCTCTAGATCGTATCTGAACTGTACTTGAAACATGTGTCAAATGAGTGTCAGAATGACATCCGTCTCTGGATTGTATCTGAACTGTATTTGAAACATGTGTTGGATAAGTATTAGAATGACATCCGTCTCTGGATCGTATCTGAACTGTATTTTAAACATGTGTCAAATGAGTGTCAGAATGACATCTGTCTCTGGATCGTATCTGAATTGTATTTAGAGGAGAATCTGGAGTAAGTATCAGGATGACATCCATCTCTGGATCGTACCTGAACTGTTTCTAGAAGAGAAATCTGGAATAAGTACCAGGATAACATCCGTCTCTGGATCGTACCTGAACCGTTTCTCAATGTATGAAAATCTTGAATAAGTAGCAGAATGACATCTGTATTTGGATCGTATCTGAACCGTTTCTCGATGTATGAAAATCTTGAGTAAGTAGCAGAATGACATACGTATCTGGATTGTATCTGAACTATATTTAGAGGAGAATCTGGAGTAAGTATCAGGATGACATCCGTCTCTGGATCATACCTGAATTGTTTCTAGAACAGAAATCTGGAATAAGTACCAGGATAACATCTGTCTCTGGATCGTACCTGAACTGTTTCTAGAAGAGAAATCTGGAATAAGTACCAGGATAACATCCGTCTCTGCATCGTACCTAAATCGTTTCTCGATGTATGAAAATCTTGAATAAGTAGCAGAATGACATATGTATCTGGATTGTATCTGAATCGTTTCTCGATGTATGAAAATCTTGAATAAGTAGCAGAATGACATCCGTATCTGGATCGTATCTGAACCGTTTCTCGATTCTGGTGCTCTTGATGAATGTTGATCAAGGTATAATTCTTCCACTGATAGACAGGTTTCGGGACATAGTCGTACGTTTTAAATCCCTTACTTTTGCCTGGACCACCCTTTCGGGTTTTCAGTCCACCGGGATACCCTTTTTTGCCCAAGCCGCCCTTTCGGGTTTTCGACTTGTCGGGTGTACAGATTTTTCATTTTTTATCCCTAATTTTTTCCTGAACCCTTTTGGTTCGCCGGGATTCCCTTATTTTTTCCTAGTTGTGTTAACCTAGAGGGTCTTTTTTTCATGCGTAGTATTTTCCGACTATGTCCATGCTTTCAGGATGTAGAGAGTTGTCACTATCCATAGTGTTGTGTTGTAGTACTGTCAAAAATGTTTTATTGATGGCACATGATTCGTTGCTGGAATGCGTGCGTAATGCCCCAAGCGATTCAGATGTAGATCTGCCCCTGGTTATTTGACACTTTTGGAGAGACTGCCCCAGGTGTGTTTAGACATCATGTCATGCCCCTTGCTTATGGAAGACCTGTTATTGGAAGTGTCTTTCCCGCTGAGGTGATTCTGTCCATTGAGAGGATGTATGTTCATTGAATATCCATTGTGCGGATTTCTCTGCTGCCAAACAATTAGTCATATGCAAACAATGTCATTTAAAAAATGCAAAACTCATGTTTGTCTTAAAAAATTTTTGAAAATGTGTTTTGTGTAGTAAAACGAAATTTTGCAAGAATGTGATATCAACTCAGGATTCGTAACAAAGCCTACATGAGTCAAGATACATTTGTAACAATATACTCTCAAACTAACCCATGCTTCATCTAGGACTTTTAAGGGTTATAACGTGGCCTGGTTCACGGTTCAAGAAACAAAGGATAAAGGCTCAAATTTTATTTGTACCCAACCCGCTCTTCGTGATGTTTTTCAGTCCTATGCTCAGTTAATTGCGCGTTTAGATCCCGATTGAGTCTGGAATCTTTGCTCAGATACTTGGTGATGATTCAGAAATTGAACATTTGTTTTGAAAAGGCAGTCATTTTTGTAATCTTCTTTTTGTCGAGGATTTGTAGTAACCTCTTTTTTTTGGTTTTCCTTATCCCTTCTTTTGCCTGAACTGTTTCTTTTGTGATTACAGTCAGCGGGATTCCCCAATTTTCTCTTAAGTCTCCTTCATAGGTTTTAACTTAATGGGATTTTATTTCGAGAGATAATGACTTCCTATCTTGATGATTATACGGAACCATCACCGACTTTTGTTTTAGAAGGACGTCTTCGATGCCATTCATTGTGTACGAAGCGGCAGATTGTGACTGAATGCGCCTCTGAATTAACTGAAAAAACTACCCTGCCCTAGGTTATGATTAAGGGTTTTAATTTGTGCGAAAAGAAAAACTCATACTTCTTTGGCTCGAAGGGGTTGACTAGGGATTATCTTCCTTATAACTCCACTGTTTAGGATTTGAAACAACGCATGTACATCGTCAGCGGGGTCTGTTCAAAAGCATATCGTAGAGATTATGGTATCATTTTTGTCATCCTCCCTCTAAGGCTTAGAGTTTTTAATCGAGAGTTGAATATCACAAAAGGAAATAAGAACGCATTTTTGAAATAGTTAATACGAATGAATTAATTGAAGACAAACATGTGCACTGCATTGATGAAATAACGAGGTTTGATATGAATAAATGTTCAAACAAATCAAAAGAAAATTATACATTGAAAATTTTAATGAACGAAAAGTCTTCTTGTGAGAACTTGTCACTTCATATGGTATTCCTTTGAGGGATGGCAGAAGAACTCAGCCTGACCGTCTTGTGCGAATTCTAGCGCTCCTTCATCAATCAGGTCTAGAATTTTATTTCTCAACGCCCAACAGCTGTTGGTGTCATGTCCAGGACTGTTGGAGTGGTATGCACATCTTGCATTTGGATTGTACCTTGGGGAGGCTATGTTGGGATTCTGAGGAGGGTCCCTTAACATAACCAACTTGTCCTTCAATAGGCGTTGCAATGCTTGATCCAATGACATGTTGATTTCGGTGAAGCTTCTTTCGGATGTATTCTTCTTATGCCGATTGCCCCGTTGTCGTTGGCGAGGTTGTAGTTGGGCTTGTGATGTAGTTGCAATCTGGAAAGGTCTGTTCTTGATCAAACCAACCTCTTCTCTCACTGGGGGCTGATTAATTCCTTGATCCATAATTTTAACTATTTGTTTCATGGATCTGCATCCATCTCGGTGAAGCTTATTGAGGAAGGCTCTTAGCCCTTCTTGTCCTCGAGCTAAGTTTTGGATAAGAGCCATCTGCCCCAGCATTTGGATTCTCATTGCTTCTACCTTAGCTTGCAGTTGTTCCAATTGTTCATCCTTGTTGTTGTCAGGATGTTCCTTGGTCAGATTCCCGGCGAAGAGTGTTTTCAGGTCTTCTTGCCCCTTGGATAGATTCAGGAGAAATCCCTTGAACTGGGCATCTTGAGCTTGGAGATCTTTGTTGTCTTGTTGGAGAGCCATTGCTGAAATAAACAGAGAGAACATGAGAGACCTGCTTTTAAACCTGCTTATGTGATGATATGTATTATATATGTATGTAATGTTTTTAAGGATCTCGCGGGGTAAACAAGAAAATTTCAGAAGTTGAAATTTGCAGCTTTGATTGAAAAACTTTGTATCGTTGAGAGTCCTTCTACGAGAGTCAAGCTCATCATATCAAGTGGGTCATAGCCCCTGACTCAAGTTGTTGAGTTTTGATCTTCTGACGACATTGGCTAGAGGAAAATAAATCCCCTTGCTAAACGTATGATTTATCACAACCTGCATCACAGGCCCTCGAGATCCTTGAAATGGTTAAGGAAATGTTAAGGTATGATGTTATGATGTGTATGCTATGCTTTTAAGCAAAGGTGCTAAGTGATGTAAGCAAGTAAACCCTGCAAGAAATCCAAGTTATTGGATAATACCTGTAAACAAAACATGCAAGGAACTCATGTTGTCAGGTAATAAAACTCTGCAAGTAGTTCAAGTTGAAAGCACACAAGCCATGCAAACAACCTTAGGTTTAGGCTTGCATGGGTTTTAAGGTCATACCCTCTTGAAGCTGGATTAGTTCAACATGTCCTATAAATAGTAACCGGGTTCTAAGGAATCTCAATATCACTGATCTTTCCCCCAAGCCTTGTTCAATCGACGATTGACTCGTAATCAAACAAAACTCAGAAGTCAAACCTCAATGAGTGTAGCATCAAGTATCTGTCGACCTTGGGCATACACCAAAGTCGGCCATCTCGCTACGTCCTACTGGCCAAGTTGTGCAATTAAAGGTTCTAAGGTCAGTTGATGCTTTATGACACCACGCGGCGGCCCCGTACATCTCCCTGATTGACTCAAGGGTTACAAGTACAAACCAAAGTGCCACATCAACGTAGCTACTGCTTCAACCGTGTCAGTATACCCCAGCACAGCTCCGTCACAGTTTATTGCTACTTACCTAAAAGGTGTTTCCCGATCCGGGTGTAGGATCAAATAACCCAAATAGTTCCCATAAATATAAAGCAAGCAAGACAATCAAGAGAAAGCAATTAAATATGACCTAGATCCTAAGGTTTACCCCACTTTATATTCTTGTCCCCAATAGAGTCGCCAGTTCTGTGATACGGTGGCAAAACCGACTATTTGTATACTGGTTTGCGTTTTTTGTTCACAAATGTCACGGTAAGCAAGAGTCGCCACCGACTTTTATTTTATCCAACAAGGAAAAGGAAAAAGAACAGAAAAAACCTTTTTCGAGATGTTTCTGAGTACGGGGGGTAGATTATAGAAAGGGAAGGTGTTAGCACCCTTTCTATCCATTGTTTTCCATGGGCTCTTAGGTACTTGCTCATTTTGAAAACTGCTTGTGTGTGCTTTTTTTTAAAAAGTTTTGTTTTACTTCGTGTTAACCCTTGTTTCTATCCTCAAGAGTGTTACGAAGTTGTTTTTGAAAACTTTGTTTGGAAAGTGTTTGTGTGAAAAAAATTTGTTTGTTTGAGCAAGTACCTAGGAACTAATCTACCTACTCGAAAAAGGTCTGTTTGTTTTCCTTTTAGACAATGCTATCCCATTATTGAGAAATAGGTAGCATCGTCGTTGGAGTTTTTTAGGGACATTCGAAGGGACAAATACGATCACAAAAGCAATGTTAGGAAATGTTAGTAATCATCCTAAAGCCTTAAAGATCTTTCCGAGGCAACATCTGAATGGGTCATTTTAGATCTTTCGGGGCTAGAGGACAACCACTAACAAACCCTATACTTCATGACCGTTTACCGAAGGCAACCAGAGTGGGGAAACCCCTAGGAGTAAGCATGTGCAATTGTATGTTTTCAGTTAATTTATCTTTGCACATTTAGGGTTTTCTACCGTATTAATTTTCAGTTAGTCTTTCCATACAATCCTATTAACATCTAGACAGTTTATAGTTTGCGGAAATTAAAACGCGGGAAAGTTAAAAGTCCTAGCTATTACAGGGCTTTTGCAGATACAAAATTATCTTGGACTGAAAATAAAGATGCAGAATTTAAAACCCTAATTACTATTATAAACTCGGAGCAGTTACAATAATAACAAAAAGAATTAAAAGTGCGCGGCGAATTAAATGCGAGAATAATTGGAGAACCCTAAGAAATCTAATTGAAAAAGATTTAGGTTATTTTTTGATAAAAGATTAAATTATATACAAATTAAACCCTAATTTCTAATTGATTTAAATTATGAAATAAAAAAAGGATTCAATTGCCCTAATTTTAATTAAACTAATTAATTAAGGAAATAAAATATTTTTTATGAAAAAAATGATTTTTATGTTTTTTGTGATTTTTGATTAAATAAAAAATAAAATAACTTTTTATGTTATTTTGTGAAAGGAAATAATTAGTAAATAATTAAAAAAGAAAAAAGAAAATAAAAAAGAAAAGAAATTGGGCTTGTATTGTTGAGCAATTCAGGGGGTGTGATGTTGAATTTGTAAGGCCCAAAGAGCTGCTGAGCCCATTCCACATTTGATTCAGTGCTAGTCTTTGCTGATGGTGCACCATGGTCATCCTTTAATGGGCGTTGGATCTATCTAGGCAATGATCCATTGGCTGGATCAGTGGGGTGCATGGAAGGCGCTTGGCAAGGAGATGCATGGGAACTGCTGAAACAAAGTTAGAAGAATAAAATTGTTGGGACCTGGGGTCGAACCCAGATCCTTTCACTTTCAAACGTGCGCCTTTGCCACTGGACCACCTTTCTTAGTTGTTATAATATTGAAACGAAAATAACATAATGTAAATTAATCACAAGTTTCAGAAAACGCGCTCAATTTGAATTGCCCAATGGTGGTCAGCCACATTGTTATCTCTTTCCCCAGGTCTGTCGTTTTTGACACCAACTTTTTACCTACGGTCAAGTTCGTTGCTATATGCTATAGTGACGGTGTTGTACCCCAAAATTTTCCCTCTCATTTATCAAAAAATTTCTCATAAGACTTCTTTGACTCAAGACAAGATCAGAGTTTGCTCAGCTCAGAACATCTCATCTTGCACTGATAACCCAAAATTAGGGTTTGAGTTTGCACAAGGATTTTTGGACCACTAATGCTTCATTTTACTTTCATACATCATTTTGGACCCCTAAGATTGCTCATGTTAAGTTTCAAGCCTTGAACCACATTTTTGACCAGTCAATTGGACAGTTTACCTAAAAATCAGCTATATTTGGGGAAAAGTCAACCATGGCCAATTTACAGTCAAACTTCTTAATTTTTGATCCACATCAACATTTTAGACTCATATGTACCATTTGATCAAGTTTGGATCACAACTCCTCAAGAAATTTGATCAAATCATCAAAAGGGCAAAATGGTCAAAATTAGGGTTTTTACTGAGAAAGGGCAATTTCTGATTTTTAACCTAGCCAATGACCAATTGAGTTCAAGCATGATTTCAAGGGTTCAATGGCATCATCTTGACCTAATTACATAGTTCAAAAGATCTCAAGTTCATTGGATTGACATATGAAATTTGTAGTCAACTGATCAAAAGTCAATTGTATACTGAAAAGTCAAACTTTGACTTTTTGGTCAAAATCAAGTACCAAGAGTCATAATTCATCAAGATATGTCAAAATATGAAACTTGTTGACCAAGAAAACCAAATTTAAAAATTAGGGTTTGAATTTGAAAATTTTCATAACTTAGAATTTTTCTAAGTATAAAAATTTTCTTATTTTTTCTCAACTTTTCACCACTTTTTCACCATGATACATTTTGATTCAAGAACAGTTCCCAACATGAAATTTGTAGATCCCCATGAAATCTACAACTTTTCTTCACAAACTTTTCCCTAAAGATTCTTGGATCTCAAGTTATAAATTTGTGAATACATGCTCATGAACTAAATAACTTAGTGAAATTTTGCCCTAATTTAGGCAAGTTTTTGACCCAACTTCATGGCAACTTTTCACCTAGTTCCAAGAGGTATCTCAAAATTCATTTCAAAGATGGATTATAGAGCACATTGCAAGCTTTCCAAAATGCCAGTGAACTCTCCAAGATCATTTTTGAGTAGGGAGAATCGAAGAGAGGAAGTTGGCATTTTCTCACTTTTTGTTCAAGCCATTTTCACATAGAATCAAGTTGCAAACCAAACCTATGTTGATTGTTTCTTGCTTTACAGGTCCTAAGCTTGATATACACTCCTTAATTAAATGCATACTCAGTTGACAAAGCCTTTATCCTTGCTTTTGAAACTTTACACAAGTTGTAATTCCATTTTGGGCAAAAAGGCTTCATTGCCATTTTCATAAAGATGCACTTTTGCAACTTTGTCAACTTGGAGCATTGGACCTGTCCCCTTGATACAAGAAAACTACACAGCTCTCAAGCAATTTGTACAAACTCATATCATCCCTAAAGCAAGTTGGTACAAGCATGTGAGATTGGTCTTGTCAACTTTACTTCAAGTACAAGAAAAGTTGCAAAAGGGCTAAAGCTTGCACAGCTAGTAGGAAGCTGACTTTGGATCACTTATATACTAATATGCAAACATTGTACAAGGCATCACATGGTTGGCTTGAACCTAAAACTCTCTCAAACTGAAAAACACCAAAAATCTGCCTAAGCACAAAGTTTCTGCAAAAACTCAGCCAACTCTCATTTGGCTCGTGCGTTTTGTGTTTAACTGATTCAAACATCTTATACATTTGATACCTAGTCAATCCAAGCCATCACCCTAGTTCTGTAACCTCTGTTTCAGCATCTGCCATTTTCAACTTGGAAGCTTGCAGTTGGACTTGGTCAGGGAGTTTCAGCCATCCTCTAAGCAAGATAAAGATTGGAATATGTTCAAGGAAGCTCAAGGAAGCTCAAGCAATCATCAGGCCTCCATTAAAGTCCCTACATTGCCATACACGATTCCAGCTGAAGGAGGTATTTTCTTAAACTCTATCTCTTTATACAGGCAACCTCAAGCCACGATTTGTGAAGAAAAAATGTAGTTCTCATCATAACGAAGTTGTACATACCATTACTTTGCATTTATATTACTTGTGCTAAGAGAATTTGAAGCTTGAAATCTCTGAAAAAATTAGGTCACGATTTAGGGATTCCAAAATTCTCTTTGATCTTTGATAGTTAGGTTACATAATTTATATGGTTGGAATCGTGAGCTCAAATGCCACATTTTTTCATGTTATGAGTTTTCATTTTTATGCAAGCATAAGGAAGATACAGGTTGAACTGGAAAACGCGCGAAGATGAACGAAGGACAGGGATGAAGTTCTGGGCTTTTTTGTTGCTTGGGCCTTTTTGTTTTTGCTAAACACCCCCTCTGACTTGCTATTGCACCCCCCTGACTAACTATTTTATATTTTATACTTTTTCATATTTTTTTTATTTAATACTTTTGTTTATTTTTCTGAATGATAAAAAATCCTAAAAAATGATTTATTTATTTTCACATTTTTATTTTATTTTTTTATTATTTGTCACATAAAAAATCAATTTATTTTGATAGAATAGAATTTATTTTTCTTAAATAACTTATAAATATAATTAAAAATACTTAATATTTTTATTATACATTTTATACTTACAAATACCAACTTTTACACATATTTAATTTTTAATATTCATATACAATATTATTTATTATTTTTTATACAAAAAATGTACAAAATAATAATATAGAACATTATTTTCTTTTGAATAAAAACTAGGGTTTAATCCCTTTCAAAAATAATTTAATATTATTTTTTCCCTTTTTTAGGTTTAAATTAAATATTTTTCTTATACAAAAGCAAGACATAAAACATTTTGCTAACATGAACATTGCATTGCATTTTAAATATTTATATTATATTTATTTAATTCGCGCAAGTTCGATTTGGTTGTAATAATATATTTAGCTTTATATTTGTGCAAATCCCCATTCAAACTTGTATTCCCCCCTCCCCTAAAAATTGTTGTAATAGCTTAGCATATTTACATTACGCAATTTATTGCTTTCATATGCCATGATTAGTAAATTAGGATTTGTATGACAAGAACGAAACAAAGCAAAATAGAAAACCCTAAATACAAGACAAAATCAAAATCATGAAAATGATACACTTTGCACACAAGCACCCTTAAGGTTTCTCCCACTTGGTTGCCTAAAATAAAATGGCCATGTTACACATGCGAAGTATCTTGGCAAAACAAAACAAGTATAAGATCATAGTCCCTCGATGACGCTATTCAAAAGTTGCCTAAACAAAATGATCTTGGTTCCTCAAAAATGCTAACATACTTGACAACATTGCTATCATGGTTATACGATGACCCACGCCCGTCCCGTTTACATCCAAAGATATGGTTGCTTACCAAATCAATGGTAAGTCAACAATGTCAAAGGAATAGAAAATTCATAAGAAAGACATTTGAGTAGGTAGATAGCTTCTAAGTTACTTGCTCTATTTCAAACAATCCTTGTTATTTTCAAAAACAAACACACACACATTTCAAAACATCTTACCAAACATTGAAAACATTTTCAAAAGACAAACATCTTTGTATACGTTCTTACGAACGAGAATCATTATAAAGATTGCCTAAACGAATGGCCTCTTTTACAAAATACTTTCAAAACCACACCAAACATCATTTCAAACAAAACAAAGCAAGTGATCTAAGAAAGTAACTAAGAGCCCATGGAAAACCATGGATGAAAAGGGTGCTAGCACCTTCCCTTTTCATAATCTACCCCCCGAACTCAAGAAAACATCTCAAAGGTCTTTCCTGTGCTTTTTTACCTTTCCTTTTGGATAAAAGAAAAGTCGGTGGCAACTCTTGCTAAGCGCGACATTTGCGATAAAACGCAAAACCTTCAAGTCAGTTCTCCCACCGTATCACAGAACTGGCGACTCTGCTGGGGACAATTATAAAAATGGGGTTACCTTAGGGTTTACATCACATTTATTTGCTTACATTTGTTTGACTTTTTTTCTTTACATTTATGGTTCTTTGTTTGGGTTTGAATCCTCCACCCGGATTTGGGAAACATTATAGGTAAATAGCAATACATTGTGGAAACTGTGCGGGGTATATCGACATGGTCTAAGCAATAGCTATGTTAGTGTGACATATTTGTGGGTACCGGTAGCCTTTGAGTCAAACAAAGAGAATACGGGGCCTCTGAGTGATGTCATGAAGCACTAATGAACTTCTAGAACCCTTTACTTGACCAACTTGACCTTTTAGGATGTAGTGAGATGACCGGCTTTGGTGCAGTTCGAAGTTGGTAGATACTCGATACTACACTCATTAAGGGTTAGTTTCTTGGGATATTTCGGTCGCCATTAAAGAGGCTTGAGCTGAAACAATGACCAAGGAAACAATCCAGTGATATTGAGCTCCTTAGAACCTGGTTACTATTTTTAGGACAGGTTGAGCCAACTAAACTTCAAGAGGGTACTTACCTATGAAACCCCATGCAAGCCTAAACTAAGAAATTGTTTGATTTGTTTGTATATGCATGCTTGTATATAAACATCATGGGCATCATAAACATCATATGCATACACTAACCATTTCAAGGATTTTGGAGATTCATCTTTGTTCTTGTTTTGTAGGTTATGGATTCACTTCGCAGGCAAACTATCCAAATAAACCTTGTAAGAATTCCTCCACAACTCAAGGAGCTAGCTTCAAGGATCCCTGAGAACTCTCCATTCACCGAAAGACATGGTCGTCTACTCATCTTGGTCACCTCCAACACGGAGGAGGATATGATGAAGGTTCTCTTCCAGTTCTTTGACCCTTTGCACCATTGCTTCACATTTCCTGACTATAAACTTGTGCCCACTTTGGAAGAATTCTCTCAACTTCTGAGGATTCCTATTCTCAATCAACTACCTTTCAACGGTACAGAAAGAGATCCAAAGCCAGAAGATATTGCTCAAACCCTGCACTTGCACTAATCTGATGTCACAACTCATTGGGAAACTAGAAGTGGAGTCAAAGGCTTCTTGGCAAAGTTTCTGTTTGAGAATGCCCAAAGCTGTTGGAATTCCCTAGACTTGCAAGCTTTTGAGGAGATTGTGGCTCTTCTCATCTATGGGATGATCTTGTTCCCTAATCCTGACCAACTCATAGATGTAAGCGCTGTCAAAATCTTCATGTCTCGCAACCCGGTGCCTACTTTGCTTGGGGATATCCTACACTCTTTTCACACTCGTACAATGAGGAAAAGAGGTGTTCTTATGTGTTGTACTCCTCTCCTGGAAAGATGGTTTATTTCTCATCTTCCCCAATCAGTCTTGAAGAATGAGCAAGGTTTGAGGTGGTCACAAAGGTTAATGACACTTAAACATTTAGATATTCATTGGTGCTCTCAATCCAAGGAGAATGTTATCATTGTTGACCATTGTGGGGAATTTCCTAATGTCCCTCTACTTGGAATTAGGGGAGGCATCACCTACAACCCATGCTTAGCTTTAAGACAGTTTGGTTATGCCCGAAGGGATGGCCCACATGATATGCTGATTCAAGGCCTGGTATTTGACTACGACAATGATGATCAAGGACTTAGCCAGAGATTCATCTGAGCTTGGAGGATGATAAACAAGGTGGATAGCAAGACTTTGGGACACAAGAATTCCATCCCTCTTGAGCCTTACCTCAAGTGGGTACGAACCCGCGCTCAAAGTCTTATGATGCCTTATCCCTCCATTCTCCCAGTGATTATAGAGCCTGTTAAGGAAGGAGAAGTTCCATACACTATCCTACATCCAGACATGCCTACATCACTCGAATACCTACAAAGGGATTGGATACATCTTAAAGGAGAGCGCGATACTTTCGAAGCCCAATTCTATGCGAGCGAGAAGAAGGTTTTGGAACTCACTCGGCTACTTCATGAAGAGCAGACTCTAAATACCTACATTGCACCAAAGAGGATGCACAATATCTTTTTACCTTAGAATTTTGTATTATTTTTCCCAAGGGGCATTGATGTACTCAAATTCTATCTTATTAATATGACGTGTGTTTCTTTTTTATTTGAAACAAATTTGAATTTTTAAATCCTTGAAAGCATTGCATGAATACATATCATTCATCATAAACATAAACAGGTCTTTGCAACAAGTTTCCTCATCTCTCTACTATTTATTTCAGTAAGATGGATCTCGAACAAATGGTCAAAGACTTACAAGCTCAGAACACGCAATTTCAACAGTTACTCATGACCTTAGCCAAGGGGCAAGAGGAGCTGAAGACCCTGCTAGAAAAAGAGAAAGAGAAAAATAAGAAGAACCCAGCTAGTGTGGTTATCATGGGCAGAAGGTTTCAGGGACAAGCTAGAAGGACCTTAGATTTTCCAACAACATCTGATGAAGGGGAAAGAAAAGGAAAATAAACGGTAGTACCATCAGATTTTGAAGAAGAAGGGGAAGAGGAGGACTACTCTGAACAACAATACCCTCTGGCTGATGATAAATACAAACACCTTGAAGAGCGATTAAGCGCTATGGAAATCTAGAGAGTACCAGGGCTAGATTTTGAAGAGTTGGGGCTGGTGTCAGGAATTGTGATCCCGCCAAAGTTTAAAGTGCCACTATTTACCAAGTATGATGGGGTGTCTTGTCCTAAAATGAATCTCCGATCGTATGTCAGGAAGATTCAGCCGCACTCTGCTGACAAAGACTTGTGGGTCCACTTTTTCCAAGAAAGTTTATCAGGAACGCAACTTGATTGGTTCTACCAATTGAAGAGGGCCGGCGTTCACAATTGAAAAGACCTGGCCGCAGCTTTCTATAAACAATATCAGTACAACACTGATTTGGCGCCTACCCGTACTCAACTTCAGAGTATGGCTATGGTTTCCAATGAGGGCTTCAAAGATTACGCTCAGAAGTGGAGAGATCTAGCCGGAAGGGTGCAACCCCCTTTGTCTGAAAGGGAGTTGGTGGACATGTTCCTGGGAACCCTATCAGGCCCTTTCTTCAATCATCTGATTGGGAGTTCTTCTGCAGGGTTTACTGAATTAATTTTAACCGGCGAGAGGGTGGAAGCTGGTATAAGAAGTGGGAAGATTCAGAAGGATGTGTCTGCCTCTACAGCTGTGAAAAAACCCTTCACTGGGAGGAAGGAAGTATGTGTTGTTTATTCACAGAGGAATCAGGGAAGAACTGAACGCCGACCAAGGGTGGGGGCCATTATGATTCCAAAGCCTGCATCTGACCAGCCAAGAAATAACCAGCCAAGGGTGGAAAGGCCAGTTCGGAAATTCAACAAGATTAACATGAATCCAGCTCAGGTTCTACCACATCTTCTCAAGTTGAATCTGGCCACTTTAAAAGAGGCCCCAAAGAATACCAATACTGCATCTTCTCACTACCATCTGAATGCCAGATGTACATACCATTCTGAAAGTCCAGGGCACGACACTAACAACTGTTGGGCTCTAAAGAACAAAATTCAAGACCTGATAGATGCGAAGGAAGTTGAGTTTGAAGCGCCTAAGAAACCAAATGTTATTTCCGCTCCGATGCCTAGGCATGGTCACAACGCCAACGCTATCGAAGAAGATTTGTTTGTTGCTACCATGGATGAACTGTTGACTTCGCTCCCGATCATTAAGTTGAATTTGTTGAAAGTTGGTATATTCCCAGGTTGTGACAAAGACTGCCATGTTTGCCTATCCTCATCATTTGACTTCCCTCTGTTGAAAAAAGGTATCCAACGACTGATTGATAACCAAGAAATTATGTTCGAGAATGCTCCTGTTTCACCCGTTCCAGTGAAATACATTTCAATTATAACCATCTACTCCAATCCTTCCAGGGCCCCTAAAAGACCCGTTAGGATTACACCTGCTCCAAAGACTACTCCACTTAAGATTACAATGCTCGGGCCGGTCCCATACAAATCAGATAAAACAGTACCATGAAATTATGGTGGAGAAATCTACTACCATGGTATCAAATAGGATGAATTGACTGCCGAAGAAGAAAGCTCTGAAGAGGACAATCACGACATTAGCAATATTTTTGGAACTAGCAAGATTACCCGTAGTGGTAGAATCTTCTCTCCAGAGATTTCCCCTCCAAAGGCAGTCTTTGGACCCGTGGTCGTTCCGAAGATTACTTTTGCACCAGTTATTATACCCGCAAGCGTACTCACTGACAAAGACAACACAATCCCTATCCCTACCAATACTTCCACTGCTGAGAATAAAGGAAAAAACATTCAAGAAGAGCTTGTCCGAACGAAGGCTCAATCACTAGCTATTCCTGAAACATCTAAGAAGGAAATGGAAGAAATCCTGAGGATAATAAAAAAGAGTGATTATGATGTGGTTGAACAGTTGGGGAAAACCCCTTCCAAGATCTCTATGCTAGCTCTGCTGCTGTGCTCTGAAGCACATGCGAAAGCTCTGGTAAAATTTCTGAAGACAGCTCATGTGCTGCAAGAGACGTCTGATGACCAGTTCCAAGACTGTGTGGCCAGTTTGACAGCTGATAATGGCTTCGGTTTCTCCGACGCTGATTTGACACCCAGAGGGAGAAAACACAACGAGGCATTACATGTCTCAGTGGAGTGTAGAGGAACAACCCTGGCCCATGTCTTGGTGGACACGGGATCATCTTTGAACGTCTTACCGAAAAAATCCCTTGACAGATTGGATTGCGAGGGGCTGACTTTAAAACCCAGTAACATAGTGGTGAGAGCATTTGATGGTTCGAAGAGGATGGTCCACGGGGAGGTAGACATCCCAATAAAGGTGGGAACTCATATTTTCAACTCAACCTTCTATGTGATGGACATCCGTCCTTCTTACTCATGTCTGTTAGGACGCCCCTGGATCCACAATGTCGGTGCTGTCACCTCCATATTGCATCAGATGCTGAAGTACCCGGTCTAAGGAAAGATCATAACTGTCCTTGGGGAGGAGGAGTATATGATTAGTCATCTGAATTCTTTCTGATATGTGGAGTTGGATGGTGAGTTCATTGAAACCCCTTTCCAACATTTTGAAGAAGTCTCTCAAGAAGTAGCAGCGACCAAGGCGGTATCCTCGACTCCTAAGATCACAAGACCTCCGCTTCGGATGCCATCTCTAAAGGATGCAAAGGAAGTAGTGGAAGAGGGTGGATGCACTATCTGGGGGAAGCTTCCATACTTTCCCTACAAATCAGACAAGTTTGGCTTGGGGTTTACTTCAACTGCTCAGAAGGCTGTGCACTGTGCCCATGCTGGGGGACACCTGTGAAGATTAACAACCAAGGCGTCAATGCAGTAGAAGACAATGAAGAGGATGGAAGCTTAGAAGATTGGATATTCCCTACTCTCAGCGGAGGACTTCGCAACTGGGAAGCCAGAGACTTTGTCCCAATAACTTTCATCTCTCAGTAATTTATCTTTTACATTTTTGTTGGACTTGTAATATTCACGAACAATTCGCACTTTAAAAACCTTGTGTCATACCCGAGGCACAATGGTCCATTTGTAAGGGTTTTTATTTCATCTTCATATGACATTCAATGAATCATGGACGCTTTTTCATATATAAACCTTTTGTGCTCATTGCCTTTCTTTTACATTTTATTGTTTTAAGATGGCTATACCATTACACACACCCACACTCACAAATGCAGGTACCCTTCCATTCCGGATCCCATGGGTAACGATACTGCTATAGCCTTCAGTGACTCTGAAGATCTGATCTACCAAGCCGAATACGAAGGTGAGGAAGATTGTGAGGTGTCAGGGGAATTGGCTAGACTACTACAACAAGAGGAAAGAGCTATTCAGCCTCATGAGGAGCTGTTGGATACAATCAATTTGGGTACCGAGGAAGATAAAAAGGAAATCAAAGTGGGTGCCAATCTAGAGCCGAGTGTCAAGGAGCGCCTAATTCAGTTGTTGCATGATTATGTTGATATCTTTTCCTGGTCATACGAAGACATGTTGAGACTCGATACAGACATCGTGGTACATCGTCTACCCACAAGAGAAGACTGTCCACCAGTGAAGCAAAAAGTCCGCCGCATGAGACCTGACATGTCAGAGAAGATCAAAGCAGAAGTTATGAAATCGTTCAATGTTGCATTTCTGGCTGTTACTTCTTATCCTCAAAGGGTGGCCAACATTGTTCCCGTGCCTAAAAAGGACGGCAAAGTGAGAATGTGCGTGGATTATAGATATTTAAACAGGGCCAGCCCTAAAGATGATTTTCCACTTCCACACATCGACATCCTGGTTGACAATATAGCCTAACACAAAGTATTTTCTATCATGGACGGATTCTCAGGCTATAACCAGATCAAAATGGCACCTGAGGACATGGAGAAAACTACATTTGTCACACAGTGGGGTACGTTCTGCTACAAAGTGATGCCATTCAGACTGAAGAATGTCGGGGCAACCTATCAACGCGCCATGGTAGCTTTGTTTCATGATATGATACATCATGAGATAGAGGTCTACGTAGATGACATGATAGCTCGATCACAAACTGAAGAAGAAAACCTTGATCACTTGCAAAAGCTGTTTGTGAGATTGAAGGAGTACAAACTAAGGTTAAACCCGAACAAGTGCACATTCAGAGTCTGGTCCGTTAAACTCTTAGGTTTCATTGTCAGCAACAAAGGAATCGAGGTTGATCCTGCCAAGGTCAAAGCGATACAAGAAATGCCTTCTCCTCGCACTGAGAAGGAAGTCATAGGATTCTTGGGACGCCTAAACTATATTTCCAGATTCATTTCTCACCTAACATCTACTTGTGAACCAATCTTCAAACTGTTGAAGAAAGATTAAGTAGTCAGATGGAATGATGAGTGTCAGATTGCTTTTGACAAAATCAAAGAGTATTTACAAGAGCCTCCTGTCTTGATGCCACCAGTCGAGGGAAGACCACTGATCATGTATCTGACCATTTTAGAGAACTCAATGGGGTGTGTATTGGGGCAGCATGACGAGTCTGGCCAAAAAGAGAACGCTATTTACTACCTGAGCAAAAAGTTTACCGACTGTGAAACCAGATATTCACTGCTCGAGAAAACTTGTTGCGCTCTGGTATGGGATGCTTGCCGGCTAAGACAGTATATGTTGACTCATACCACTTTGCTGATATCTAAGATGGATCCGATAAAGTATATCTTTGAGAACCCTGCTCTGTCTGGGAGGATAGCTAGATGGCAGATGATCCTAACAGAATATGACATACAGTACGCAACCCAAAAAGCTATAAAGGGCAGTGTGCTAGCTGATCATCTGGCCCATCAAGCTGTAGAGGATTATCAGTCCATGAAGTTTGAATTCCCAGATGAAGACATCATGACATTAGACAACTGTGAAGAAATCAGACCATATGACGGACCTGGACAAGGATCCCGATGGTCCCTGTTCTTTGATGGGGCATCCAATGCACTTGGTAATAGTATCAGCGCTGTAATCATATCTCCGGAAGGGTGTCATACTCCCTTCACTGCCAGACTTTACTTCAACTGTACAAACAACATGGCAGAATATGAAGCATGCATCTTTGGTCTCAAGGCTGCCATAGACTTGGGAATCAAATCCTTAGATGTGTTTGGATATTCAGCTTTGGTCATCAGTCAGATCAAAGGAGAATGGGACACTAAGCACCCAAACCTTATCCCTTACAAAGAACATGTTTTGACATTGTTACCACATTTCGAGCAGATTACCTTCGAGCACTTCCCGCGAGAAGAAAATCAGCTAGCAGATGCTCTAGCCATAATGTTATCCATGTTTAAACTTAATTGGGATAACGAGGCTCCCCAGATAACCATTGAACGAATGGACGAACCAGCACACTGTCACGAGATTAATACTGAAGAAGTAGTGGACCAGCCTTGGTTTCATGAAGTCAAAAGGTATCTCGAGGCTCAAGAATATCCAGAAGGAGCTTCAATAAATGACAAAAGGTTCCTAAGGAGATTCTCCGCTAAGTTCTTCCTAAGTAATGGCATCCTGTACAAACGTAATCATGATTATATTCTGCTCCGTTGTATGGATAAGATTGAAGCTGAAAAGATTATGGCTGAATTGCATGAAGGTACCTTTGGCACTCACTCTAGTGGGCATACGATGGCGAAGAAAATCCTACGGGCAGGCTATTATTGATCTACCATGGAAGCAGACTGCTATCAACACTCCCGGACTTGTCGTAAGTGTCAAATCTATGCAGATAAGGTGCACGTGCCTCCGGTTCCTCTAAACGTCTTAACAGATCCTTGGCCCTTCGCTATGTGGGGAATCGATATGATTGGGGAGATCAAGCCTACAGCCTCCAATGGACACCGTTTCATTCTAGTGGCCATTGACTATTTCACCAAGTGGGTCAAAGCAACTTCCTTCGCATCTGTTACTAAGAATGTTGTTGCCCGCTTCATCAAGCAGAATCTTATTTGCCGGTACGGTATCCCAGAAAGGATCATCACTGATAATGGTACGAATCTTAACAATATCATGATCATTGACTTGTGCGAGCAGTTCAAGATTCAACATCACAATTCATCCCCCTATCGGCCAAAGATGAAAGGTGCAGTCGAAGCTGCCAATAAAAACATTAAAAAGATCATACAAAAAATGACAGTCACCTACAAGGACTGGCATGAGATGCTACCGTTTGCTCTCCATGGATACTGTACCACGGCTTACACATCAACTGGGGCAACACCCTATTTTTTGGTTTATGGCATGGAGGCTGTTTTACCTATTGAGGTTCAGATCCCCTCTTAGAGAATCATGAAAGATGCAGGTTTGAGTGAGGATGATTGGATCCAGACCTGGCTTAATCAACTGAACTTAATTGATGAAAAAAGACTTACTGCTGTTTGCCATGGTCAGATGTATCAAAAATAGATGATCAAGGCTTTCAACAAGAAAGTCAGATGCCAGGTATATCAAGTTGGAGATCTGGTGATAAAGCGCATAATCTTGCCACAAAGTGATCCCAGGGGCAAATGGACTCCTACCTATGAAGGACCATTTGTAATCAAGAACATCTTTTCCGGTGGGGCAATGATCTTAACCACCATGGACGATGATGACCGGCCACACCCTGCGAACGCAGATATAGTCAAAAGATACTATGCATAAGAGACCCGCTAGGTTGACACACCTAGGCAAAACAAGGGCATCCCGGCGAACCAAAAGGTTCAGGCAAAAATTAGGGATAAAATATAAAAATATTTGTACACCTGGCAAGTTGAAAACCTGAAAGGGCGACTTGGGCAAAAAAGGGTTTCCCGGTGGATTGAAAACCTGAAAGGGCAGTTCAGGAAAAAGTTAGGGAATTAAAGCGTATGACTATGTCTCGTCGGATCACTTTGAGGACAACTTAAACCTCTTCACTAACCAACTCGGAGTTCTGATCGATTCAATCATCTTCGGACGAAGTAACGGATAGACAAGATATTCAGAGATACGGAGGCTATAGCAGAATGGGAACCCCATGGGATTATCACATATAGCTATCTTTGTATAATTTTTTTCTTATGACACCATCCTCTTACTAGGATGTCTATCTCTTTTGTACACAATACTTATTCAAAGTAAATACAAAGATATCTCTTTCAAAGTACAGAAAACTATTTGCCTTTTCTTTACACTTGTGTTTTTATTTGCAAAAAACGTCCAATGATTCATTAATGAACCTATGCATTTGAACATAATTACTGTTTACAAATAAACAAAATGAAAAAGGAGAATTACTGACAGGTTGAAAGAATAGGAAAACGTCTTTTAGGCTATTCCACGAGCAATCCCTACAGTACGTCATTAAGATCCCCAGCGGAGCTGAAACTTCAAACTATTAATCCCCAATGGAAACCATCCCGTTTCTCCAAATTCCCCAGCAAGTTGTCTTGAAGACTGAAAATCAACCGGATAACGGCTAACTTCTGTTTCTCCCTAACCTAGGATGATTCCCCAGTAGAGTGGCAGACGATCGAAACTCCTGAACTTTTTCCAAAAGCGAATAAGCTTTTTTCCCATAGAGTTTTCTTTGTTCCCCAACAGAACGAGGATTCCCATTGTTTAATCCCCAGTAAAAGTCATCAAAATTCTCTGGATTCCCCAAGCAGATTACTCAAGCAATATACTTCATTGCTCTCACAATAGGATTTTGTCAATACTTCAACTTCAAGACATGAAGAATCCACATATCATCAACAACAGTCAAGGATTTATTTTTCTCAGCAATACAGCGAATCGGCTTACATGCACATACATTACATCCACATATCATAAACATTGATAAGACGCATATATTGCATCATACATTTCATGCATCATAAATTTGTATTTCAGCTAACATTTTACCCTTTTCAGGATAAGATTAACAAGCTACCATTAACAATATGCAATCATGATACATTTCAGATACACTCCAGACACGGAAGTCATTCTGTTACCCATTCAGATTCAGCTTTCAGATACAGTTCAGATACGCTCCAGACACGGATGCCATCCTGATACTCATTCAGTTTTCAAATTCAGATACAGTTCAGATACGCTCCAGACACGGATGCCATCCTGATACTCATTCAGTTTTCAAATTCAGATACAGTTCAGATACACTCCAGACACGGATGCCATCCTGATACTCATTCAGTTTTCAAATTCAGATACAGTTCAGATACGCTCCAGAAACGGATGCCATCCTGATACTCATTCATTTTTCAAATTCAGATACAGTTCAGATACGCTCCAGACAAGGTAGCCATTTTGTCACTTATTCAGACTTCAACATTCAGATACAGTTCAGATACGCTCCAGACACGGATGCCATCCTGACACTTATTGAATTTTCAAGGTCGTGATACAGTTCAGATACGCTCCAGACACGGAAGCCATTATATTACTCATTCATATCTAACTTCAAGATACAGTTCAGATACGCTCCAGGCACGGAAGCCATTCTATTACTTATTCAGATCTAACTTCAAGATACAGTTCAGATACGCTCCGGACACGGATGCCATCCTGATACTCATTCAGATTTCAAGTTCAGATACGCTCTAGACACGGTAGCCATTTTGTCACTTATTCAGATTCAAGTACAGATACAGCTCGTATACGCTCCAGACACGGGCGCTATTCTATTGCTCATACAGATTCAGTCTCCAGATACAGTTCAGATACGTTCCAGATACGGACACCATTCTGATACTTATTCTTTTGACTTACAACTTACAATTCAACAAGCATTCTTGGATGGAATCTACAAGCCCATCTCCAATAAGATTCTATCACCTCTCCAAATGGCATCTTTAAGCCCATTCCCTCAGCTACACTTAGTCGAGTGCAAATTTATGGGCACTCTAGTGTCCAATCATCTTTTACCTTCGAGTCACGAACGGCAAAACTCGCCAATCTAACTCTTCAGGTTCAAGAAGATTGAACAGGGGAAGATGTTGTACCCCAAAATTTTCCATCTCATTTATCAAAAATTTTCTCACAAGACTTCTTTGACTCAAGACAAGATCAGGGTTTGCTCAGCTCAGGACATCTCATCTTGCACTGATAACCCAAAATTAGGGTTTGAGTTTGCACAAGGATTTTTGGACCACTAATGCTTCATTTGACTTTCATACATCATTTTGGACCCCTAAGATTGCTCATGTTAAGTTTCATGCCTTGAACCACATTTTTGACCAGTCAATTGGACAGTTGACCTAAAAATCAGCTGTATTGGGGGAAAAGTCAACCATGGCCAATTTACAGTCAAACTTCTTAATTTTTGATCCACATCAACATTTTAGACTCATATGTACCATTTGATCAAGTTTGGATCACAACTCCTCAAGAAATTTGATCAAATCATCAAAAGGGCAAAATGGTCAAAATTAGGGTTTTGACTGAGAAAGGGAAATTTCTGATTTTTAACCTAGCCAATGACCAATTGAGTTCAAGCATGATTTCAAGGGTTCAATGGAATCATCTTGACCTAATTACATGGTTCAAAAGATCTCAAGTTCATTAGATTGACAGATGAAATTTGCAGTCAACTAATCAAAAGTCAATTGTATACTAAAAAGTCAAACTTTGACTTTTTGGTCAAAATCAAGTACCAAGAGTCATAATTCATCAAGATATGTCAAAATATGAAACTTGTTGACCAAGAAAACCAAATTTGAAAATTAGGGTTTTAATTTGAAAATTTTCATAACTTAGAATTTTTCTAAGTATAAAAATTTTCTTATTTTTTCTCAACTTTTCACCACTTTTTCACCATGATGCTTTTTGATTCAAGAAAAGTTCCAAACGTGAAAGTTGTATATCCCCATGAAATCTACAACTTTTTTTCACAAACTTTTCCTTAAAGATGCTTGGATCTCATGTTATAAATTTGTGAATACATGCTCATGAACTAAATAACTTAGTGAAATTTTGCCCTAATTTAGGCAGGTTTTGGACCCAACTTCATGGCAACTATTCACCTAGTTCCAAGAGGTATCTCAAAATTAATTTCAAAGATGGATTATAGAGCACATTGCAAGATTTCCAAAATGTCAGTGAACTCTCCAAGATCATTTTTGAGTAGGGAGAATCGAAGAGAGGAAGTTGGCATTTTCTCACTTTTTGTTCAAGCCATTTTCACATAGAATCAAGTTGCAAACCAAACCTATGCTGATTGTTTCTTGCTTTACAGGTCCTAAGCTTGCTATACAATCCTTAATTAAATGCATACTCAGTTGACAAAGCCTTTATCCTTGCTTTTGAAACTTTACACAAGTTGTAATTCCATTTTGGGCAAAAAGGCTTCATTGCCATTTTCATAAAGATGCACTTTTGCAACTTTGTCAACTTGGAGCATTGGACCTGTCCCCTTGATACAAGCAAACTACACAGCTCTCAAGCAATTTGTACAAACTTATATCAGCCCTAAAGCAAGCTTGTACAAGCATGTGAGATTGGTCTTGTCAACTTTACTTCAAGTACAAGAAAAGTTGCAAAAGGGCTAAAGCTTGCACAGCTAGTAGGAAGCTGACTTTGGATCACTTCTATACTAATATGCAAACATTGTACAAGGAATCACACGCTTAGCTTGAACCTAAAACTCTCTCAAACTGAAAAATACCAAAAATCTGCCTAAGCACAAAGTTTCTGCAAAAACTCAGCCAACTCTCATTTGGCTCGTGCGTTTTGTGTTTAACTGATTCAAACATCTTATACACTTGATACCTAGTCAATCCAAGCCATCACCCTGGTTCTGTAACCTCTGTTTCACCATCTTCCATTTTCAACTTGGAAGCTTGCAGTTAGACTTGGTCAGGGAGTTTCAGCCATCCTCTAAGCAAGATAAAGATTGGAATAGGTTCAGGGAAGCTCAAGGAAGCTCAAGCAATCATCAAGCCTCCGTTAAAGTCCCCACATTGCCATACACGATTCCAGCTGAAGGAGGTATTTTCTTAAACTCTATCTCTTTATACAGGCAACCTCAAGCCACGATTTGTGAAGAAAAAATGTAGTTCTCATCATAACGAAGTTGTACATACCATTACTTTGCATTTATATTACTTGTGCTAAGAGAATTTGAAGCTTGAAATCTCTGAAAAAATTAGGTCACGATTTAGGGATCCCAAAATTCTCTTTGATCTTTGATAGTTAGGTTTCATAATTTATATGGTTGGAATCGTGAGCTCAAATGTCACATTTTTAATGTTATGTGTTTTCATTTTTATGCAAACATAA
The DNA here is from genome assembly GCA_948472305.1 of Vicia faba. Taxonomy (NCBI): domain Eukaryota; kingdom Viridiplantae; phylum Streptophyta; class Magnoliopsida; order Fabales; family Fabaceae; genus Vicia; species Vicia faba. The sequence goes on along the minus strand of OX451738.1, from coordinate 278,904,003 downwards.
GGAAGATACAGGTTGAACTGGAAAACGCGTGAAGAAGATGAACGAAGGACAGGGATGAAGTTCTGGGCTTTTTTGTTGATTGGGCCTTTTTGTTTTTGCTAAACACCCCCCTGACTTGCTATTGCACCCCCCTGACTAACTATTTTATATTTTTATACTTTTTCATATTTTTTTATTTAATACTTTTGTTTATTTTTCTGAATGATAAAAAATCCTAAAAATGATTTATTTAATTTCACACTTTTATTTTATTTTTTTATTATTTGTCACATAAAAAATTAATTAATTTTGATAGAATAGAATTTATTTTTCTTAAATAACTTATAAATATAATTAAAAATACTTAATATTTTTATTATACATTTTATACTTACAAATACCAACTTTTACACATATTTAATTTTTAATATTCATATACAATATTATTTATTATTTTTTATACAAAAAATGTACAAAATAATAATATAGAACATTATTTTCTTTTGAATAAAAATTAGGGTTTAATCCCTTTCAAAAAGAATTAAATATTATTTTTTCCCTTTTTTAGGTTTAAATTAAATATTTTTCTTATACAAAAGCAAGACATAAAACATTTTTCTAACATGAGCATTGCATTGCATTTTAAATATTTGTATTATATTTATTTAATTCGCGCAAGTTCGATTTGGTTGTAATAATATATTTATCTTTATATTTGTGCAAATCCCCATTCAAACTTGTATTCCCCCCTCCCATAAAAATTGTTTTAATAGCTTAGCATATTTACATTACACAATTTATTTATTTCATATGCCATGATTAGTAAATTAGGGTTTGTATGACAAGAACGAAACAAAGCAAAATAGAAAACCCTAAATACAAGACAAAATCAAAAGCATGAAAACGACACACTTTGCACACAAGCACCCTTAGGGTTTATCCCACTTGGTTGCCTAAAATAAAATGGCCATGTTACGCATGCGAAGTATCTTGTCAAAACAAAACAAGTATAAGATCATAGTCCCTCGATGACGCTATTCAAAAGTTGCCTAAACAAAATGATCTTGGTTCCTCAAAAATGCTAAGATACTTGGCAACATTGCTATCATGGTTATACGATGACCCACGCCCGTCCCGTTTACATCCAAAGATAGGGTTGCTTACCAAATCAATGGTAAGTCAACAATGTCAAAGGAATAGAAAATGCATAAGAAAGACATTTGAGTAGGTATATAGCTTCTAAGTTACTTGCTCTATTTCAAACAATCCTTGATATTTTCAAAAACAAACACACACACATTTCAAAACATCTTACCAAACATTGAAAACATTTTCAAAAGACAAACATCTTTGTATACATTCTTACGAACGAGAATCATTACAAAGATTGCCTAAACGAATGGCCTCTTTTACAAAATACTTTCAAAACCACACCAAACACCATTTCAAACAAAACAAAGCAAGTGATCTAAGCAAGTAACTAAGAGCCCATGGAAAACCATGGATGAAAAGGGTGCTAGCACCTTCCCTTTTCATAATCTACCACCCGAACTCAAGAAAAAATCTCAAAGGTCTTTCCTGTGCTTTTTTACCTTTCCTTTTGGATAAAAGAAAAGTCGGTGGCGACTCTTGCTAACCGCGACATTTGCGATAAAATGCAAAACCTTCAAGTCAGTTCTCCCACCGTATCACAGACGGTATTTTCCTGTAGCTATAAACCTGCGAATCTTTAAAACAAAATTCAAGCAATATAAATTCCATTCAAGGGTATAAATCAACTGTACTTCCTCCCCTGAACATGAATAGGCCCTTAATTTGGCCCAATTTTGCCTCTAGCTAGGGCTCCCCAATTTGGAGCTCACGAACCCTAACTATGGCAAGTAACCATTCATGCGTCAAAACTTAAATCCAGGCTATCGAAAAGATTCCCAGCATGATTATAAACATGTATATGCAAGCAAATTGGATTAAAAATACGTAAAACCAAAGGAACAAGTTTGAGTTCAGAGGGTGCAAACCGAGAGGATTATGGGATGATTCTTGGAGCTTTAAGGCGTGCAACTGGTCCTGTTAGCTTCAGGAGATATCTAGGAATGGATTTGTGACTTTGAATTTCTTTGAATCATCCTCTAAGCTTGAAACTGATCCACACTTTTTTTGCAAAAAATTCACTTTGTGTTTGATGCTTAACCCTTGTTCTTGCGCATTGGTTATGTTCTGCATATATAGTAGAGCATATTAGGTCAACAAAAATGCTTTGTATCTTATATAATCATGGAGATTTGATTTGATTTTTCTTTTGTATGATATGTTTCCAAAATAGGCATAATCATGCCAATTTTGATTCAATTTTCCTTGCACGATTTGGATATGATATGTCAGCTTAATTGGATTGTGATTCCTACAAAAATCAGATCAAAATCAATCTTTTATATTTTTTTTGCAATTTATTTGATTTAATCTAACTTTTAATAAATAAAAATCAAAATAAATAAATCAAAAAAAGTGTGGATGCTGATTTGGGTCGTGGACCATGTTTCCAACAAGTTTCAATCATGAAATGCTAGGCCCATTTGACAAAAAATGTATTTTTGAGTACATTTGACTTTTGGCAATTTTGCAAAAATGGTCAACTTTGAAAATGTATATCTCCTCCAATTTTAACCCTAGGAAGGTGTTCTTGGACTTTTTAGAAATATTAGGATGTCCCCTAAACAACCCTTTTGGTTTCATCTCAATTGGGTCTTCCATGTTCATGTAAGAAGCTTTGACCCAAAAGGTGTTTTTGTTGACTTTTCAAAAGGACTTATAATGTAGAAATTCGTATCTTTTGATGAGTACATTTTTTGAACTTGTGGGATCAAGATGAATTGTAGGGAATTGCATCCTCTTCAAAATGAGACTTGGATGGAAAATTTATGATAAAGCATGAAGAAGTTATGCTTGGTCAAAGTTTGGTTGACTTTTCTTGTGAAACCCTAATTTAGCAACTTTTGGGTTTTGATGAATTTGGGGGCATTCCTTGAGGAATCATGATAAACCCTTGATCAAATGATGGATATCTATTCAAAATATTGATGTTGACCAAAAATCTTGAAGTTTGACTGTATGTGGGCCACAGTTGACTTTTGACCTAGTATAGTTGATTTTCAGGCATCTGGGCAATTGACTGAGCAAACTTCTTGTGCAAGGCATGAAACTTGACATGGATGATCTTGAAAACATATTGGGACCATGGAAAGACTTTGGGACCTTTGGAGTTCCCACACCCTGATGAAAATGGAAACCCTAGTCTGAGGTACATTGCCTTGGGAGAGAGTTTGTCTGGTCAATCCTTAGTCATCCTTGAGCAATTGAGGACCTCAATGAGCATGTGTTGAGTAAAATGAGAGGGAAAATTTTGGGGTACAACAGTATACAAAGTGTTGGTTTTGAAAATATTTCAAAGAGATATTTATTTTGTGAAGATGTTTTGAAAGTGTGAGTGTAGAAATGATTTTAGTTTGTGAGTAAGAAACTACGAGCGTTCTACCTACTCAAAAGGTCTTTGTTCTCTTCCTCCTCCTTTAGATATTGCTAGTTTACCATTGATTGATAAGAAGCCCTATCTTTGTATGTGAAGGGACGGGCGTGGGTCGTTGTATAGTCATAGAAGGCAACTTATGAGACACTTTAGCAATTTTCGTAGGGACTAAGATTGTTTTACCGAAGGCGACGTCAAAGGGTCATTGAGGGACTACGATATTTTTTATCGAGGGGCTTTGCTAAAGCGCCCATATTCGAGGGACATGACTATTTTCCTAGGCAACAAGCGAGGTTACCCTATAGGTGCTTGTGTGAATTGTGTTTTGATTGCATGCATTATTGTCTTTGAGATTAGGGTTTTCTAACAGTTGATTTTATCTTTCCATACACATCCTAATTACTAACAATTATATGAAAACGATAAATTTACAGAAATTAAAATCCTACGTTATTACATCATTAAGGGGATGGGGGTACAATTCAGAAATGGGGATGAAATAGGAACTTAAATATTACAATCATATTGAATAGCTATGAATAAAATGTAAAGACAATGTAAAAAGAAAGGAAAAAATAATTTTTAGCCATTATGTGTCGGCACATGCATCTATGCATCGACACATAACTTTTCCTTGCTCCTGTTAAACTAAATCAACTCAGTATGAGTCGACACATAATGGAATGTCTCGACTCATTTCCTGCTTGTGTCGACACATTCGTGTTTTGTGTTGACTCATGCACCTTTTTTCCTTATGTTTTGGGGTCTGGATAGCAGTATGTGTCGACACATAAGTCCTTGTGTCGACTCATACCTTACTCTGTCACTAAGATGAGTCGACTCATGTGAGTATTTGTCGACTCATGTTGCAGTTTTTTGCCTTAAACATTATTCTATTGTATGTACAAGTCAGGTTTTAACATACAATTGATAAAAATGAACAACAAGCAGGTAATTAGCTTCCAGGGCAGTGGTTACTACATTTAACCTTCGAAAATGAATCATTAGTGATGTATGAAAAAATGCAAGGTCAAGAAGACTTACCTTGAGACTATACTTGGTTTTGAATCTAAACTTCTTTCAAGATGTTGTGGTTGCTTCAGTGATCCTCCAGGGAGCTGCTCTAATCCTTCCTCTGTATTGGAAGGTGATGATAATGGCACTACATAAACTATTCTTGTGTTTGAACAATCTCTATGTGATGTAAGGTGTTTGGGCTGGTTAGTTTATGGGAGGATTTGCAAGATGGAATAATGGGTTGAGGTTCTGTTTTGGTGAATGAAAACAGAGATGAGTATGAGCAAGGGTCTTTTGTGAATGAGTAGAGTTTACAAAGAATGATGTTTTTCTCTTCTCTCTTCTCTCTTCTCTCTAAGCCACCCTTTATGTGTTATCAAGATAATTTATTTATAGATGAAAATTCGCTGAGATTTTGGGAGGGAAACAAATAAGTTTTTGAACTATTTGGGTATATTGTTACATTGCTTTTTGATGCAGCTCGTATGTGCTAATTTTGTGCAAATATGGGACTGAGATAATGCAGGCTTGGACTGGGTTGGTAGTAGCATAGCATGGATGTTTTACAGCAATTGTGGAGTGTTGTGACAACTTGGTGCTGGGCTTTTATAGCAGTACAGCTGACTGTTTTTTGACATTGTTTTGGGCTTTCTTGGATAGCAACATTTGTGGCATGATATAAGGTTTTTTTTATGGACAACATAGTGGAAAAATTTGGACATTGAGTCAAAGGGAAAAATTCAAACAAAACAAAGCTTAGGATTTATAATCTTGCAAAATGCCACCTTGTAATAACTTGAATTATTTGTAACTTCTTGAATTATTTTGAATTATAGTGAAAAGATGTCATGAAGCAATTAACAAGTACACAAATTCTTAGAAAAATTTCTAAGTCTTGCAAAGTTTGATTTTTGACTTTCTTGACTTTTGATGATCAAATTTCATATTTTGAATTGTCTTGATGAAATGTGATTTTTGAAACCCAAATTCGACCAAAAAGTCAAAGTTTGACTTTTCAATGTACAATTGACTTTTTCATCAGCTGACCAAATTTCATCTGTCCATCGACTGATCTCGGGAGATGAATTGAAGTATACGATCAAGTCAAAATGATGTATATGAGTCCTTAAGATCATGTTTCAAACCAATGTACTAGGTCAAAAGTTCAAGATTGGTCATTCTCAGTCAAAACCCTAATTTGGAGTCCCAGTGCTTCGGAGATGATTTTGTCTGATCAATTCCTTGAGAATCCTTGAGAATTTAGAGATCATTTATGAGGAATGTTTTAAAGAAGAGAGGGAAAATTTTGGGGTACAACAATATGCAAGTTAGTTTTTTTTTATATATATATTTTTAAAAAACATAAAAAATGTTATGATGTAAGTGACATGATACGAGATCAAAGCTTCCACAACACTGGATACTTGTTGTGTTGTTTCTGAATATGTCGAGAGTACCAAGATGAAAGGTCTAAAACATAAACCACAAGAAACACATAGTCACCAACAGAAATCCAGAACATAACCGGAAGAACTAGAGAGTCACCAATGGTACCTGTAAGATCAATATTGCCCCACTCACGGGTGAAGTCTAGGTCAAGGTAAGGTCAAAGTAACTCAGAGTCTTGAGTTCGCCTAAAAATACTATCATCGTTGCACCTACGTGATAACGATAATACCTCACTTGAACCTCGTCTGGGCATGAGATACATGATCGTACTAGTAGGATCTACATCCAGTTGCCTTCATGTCTCCATTCTATTCTTATGTGTTCCTAAGAGTTTACAGCTTTGGTCTGGGTATTGGACCTTTTACCTCAATAGTAACACCTACCCACCAAGAAAACACAAGATTCGGCACAGCAGCAATAATCAGTATATGGATAGTAGTAAAATGCAATGCATATATATGCAGATAAACATATACAAATGAGCAAGATATAAAGCATAAATATAAACACCCAATGAAAACAAAACAATAAAATCTATGACTGACTACGGGATGGACCAGCAATTGGTCAGTCTTTCCCCAGTGAAGTCACCAGTTGAAGCAACTGGAAAATTATCGAGAGAAAATTAATGAAGCTGCCATCGAGTATTTATTTATCCCACAGAAGGGAAAGGAAAATGTAAAAGAAAACTTAAGGGGAGAAATCAAGGTCTTGCAACCAAGAGATCGTGTACAGGAGTCTATTATGCAAGGGGGAGGTATTAGCATCCCTCATGTTCGTGGTACTCCACGGGATCCACTCTTGTTGTTCTAATCAAAGGGTGTGTTCATATCTAAAGCTTACGAGCTAAATGCATGGATGCATAGTGTATATACAAAGAAAAAGGTTTTATTAGTCGTGTCTGCCGTAGTTGTGAACCTTTAGTGCCTACGTACCACCCTCCGTGCAATAGAGGATCAGGGCACTCGTAGTTCTCCTAGAAAATGCTGGTTGGGTTGCATTTTTAAGCGAAAAGTATTACATTTGTACTCCACCAATAGACATAGTTCCACCCGACCTTTGGGGAATTATGCGTTGTTTCGCATGGAGAGGAAATAATACATCCTTTTAGAGAAAAGGTTTTCAAAGAAAATCAAAATCCCGAAGACGGTCCAAAGACAAAAAGGTTTGAATTGATTTGTGTTTTTGATGGGATAATAGAAAATGGATCCCACGGGAGAGACACTCACTATTTCTCTGCTTATTTGCAAAAGAGTTTGCGATTTAAATCGTAATAAAGTCCAAAAGTGAAAGAAGATCAAGGTTCAGTCTGGACCGATTCTTTCTATCCCACAAGACTCAACTGCATACGATTCGCATCTTCCATTATTAAGTGTTTTGAGTTTTCTTAAGAAAAGAAGTTTTTGTTTAAATGATGCAAAAGGGGAATGAAAAAGTCTAAGGGATACTAACAATACTAATTTTATCATGCAATGGTGGTCCTAAATTTGGATACAAAAGGGAAACATCTACCTAAGTTAGCATGCATGGATTACAATCCTAATGTCTACCTTGAATCGAGAACGAAACAAGTGATCCTAAGGAAACATGCAAAGGTGAACCTAAAAGAACAAGCAAATGTGCAAGAAAGTAAACACACAATGATTCTGACAAGCATCAAACAAGACCTATTTGTACATGAAAATAAAGATCTATGAGTTGAAGGACCTTTCTTCCATTAGAATAGCTCAATCACATAATTGAGTAACAACTCTAAGCATCAACGTTAACATACATGAGCTAAGATATCGCTGAAGCGATGACAAGGTGTGGGGATGATTGTGATCCCTTTCCACTTTTATTTGAATGAAGGACAAGAGACTAACAATTCAAAGCATCAACGCACGACGCGAGTTAAGAATGACCAAGAAACTTGAAAGTGTGGGGGCTGATTGTGAGCCCTAATGTTCCACTTTTTATTGACTCGATTGCAATCACAAAGTAAAAGGGGAGGGGAATTGCCTTATTTGAGGACTTTAAAAAAATTTACTTCTTTGAGGACTTTAAACAAACACATAAAGTTACCCATATTTGAGGTCTTTTGCACAAACAAGTAATTGCCCCTTTTTGAGGTCTTTTTGCAAACAAGAAATTAAACAGTCTTGCAATGCCTACTGGGGTAGGTCTTCAACACATTCATCTCTATTCCAACTTCTCATGGCAAGTAATTTAAAAGACAACGCGGAATATAAACATAATAGGAAAAATATTAAACGAACAAAATGTTTGTAGCAAAGTGTATCAAAGCAAGAAACCTGAAGATCTTCGCGAAGCTTCACCAATCAAAGAAAAGAAGTCAGAAATCGAATGCTCAGAATAAACGTCTGTTGTACCCCAAAATTTGCCTTCCCATTTCTCAAAGGATCATCCTGGACTCTCAGGTTTGCTTCTATCAAGTTCCAAGTCTTGAATCATCAATTTTCAAGGAAATCATCCATAAGGGCAAAATGGTCGAAAGCACACTGAAAAGTCAAACTTTGACTCTTAAACTAAAAATCAAGTTTCAACAATTATATTTCATCAAGACATGAAATTGATTCATAAAAAATCAGGAGTCAAAATTTACTTTGGAAAAATCAAATTTTCTAAACATTTAGAAAAAATTTTAAGTGTTAAGAGTATATGATACTTCAGAACTTCTGAGTCAGCCTCCATGTAAGTACAGTCAGAAGTTGAAAACACGGTTCAGAATATGACGCTTCAATCAGAATATGCAGAAGCGTTGCGCTCTGGTCAAAATATGCCCCTTCAGCATTTGGAGGTTACATTTCTGATCTTCTGCAATCAGAACATCACCAAATCCCAAGACCTCGTTTAAACAACCTGCTGCACTGCTACAGTACAATACTCTAATCAGTAGTTAATCCAGTCCACGCCTGCATTTTTCCAAATCTTGTATTTGCATCAAATACAAAAGGCTGTGATAAAAAAGCAATGGAACCGTGTGCCAAAAAAGTTTAAATCCCATTTGTTTTTCCCCCCAAAACCACAACAAGTTCATCTATAAACAAGTGGCTCCATCACACTTACAAGGGGATGGACTTAGAAGGAAAGACTGGTTTTTAGAGAGAGAAGAAACCTGTGAAACCTCTCATAAAAAATCCAGAAATCTCAAATAGAAACAAACCTTTTCCCTTCCCTTTGAATCAAAGGACTTGGCATTCTTCTTCCGTTACTCTTGCTGACTCAAAACATCCAAAGGCAGCAGCTCAAAACTCCAAGCCCACGTTCCAGATTCAAGGTAAGTCTTTTTGACTTTGCTTGTTTTTTTCATTCTGAACATCATTAACATGTAAATATCGTAGTATTAATGTTGTACATATCATTGCATGGATAAAAAAACTATGGATCAGAACTTCTTGATTAAGGCTAGACTCAGATTAAGGATTAGAACTTCTATAAGCTGTTATGTTATTATCCTTTTGACTTGTTGCTTAAAAAGAACTAATAACATGCTGAACTGCTGATTGTTCACTCACTGTTTTAACACACAAAATTTCTAGGATTTTCTCACTGTTTAAGCACGCAGAACTTCTGAGTTCTCTTCATTGTTTTAACACACAAAACTTCTATGATTTTTCTCACTGTTGACACACACTGAACTTCTGATGTTCACTCATTATTCTAACACAGCACAGAACTTCTGAGTTCTCCTTACATGTCAAATATATTGAACTTCTGATGTTTCCATTCGCTGTTTTTACACACTCAGAGTTTCTGATTTTTACATGCTGATAACTGTTGTACCCCAAAATTTGCCCTCTCATTCTTCAAGGCCTTTCTCACAAGGTTTCTCAAGGTTCAAGCTTGCACAAGTACGTTGGAATTTTCCAGTACCAAAATTAAAAGGAAACTGTCAAAAAGGGAGAAAACAGATAAAAATATTATTTTGACAAAATTTGGAGAAATACAAGTATTCTTCGTTTCAGCTCCTTCGATTGGCCTTTTGGCCTCTTTCGACACAAGCTTGGCTTGCGTCCTTCGACTGGGCATGGGCCTCTGACACATTTTGGTTTGGATTCACAAGAAAAAAATCATCTTGTAATCTATTTCATTTCCAAGGGAAAAGGCTCTCTTTTAACATCCTTCGATTTGCACTTTTTGTTCCCTATTTGCCTCTTTAGAATATGAACATTTTGTCCTCCTACATACACTCATTTGTTTGACCACGTGTAACCCCTGGCATGCAAGCTTTCGATTGGACATGAGCCACCTTCACACAAAAGCTTCGATTGGAATTTTGGTTCCCTTCGAATCAGCATCTTTCAAACCCAACTCTGAATCCTTCGACGCAGTCTTCTTTAGTACATTTCTAGAACTCTTAGACACAAGTGGAAAATAGAATTTTGAAAGGACAACTGATCAAATTTGTGGACCCTACTACATGATCTGTAAAGACCCTACTACATGATCTTACTTTACAAGCCTTAATGCTTGTATTTCACTCCATAATTAATTGCTTACATTTTGGATTAAGCTATTGTCCAGGTGATTAAGTATTTGTCCAAAAGTTTTTTACAGGAAAGTGAACTTGCTAAGTACAAATCCTGTCCCAAGCCCATGCTTTGCTTAAATCCTGTTTGTACTTCACCATAAGTCAGGGAAGCCAGCCCTTTTAACCAACAACTTCAGTACTTCACCTTGGGATCTTTTAAAATCTGACATAGCTTAATATTCACGTTTCAGCCAAGCCACATCTTTGTTTAAACTTCCAAACCTTTTCTCTATAAATAGAGGAACCATTGACAAAAAAAGGTTCCAGATTTTTGCTAGAGAGAAAAATCATAAAAATCCTCAAGCACTAAAACTCTCCCATATTCTCAAACTCTCTAACATTTTAAAACCTTCAAAACTCTAAGATTTTTCATAAAAAAGTCTCAGTAGTGTACCTTTCGATTTACTTCCCCTAGACTGCAGCAACATTTGATTCACGCATCACCATCATATACTCTCTTTCGATTCAGTGACTGCCTAAACCAAACAGTAACAGAACTAGCTTCAGGAGGATCCTAGCGAAGCTCTCTCCACCATCAAAAAAGTCACCTACAGCTCTTTCAACTAAGCACTTCAAGAGGTAAGTTCTCTCTAAACTTGGAACTCTTTCATTTAAACATCATATGCACATGCCAATAAAGAAAAATATAGATATTTCTAGACCATGTTTTAACATTCGATTCTGACTACCCATATGTTGAAAACTCAACTTGAATTAGTTATACTTTTGACTTTAAGACCCATTGTTTTTTTTTGTGCTAACCCCTAGACTGTAGTTATGTTTGGATGTTGCATTTTAAGAACTTAAGACATGTTTATTATACCCTTCAATTGGCTAGCTGCACAAGCCTTTCGAATCACAACCCGAGGGCCTAATATGCTTACAATGAATCAGTAAGGAGCCTGTGGAAAAGCCAGAACCTCACTGACTCCAACCCCCAGTCGAAGGAGATAGAAAGCCAAGTCGAAAGAAGCCAGAATGCGTAGAATCGAAGGGTTTTCTGCCTGAGTCGAAAGGCCTTTTTCTTTTCTTACCCTTAATTTATTTTTGCCTTTTTATAATTTCATGTTATTCAATATGGTTGTAATAGTGTAGGGTTTTATCTTTTCTTTGCATTTTATTATTTTTGTATGCTTGCTAGTAAAATAGGAAATGTATGGCAAGATAAAAAACAAAAAAATAGACAATCCTAATCAAAGACAAAACGCATGCAAATAACACACTTGCACACAAGAATCCTTAGGGTTTCTCCACTTGGTTGCCTAAAATAAATGGCCATGTTACGCATGCGAAGTATCTTGGCAAAACAAAACAAATATAAGATCATAGCCCCTCGATGACGCTATTCAAAAGTTGCCTTATAAAATGATCTTGGTCCCTCAAAAATGCTAAGATACTTTGCAACATTGCTATCATGGTTATACGATGACCCATGCCCGTCCCGTTTACATCCAAAGATAGGGTTGCTTACCAAATCAATGATAAATCAACAATGTCAAAGGAATAGAAGATGCATAGGAAAGACATTTAAGTAGGTAGATAGCTTCTAAGTTACTTGCTCCATTTCAAACAATCCTTGCTATTTTCAAAAACAAACACATACACATTTCAAAAAAAACATCTTACAAACATTGAAAACATTTTCAAAAGACAAACATCTTTGTATACATTCTTACGAACGAGAATCATTACAAAGATTACCTAAACGAATGGCCTCTTTTACAAAATACTTTCAAAACCACATCAAACACCATTTCAAACAAACCAAAGCAAGTGATCTAAGCAAGTACTAAGAGCCCATGGAAAACCATGGATGAAAAGGGTGATAATACCTTCCCTTTTCATAATCTACCCCCCGAACCCAAGAAAACATCTCAAAGGTCTTTCCTGTGTTTTTCACCTTTCCTTTTGGATAAAAGAAAAGTCGGTGGCGACTCTTGCTAACCGCAACATTTGCGATAAAAACGCAAAACCCTCAAGTCAGTTCTCCCACCGTATCACAGAACTGGCGACTCTTTTGGGGATCTTAATGACGGCGGGGTTACCTTAGGGTTTAAATCACATTTATTTTCTTACATTGTTTGACTTGTTTGCTTTACATTTTGGTTCTTTGTTTGGGTTTGAATCCTCCACCCAGATTTGGGAAACATTATAGGTTAATAGCAATACATTGTGGAAACTGTGCGGGGTATACCGACATGGTCTAAGCAATAGCTATGTTAGTGTGACATATTTGTGGGTACCGGTAGCCTTTGAGTTAATCAAAGAGAATACGGGGCCGCTGAGTGATGTCATGAAGCACTAATGAACTTCTAGAACCCTTTACTTGACCAACTTGGCCTTTTTAGGATGTAGTGAGATGACCGGCTTCGGTACAGTCCGAAGTTGGTGGATACTCGATACTACACTCATTGAGGGTTGGTTTCTTGGGATATTTCGGTCGCCATTAAAGAGGCTTTAGCTGAAACAATGACCAAGGAAACAATCCAGTGATATTGAGCTCCTTAGAACCCGGTTACTATTGTTAGGACAGGTTGATCAAACTAAACTTCAAGAGCGTACTTACCTATGAAACCCCATGCAAGCCTAAATTAAGAACTTGCTTGATTTGTTTGTATATGCATGCTTTTACATAACATCATGGACATCATGAACTTCATATGCATCCACTAACCATTTCAAGGATTTTGGAGATTCATCTTTGTTCTTGTTTTGTAGGATATGGATTCACTTCGCGGGAAAACTATCCAAATCAACCTTGTAAGAATTCCTTCACAACTCAAGGAGCTAGATTCAAGGATCCCTGAGAACTCTCCATTCACCGAGAGGCATGGTCGTCTACTCAACTTGGTCACCCCCAACACAGAGGAGGATATGATGAAGGTTCTCTTCCAGTTCTTTGACCCTTTGCATCATTGCTTCACGTTTCCTGACTCTTAGCTTGTGCCTACTTTGGAAGAATTCTCTCAACTTCTGAGGATTCCTATTCTCCACCAACTACCCTTCAACGGTACGGAAAGAGATCCAAGGCCAGAAGAGATTTCTCAAGCCCTGCACTTGCACTCATCTGTTGTCACAACTCATTGGGAAACTAGAAGTGGTGTCAAAGGCTTCTTGACAAAGTTTCTATTTGAGAGAGCCCAAAGCTATTGGAATTCCCTAGACTTGAAAGCTTTTGAGGAGATTGTAGCTCTTCTCATCTATGGTATGGTCTTGTTCCCCAATCCTGACCAACTCATAGACGTGAGGGCTGTCAAAATCTTCATGTCATGCAACCCGGTGCCTACATTGCTTGGGGATATCCTACACTCTTTTCACACTCGTACAATGAGGAAAAGAGGTGTTCTTATGTGTTGCACTCCTCTCCTGGCAAGATGGTTTATTTCTCATCTTCCCCAATCAGTCTTAAAGAATGAGCTAGGTTTGAGGTGGTCACAAAGGTTAATGACGCTTAAACATTCAGATACTCATTTGTGCTCTCGATCCAAAGAGAATGTTATCATTGTTGACCGTTGTGGGGAATTCCCTAATGTCCCTCTACTTGGCATTAGGGGAGGCATCACCTACAACACATGCTTAGCTCTAAGACAGTTTGGTTATGCCCGAAGGGATGGCCCACATGATATGTTGATTCAAGGTTTAGTTTTCGACTACGACAACGACGATCAAGGACTTCACCAGAGATTCATCCGAGCTTGGAGGATGCAAAACAAGGTGGATAGCAAGACTTTGGGACACAAGAATTCCATCCCTCTTGAGCCCTACCTCAAGTGGGTACGAACCCGCGCTCAAAGTCTTATGATGCTTTATCCTTCCATTCTCCCAGTGATTATTGAGCCTATTAAGGACAGAGAAGTTCCATACACTATCCTACATCCTGACATGCCTACATCACTCGAAGACCTACAAAGGGATTGGATACAGCTCAAGGGAGAGCGTGATACTTTCAAAGCCTAATTCTACGCAAGCGAGAAGAAGGTTTTGGAACTTACTCAGCTACTTCATGAAGAGCAGACTCTAAATACCTACATTGCACCAAAGAGGATGCGCAATGTCTTTTTACCTTAGAATTTTGTATTATTTTGCCCAAGGGGCATTGATGTACACAAATTTTATCTTATTAATATAACGTGTGTTTCTTTTTTGTTTGAAACAAATTTGAATTTTTAAATCCTTGAAAGCATTGCATGAATACATATCATTCATCATTAACATAAACAGGTCTTTACAAAAAGTTTCCTCATCTCTCTACTGTTTATTTCAGTAAGATGGATCTCGAACAGACCGTCAAAGACCTACAAGCTCAAAACATACAATTTCAATAGTTACTCATGACCTTAGCCAAGGGGCAAGAGGAGCTGAAGACTCTGCTAGAGAAAGAGAAGAAGAAGGCAGCTGGTGTGGTAATCATGGGCAGAAGGTTTCATGGACAAGCTAGAAGGACCTTAGATTTTCCAACAACATCTGGTGAAGGAGAAAGAAAAGGAAAAGAAACGGCAGTTCTGTCAGACTCTGAAGAAGAAGAGGAAGAGGAGGACTACTCTGAACAACAATACCCTCCGACTGATGACAAGTACAAACACCTGGAAGAGCGTTTAACCGCTATGGAAATACAGAGAGTATCGGGGCTAGATTTTGAAGAGTTGGGGTTAGTGTCAGGAATTGTGATCCCGCCAAAGTTTAAAGTGCCATTATTTGCCAAGTATGATGGGGTGTCTTGTCCTAAAATGCACCTCCGATCATATGTCAGGAAGATTCAGCCACATTCTGCTGACAAAGACTTGTGGGTCCACTTTTTCCAAGACAGTTTATCAGGAACGCAACTTGATTGGTTTTACCGATTAGAAAGGGTCAACGTCCATAATTGGGAAGACCTGGCCGCAGCTTTCTATAAACAATATCCGTACAACACCGATTTGGAGCCTACCCGTACTCAACTTCAGAGTATGGCTATGGTTTCCAATGAGGGCTTCAAAGTTTACGCGCAAAAGTCGAGAGATCTAGCCGGAAGAGTGCAACCCCATCTGTCTGAAAGGGAGTTGGTGGACATGTTCTTGGGAACTCTATTGGGCCCTTTCTTCAATTATCTAATTGGGAATTCCTCTGCAGGGTTTACTGAATTGATATTAACCGGCGAAAGGGTGGAAGCCGGTATAAGAAGTGGGAAGATTCCGAAGGATGCGTCTGCCTCTACAGCTATGAGAAAACCTTTCACTGGGAAGAAGGAGGTGTCTGCTGTTTATTCACAGAGGAATCGGGGAAGAATTGAACACCGATCGGTGGTGGGGGCCGTTATGATTCCAAAGCCTGCATCAGACCAGCCAAGAAATAACTAGCCAAGGGTGGAAAGGCCAGTCCGGCAATTCGCCAGGATTAACATGACTCCAGCCCAGGTTCTACCACATCTTCTGAAATTGAATCTGGCAACTTTAAAAGAGGCCCCAAAGAATCCCAATACTACATCCCCTCATTACCATCCAAATGCCAGATGCATATACCATTCAGAAAGTCCAGGGCACGACACTAACAACTGTTGGGCTCTGAAGAACAAAATTCAAGACCTGATAGATGCGAAGGAAGTTGAGTTTGATGCGCCTGAGAAACCGAATGTCATTTCCGCTCTGATGCCTAGGCATAGTCACAATGCCAATGCTGTCGAGGAAGATTTATTTGTTGCCGCCATGGATGAACTGTTGACTCCGCTCCCGATCATTAAGTTGAATTTGTTGAAAGCTGGTATATTCCCAGGTTGTGACAAAGACCGCCATGTTTGCCTATCCTCATCGTTTGATTGCCCTCTGTTAAAAAGGGTATCAAACAACTGATTGATAACCGAGAAATTCTATTTGAGAATGCTCCTGTTTCACCCTTTCCAGTTAAAGAAGTTTCAATCATAACCATTTACGCCAATCCTTCTAGGGTCCCTAAAAGACCCGTTAGGATTACACCTGCTCCAAAAACTACTTCACTTAAGATCATAATGCCCGGGCCGGTCCCGTACAAGTCAGATAAAACAGTACCATGGAATTATGGTGGAGAAATCTACTACCATGGTATCAAACAGGATGAACTGACTGTCGAAGAAGAGAGCTCCGAAGAGGACAATTCCGACATTAGCAATATTTCTGGAACTAGCAAGATTACCCGTAGTGGTAGAATCTTCTCTCCAGAGATTGCCCCTCCAAAGGCAGCCTTTGGACCCGTGGCCGTTCCGAAGATTACCTCTGCACCAGTGATTATACCTGTAAGCGTATCTACCGACAAAGACAACACAATCCCTATCCCTACTTCCACTGCTGAGAATAAAGGAAAAAGCATTCAAGAAGAGCCTGTCCAGACGAAGGCCCAATCACTAGCTATTCCTGAAACATCCAAGAAGGAAATGGAAGAAATCCTGAGGATAATAAAGAAGAGTGATTATGATGTGGTTGAACAGTTGGGGAAAACCCCTTCCAAGATCTCTATGCTAGCTCTGCTGCTGTGCTCTGAAGCGCATGCGAAAGCTCTGGTAAAATTTCTGAAGACAGCTCATGTGCCACAAGAGACGTCTATTGACCAGTTCCAAGACTGTGTGGCCAGTTTGACAGCTGATAATGGCTTGGGTTTCTCTGATGCTGATTTGACACCCAGAGGGAGAAAACACAACGAGGCATTACATGTCTCTGTGCAGTGTAGAGGAACGACTCTGGCCCATGTCTTGGTGGACACGGGATCATCTTTAAACGTCTTACCAAAGAAAGCCCTTGATAGATTGGATTGCGAAGGGCTGACTTTAAAACCCAGTAATATAATTGTGAGAGAATTTGATGGTTCTAAGAGGATGGTCCACTGGGAGGTGGACATCCCAATAAAGGTGGGAACTCAGATTTTCAACTCAACCTTCTATGTGATGGACATCCGTCCTTCTTATTCCTGTCTGTTAGGACGCCCCTGGATCCACAATTCCGGTGTTGTCACCTCCATATTGCATCAGATGTTGAAGTACCCGGTCCAAGGAAAGATCATAACTGTCCATGGGGAGGAGGAGTACATGATTAGTCATCTGAATTCTTTCCGATATGTGGAGTTGGATGGTGAGTTCATTGAAACCCCTTTCCAATATTTTAAAGAAGTCTCTCAAGAAGTAGCAGCGACCAAGGAGGTATCCTCGATTCCTAAGATTCCAAGACCTCCACTTCGGATGTCATCTCTAAAGGATGCAAAGGCAGTAGTGGAAGAGGGTGGATGCACCATCTGGGGGCAGCTTCTGGACATTCTGTACAAATCAGACAAGTTTGGCTTGGGGTTTACTTCAACTTCTCAGAAGGTTATGCGTCGCGCCCGTGCCGGAGGGTCATCTGTGAAGATTAGAAACCAAGGGGTCAATGCAGTATAAGACAATGAAGAGGATGGCAGCTTGGAAGATTGGACATTTCCTACTGTCAACGGAGGACTTCGCAACTGGGAAGCCAGAGACTTTGTCCTAATAACTTTCATCTCTCTGTAATTTATCTTTTACATTTATGTTAGACTTATAATATTCACGAACAATTCGCACTTTAAAAACCTTGTGCCTTACCCGAGGCACAATGGTCCATTTATAAGGGTTTTTATTTCATCTTCATATAACATTCAATGAATCATGGATGCTTTTTCACATACAAACCTTTTGTGCTCATTGTCTTTCTTTTACATTTTTATTGTTTAAAGATGGCTATACCCTTACACACACCCACACTCACAAATGCAGGTACCCCTCCATTCCGGATCCCATGGGTAATGATACTGCTATAGCCTTCAGTGACTCTGAAGATCTAATCTACCAAGCCGAATACGAAGGTGAGGAAGATTGTGAGGTGCCAGGGGAATTGGCCAGACTACTACAACAAGAGTAAAGAGCTATTCAACCTCATGAGGAGCTGTTGGATACAATCAACATGGGTACCGAGGAGGATAAAAAGGAAATTTAAGTGGGTGCCAATTTAGAGCCGAGTGTCAAGGAGCGCCTAATTCAGTTGTTGCATGATTATGTTGAGATCTTTTCCTGGTCATACGAGGACATGCCGGGACTTGATATAGAAATTGTGGTACATTGTCTACCAACAAGAGAAGATTGTCCACCAGTGAAATAAAAAGTCTGCCGCATGAGACCTGACATGTCAGAGAAGATCAAAGCGGAAGTCATGAAATAGTTAAATGCTGGATTTCTGGCTGTTACTTCATATCCTCAATGGGTTGCCAACATTGTTCATGTGCCTAAAAAGGACGGTAAAGTAAGAATGTGCGTGGATTATAGAGATTTAAATAGGGTCAGCCCTAAAGATGATTTTCCACTTCCACGCATCGACATCCTGGTTGATAATACAGCCTAACACAAAGTGTTTTCTTTCATGGATGGATTCTTAGGTTATAACCAGATCAAAATGGCACTTGAGGACATGGAGAAAACTACATTTGTCACACAGTGGGGTATGTTCTGCTACAAAGTGATGCCATTCGGACTGAAAAATGTCGGGGCAACCTATCAACGCGCCATGGTAGCTTTGTTTCATGATATGATACATCATGAGATAGATGTCTACGTAGATGACATGATAGCCCGATCACAAACTGAAGAAGAACACCTTGATCACTTGCAAAAGCTGTTTGTCAGATTGAAGGAGTACAAGCTAAGGTTGAACCCGAACAAGTGCACATTCAGAGTCCGGTCCAGTAAACTCTTAGGTTTCATTGTCAGCAACAAAGGCATCGAGGTTGATCCTGCCAAGGTTAAAGCGATACAAGAAATGCCTGCTCCTCGCACTGAGAAGGAAGTCAGAGGATTCTTGGGACGCCTGAACTATATTGCCAGATTCATTTCTCACCTAACATCTACATGTGAACCAATCTTCAAACTGTTGAAGAAAGATCAAGTAGTCAGATGGAATAATGAATGCCAAACTGCTTTCGACAAAATCAAAGAGTACTTGCAAGAGCCTCCTATTTTGATGCCACCAGTCGAGGGAAGACCCCTAATCATGTATCTGACCGTTTTAGAGAACTCAATGGTGTGCGTACTGGGGCAGCATGACGAGTCTGGCCAAAAAGAGCACGCTATTTACTACCTGAGCAAAAAAGTTTACCGACTGTGAAACCAGATATTCACTGCTCGAGAAAACTTGATGCGCTCTGGTATGGGCTGCTCTCCGGCTAAGACAGTATATGTTGACTCATACCACTCTGCTGATATCTAAGATGGATCCGATAAAGTACATCTTTGAGAAGCATGCTCTGTCTGGGAGGATAGCTAGATGGCAGATGATCCTAACAGAATATGACATACAGTACACTACCCAAAAAGCTATAAAGGGCAGCGTGCTAGCTGATCATCTTGCCCATCAAGCTGTAGAGGATTATCAGTCCATGAAGTTTGAATTCCCGGACGAGGACATCATGACATTAGACAATTATGAAGAAATCAGACCATATGACGGACCTGAACAAGGATCCCGATGGACCCTGTTCTTTGATGGGGCATCCAATGCACTTGGTAATGGTATCGGCGTTGTACTCATATCTTCGGAAGGATGCCATACTCCTTTTACTTTCAGACTTTACTTCAATTGTACAAACAACATGGCGGAATACGAAGCATGCATCTTTGGTCTCAAGGCTGCCATAGACTTGGGAATAAAATCCTTAGATGTGTTTGGATATTCAGCTTTGGTCATCAGTCAGATCCAAGGAGAATGGGAAACTAAGCATCCAAACCTTATCCCTTACAAAGAACATGTTTTGACATTGCTACCACATTTTGAGCAGATTACCTTCGAGCACTTCCCGCAAGAAGAAAATCAACTAGCAGATGCTCTAGCCACAATGTCATCTATGTTTAAGCTTAATTGGGATAACGAGGCTCCCCATATCACCATTGAACGAATGGATGAACCAGCACATTGTCACGAGAATCATACTGAAGAAGTAGTGGACCAGCCTTGGTTTCATGAAGTCAAAAGGTATCTCGAGGCTCAAGAATATCCAGAAGGAGCTTCAATCAATGATAAAAAGTTCTTAAGGAGATCCTCTGCTAAGTTCTTCCTAAGTAATGGCATCCTGTACAAACGTAACCATGATTATATTCTGCTCCGTTGTATGGATAAGATTGAAGCTGAAAACATCATGGCTGAATTACATGAAGGTACCTTTGGCACTCACTCTAGTGGGCATACGATGGCGAAAAAAATTCTACGTGCGGGCTATTATTTGTCTACCATGGAAGTAGACTGCTATCGACACTCCCGGACCTGTCATAAGTGTCAAATCTATACAGACAAGGTGCACATGCCTCCGGTTCCTCTAAATGTCTTAACAGCTCCTTGGCCATTCGCTATGTGGGGAATCGATATGATTGGAGAGATCAAGCCTACAGCTTTCAATGGACACCGCTTCATTCTAGTGGCCATTGACTATTTCACAAAGTGGGTCGAAGCAGCTTCCTTCGCATCCGTTACTAAGAATGTTGTTGTCAGCTTCATCAAGCAGAACCTTATTTGCCGGTACGGTATCCTAGAAAGGATCATCACTGATAACGGTATGAACCTTAACAATACTATGATCACCGCCTTATGCAAGCAGTTCAAGATTCCACATCACAATTCATCCCCCTATCGGCCAAAGATGAATGGTGCAGTCGAAGCTGCTAATAAAAACATTAAAAAGATCATACAGAAGATGAAAGTCACCTACAAAGACTGGCATGAGATGCTACCGTTTACTCTCCATGGGTACCGTACCACGGCTCACACATCAACTGGGGCAACACCTTATTCTTTGGTTTATGGCATGGAGGTTATTTTGCCTATTGAGGTTCAAATCCCATCTTTGAGAATTATGAAAGATGCAGGTTTGAGTGAAGACGATTGGATCCGGACCCGGCTTGATCAACTGAACTTAATTGATGAAAATAGGTTTACTATTGTTTGCCATGGTCAGATGTATCAAAAACGGATGATCAAGGCCTTCAACAAGAAAGTCAGACGCCAAGTATATCAAGTTGGAGATTTAGTGATCAAGCGCATCATCTTGCCATAAAGTGATCCCAGGGGCAAATGGACTCCTACCTATGAAGGACCATTTGTAATCAAGAACATCTTTTCCGGTGGGGCAATGATCTTAACCACCACGGACGGCGACGACCTGCTACACCCTGCGAACGCAGACATAGTCAAAAGATACTATGCATAAGAGACCCGCTAGGTTAATACACCTAGGCAAAACAAGGGCATCCCAGCGAACCAAAAAGTTCGAGAAAAAATTAAGGATAAAATATAAAAAATCTGTACACCCGGCAAGTTGAAAACCCGAAAGGGCGACTTGAGCAAAAAAGGGTTTCCCGGTGGATTGAAAACCCGAAAGGGCCGTCCAGGCAAAAGTTAGGGAATTAAAATGTATGACTATGTCTCGTCGGATCACTTTGAGGATAACTTCAACCTCTCCACTGACAAACTCGGAGTTCTGATAAATTCAATCATCTTCGGACGAAGCAACGGATAGACAAGATATTCAGAGATACAGAGGCTATAGCAGAACGGGAACCCCATGGGATTATCACACATAGCTATCTTTCTTTGTATAAACTTTTCTTATTTTTATGACACCATCCTCTTACTAGGATGTCTATCTCCTTTGTACAAAATACTTATTCAAAGTGAATACAAAGATATCTCTTTAAAGTACAGAAAGCTATTTGTCCTTTTCTTTTACACTTGTGTTTTATTTGCAAAAGCGTCCAATGATTCATTAATGAACATATGCATTTGAACATAATTACTGTTACAAATAAGCAAAATGGAAAAGAACAATTACTGACAGGTCGAAAGAATAGGAAAACGTCTTTAGGCTATTCCATGAGCAATCTCTACAGTACGTCATTAAGATCCCCAGCGGAGCTGAAACTTCAAACTATTAATCCCCAGTGGAAATCATCCAGTTTCTCCAAATTCCCCAGCAAGTTGTCATGAAGCCTGAAAACCAACCGGACGACAGCTAACTTCTATTTTTCCCTAACCTAGGATAATTCCCCAGTAGAGCGGCAGGTGACCGAAACTCCTGAGAATTTTCCAAATTGGAATAAGCTTTTTCCCCACAGAGTTTTCATTGTTCCCAACAAGAACAAGGATTCCCATTGTTAAATCCCCAGTAGAAGTCATCAAAATTCTCTGGATTCCCCAAGCATATTACTCAAGCAGTATACGGCATTGCTCTCACAATAGGATTTTGTCAATACTTCAATTTCAAGATATGAAGAACCCACATATCCTCAGCAGCAGTCAAGGATTTATTTTCCTCAATCATACAACAATACAGCAAATCAGCTTACATGCGCATACATTACATCCATATATCATAGACATTGATAAAATACATATATTGCATCATACATTTCATGCAACATAACTTTGTGTTCAACTAACATTTTACCCTTTTCAGGATAAGATTAGCAAGCTACCATTAACAATATACAATCTAGATACAGTTCGGATACGCTCCAAACACGGATGCCATTTTGTTACTCATTCAGATTTCAACTATCAGATACAGTTCAGATACGTTCTAGACACGGATGCCATTCTGTTACTCATTCAGATTTCAACTATCAGATACAATTCGGATACGCTTCAGACACGGATTCCATTATGTTACTCATTCAGATTTCAATTATGAGATACAGTTCAGATACGCTCCAGACACGGATTCCATTCTATTACTCATTCAGATTTCAACTATCAGATACAGTTCAAATAGGCTCCAGACACGGATGCCATTCTGTTACTCATTCATTCAGACTTCAAGATACAGTTCAGATAAGCTCCAGACATGGATGCCATTCTGTTACTCATTTATTCAGACTTCAAGATACAACTCATATATGCTCCAGACACGGATGCCATTCTGTTACTCATTTATTGAGACTTCAAGATACAGTTCAGATACGCTCCAGACACGGATGCCATTCTGTTACTCATTTATTCAGACTTCAAGATACAGTTCAGATACGCTCCAGATACGGATGCCATCCTGATACTCATTCAGATTCAGCTTTCAGATACAGCTCAGATACACTCCAGACATGGATGCAATTCTGATATTTATTCTTCTAATTTACAAATTACAATTCAACAAGCATTCTTGGATGGCATCCACAAGCCCATCTCAAAAAAGATTTTATCACCTCTCCAAATGGCATCTTTAAGCCCATTCCCTCTACCATCACATCACTGAGTGCAAATTTATGGGCACTCTAGTGTCCAATCATCTTTCACCTTCGATTCACAAATGGCAGAGCTCACCAATCTAACTCTTCAGGTATAAGAAGATTGAACAGGGGCAGCTGTTGTACCCCAAAATTTTCCCTCTCATTCTTCAAGGCCTTTCTCACAAGGTTTCTCAAGGTTCAAGCTTGCACAAGTACTTTGGAATTTTCCAGTACCAAAATTAAAAGGAAACTGTCAAAAAGGGAGAAAAGAGATAAAAATATTATTTTGACAAAATTTGGAGAAATACAAGTATTCTTCGTTTCAGCTCCTTCGATTGGCCTTTTGGCCTCTTTCGACACAAGCTTAGCTTGCGTCCTTCGACTGGGCATGGGCCTCTGACACATTTTGGTTTGGATTCACAAGAAAAAAAGCCTCTTGTAATCTATTTCATTTCCAAGGCAAAAGGCTCTCTTTTAACATCCTTCGATTTGCACTTTTTGTTCCCTATTTTCCTCTTTCGAATATGAACATTTTGTCCTCCTACATACACTCATTTGTTTGACCACGTGTAACCCCTGGCATGCAAGCTTTCGATTGGACATGAGCCACCTTCACACAAAAGCTTCTATTGGAATTTTGGTTCCCTTCGAATCAGCATCTTTCAAACCCAACTTTGAATCCTTCGACGCAGTCTTCTTTAGTACATTTCTAGAACTCTTCGACACAAGTGGAAAATAGGATTTTGAAAGGACAACTGATCAAATCTGTGGACCCTGCTACGTGATCCTACTTTACAAGCCTTAATGCTTGTATTTCACTCCATAATTAATTGCTTACATTTTGGATTAAGCTATTGTCCAGGTGATTAAGCCTTTGTCCAGAAGTTTTTTACAGGAAAGTGAACTTGCTAAGTACAAATCCTGTCCCAAGCCCATGCTTTGCTTAAATCCTGTTTTTACTTCACCATAAGTTAGGGAAGCCATCCCTTTTAACCAACAACTTTAGTACTTCACCTTGGGATCTTTGAAAATCTGACATGGCTTAATATTCACGTTTCAGCCAAGCCACATCTTTGTTTAAACTTCCAAACCTTTTCTCTATAAATAGAGGAACCATTGACAAAAAAAAGGGTCCGGATTTTTGCTAGAGAGAAAAATCATAAAAATCCTCAAGCACTAAAACTCTCCCATATTCTCAAACTCTCCCATATTCTCAAACTCTCCAACATTTTCAAACCTTCAAAACTATAAGATTTTTTCATAAAAAAGTCTTAGTAGTGTACCTTTCGATTTACTTCCCCTAGACTGCAGCAACCTTCGATTCACGCATCACCATCATATACTCTCTTTCGATTCAGTGACTGCCTAAACCAAACAGTAACAAAACTAGCTTCAGGAGGATCCCAGCGAAGCTCTCTCCATCATCAAAAAAGTCACCTACAGCTCTTTCGACTAAGCACTTCAAGAGGTAAGTTCTCTCTAAACTTGGAACTCTTTCATTTAAACATCATATGCACATGCCAATAAAGAAAAATGTAGATATTTCTAGACCATGTTTTAACATTCGATTCTGACTTCCCATATGCTGAAAACTCAACTTTAATTAGCTATACTTTGAACTTTAAGACCCATTTTTTTTTTGTGCTAACCTCTGGACTGTAGTTATGTTTGGATGTTGCATTTTAAGAACTTAAGACAGGTTTGTTATACCCTTCGATTGGCTAGCTGCACAAGCCTTTCGAATCACAACCCGATGGCCTAATATGCTTACAATGAGTCAGTAAGGAGCCTGTGGAAAATCCAGAACCTCACTGACTCCAACCCCCAGTCGAAGGAGATAGAAAGCCAAGTCGAAAGAAGCCAGAATACGTAGAATCGAAGGGTTTTCTACCTAAGTCGAAAGGACTTTTTCTTTTCTTACCCTTATTTTATTTTTGCCTTTTTATAATTTCATGTTATTCAATATGGTTGTAATAGTGTAGGGTTTTATCTTTTCTTTGCATTTTACTATTTTGTATGCTTGCTAGTAAAATAGGAAATGTGTGGCAAGATAAAAAACAACAAAATAGACAATCCTAATCAAAGACAATACGCATGCAAATAACACACTTGCACACAAGCATCCTTAGTGTTTCTCCACTTGGTTGCCTAAAATAAATGGCCATGTTACGCATGCGAAGTATCTTGGCAAAACAAAACAAATATAAGATCATAGCCCCTCGATGACGCTATTCAAAAGTTGCCTTATAAAATGATCTTGGTCCCTCAAAAATGCTAAGATACTTTGCAACATTTCTATCATGGTTATACGATGACCCATGCCCATCCCGTTTACATCCAAAGATAGGGTTGCTTACCAAATCAATGGTAAATCAACAATGTCAAAGGAATAGAAGATGCATAGGAAAGACATTTGAGTAGGTAGATAGCTTCTAAGTTACTTGCTCCATTTCAAATAATCCTTGCTATTTTCAAAAATAAACACATACACATTTCAAAAAAAAACATCTTACAAACATTGAAAACATTTTCAAAAGACAAACATCTTTGTATACATTCTTACGAACGAGAATCATTACAAAGATTGCCTAAACGAATGGCCTCTTTTACAAAATACTTTCAAAACCACATCAAACACCATTTCAAACAAACCAAAGCAAGTAACTAAGAGCCCATGGAAAACCAAGGATGAAAATGGTGCTAATACCTTCCCTTTTCATAATCTACCCCCCTAACCCAAGAAAACATCTCAAAGGTCTTTCTTGTGCTTTTCACCTTTCCTTTTGGATAAAAGAAAAGTCGGTGGCGTCTCTTGCTAACCGCAACATTTGCGATAAAAATGCAAAACCCTCAAGTCAGTTCTCGCACCGTATCATAATAACGCACTGAACTGCTGATATCTCCTCACTATTTTAGTGTAATACATAACTTCTGATTTGTGGCCCACTGTCTGAATGCAACCCAGAATTTCTGTATATATCCTCTAACATTTCTTGCAGGACCTCAGAGTGTACCAATCAGAACCTCTGATGCCCACTGACGTTTCTTTCTGATCCATCACGCGCCTAGCCTTAGAACTTCTGATCCTTGCTGTTTTGCTTGCAGCAGCGCGCTGTTTCTATCTTGCATTTATTTTCCTTTTCATCATTTTTAATATTAACATAAAAAACATAAAAATATTTTCCTTTTAATTTATTTCCTTAAGACAAAAAACATTTTCTAAACAAGTCCATTTCTTTCTTATATTGTACATTTCAATATGGTTGTAATAGTAACTTAGGACTTATTTTTACTTGCAATCCCTATTCGTACATATGTACCCCCATCCCCTAAATAGTGTAATAGCGTAGAATTTCATTTTCCGCAATTTAGTGTTTTCCTTATACTGTATAGTAATTAGGTGTGTATGGCAAGATAAAATCAACAAGCAGATAACCCTAATCAAAGATTAAATGCATGCAAATTAAACACACTATTCACACATGCACCCTTAAGGTTAACTCCACTTGTTTCCTAAAAATGGCCATGTTATGTGTTGTACCCCAAAATTTGCCCTCCCATATTCTTCAAGATTTGCCAAGTCATGCTTCAAAAGTCCCCAAGGGTTGCACAGTCAAGGGCCTCCTAAGCAGTCAAAATTAGGGTTTTGATTCTGATCAGGAAAATGAAGTTTCCAAGGGCCCAATCAAGTCTCACATGCCTACAAATATGGTCAAGCATCCTCATACCAAGTTTCAAGACTTTCAGCACAAAATTGCACAGTCAAAAACCCTAATTGCACTACAGTCAACTGTAGGGGCAAAATGGTCATTTGACAGTCAAAAGTTCAAATTTTTGGTCAACATCTCATTTTGAAGCCACAAACATCATTTGATCAATGCTTGATCATGATTTTCAAAGTATGGCCCAAAAATCATCAAGATGCAAAAGTTTCTATTTTTGGACAACTGAAAAGTCAACTGTAACTTGACCAAGGCATAACTTTTTCATGGTTCATCAGAAAAATTCCATCCAAAGCTCATTTTGAAGAGAAAGACATTTCCTACAACTCATCTTCATACTTCAAGTCCAAGAAATGCTCTCACAAAAAGTTATCAATTTCAACATTATAGGTCATTTTCAAAAGTCAACAAAAAGGGACTTTAAGTCAAAGGCCATAACTTGAGATTGGTAAATCAAAATGACATGGGACCAAAGACATTGGTTAGAGGACTCAAAGACCTTTCCCAAATGTCCAAGAACATGAGCAAAGCTTAAAAATTGAGCAAGTTATGCATTGGAGAAGTTGGGAAATTTTTGTGAAATGGCCAAAACCATTTATCCTTGAAATCTCATTTTTGACAAAAGGGGCCCACTTTTTCCACTTGAATTAACTTGGCCATGCTTCCCACGTGTCCCACCTTTTATTTCAGATTTTTTTATTAATTTTTTCATTTTTATTGATTTTATTGGATTTAATTAATTTTAAATCTTTTAAAATCAAAAGAAATTCAAAAAAATTAATTTAAGGGAATATTTGGTTTTGATTAACCTTGAAGCATCATTATGTGCCTACCAAATTCGTGCAAAGGAGCAAACAAGGCAAGAATTCAAAAATGGACTCAAAAATGGAAAGTTGGTTATGGAGGTTTATGGAGAATCATGGAATTGAATGTGTTGCATTAAGAGGCCATAATTCCTTTTGATTCACATTGCCTAATGCTTATACAAGTGAGACAAACGAAAATAGAGGCCTAGGCATCTCAAAAACGAAAAAAACACAAAAAACAAAAACTCATATTTTGGCCATATTTTTGAAAACTGAAAACGAGGGTAGAGATTGATTCAAGCAAAGAGACGTGTTCTATCACATTCCTGGGACATCAAGCAACACATTGGGATCAAAATCACAAGCTTCGATCCCCTGAAACGTAAGAACGACCTCACCTTGTGCATGAAAAATTCGAAGCTCTTACATCTCAATTCATGCACATTTAGTCAGTTTTGATATATGATTTGTGTTCCTTATTCAATTCTAATGCTAATCAAACGTTTTAATTTTGTTTTCGTGCATCCTACAAGAATTTGCCATTAACACATTCTAGGTTTTCAGAGGTTCAAAAAGAGGGTTTCTTCGTCCTGGAAAAATTGACCTCTAAGATCCATATCATCAGAATCAGCAGCTCATGGCCAGTGGTTTCCATGCCTCGCGCTCAATTTATGAGCGTCTGAGCTCTAATCGCTATTTTTTGTAAGGGCCTTTTCTGAAACGGTGTAAAAACCGTTGCCAATGCTTTGACATTTTCAGGAAAATAAAACATTGGGGAAGACGATTGTTTGTCATGCTGTGATTGGCTGGTTTGAATCCAGCGCGCATTTTTTTATTTTTTATAACACTAACGCGTTATTTTGTTTATAAATTTTGTTTGTTATTTAACTTACAAAGAAACAACTTGGCACAGTTGGTAGGTGTGTAGGTGGATAACCAAGAGGACCTGGGTTCGATCCCAGGTCCCTCACTCTTTCATGTTATTTTGCTATTCATGCTTGCATATAGGCTCAGCGTTGAAGTCCACCATATGCCCCTCCATCCAACACACCACGTGGCCACTGAAGATCATCTAAGGGACCAGATTTGAGGAGCGTGGTAAACTCTAGTCAAAGATCCCACATGCATCCTGGAAAAGTCAACAAAGCCTCCAAAATGGGCCAGAATTACTTGGGCTGCACCCCCTTGGTTTGCTATTCCTTATCTTTTTTTTTATTATTTATTTTTATTTGTTTGCTTAATTTCCATTTAATTTTTTCAAATCAATATTTTCATAATAAATATAAAAAACACAAAAAAATCAGAAAAGATAAAAATAATAAATATTTTATTTTAGCATTAATTTTGTAAATAAATCCCATAATTAATTTAGATTTAATTTTAGGTTGTAATTTAAATTCTTTTTTCACAATAAACCAAAAATAATAAAAATAGACCTTTGACCCTTTTTACCCTTTTTTTTAATTAATTAAATATTTTATTATAAGTATCATCAACCATTAATTTGTAAATAAATTTCATAATTAATTTAGTTTAAATTCTAGGTTTTAACTTTAATGCATTTTCTTTAATAAATTAAAAACAATTAGAATTAGAATTAATTATTTGACTTTTAATTAATTTAATTTTCTTTAATGTCATAAATACAAAAAACATAAAAAAAAAATAAGTTCTTTCTTTTTTATTTAATTTAATTATTCTATTAATTTTATTTTAATTCCTTTAAAGGGTCCAACGCCCTCGCATTCGATTACATTTTTGTTTCGCGCGTTTTATTTATTTCTTTTTGTGAATATAATGTATTTGCTCCAAAGCCCTGTAATAGTCAATTAGACATTTATTTTCTGCACTTTATTTTAAATCGGGTCTGGATTAATTTGGTGTTGTAGACCCGCGCCTTTGTAATAGCGTAGGACCTTTATCTTCTCCGCACTTTAAATTCCCGCACCTTTAACTGTTAAACAATAACATGAAAGAATGAATGCCCAAAAATAAAATCGAAACGTAGATCACCAATGCATGACAAGACAAACAATAAACTGAAAATGACACACAATTCACACACCACCCCTAGGGTACGCCTCACTGTTGCCTTGCCCCTCGAAAGGTGATCGTCGAGTAGAGGATGTCTTAGTAAGTCCTCATGATCCGGGAACCTGGCATGAGGGTAGCTTCTAAGGTGTCTTCCCATTGCTCTGGTGATCACCATGTCCCGAACCTCGAATTGACCCGAACACCTCCAACGGTGGTGCTACCTACCTCTCAATGGTGGGATGGCACTACCTAAAGGACATTTACACAGACTAATTCCTTAGGGTAGGTAGATGACTCATGGATACTTGCTCTTTTCAAAAACAAACAAAAATACTTTTCACACCTTACACTTTCAAAAGCTGTCAAAACAAATTTTTCAAACACTCTTGAGGATAGATACAAGAGTTATTCAGAAATATTTCAAAGAAACTTTTTCAAAGCCCACTCACAATTGAAAAGCAAACAAAACAACTTTGAAAACACAAATGAGCAAGTATCTAAGAGCCCATGGATAACCATGGATAGAAAGGGTGCTAACACCTTCCCTTTCTATAATCTACCTCCCGAACCGAGAGCAATCTCTTTAAGGAATTTTTCTGTGCTTTTGTCCTTTCCATTTGGAGAAAATAAAAGACGGTGGCGACTCTTGCTTCCGCGACATTTCGCGAACCAGCGTTAAACAGTCAGTTCCAGATCCACTGATCACAGAACTGGCGACTCTGCTGGGGAATATTTTTAAAGTGAGGTGTACCTTAGGACTAAGATCAATGTGTTTTCAATTGCTTTGACTTGTTTGCTTTATTATTGTGGGTACTGTCTTGGGAGTTCTATAGATCCTAACCCGGATCTGGGGATACCTTATTAGAAAGTAGCAACAAGGCTGTGAGGGAACTGTGCGGGGTATACCGACATGGTTGAAGCAGTCTGCTACGTTGATGTGGCACTTTGGTGTGTACCGGTAACCCTTGAGTCAATCAAGGAGAGTACGGGGCCTCCGCGTGGTGTCGTGAAGCATCAACAGACCTTAGGAACCTTAATTGAACCATCTTGGCCTCTTTAGGGTTGTGAGATAACTACTTTGGTGTACTCCGAAGTCGGTTGATACTCGATACTACACTCAATTGAGGGTTGTTTTCTTGGGATATTTTGATCGCCAGTCAGTGGCTAAATCGAAACGATGAACAATGAAAGCAATCCAATGATATTGAGATCCTTAGAACCCGGTTACTTCTAATAGGACAGGTTGAGCCCACCAACTTCAAGAGGGTAATACCCAGACCCCATGCTGGCCTGAACTCTAAGGGTTTCCCTTGTGTGACTTGTGTGTCTTCCAACTTGACTACTTGCATGCTTGTTATCTGACATTTGAGTTTCTTGCAGGTTTTGTTTATAGTCCTTAATTGGGACTCATAACAGGGTTTACTAAGTTTCTCGCAAGTTTTGTTTACAGTCCTTAAATGGGACTCATAACAGGGTTTACCTACATTACCCCACGCATAGCATAACATCATGACATCATGCCATTGCATGCATCCTACATAAGGACTAATCCATTTCAAGGATCTCAAGGGTCTGTGGTGCAGGTCACGATGGACCAAACTGCCTAGCCAGGGGCAAAGGGGATTTATTTTCCTCTAAGCCAAGGTTGTCAGAGGCTATGACCCACTGGATATGGTGAGCCTTTGACCCTTGAAGAAGGACTCTCAATAACATGCAGTTCCTTCAACCAAGCTACGAAATTCAACTCTAACAATTTTTCTTGTCTACCCCGCGAGATCCTTGAAAACATCGCATGCATATCATACATATCATTTCATTACAGGTACACTTGTTGCAGGTCACTTACCTTCTTCGCTGTTTATTACAGCCGTCATCATGAATCCTGAATCATCCGATGGACAAGCTATCAAGGCCCTCCAGGCCCAGAATGCCCAGTTCCAGGAGTTGATTATAAGCCTAGCCCAGGGTCAAAAGGAATTGAAGACTCTGATTCAGAAGAAGAAGAGGACTGTTTTGTTCAACCCTAGACGCAGATCTGGGAACACACTGCAGAATGAAGCTGAGAGGACTACTCCATCTGTGGGGGAAGGTAGTCACCAAGGGAGAGAGGTTCCTAGCCCTATGGTCTCCGACACCGAGACAGACTTCAATGATGAACAGTACCCCCCTGCTGAGGACCGGTACAAGCAACTAGAGGATCGTCTGAATGCCATGGAAATTCAACAAGTGCCTGGGTTGGATTTCGGGGACCTGGGTCTATCTTCTGGTGTGGTGATCCCACACAAATTCAAGGTTCCTTCTTTTGCTAAGTATGATGGGGCATCCTGTCCCAGGCTGCATCTCAGATCTTATGTGCGGAAGATTCAACCATACACTGTGGACAAGAACTTGTGGATCCACTTCTTCCAGGAGAGTCTTTCAGGGACTCACCTCGAATGGTTCTATCAGCTGGATGGGACCAAGGTTCGTAACTGGGAGGAGTTGGCTACTGCTTTTTACAAGCAGTATCAGTATAATGCCGACCTCGCTCCTACACGTACCCAACTCCAGGGTATGTCGTTAGGATCGGGAGAAGGTTTCAAAGAATATGCGCAGAGATGGAGGGACCTTGCTGGGAGGGTACAACCACCTTTGACCGACCGGGAACTCGTTGATATGTTCTTAGGGACCCTATCCGGGCCGTTCTTCAATCATCTCATTGGTAATTCATCTGCAGGGTTTACCGACCTCATTCTGACTGGGGAAAGAATCGAAGCTGGTATCAAGAGTGGGAAGATTCGGGAGGCCACACCTTCGGATACTCACCAAAAGCCTTACATGGGCAAGAAAGAGTCTAATGCTGCATACAGTCAAAAGAGTCGTCGTGACCAACAGGCAGGGGCAGTCATGATCTCTGGTTCTGCACCACGCCGCCAACCACAAAAGGGAAATCAGCGAAGGCCGGACGAGCCTAAAAGACAATTCACCAACATCAACATGCCATGGTCACAAGCATTGCAGCACATGTTGAAAATGAACCTGATTGCGGTGATCAACCCTCCTGCAAATCCCAAGACCTCCTCTCCAAACTACAATCCAGAAGCGAGGTGTGCTTATCATTCTGATAGCCCGGGGCACGATACTGAGGACTGTTGGGCGCTGAAGTATAAGATCCAGAATATGATCGATGCTAAGGAGATCGAGTTCGAGCCTGCTGAGACTCCCGTTGTGACCATTGATCCTTTGCCAAAACATGGCTAGGATTGAGAGATTTTTGTTCATTTGAATTCAAGTTGTATTTTTCTTTTCTTGTTCAAACAAACAATTATCATGTTAAACTCTTTTATTTCATGAATGCATTACACATGTCTGTCTTGAATTAATTATGTTTACTGTACTTAAAACTGCTTTCATATTTTTGTGATGATCAACTCTTGACTGAAAATTCTAAGCCTCTTGAGGGAGGATGACGAAAACGATACCACGATCTTTACAGTATGCTTTTAAACAGACCCCGCTGATGAGGTACAGGCATTGTTTCAATTCCTAAACACTGGAGTAATAAGGAAGATAATCCCTCGTCAACCCCTCTGAGCCAAAGAAGTAGGAGTTTTTCTTTTCGAAAATTGAAACCCGTAATCATAACCTGAGGCAGGGTAGTCTTCTCAGTTGATCCAAAGTGCACAATGGATGACACCAAAAAAGATCCTTACAAAACAAAGAAAGACGGTGATGGTTCCGAATAATCAATAAAGAAAGGCAGTCCTTATCTCAAAAATAAAAAAACCAATAAGTCAAAACCTATGAAGGAGACTTACAAAACTGGGGCATCCCGCTGACTGTAACTCCAAAAAAGGGAAACAGTTCAGGCAAAAAAGAAAGGGATAACAAAAAATCAGAAAGAGGCCTTACAAACCCTCAATAACAAAAAGGAATGACTGCCTATTCAAAATAAGTTATCAATATCCGAATCATCACCGAAAAATCAGAGCAAAGACTCAAACAAGGTCTAACGTATGATCAACTGAGTTTAGGTTGGAGAACATCACGAAGAGTGGGTGGGTACAAATAATTTGAGCCTTTATCCGTTGTTTTTTAAACCGTGAACCAGGCCACGTTATAACCCTCAAAAGTCCTAGCTGAAGCATGGGTTAGTTCGAAAGCATACTGTTACGAAAGGTATCCTGACTCCTTAAGGCTTACGGTAAATACGGAGTTGACATCACGTTTTACAAACATTCACTTGTTTTATGAAAAAGAATGCATTTTCAAAATCTTCAAGACAGACATAAGCTTTGCATTTTAACATAACTTTGTTTGCATATGACTTTTTGTTTGAACAGCATAGAAATTCGCACGACGAATGCCTAATGAACAGAAGTACTTCCAATCAAGGGGCATGGCATGACTATTGTCTATTATCTGGGGCAATCCAATCAAGATTCGGAGAATCTCTCAAAAGGCCAAATAGCCTGGGGCAAATCTCCGCCCGAGTCACTTAGGGCACTCCAACAACGAATCTTGCCTGATCAAACATCTTCTGGTGGCGTGG
The DNA here is from genome assembly GCA_948472305.1 of Vicia faba. Lineage (NCBI taxonomy): Eukaryota > Viridiplantae > Streptophyta > Magnoliopsida > Fabales > Fabaceae > Vicia > Vicia faba. Next base: position 278,869,195 of record OX451738.1, on the reverse strand, counting down.
CAAAATACTTCCAACAGGGGCAACTCCCCACATTCCCTGAACGTGGACATAGTCGAAAAAATACTACGCATAATCAAAGACCCGCTAGGTTGACACACCTAGGCAAAAATAAGGGCTTCCCGGCGAACCAAAAGGGTTCGGGCAAAATGAAGGGATGAAATGAAAAAATCTGTACACCCGGCAAGTCGAAAACCTGAAAAGGCGGCTTGGGCAAAAATGGGTATCCCGGCGGACTGAAAACCCGAAAGGGCGGTCCAGGCAAAAGTTAGGGATTAAAGCGTACGACTATGTCCTGTTATCTTGTCACCTGTCTACCAGAAGAAGGTTTGTCCATCAACAACTATCAGCACCTCACAGGTCTTCCTCTCCACCTCAGAAACAGGGGCAATAAAGAGTTGTCTAAAAGCGATCTAATTGCTTTGTCCGTCAAGGTACCAAGGTAAGTTCAGTCGAAGAACATAACCAGACACCTTAATTCCCCAGAGAGTGAGCCAGCAAGTCAATACACTCTCCTCAAGCAAAGTTATCAATCCTAAGGAAGTTGGGTATCCTCCAGTGGATCTCAACAGCTCTCCAGCAGCATATGTATTCTTAACAAGCATCCCCGGCAGTCTTGGCCTAAAGATTGTTCCCCGGCGGCATACCAACATTCAAAGGAATCACTTCCCCCGCAGTTCAAAACTTCCCCAGGAGAGTCCAATCTAGTTCCCCAGGAAAGTTGGAATTCATCTCCCCAAGTAGTAAGCTTATCCCCAGTAAATTCTGGAAGTTTATCCTCGCAGAACACGAACGCGTCGTCCGACTTGATTTAAAGAGTTATTTCCTTAACAGGATATAACTGGGTTATCCTCAGCCAAAAGCCACGGAAAGAGCGTCGTCGACGAAGCCTTCTTATCCCCAGCGAAGTCTATCAACACTTCCAACAACGATGGTATCCACAGCAAGTTATCATCAACACTCAACAAAGTATTTCTCTCCCCACAGAGTATTGCTTCCCAGCAAGGCTGCTAGAGTACCTGTCTCCCCGCAGAGTAATCGTTCGCCAAGTCTATTCCTCAACGGAGTCATCTTCTCCTACCGGTATTCTTGCAACTATCATCCCCAGCGGAAGCGAAATCTATTCTTCAACATCAGCCCAGGAGTGACTTCCCGGCACCCGTCAAGGATTTACTTTCCTAGACGAAAAACGCATTCATAAAACATCACATACATCATTATAGCATGCATAGACGCATTATATCATGCAAATCTCATTTATGTTGAGAACATCATTGCTTGATCCATATCATGCATTGCATATGACTGACCTTTACCTTTCAGGAAAGATTCAGCTAAATTCTCAATCATATTTCAAGACCTAGACCGGTTCAGTTAATCGACTCCAAAGATTTCTTATCCAGTCCAAGGCCTTCTCTAGTCCAGCTAAATCGACTCCCAACAGATTTTTCTGATGAAGACTCAGTAGAAGTTATCTCAGGTTTTTCTCAAACGCCCACTTTTGAGATTATAATTTCCTTTGGTTCTCTCCCGACGTTGTGGAGGTGATAATTCCATTTTAGGTTTTTGTCAAACGCTCGCTTTTGAGATTATAATTTCCTTTGGTTCTCTCCCGACGTTGTGGAGGTGATAATTCCATTTTAGGTTTTTCTCAGACGCCCGCTTTTGAGATTATAATTTCCTTTGGTTCTCTCCCGACGTTGTGGAGGTGATAATTCCATTTTAGGTTTTTCTCAGACGCCCGCTTTTGAGATTATAATTTCCTTTGGTTCTCTCCCGACGTTGTGGAGGTGATAATTCCATTTTAGGTTTTTCTCAGACGCCCGCTTTTGAGATTATAATTTCCTTTGGTTCTCTCCCGACGTTGTGGAGGTGATAATTCCATTTTAGGTTTTTCTCAAACGCCCTCTTTTGAGATTATAATTTCCTTTGGTTCTCTCCCGACGTTGTGGAGGTGATAATTCCATTTTAGGTTTTTCTCAGACGCCCGCTTTTGAGATTATAATTTCCTTTGGTTCTCTCCCGACGTTGTGGAGGTGATAATTCCATTTCAGGTTTTTCTCAGACGCCCGCTTTTGAGATTATAATTTCCTTTGGTTCTCTCCCGACGTTGTGGAGGTGATAATTCCATTTTAGGTTTTTCTCAAACGCCCGCTTTTGAGATTATAATTTCCTTTGGTTCTCTCCCGACGTTGTGGAGGTGATAATTCCATTTTAGGTTTTTCTCAAACGCCCGCTTTTGAGATTATAATTTCCTTTGGTTCTCTCCCGACGTTGTGGAGGTGATAATTCCATTTTAGGTTTTTCTCAAACGCCCGCTTTTGAGATTATAATTTCCTTTGGTTCTCTCCCGACGTTGTGGAGGTGATAATTCCATTTTAGGTTTTTCTCAAACGCCCGCTTTTGAGATTATAATTTCCTTTGGTTCTCTCCCGACGTTGTGGAGGTGATAATTCCATTTTAGGTTTTTCTCAAACGCCCGCTTTTGAGATTATAATTTCCTTTGGTTCTCTCCCGACGTTGTGGAGGTGATAATTCCATTCCAGGTTTTTCTCAGACGTCCGCTTTTGAGATTTTAATTGCCTATTGGTTCTCTTCCCGATCCTGCGAAGATGGTAATTCCCACCAAGATTTTCTCAACAAGCGTTGTTGAAGTTAAAGTCACCCAAGGTTCTCTCACCGTTCATGCTGAGGTAGTAACCACCCTTGGTTCATTCATCACCTTTTGAAGCTCCAGATCCAGCTCCTATAACCAGTCAGGACACATCTATACCAAGCATCTGAAGACCAGCTCCTGCAACATGTCAGGTACTCATCTTTCTTTTGCAGGTACACAGGTTCTCGCTAAGGAATCTCTTACGCGATCGACACCCAGATGGCATCTATAAGCCCATCATCATATCCAACAATCTCCAAATGTCATCTATAAGCCCATTCCACCATCACTGCCACTATGTGAGCGCAAATTTCTGGGCACTCTAGTGTTCAATCACCTTCTACCCTCGGATTACGAAAGGCACGTCAGCCAATCTGCATCCTCAGGTCTAAGAAGAGTGAACAGGGGCAACTGTTGTACCCCAAAATTTGCCCTCCCATATTCTTCAAGATTTGCCAAGTCATGCTTCAAAAGTCCCCAAGGGTTGCACAGTCAAGGGCCTCCTAAGCAGTCAAAATTAGGGTTTTGATTCTGATCAGGAAAATGAAGTTTCCAAGGGCCCAATCAAGTCTCACATGCCTACAAATATGGTCAAGCATCCTCATACCAAGTTTCAAGACTTTCAGCACAAAATTGCACAGTCAAAAACCCTAATTGCACTACAGTCAACTGTAGGGGCAAAATGGTCATTTGACAGTCAAAAGTTCAAATTTTTGGTCAACATCTCATTTTGAAGCCACAAACATCATTTTATCAATGCTTGATCATGATTCTCAAAGTATGGCCCAAAAATCATCAAGATGCAAAAGTTTCTATTTTTGGACAATTGAAAAGTCAACTGTAACTTGACCAAGGCATAACATTTTCATGGTTCATCAGAAAAATTCCATCCAAAGCTCATTTTGAATGGAAAGACATTTCCTACAACTCATCTTCATACTTCAAGTCCAAGAAATGCTCTCACAAAAAGTTATCAATTTCAACATTATAGGTCATTTTCAAAAGTCAACAAAAAGGGACTTTAAGTCAAAGGCCATAACTTGAGATTGGTAAATCAAAATGACATGGGACCAAAGACATTGGTTAGAGGACTCAAAGACCTTTCCAAAATGTCCAAGAACATGAGCAAAGCTTAAAAATTGAGCAAGTTATGCATTGGAGAAGTTGGGAAATTTTTGTGAAATGGCCAAAACCATTTATCCTTGAAATCTCATTTTTGACAAAAGGGGCCCACTTTTTCCACTTGAATTAACTTGGCCATGCTTCCCACGTGTCCCACCTTTTATTTCAGATTTTTTTATTAATTTTTTCATTTTTATTGATTTTATTGGATTTAATTAATTTTAAATCTTTTAAAATCAAAAGAAATTCAAAAAAATTAATTTAAGGGAATATTTGGTTTTGATTAACCTTGAAGCATCATTATGTGCCTACCAAATTCGTGCAAAGGAGCAAACAAGGCAAGAATTCAAAAATGGACTCAAAAATGGAAAGTTGGTTATGGAGGTTTATGGAGAATCATGGAATTGAATGTGTTGCATTAAGAGGCCATAATTCCTTTTGATTCACATTGCCTAATGCTTATACAAGTGAGACAAACGAAAATAGAGGCCTAGGCATCTCAAAAACGAAAAAAACACAAAAAACAAAAACTCATATTTTGGCCATATTTTTGAAAACTGAAAACGAGGGTAGAGATTGATTCAAGCAAAGAGACGTGTTCTATCACATTCCTGGGACATCAAGCAACACATTGGGATCAAAATCACAAGCTTCCATCCCCTGAAACGTAAGAACGACCTCACCTTGTGCATGAAAAATTCGAAGCTCTTACATCTCAATTCATGCACATTTAGTCAGTTTTGATATATGATCTGTGTTCCTTATTCAATTCTAATGCTAATCAAACATTTTAATTTTGTTTTCGTGCATCCTACAAGAATTTGCCATTAACACATTCTAGGTTTTCAGAGGTTCAAAAAGAGGGTTTCTTCGTCCTGGAAAAATTGACCTCTAAGATCCATATCATCAGAATCAGCAGCTCATGGCCAGTGGTTTCCATGCCTCGCGCTCAATTTATGAGCGTCTGAGCTCTAATCGCTATTTTTTGTAAGGGCCTTTTCTGAAACGGTGTAAAAACCGTTGCCAATGCTTTGGCATTTTCAGGAAAATAAAACATTGGGGAAGACGATTGTTTGTCATGCTGTGATTGGCTGGTTTGAATCCAGCGCGCATTTTTTTATTTTTTATAACACTAACGCGTTATTTTGTTTATAAATTTTGTTTGTTATTTAACTTACAAAGAAACAACTTGGCACAGTTGGTAGGTGTGTAGGTGGATAACCAAGAGGACCTGGGTTCGATCCCAGGTCCCTCACTCTTTCATGTTATTTTGCTATTCATGCTTGTATACAGGCTCAGCGTTGAAGTCCACCATATGCCCCTCCATCCAACACACCACGTGGCCACTGAAGATCATCTAAGGGACCAGATTTGAGGAGCGTGGTAAACTCTAGTCAAAGATCCCACATGCATCCTGGAAAAGTCAACAAAGCCTCCAAAATGGGCCAGAATTACTTGGGCTGCACCCCCTTGGTTTGCTATTCCTTATCTTTTTTTTTTATTATTTATTTTTATTTGTTTGCTTAATTTCCATTTAATTTTTTCAAATCAATATTTTCATAATAAATATAAAAAACACAAAAAAATCAGAAAAGATAAAAATAATAAATATTTTATTTTAGCATTAATTTTGTAAATAAATCCCATAATTAATTTAGATTTAATTTTAGGTTGTAATTTAAATTCTTTTTTCACAATAAACCAAAAATAATAAAAATAGACCTTTGACCCTTTTTACCCTTTTTTTTAATTAATTAAATATTTTATTATAAGTATCATCAACCATTAATTTGTAAATAAATTTCATAATTAATTTAGTTTAAATTCTAGGTTTTAACTTTAATGCATTTTCTTTAATAAATTAAAAACAATTAGAATTAGAATTAATTATTTGACTTTTAATTAATTTAATTTTCTTTAATGTCATAAATACAAAAAACATAAAAAAAATAAGTTCTTTCTTTTTTATTTAATTTAATTATTCTATTAATTTTATTTTAGTTCCTTTAAAGGGTCCAACGCCCTCGCATTCGATTACATTTTTGTTTCGCGCGTTTTATTTATTTCTTTTTGTGAATATAATGTATTTGCTCCAAAGCCCTGTAATAGTCAATTAGACATTTATTTTCTGCACTTTATTTTAAATCGGGTCTGGATTAATTTGGTGTTGTAGACCCGCGCCTTTGTAATAGCGTAGGACCTTTATCTTCTCCGCACTTTAAATTCCCGCACCTTTAACTGTTAAACAATAACATGAAAGAATGAATGCCCAAAAATAAAATCGAAACGTAGATCACCAATGCATGACAAGAAAAACAATAAACTGAAAATGACACACAATTCACACACCACCCCTAGGGTACGCCTCACTGTTGCCTTGCCCCTCGAAAGGTGATCGTCGAGTAGAGGATGTCTTAGTAAGTCCTCATGATCCGGGAACCTGGCATGAGGGTAGCTTCTAAGGTGTCTTCCCATTGCTCTGGTGATCACCATGTCCCGAACCTCGAATTGACCCGAACACCTCCAACGGTGGTGCTACCTACCTCTCAATGGTGGGATGGCACTACCTAAAGGACATTTACACAGACTAATTCCTTAGGGTAGGTAGATGACTCATGGATACTTGCTCTTTTCAAAAACAAACAAAAATACTTTTCACACCTTACACTTTCAAAAGCTGTCAAAACAAATTTTTCAAACACTCTTGAGGACAGATACAAGAGTTATTCAGAAATATTTCAAAGAAACTTTTTCAAAGCCCACTCACAATTGAAAAGCAAACAAAACATCTTTGAAAACACAAATGAGCAAGTATCTAAGAGCCCATGGATAACCATGGATAGAAAGGGTGCTAACACCTTCCCTTTCTATAATCTACCTCCCGAACCGAGAGCAATCTCTTTAAGGAATTTTTCTGTGCTTTTGTCCTTTCCATTTGGAGAAAATAAAAGACGGTGGCGACTCTTGCTTCCGCGACATTTCGCGAACCAGCGTTAAACAGTCAGTTCCAGATCCACCGATCACATTATGCATGTGGGATGTCTTAGCACAAACAAATATATAAGATCATAGTCCCTCAATGGCGTTAGCAAAGTTGCCTTTTGAAATGATCTTAGTCCCTAAATAAAAGTGCTAAGTCATCTCACAACCTTGCTATCATGGTCATACGATGACCCAACGCCCGTCCCTTCACATCCAACGATGGGGCTTCTTACCAAATCAATGGTAAGATAGCAACATCTAAAGGAGGAGTAAAAGCACATCTAAGACCTTTTGAGTAGGTAGGTTCTCTCTTAGTTACTCGCTTGCTCATAACAAAAACATTTTATACACTCACACTTCCATTTGAAACATTTTCAAAAGACAAACACTTTGTACGCGTTCTTATAGAAACGAGAGTCATTACAAGGAAAACCCTTTTCAAAATCACTTTCAAAAACACATCTCACAAACACATCTTTGAACTATTTTCGAAACAAACACTTTGTATGCGTTCTTATAGAAATGAGATTCATTACAAAGTTACATTTTCAAAATACTTTCAAAACCCACACCACAAGCACATTCAAACAAAAGCAAGTGATCTAGAAAGCAACTAAGAGACCATGGAAAACCATGGATGAAAAGGGTGCTAATACCTTCCATTTTCATAATCTACCCCCCGAACTCAAGAAAACATCTCTAAAGGTCTTTCATGTGCTTTTTCACCTTTCCTTTTAGATAAAAGAAAAGTCGATGGCGACTCTTGCTAAACCGCAACATTTGCGAACACAAACGCAAAACACCTCAAGTCAGTTCTCCCACCGTATCACAATGTCGAAGGATCATTGATGTGAAAATAAATCATAATCGATATCCGAATATCGAACAACTAATCTGGCATAAGATACATGTCTCAACAAAACAAAAGTATATCACAAGTCTTATGTATCGAGACACCTTCGGAAGCTTGCACAAATTTACAAGATAAGTTAATAATATCAAGAAACGATAATTGAAGTTAAACATTTGCGCCACAACTCAAATTGATATTAAATCATGAAGAAACAAGTTTCGAACAAGTATCGAAAACATAAAATAAAATTCTGGGCAGCATGGTATTGGTTCATGAAACGCACAAAATATCGAGTTAAAATCAACCAAAACTCAACACTATATCAAGCATCCATCAAATTAAAACCAAATATGCATTAAGAAACAATAAAATCACGCTTCGTGTGCATTACCAAATTCGGACAACATTGTATCAACTCATGAAATGCTCGAAATGTCGAATAAAAATCGATAAAGCTCAACACCATCCTCAAACAATCATCAAGTGAAATCTAATCATGCTTCGAGAAAAATTAAATCAACAATAATAAGTATTTGTCAATTTCGGGCAACATTGGTCCATGTATCGATGTCCATCAAAAATCAATTAGAAATCCACGTTTAACACGCAAAATTGAATATCGATACTTGGAACGTTGCTCGAAATTCATAAATAAATTGCAAACATTAAATCAATACCAGTACAACGGTTTCCAAACATCAAAACAAAAATTATTCACGCGTCGATATCCATTAATCAACTTGAAAATAATCATCGACTCATGAAATTCCACAATTATCAACAATTATCGAATCAGAATCCAGCTTCAACGCATAAAACCAACAATCACCAACAATTATTGCGTCGACATTCATGAGATTCAAACAATTAAACAAATGATCATCCGATTCCATAATTGTCTATAATTCAAATCAAGAATCAATAAATGAATAATTAATTCCAAACAACTCAAGTATTCAACTCATGCTTAATTCTCAAAATCACTTAATTCAAAATCAATTAATCAATTAAGCACTCAAATTAAGCAATGATTCAAGAATTCAATTATCGAAATCAACCGGAAGAGGAGAGCAGAGAACTCAAACAAAGAAGCAAGCTTGATCAGACGGAAGAAATGCTCGCCAGAGATACGGACGCAGTGGTCGAAAGGAGGATAGAGGGAGAGGAGATGGAAGCTTGAAAGAAAACTTGATAGCTTTTGTTCTTGAGTGTGATTTTGTGAAAAATGAGCAAAAAGTCATTTCAATTTGAATTGAAATCAATATATACAAAAGCCTTAAGGCATTGTTTGGAAAAATAATTTTAGAGTCAAATTCCCTTGTTTTCGGGTTGTGCATATTTTTCATCATAATTCCATGCGCATTTTGAGATGCGAACCACAAACCATAGTTTTTGGAGCATAATTCGAACCTGACTCTTGAAGCAAAAACGTAGATGACAAAATTTGTGACGTCGTGCCAAAAGAATCATCCTGATATGGTAAAAATCGAGAGAGTTATGATTTTTACAATACTGAGAAAATGGGAGGCAGAAAACTCTTTGTTTCAGGCTGCGTGGCTTTTGCGTCATATTTCGATGTTCAACTTTAGAAACAAACTATAAAACAAAGTCTTTTGATCATAATACGAACTCAGGCCCTGAAGAAAACTTGTAGATAACAAAATTTTTGATATCATGCCGAAAGAATCATCCTGAAATGTTAAAAATCGAGAAAGTTATGATTTTTGTAATATTGTGCAACAGTTGATCGGAAATCTACTTCAGCATGCGATTTTCACCATATTTCGCAATTTCAGAGATCTTCTTCACAGAATTAGCTTCCAACCCAAACATGTGAAATGGAGATTATGTCGAGACGGTTCTAACGCCCAAAGACCCACTAAAAATGATTTTCCAGACGAAATTTATGAATTTTTGAACACAAACTGCGAAATGTTGATTTTCAGTCGAAACTGTCTCAAATCAACTGGAACGCTTGATTTCTTTTGCAATCGAAAGCATGATGAAACACCTGAGATATTGTCATGATGATAAACTGATAACTCACTGATTAAGTAGCTCAGAAAAATATGCGGAGTGCACTTGAATCTCGAAAACCCTGAGTTTCTACTTTGTTGTACTGCTTGATGGAACAATTGTTTTTGTAGCCTGACGCAGATAAATACCTTGATCCCGTAACCATGGAATCGATTGTATGTATGCATGAGTATGTTAGAAAAATAAGCCAATTAAATTTAAACTGAAGAGGGCAAATTTTGGGGTGTCATAAATACCAGGTCAAAAACGATCAACTCTCAGAATACTAGATTTTGGTCCAAGAAAGAATGAAGAAATTCAACTCTACGGACGTGTATCATGTTCCCCGCGAACACAATTATCGAGCAAACATCCTATCAAAATTGGCCAGTACGAAGAAGAAAGGGGGGACAAATTGTAATACAGGAGATACTCCCTCGACCAAGCATCAAAAAACCCTCCTCGGCTCTAGAAGTGTATGCCATCGGTGACAGCGGCTGTTGGATGACGTTGGTATACAACTAACTCACAAAGGGATAACTACCATTTAACTAGAATGAGACTAGCATGGTCAGATGAAGAGCCTATTCCCATGTCCTAATCAAGGGAAAATGTATAGAAGAGGATTATATATCCCTCTCCTCAAATGTGTCGAAGAAAACAAATTAGCTTATATCCTGCACGAGATCCATGAAGGAATCAACGACCAACACCTGGGTGGGAGATCCCTAGCCAGAAAAGCATTATGGGTAGGGTACTACTGGATTTCCATGCAGCACGACACCAAAGAGCACGTGAAAAAGTGTGACAAATGTCAACGCCACGGGGACATGCACTTAGCACCTCCAAGCGAGCTCAAGTCTCTATCATCCCCATGGTCGTTCGTGTGGTGGGGCATGGATATCCTTGAACCATTCGTGGTAGGATCAAACCAAACCAAATATATGATAGTAGATGTGGATTACTTCACCAAATGGATAGAAGCATAAGCGCTAGCCAGAATAACTGCACAGAACATTCTCCGCTTCTACAAAAGAAACATTCTTGCTCAGCTCAACATTCTCCAAGCGATTGTCACCGATAACAGGACACAATTCATAGACAAAAACTTCTAGGAATTCGTCACAAAGTTGGGCACCATCAAACACTTCGCCTCTGTCAAACATCCATAAACTAACAGGCAAGCCGAGTCTGCAAACAGATTGATCCTACGAGGCCTCAGGAAAAGATTGGACGAAACCAAAAAGAGATGGGTCGATGAGCTACGTAGTGTACTCTGGGCCTATCAATTCTTCCATCGAGGAGACTCTTTTCTTAATAGATTATAGGACCGAGGCAGTCATTTCGGTCAAGATCAGAGAGCCCTCCAAACGGACAGAAGCTCCCCTCAACAAAGAGATGAATGACATAGCGTTAAGAGAGAAGCTCGACCTTGTCGAGGAAATCCGAACAAGAGCGGCCTTACGAGAAGCCTCCATCAAACAAAAAAATTGCCATACGATGTGACACCAAAGTTATACGACATGAATTCGAAGTCAGAAGGCTAGTCTTAAAGAGAAATCACAAAGAATCTCGCAAAGGAAAACTCCCCGCAAACTAGGAAGGCCCATATCGCGTCCATGCAAAGACGGGAAATAGAGCCTACTACTTAGAAAATATACAGGGGGGACAAATTGCTCGACCGTGGAACACCGAAAAACTAAGACAGTATTACAGTTGAGACACTAATAGAGTCGACATGCTTCGTCGAAACAACGAACACACCTTGCCCGACCACCCGTGCATGTCCAGGTACAAGCATGGCACTTCAAATTAAACAAAGAGGTGGGTATCCACTCTCTTAACGAGCAGATTCTCAGCCTGATATGGAAAACTCAAATGAGCTCCATCATCGACGTACCACGATGGCAGAACACCCAGATCGTGATGGGAAGTTCATGCCGTCCAACTCAGGTTTTCAAAATGAGGTATGAGTTTCGGCCCATGCCCAGAAATTATCTTGGTCGTTTGGCCTGTTCCCCACACTAGGGAATCAAAAACTCACGAGCAAACCCTGAAACTCTTAATCAAAATAAAACGTCTCGAGAAAATGAGCATACAAGACATGCAAACATTCCATAATAAATAATCAATAAATCATGCAGGGAGCAAAGTCAAAAACACTTGAGCGATGCAGATTAGAGAAAACAACCACCATGGTCGTAAAATTTAAAAGACGACCACAAGGGCCGCAATTGTCAAGAATATTACATAAAAGAGGCCTGAGGCCCCATCCAAATGAGCGAACATGTGGCCACAAGGACCACAATTGTTTGAAAATTACATAAAATGGGCAGAGCCCCGAAACAGAGCACAATAAAGAGGCGTCATTTGCCAGCTTAAAGAATTCAGGAACAATAATCATCTTGTCGGCCACATAGTAAAGGAACCTCGTGCCAATTGTGTTCATATCTATACTAGGATTCACCACTTTGAGTTGTGCCACAACATTGTTGAAGCTTCCTTCAGCATTGTCCAGACCGTCATCCACGACCAATTGAAGGCAAGCAACCAACTTTGCTCGAGTCCTCAGACCCTTAGCCTCATCTGGTTCATCCTCGGCAGGATCCATCTCTGCCATCATAGATGTGACCATACCCTCAAGGGACTTCTTCTCCAACAGAAGAGTATTACGCTCCTCGGTCATCTTATACAGGATCTCCGTTGACACCTTGTTTGCAGCATTCACTATGACAAGCTTCTCCTCGAGAGTCGCCACCTTAGCCTGAGACTTCCTCAACTCACCTTCCTCGGCATACGCCACTGCCATTCCCAATACCCTCATTATAGCACTAGTATCTCGGGCCAACATCCCCCTTTTTCCCGGGTGGTCCATCTCTTCTAGAATCAATGATTTAGCTCGACGAAGCTACAAGGAGGAACCCTCGAAGAAAGCCATGTCATGAAAACAAGGAGGTAGCTCAAACTTGCCCCTGTCCTGCTCGCCCTTCAAATTGACGACGTCCTCAATACGCGGTCTCTTAAACCTTAAGGACACTTGTTGAGAAGAGGGATGCCCGAAAATGGGGCCAGACGATAACATCCCCAAACCCGACTGGGGAACCGTCCCCGCTTCACCTTGAGGACCCTTTCCAGACTTCTCTCCTTTCTTCGATTTGAGGGCATTCGGCTTGACCATGTGCTCCTGAGCAACATTCATCCTTCCTACAGAAAATAACAAATAAAAATCAGTGAATGGGGATAAAGAGATATGCGTGCAAATCAAACCAAAATACAAGATAAACTACCCAAGTTCACCGCGGGATCCCCGCACTCAATGAGCCCCTTAACATTTATCATCCCTGGCAATAAAAACAGGCTCCCCATCCTCGTCGGTAACGGGCCTCCCACATTTGCCCACATGCTAGATAAGAGGTATTCCCGTAACAAAAGCCGACAACCAGCCATGACTAGCCTGGTCCTCGAGGCTCAATTGACCATTCTTCCAAATATAATGGTCAGTCCCACAAAGAAAATGTTTACTTGACTAGTGGAAACTAAACTTCAGCACCAGCTTCATCACCGGATCCCCGTCCTTGTTCAACTTGGGTTCACCGGTATCATCGACCAGTGGGACGATGCTCCTAAGAATGTTCAACAACGTCCTCTCGACACAGGCTAGACTAACATATACCTTTCCTTAAAATTTAGGATGGATTCGAGGTAAGCCTTGAACAAATTCCCTTGAGCCTATTTTAAGGAAACACATCCCTACTGATTACCGAATTGTCCCCACTGGAGGTGAAAGAAATAAAAGAACAAAGGAAAGATGGCCCCTATCTGCAGGTGTGATGCGGTGGGAGAACTGACTTGAGGTTTTGCATTTTGTCGCAAATGTCGCAGTTAGTAAGAGTCGCCACCGACTTTTCTTTTATCCAAAAGGAAAGGTGAAAAAAGCACAGGAAAGACCTTTGAGATGTTTTCTTGAGTTCCGGGGGTAGATTATGAAAAGGGAAGGTGCTAGCACCCTTTTCATCCATGGTTTTCCATGGGCTCTTAGTTACTTGTTTAGATCACTTGCTTTGGTTTGTTTGAAATGGTGTTTGATGTGGTTTTGAAAGTATTTTGTAAAAGAGGCCATTCGTTTAGGCAATCTTAGTAATGATTCTCGTTCGTAAGAATGTATACAATGATGTTTGTCTTTTGAAAATGTGTTCAATGTTTGTAAGATGTTTTTGAAATGTGTATGTGTTTTTTAAAATGGCAAGGATTGTTTGAAATGGAGCAAGTAAATAGAAGCTATATACCTACTTAAATGTCTTCCTTATGCATTTCTATTCCTTTGACATTGTTGACTTACCATTGATTTGGTAAGCAACCCTATCTTCGGATGTAAACGGGACGGGCGTGGGTCATCGTATAACCATGATAGAAATGTTTCCAAGTGTTGTACTCTAAAATTTTCCCTCTCATTTTATCAAGATTTTCCCCTCACAAGACTCTTTGCACTCCATACAGGATTAGGGTTTTGCTCTGCTCAAGACATCTCCTTGCACTGATGACCTAAATTAGGGTTTGAGTTTGCACAGGGATTTTTGGACTTATAATGCTCAAAGTGACTTTCATACTTCATGTTGGACTCATAAGTTTGTCCATACCAAGTTTCAAGCCTTGAATCAATTTTTTGCCCAGTCAATTGGACAGTTGACCTATAAATCAGCTATATTGAGGAAATAGTCAACTATGGCCAATTTACAGTCAAACCTCATGATTTTTGACCCACATCAACATTCTAGACTCATATGAACCATTTGATCAAGTTTGGACCATAACTCCTCAAGAAATTTGACCAGATCATCAAAAGGGCAAAATGGTCATTTTTAGGGTTTTGACTGCACAAGGGCAATATCTGACTTTTGACCTAGCCAATGGCAAATTGGGTTCAAGCATGGATTCAAGGACTCAATGGCATCATCTTGACATATTCACAAAGCTCAAAAGATCTCAATTGCATTGGATTAGCAAATGAATTTTTTAGTCAACTGATCAAATTTGACTGTACACTGAAAAGTCAAACTTTGACTTTTTGGTCAAAATCAAGTGGAAAGGGTCATTTTTCATCAAGATGTGTCAAAACATGAAACTTGTTCATCAAGAAACCCATTTTTTCAAATTAGGGTTTAAGATTGAAAATTTTCATAACTTGGAATTTTTCTAAGTTATGGAATTTTCTTAATTTTTCCTAACTTTGCCCAACATTTTCACCATGATGCATTTGGATTCAGACAAAACTTCCAACATGAAAGTTGTAGTCCTACACAAAGTCTAAACCTTTGATACATAAAGTTTTCCCAAAAGAAGCTTGGATCTCAAGTTATGATTTTTGGAACAAGGGTCCATAAAACTTTTAACTTAGTGAAATTTTGCCCTAGTGTAGGCAGGATTTTGACCTATCTTCATGGCCATTTTTCACATAGTTCCACTTGGAATATCAAATTGAATTTCAAATATGGATTGTATAGAATGTTGCAAGATTTCCAAAATGTCCAAGAACTCTCCAAATTCATTTGTGGTTAGGGAGAATCGAAGGCTTGAAGTTGGCAAAAACTCACTTTTCATCCATGGCATGTTCATATTGATACAAGTTGCAAATTCAAATCAGCTCGCTTTGCACTAGATTACAGGCCTCAAAACCATTCCATACTCAATAATTAAAAATGCAAATCCATTGGTCTAAGGTTTTATTTTGGTCATTAGAGCATTGTGCACAAGATTAATCCCTAAATAGAAAAAGCAACATTGCCATTTTTGCTTAATTTTTGCTTTATGTCAAAACAGCATCCTTGAGCATTGAGCCATATCTTGTGCAGCAAATCAAATCCACCAACTTGAGGGGCCAGGAGCATAGTATGCAAGCTGATGGATAGCCTGTACAGGCCTGCTTTGTATCACTTGTCCACTTTTGCTTTATATACAAGAAAGATACCAAATACATGAGAACTTGAACATCTGTGAAAACCAACTTGTGCAAGCTTTTGAGACAACTTTCTCATATCCCCTTGAACCAGAAACACGACCCTTTGAGCCCTCAAACCTTCCATAGCACAAAATCACCTTCCATTTGCAAAACAGGGCAGCATCTGCAGTTTGGTTTCCATAACACAATTTGCTCGTGCGTTTTTCCCCAAACCTGTTCAAACACCTTCCATACAACCTATCCAAGCTATCCCAACCCTTAAACACTAATTGTAACTCCATTTACAAGGTTTGCCATTTTTGATTTTAGCTTGTGCAGGTTGAGTTCTGTAGGCTTGTTCAAGCACATTCAAGGCAAGCTAGG
This sequence comes from Vicia faba, assembly GCA_948472305.1. Classification (NCBI taxonomy): domain Eukaryota; kingdom Viridiplantae; phylum Streptophyta; class Magnoliopsida; order Fabales; family Fabaceae; genus Vicia; species Vicia faba. Next base: position 278,853,250 of record OX451738.1, on the reverse strand, counting down.
CATTGGAGAAGGTCGGGGGAAGTTCAAGCAAGCTCCCAAACATCTCAGGCCTCATTGAAAAGCTCCATATTGCCAGACACAATCTCAACTGAAACAGGTTTTTATCAACTTCCTATCTCTCTATTTAGGAACAATTAGGCTTAGGTTTGTGAATAAGAAATGTAGTATTCATAGCCATGAAGTTGTACATATGCTCAGTTTTCATTTTAATTAAGCATGCTAAGAGAATTTGGTCCATGAACATCCTGAAAATAATAGGTTAAGATTTAGGGCCAGAGAAATTCTCTCTGGTCTTTGAGAGTTAAGACAAGTTTTTTATATGGTTGAATTTGTCTTGAAAAACCCTACAACTTTGATGTTATGTGTTTTTGCATTAGAGCTCGTATGCAGGTTGTTCATGTTTGGTACAGGGCGCGCGCATTTTGAACCAAGGTTGAAGATGAAGTCTGGCTTTGGGCTGGGCTTTGCCTTCTTTTGATTTTGACACCCCCCTTTTGCTGAATACACCCCACTGGCCCAATTTCTTTATATTTTATATTTTTGTATTTATTTATCATTTCTGATTTTTATTTTATATTTTCCAAACATAAAAATATCCAAAAATATTTTCATAAATTCTCACATTTATTTTTATTATTTTATTGTTTTTTTTTAGACATAAAAATAATTTAATAATATATACTTTTATTTATTGAAAACTTGAAAATAATAAATAATAACATTATACTTTTATTTTTATTCTTTATTTTATTTACACTCAAAAAAATATTGTTCTAAATATATTTTTGTCTTGTATATATTTTTATTTTATTTTTATTGTACATATTTAATATAATTAATATATAAATACATACTTTTATTTTATTTAATAGATACTTTAGAATAAATAACATAAAAATATTATACTTTTATTTTTATTATTATTTATACTTAAATAATACTTTTTCTAAATATATTTTATTTTTTGTATATATACTATTTTATTTTATTATATGTAAATAGTATATTTAACATATTTATATTCTTAAAAGAAAATTAGGGTTTACCCTTAATAAAAAAATAATAATCTTTTTATTTATTTCTTTCTATTTACATTAAATATTTTTTACATACATAAAAAATAAACATAAACACTTTTGCATATTCATAATATTCTGTATATTTATTTAATTTGTTTATTTAATATTGTTCATTTATTATTTATGCCATTGATTCAATTTGGATGTAATAGTAAAATTAGGGTTTTAATTTCTTGTCAAATAATCCTCATTCAAAATTGTATCCCCCTTCCCATAATCAAATGTTGTAATAGTATAGATTTACTTTACGCATTTACGCTTTTAATTATGCCATGATTAGAGATTAGGGTTTGTATGCAAAAATCCAAAAATTAACAAGTAGCTTGACCTAATACAAAGACAAAAATGCATGAAAATCAAACTTAATGCACACTTGCACCCTTAAGGTTTCATCCACTTGTTTCCTTTTAAAATGGGCCATGTTATGTATGTTGAGTACTTTGGCAAAACAAAAACAAAACAAAAGATCATAGTCCCTCGATGACGCTATCTTGGTTGCCTACACAAAAATGATCTAGTCCCTTCAAAATTTTGCTAAAGATACTTAACACAATTGCTATCATGGTCTATATGATGACCCGCGCCTATCCCGTTTAACATCCTAATACAAGGTTGTTTTCCAAATGCAATGGTAAAACAACACTGTCAAAAGGGTTAAAAAACATATAGGAAAATCTTTGAGTAAAATAGGGTAGATAACTCTTAGTTACTTGATCAAAACTTGCAAAACATCCTTGCTATTTTCAAACACAATTTCAAAAACAAATTCCCAAAACAAACTTTCAAACTTTCAAGCATTGAAACATCTTTTCAAAAGACAAATACACCTTTGTATACATTCAAACAAGAATCATTACAAAGGTTGCCACAACGATGGCCTCTTTTCAAAACACTTTCAAAACCACACACAAAGCACCATTTCAAACAATTGAAAAGCAAAAACAAATGATCTAAACAAGTAACTAAGAGCCCATGGATAACCATGGATGAAAAGGGTGCTTGCACCTTCCCTTTTCATAATCTACTCCCCGGACTCAAGAAAACACCTCAAAGGTCTTTCCTATGATTTTTGACCTTTCCTTAGGATAAAATAAAAAGTCGGTGGTGACTCTTGCTAAACCGAAACATTTGCGAACACAAAATGCAAAACCTCAAGTCAGTTCTCCCACCGTATCACACCAAGTATCTTAGCATTTTTTAGGGGCCAAGATCATTTTGTTTAGGAAACTTTTTTAACAGCGTCATCGAGGGACTATGATCTTATATTTGTTTGTTTTGCCAAGATACTTCGCATGCGTAACATGGCCATTTTGTTTTAGGCAACCAAGTGGGAGAAACCCTAAGGGTGCTTGTGTGCAAAGTGTATCATTTTTCATGCTTTTGATCTTGCATTTAGGGTTTTCTATATGTTTTGTTTCGTTCTTGTCATACAAACCCTAATTACTAATCATGGTATATGAAAGCAATAAATTGCGTAATATAAATATACTAAGCTATTACAACAATTTTTTGGGAGGGGGAATACAAGTTTGAATGGGGATTTGCACAAATATAAAGCTAAATATATTATTACAACCAAATCGAACTTGCACGAATTAAGATAAATATAATACAATACTTAAAATGTAATGCAATGTACAAGTGAGAAAAGATGTTTTATGCCTTGCTTTTGTATAAAAGTAAATTTAATTTAAACCTAAAAAATATAAGAAAAAGATTTAATTTTTCAAAGGGATTAAACCCTAATTTTTTATTTAAAAGAAAATAATGTTTCTATATGCATTACTCTATGTATTTTTGTATGTAAAAATAATAAATGATATTGAATATAAATATTAAAATTAAATATATGCAAAAAATAAATATTTGTAAGTAGAAAATGCAAAAATAAATAAACTAAGTATATTTAATTTTATTTACAAATTTATTAAGAAAATAAATTATATCCTATCAAAATAAACTATATTTTTATGTGAGAAATAAAATAAAAATAAAATAAAGTGCAATATGACTAAATTATATTTTTTAAGATTTTATATCATTTAAATAAAATAATAAAAATATAAAATATGAAAATAAAACAAAGAAAAAATAAAATATGAAATAAGTTGACAGGGGGTGAGATAGAAAGTCAATGGTGATATTGAGCAAAAATGTTGGCCCATAGCAAAAAGCCCAATCCTGCAAAAAAGAGTGTCAAAACTGAAAAGGAAAAAATGCCAAAATGCAAAAAGTAGCGCGCAGGTTCAAACCCAGGACATGGGTCTCACCAGCGCGCTGCTTTACCACTGAGGTGGCTATACATCAATTGTCTTTAATGAAACAAAAATAACATATGCCAAAACACTTCCTTGCCCTGTTTCATCTTCTTCCTCAATCCTTTGCCGGATCCCCTGTAACTTCCTCATGCCTCCATAAAAATGAAAACATATAACATGAAAAATGTAGAGCTTGAACTCACGATTCCAACCATGTAAGCTATGTAATCTAACTATCAAAGATTAAAGAGAATTTAAACATCCCTAAATCTTGACCTAATATTTCCAGAAATTTCAAGTTTTAAATTCTCTTAGCACAAGTAAAATTAATACAAGATAATGACATGTATAGCTTCGTTATGATGAGAACTACATTTTTTCTTCACATATCGTGGCATGAGGTTGCATGTACAAGGAGATAGAGTTTGAAAAATTACCTCCTTCAGCTGGAATCGTGTATGGAAATGCAGGGACTTTAATGGAGGCCTGATGATTGCTTGAGCTTCCTTGAGCTTCCCTGAATCTATTCCAACCCTTACCTTGCTCTGAAGATGGCTGGAACTCCCTGACCAAGTCCAACTGCAAGCTTCAAAGTCAACAATGGCAGATGGTGGAAAAGAGGATACAGAATAGGGATGATGGTTTGGATAGGTTTGATATCAAGTATGTAAGATGTTTGAATGGTCTAAACACAAAATGCACGAGCCAAATGGAATATGGGGATGCTTGTGCAGAATCTGCAGTTCTGGACAGGTTTTGGGTGTTTTTCAGCTTGAGAGCGTTTTAGGACTTTTCTTGGTGTTCTATATGTTGTATATCCTTTGCATATTAGTATATAAATGATCTAAAGTCAGCTCTCTATCAGCTGTACAAGCCCTAGCCTTTTTGCAACTTTTCTTGTACTTAAAGCAAAGTGACAAGACCAATGCTTCACATGCTTGTACCAGCTTGCTTTAGGGTTGGTATGAGTTTGTACAAGTTTCTTGAGACCTGTCTGGTTTGTATGCATCAAGGGGATAGGTTCAAATCTCCAAGTTGACAAGTTTGCAAAAGTGCTTCTTTATGAAAATGGCAATGGAGCCTTTTTACCCAAAATGGAAATACAAGTTGTGTAAAAGTTCAAAAGCATGGATAGAGGCTTTTTCAACTGAGTATGCATTTAATTAAGGAGTTTGTAGCAATTTTAGGACCTTTAAATCATGAAATATCCATCATAGGTTTGATTTTCAACTTGGTTCTTCATGAAAATGGCTTGAACAAAAAGTGAGAAAATGCCAACTTCCTCTCTTCGATTCTCCCTACTCAAAAATGATCTTGGAGAGTTCTTTGACATTTTGGAAAGCTTGAAATGTTATCTATAATCCATCTTTGAAATTCATTTTGAGATACCTCTTGGAACTAGGTGAAAAATTGCCATGAAGTAGGGTCCAAAACCTGCCTAAATTAGGGCAAAATTTCACTAAGTTAAGAAGTTCATGACCATGTATTCACAAATTTATAAATTGAGATCCAAGCATCTTTATGGAAAAGTTTGTGAAGAAAAGTTGTATATTTCATGGATATCTACACCTTTTATGTTGGGGACTTTCCTTGAATCAAAATGTATCATGGTGAAAAAGTGGTGAAAAGTTGGGAAAAAATAAGAAAATTTTTATACTTAGAAAATTTCTAAGTTATGAAAATTTTCAAATTCAAACCCTGATTTTCAAATTTGGTTTTCTTGGTGAACAAGTTTCATATTTTGACATATCTTGATGAATTATGACCCTTGGCACTTGATTTTGACCAAAAAGTCAAAGTTTGACTTTTCAGTGTACAGTTGACTTTTGATAAGTTGACTGCAAATTTCATCTGTCAATCCAATGAACTTGAGGTGTTTTGAACCATGTAATTAAGTCAAGATGATGCCATTGAATACTTGAAATCATGCTTGAACTCAAATTGTCAATTGCTAGGTTAAAAATCAAAAATTGCCCTTCCTCAGTCAAAACCCTAATTTTGACCATTTTGCCCTTTTGATGATTTGATCAAATTTCTTGAGGAATTGTAATCCAAACTTGATAAAATGGTACATATGAGTCTAAAATGTTTATGTGGATCAAAAATTATGAAGTTTGACTGTAAATTGGCCATGGTTGAATTTTTCCCCAATATAGCTGATTTTTAGGTCAACTGTCCAATTGACTGATCAAAAATGTGGTTCAAGGCTTGAAACTTATCATGAGCAATCTTAGGGGTCCAAAATGATGTATGAAAGTCACATGAAGCATTGGTGGTCCAAAAATCCTTGTGCAAACTCAAACCCTAATTTTGGGTTATCAGTGCAAGATGAGATGTCTTGAGCTGACCAAACCCTAATCTTGTCTTGAGTCAAAGAAGTCTTGTGAGAAAAGTCTTGATAAATGAGAGGGAAATTTTGGGTACAACAGCATGTAATCGCATACTATCTCAAAATCCCGCAGGAAGGCAGTCGAATTGGGATGAATTTGGGAGAGAGCAAGATGAAGGTGCCGAAAAACGATCATATAAAGATCGGAAAAAGGAAGTTGTAGACCCAACTCTCGGAAGAGCATACCGAACATAGGAAGATGGTTTGCATCAAACTTCTAAAATATGTGGTGATCCTTCCTAGGGATGTAGATCGCCCATTCTTCCTTTATATCCTCCAACTCTATCCCCGGAGCCACTAACGTAAACACCTCATTCGGGTGCTCGACAAAGTGGGAAACAATCTCCATAGGACCCAGTGCGGCCTAGGCCAAAGGATCATTAAGAGCCACAGGCTCGCCCTGCGCATCCGCACCCCACTCGAGTACGCCTGGATCAAGATCATGCGCCCCCGAGGTACTCTCCCCGGTTGACGTGTCCCTGAACGAACTTGCAACAAAATCAATATGCTCGCTCATAAGGTCGTCTTCAGTATTACTGGCCATCGTACCTAAAAAGCAGATAACAAAAGTGAATTCTACATCAAATCAAATCTATCCTTACACTGCTAATCAAGTGAAAGGGCGCGAATGAGGACCCTATCCTTGACCAGAACCCTCACTTAAAATAGTAGAAAGTAATCTGTGTCTGGAGCGTATCCGAACTTTGGAAATCTGAATGAGTATCGGGATGGCATCTGTGTCTGGAGTGTATCTGAACTGTAACTGAATGGTTAAGTATGAATAAGCAACAAAATGGCTTCCGAGTCTGGAGCGTATTTGAACTGTATCTGAATTTGAAAACTTGAATGAGTATCAGAATGTCATCCGTATCTGGAGCATATCTGAACTGTATCAAAAGGTTGAATCTGAATGAGTAACTAAATGGCTTTCGTGTCTGGAGCGTATCTGAACTGTATTTGAATTTGAAAACTGAATGAGTAACAGAATGGCAACCGCGTCTGGAGAGTATCTGTACTGTATCGTGATTGCACATTGTTTAACGGTAGTTGTTAATCTTATCCTGAAAAAGGGTAAAATGTTAGATGGAACATAGAATTATGTTGCATGAAATGTATGATGCAATATATGTGTTTTATCAATGTTTATGATATGTGGATGTAATGTATGCGCATGTAAGCTGATTCACTGTATTGCTGAGGAAAATAAATCCTTGGCTGCTGCTGAAGATATGTGGATTCTTCATGTCTTGAAGTTGGAGTAATTGACAAAAATTCTGTTGTGAGCAATGTCGTGTACTGCTTGAGTAATCTGCTTGGGGAATCCAGAGAATTTTGATGACTTCTACTGGGGATTTAACAATGGGAATCTTCGTTTTGTCGGGGAGCAATGAAAACTCTGTGGGGAAAAAGCTTATTCCTGTTTGGGAAAAAGTTTAGGAGTTTCGGTCGTCTTCCGCTCTACCGGGGAATTATCCTAGGTTAGGGAGAAACAGAAGTTAGTCGTTATCCGGTTGATTTTCAGGCTTCAAGATAACTTGCTGAGGAATTTGGAGAGACTGGGTGTTTTCCGCTGGGGATTAATAGCTTGAAGTTTTAGCTCCGCTGGGGATCTTAATGATGTACTGTAGGGATTGTTCATGGGATAGCCTAAAGACGTTTTCCTATTCTTTCAACCTGTCAGTAATTGTTCTTTTCCATTTTGTTTATTTGTAAACAGTAATTATGTTCAAATGCATATGTTCATTAATGAATCATTGGACGTTTTCGCAAATAAAACACAAATGTAAAAGAAAAGGACAAATAGTTTTATGTACTTTAAAGAGATATCTTTGTATTCACTTTAAATAAGTATTTTGTACAAAGGAGACACACATCCTAGTAAGAGGATAGTGTCATAAAAGTAAGAAAAATTTATACAAAGAAAGATAGCTATGTGTGATAATCCCATGGGGTTCCCATTTTGCTATAGCCTCTGTATCTCTGAATATCTTGTCTATCTGTTGCTTCATCCGAAGATGATTGAATTGATCAAAAGCTCAGAGTTTGTCAGTGAAGAGGTTGAAGTTGTCCTCAAAGTGATCCGACGAGACATAGTCATACGCTTTAATTCCCTAACTTTTGCCTGGACTGCCCTTTCGGGTTTTCAATCCACCAGTGTGATGCGGTGGGAGAACTGACTTGAGGGTTTGCTTTTTATCGCAAATGTCGCGGTTAGTAAGAGTCGCCACCGACTTTTCTTTTATCCAAAAGGAAAGATAAAAAAGCACAGGAAATACCTTTGAGATGTTTTCTTGAGTTCGGGGGGTAGATTATGAAAAGGGAAGGTGCTAGCACCCTTTTCATCCATGGTTTTCCATGGGCTCTTAGTTACTTGCTTAGATCACTTGCTTTGGTTTGTTTGAAATAGTGTTTGATGTGGTTTTGAAAGTATTTTGTAAAAGAGGCCATTCGTTTAGGCAATCTTTGTAATGATTCTCATTCGTAAGAATGTATACAAAGATGTTTGTCTTTTTGAAATGTTTTCAATGTTTTGTAAGATGTTTTGAAATGTGTATGTGTTTGTTTTTGAAAATAGCAAGGATTGTTTGAAATGGAGCAAATAACTTAGAAGCTATCTACCTACTCAAATGTCTTTCTTGTGCATTTTCTATTCCTTTGACATTGTTGACTTACCATGATTTGGTAAGCAACCCTATCTTTGGATGTAAACGGGACAGGCGTGGGTCATCGTATAACCATGATAGAAATGTTGCCAAGTATCTTAGCATTTTTGAGGTACCAAGATCATTTTGTTTAGGCAACTTTAGAATAGCGTCATCGAGGGGCTATGATCTTATATTTGTTTTGTTTTGCCAAGATACTTCGCATGCATAACATGGCCATTTTATTTTAGGCAAACGGGTGGAGAAACCCTAAGTATGCTTGTGTGCGAGTGCGTTATTTGCATGCGTTTTGTCTTTGATTAGGATTGTCTATTTTGTTGTTTTTATCTTGTCATACGTTTCCTATTTTACTAGCAAGCATACAAAAATAATAAAAGTGCAAAAAAAAGATAAAACCCAACACTATTACAACCATATTGAATAGCATGAAAATATAAAGGCAAAAATAAAATAAGAGCAAGAAAAGTGGATCCTTCGATTCAGGCAGAAAACCCTTTGATTCTGCGTATTTTGGCTTCCTTCAATTTGGAGTCTGGAATCAGTGGAGTCATGCCCTTCGATTTGATTTCTGTCTCCTTCGACTGGGGATTGGAGTCAGTAAGGTTCTGGCTATCGTCTGAGGCCTGGAAACAAACAAGGTTATGGCTTTTCCACAGGCTCCTTGCTGACTCATTGTAAGCCTATTAGGCCCTCAGATTGTGATTCGAAAGGCTTATGCAGCTAGCCAATCGAAGGGTATAACAAACCTGTCTTAAGTTCTTAAAATGCAACATCCATACATAACTACAGTCCAGGGGTTAGCATAAAGACAAAACAATGGGTCTCAAAGTCCAAAGTATAATTAATCAAGGCTGAGTTTTCAGCATATGGGCAGTCAGAATCGAATGTTAAAACATGGTCTAAAAATATCTACATTTTTCTTTATTGGTATGTGCACGTGATGTTTAAATGAAAGAGTTCCAAGTTTAGAGAGAACTTACCTCTTGAAGTGCTCAGTCGAAAGATCTGTAGGTGGCCTTTTTTGATGGTGGAGGAAGCCTCGCTGGGATCTTCCTGAAGCTAGTTCTGTTACTATTTGGTTTGGGCAGTCACTGAATCGAAAGAGAGTATATGATGGTGATGCGTGAATCGAAAGTTACTGCAGTCTAGGGGAAGTAAATCGAAAGGTATACTACTTAGGCTTTTTATGAAAAATCTTAGAGTTTTGAAGGTTTGTAAATGTTGGAGAGTTTAAGAATATGGGAGAGTTTGAGAATATGGGAGAGTTTTAGTGCTTGAGGATTTTTATAATTTTTCTCTCTAGCAAAAATCTGGACCCTTTCTTTGTCAATGGTTCCTCTATTTATAGAGAAAAGGTTTGGAAGTTTAAACAAAGATGTGGCTTGGTTGAAACGTGAATCTTAAGTCATGTCAGATTTTCAAAGATCCCAAGTTGAAGTACTGAAGTTATTGGTTAAAAGGGGCTGACTTCCCTGACCTATGGTGAAGTACAAACAGGATTTAAGCAAAGCATGGGCTTGGGACAGGATTTGTACTTAGCAAGTTTACTTTCATGCAGAAAACCTCTAGACAAAGGCATAATCACCTGGACAACAGCTTAATCCAAAATGTAAGCAATTAATTATGGAGTGAAATACGAGCATTAAGACTTGTAAAGTAAGATCACGTAGCGGGGTCCACAGATTTGATCAGTTGTCCTTTCAAAAAATACTATTTTCCACTTGTGTCGAAGAGTTCTTATAAATGTACTAAAGAAGACTGCGTCGAAGGATTTAGAGTTGGGTTTGAAATATGCCCTTTCGAGGGGAACCAAAACTCCAATCGAAGCTTTTGTGTGAAGGTGGCTCATGTCCAATCGAAAACTTGCATGCCAGGGGTTACCTTGGAAGTGAAATAGATTACAACAGGATTTTTCCCTTGTGAATCCAAACCAACATGTGCCAGAGGCCCATGCCCAGTCGAAGGACGCAAGCCAAGCTTATGTCGAACGAGGCCAAAAGGCCAGTCGAAGGGGCTGAAACGAAGAACACTTGTATTTCTCCAAATTTTGTCAAAATAATATTTTTATCTGTTTTCTCCCTTTTTGACAGTTTCCTTTTAATTTTGGTACTGGAAAATTCCAAAGTACCTGTGCAAGCTTGAACCTTGAGAAACCTTGTGAGAAAAGCCTTGAAGAATGAGAGGGCAAATTTTGGGGTACAACAGTTGTCCCTGTTCAATCTTCTTACACCTGAAGAGTTAGATTGGTGAATCTGCCATTTGTGACTCGAAGGTGAAAGATGATTGGACACTAGAGTGCCCATAAATTTGCACTCGACAATGTGTAGTTGAGGGAATGGGCTTAAAGATGCCATTTTGGATAAGTGATAGAGTCTTGTTGGATATGGGCTTGTAGATGCCATCCAAGAATGTTTACTGAATTGTAAGTTGTAAGTCAAAAGAATAAGTATCAGAATGGTGTTCGTATTTGGCACGTATCTGAGCTGTATCTGGAGATTGAATTTGTATGAGCGACAGAATAGCATCTGTGTCTGGAGCGTATCCATACTGTATCTGAACTTGAAATCCGAATTAGTACCAGAATGGCATCCGTGTCTGAAGCGTATCTGAACTGTATCTTGAAGTCTGGATCTGAATGAGTATCAGAATGGCATCCGTGTCTGGAGTGTATCTGAACTGTATCTTGAAGTCTGAATCTGAATGAGTAATAGAATGGCTTGTGTCTGGAGTGTATCTGAACTGTATCATGAAGGTTGAATCTGAATGAGTATCAGGATGGCATCCGTGTTTGGAGCGTATCTAAACTGTATCATGACCTTGAAAATTGAATAAGCGTTAGAAAGGCATCCGTGCCTGGAGCGTATCTGAACTATATCAAAAGGTTGAATCTGAATGAGTAATAGAATAGCTTCCGCGTCTGGAGCGTATCTGTACTGTATCATGATTGCACATTGTTTAACAGTAGCTGTTAATCTTATCCTGAAAAGGGTAAAATGTTTGTTGAAACATAAAGTTATGTTATATGAAATGTATGATGCAATATATGTGTTTTATCAATGTTTATGATATGTGGATGTAATGTATGCGCATGTAAACTGATTCATTGTATTGTGGAGGAAAATAAATCCTTGACTATTGTTGAGGATATGTGGATTCTTCATATCTTGAAATAGAAGTATTGACAAAATCCTATTGTGAGAGCAATGTCGTATACTGCTTGAGTAACCTGCTTGCGGAATCCAGAGAATTTTGATGACTTCTACTAGGGATTTAACAATGGGAATCTTTGTTCTGTTGGGGAACAATGAAAACTCTATGGGAAAAAGCTTATTCCTGTTTGGAAAAAGTTCAGGAGTTTCGGTCGTCCGCCACTCTACTGGGGAATCATCCTAGGTTAGGGAGAAACAGAAGTTAACCGTTATCCGATTGAATTTCAGGCTTCAAGACAAACTTGTTGGGGAACTTGGAGAAACTGGATGGTTTCCACCGGGGGTTAATAGTTTGAAGCTTCAGCTCCGCTGGGGATCTTAATGATGTACTGTAGGGATTGCTCATGGAATAGCCTAAAAGACGTTTTCCTATTCTTTCAACCTGTCAGTAATTGTTCCTTTTCATTTTGTTTATTTGTAAACAGTAATTATGTTCAAATGCATATGTTCATTAATGAATCATTGGGCGTTTTTTTTCCAAATAAAAACACAAGTGTAAAGAAAAAGGAAAATAGTTTTCTGTACTGTGAAAGAGATATCTTTGTATTTACATTGAATAAGTATTTTGTACAAAAGAGACAGACATCCTAGTAAGAGGATGGTGTCATAAAAATAAGAAAAATTTATACAAAGATAGCTATATGTGATAATCCCATGGGGTTCCCATTCTGCTATAGCCTTCGTATCTTTGAATATCTTGCCTATCCGTTGTTTCGTCCAAAGATGATTGAATCGATCAGAACTCCGAGTTTCTTAGTGAAGATATTGAAGTTGTCCTCAAAGTGATCTAACGAGACATAGTCATACGCTTTAATTCCCTAACTTTTGCCTGGAGCGCCCTTTCGGGTTTTCAGTCCACCGGGAAACCCTTTTTTTCCCAAGTGCCCTTTCGGGATTTCAACTTGTCGGGTGTACAGATTTTTTTTATTTTATCCCTAAATTTTGCCCGAACCTTTTGGTTAACCGGGATGCCCTTGTTTTTCCTAGGTGTGTCAACCTAGCGGGTCTCTTATGCGTAGTATCTTTTGACTATGTCTGTGTTTGCAGGGTGGGGCAGGTCGTCGTCGTCCATGGTGGTTAAGATCATTGCCCCGCCAGAAAAGATGTTCTTGATTACAAATGGTCTTTCATAGGCAGGAGTCCATTTGCCCCTGGGATCACTTTGTGGCAAGATGATGCGCTTGATCACTAGATCTCCAACTTGATATACTTGGCGTCTGACTTTCTTGTTGAAGGCCTTGATCATCCGTTTTTGATACATCTGACCATGGAAAACAGCAGTAAGCCTCTTTTCATCAATTAAGTTCAGTTGATCAAGTCGGGTCTGGATCCAATCGTCCTCACTCAAACCTGCATCCTTCATGATTCTCAGAGAGGGGATCTGAACCTCAATAGGTAAAACAGCCTCTATGCCATAAACCAAAGAATAGGGTGTTGCCCCAGTTGATGTGCGAGCCGTGGTACGATACCCGTGGAGAGAAAACGGTAACATTTCATGCCAGTCCTTGTAGGTGACTGTCATCTTCTGTATGATATTTTTAATGTTTTTATTAGCAGCTTCGACTGCACCATTCATCTTTGGCCGATAGGGGGATGAATTATGATGTTGAATCTTGAACTGCTCGTACAAGGCGGTGATCATAGTATTGTTAAGGTTCGTACCGTTATCAGTAATGATCCTTTCGGGGATACTGTACCGGCAAATGAGATTCTATTTGATGAAGCGGACAACAACATTCTTAGTAAAGGATGCGAAGGAAGCGGCTTCGACCCACTTGGTGAAATAGTCAATGGCCATTAGAAAGAAGCGGTGTCCATTGGAGGCTATAGGCTTGATCTCCCCAATCATATCGATTCCCCACATAGCGAATGGCCAAGGAGCTGTTAAGATATTTAGAGGAACCGGAGGTACGTGCACCTTGTCTTCATAGATTTGACACTTATGACAGGTCCGGGAGTGTTGATAGCAGTCTGCTTCCAAGGTAGACCAATAATAGCCTGCCCGTAGAATTTTCTTCGCCATCGTATGCCCACTAGAGTGAGTGCCAAAGGTACCTTCATGCAATTTAGCCATAATCTTTTTATCCTCAGCCTTATCCACACAACGGAGCAGAATAGAATCATGATTACGTTTGTACAGGATGCCATTACTTAGGAAGAACTTAGCAGAGAATCTCCTTAGGAACTTTTTATCATTGATTGAATCTCCTTCTGGATATTCTTGAGCCTCGAGATACCTTTTGACTTCATGAAACCACGGCTGGTCCACTACTTCTTCAGTATTAATCTCGTGACAGTGCGCGGGTTCATCCATTCGTTCAATGGTGATCTGGGGATCCTCGTTATCCCAATTAAGTTTAAACATGGATGACATTGTGGCTAGAGCATTTGCTAGCTGATTTTCTTCTCGCGGGAAGTGCTCGAAGGTAATCTGCTCGAAATGTGGTAACAATGTCAAAACATGTTCTTTGTAAGGGATAAGGTTTAGATGCTTAGTGTCCCATTCTCCTTTGATTTGACTGATGACCAAAGCTGAATCTCCAAACACAACTAAGGATTTGATTCCCAAGTCTATGGCATCCTTGAGACCAAAGATGCATGCTTCGTATTCTGCCATGTTGTTTGTACAGTTGAAGTAAAGGCTGGCGGTAAAGGGAGTATGGCACCCTTCCAGAGATATGAGTACAGCGCCGATACCATTACCAAGTGCATTGGATGCCCCATCAAAGAACAGGGTCCATCGGGATCCTTGTCCAGGTTCGTCATATGGCCTGATTTCTTCACAGTCGTCTAATGTCATGATGTCTTCGTCTGGGAATTCAAACTCCATGGACTGATAATCTTCTATAGCTTGATGAGCCAGATGATCAGCTAGCACACTGCCTTTTATAGCTTTTTGGGTTGTGTATTGTATGTCATATTTTGTTAGGATCATCTGTCATCTAGCTATTCTTCCAGACAGAGCAGGTTTTTCGAAGATGTACTTTATCGGATCCATCTTAGATATCAGCAAAGTGGTATGAGTCAACATATATTGTCTTAGCCAACGAGCAGCCCATACAAGAGCGCAACAAGTTTTCTCGAGCAGTGAATATCTGGTTTCACAGTCGGTAAACTTTTTGCTCAGGTAGTAAATATCGTGCTCTTTTCGGCCAGACTCGTCATGCTGCCCCAACACACACCCTATTGAGTTCTCTAAAACGGTCAGATACATGATTAGTGGTCTTCCCTCGACTGGCGAAATCAAGACAGGAGGCTCTTGTAAATACTCTTTGATTTTGTTGAAAGAAATCTGACATTCATCATTCCATCTGACTACTTGATCTTTCTTCAACAGTTTGAAAATTGGTTCACAAGTAGATGTTAGGTGAGAAATGAATCTGGAAATATAGTTCAGGCGTCCCAAGAATCCTCTGACTTCCTTCTCAGTGCGAGGAGCAGGCATTTCTTGTATTGCTTTAACCTTGGCAGGATCAACCTCGATGCCTTTGTTGCTGACAACGAAACCTAAGAGTTTACTGGATCGGACTCCGAATGTGAACTTGTTTGGGTTCAACCTTAGTTTGTACTCCTTCAATCTCACAAACAGCTTTTGCAAGTGATCAAGGTGTTCTTCTTCAGTCTGTGATCGGGCTATCATGTCATCTACGTAGACCTCTATCTCATGATGTATCATATCATGAAACAAAGCTACCATGGCGCGTTGATAGGTTACCCCGGCATTCTTCAGTCCGAATGGCATCACTTTTTAGCAGAACGTACCCCACTGTGTGACAAATGTAGTTTTCTCCATGTCCTCAGGCGCCATTTTGATCTGGTTATAGCCTGAGAATCCGTCCATGAAAGAAAATACTTTGTGCTGGGCTGTATTGTCAACCAGGATGTCGATGTGTAGAAGTGGAAAATCATCTTTAGGGTTGGCCCTGTTTAAATCTCTATAATCCATGCACATTCTTACTTTGCCATCCTTTTTAGGCATGGAAACAATGTTGGCCACCCATTGAGGATAAGAAGTAACAGCCAGAAATCCAGCATTGAACTGTTTCATAACTTCTGCTTTGATCTTCTCTGACATGTCAGGTCTCATGCGGCGGACTTTTTGCTTTACTGGTGGACAGTCTTCTCTTATGGGTAGACGGTGTACCACAATGTCTGTATCGAGTCCCGGCATGTCTTCGTATGACCAGGCAAAGATCTCAACATAATCAAGCAACAGCTGAATTAGGCGCTCTTTGACACTCGGCTCTAGATTGGCACCTACTTTGATTTCCTTTTTATCTTCCTCGGTACCCAAATTGATTGTATCCAACAGCTCCTCATGAGGCTGAATAACTCTTTCCTCTTGTTGTAGTAGTCTGGCCAATTCCCCTGGAACCTCACAATCTTCCTCACCTTCGTATTCGGCTTGGTAGATCAGATCTTCAGAGTCACTAAAGGCTAAAGCAGTATCGTTACCCATGGGATCCGGAATGGAAGGGTACCTGCATTTGTGAGTGTGGGTGTGTGTAAGGGTATAGCCATCTTTAAACAATAAAATGTAAAAGAAAGACAATGAGCACAAAAGGTTTATATGCGAAAAAGCATCCATGATTCATTGAATGTCATATGAAAATTAAATAAAAACCCTTACAAATGGACCATTGTGCCTCGGGTAAGACACAAGGTTTTTAAAGTGCAAATTGTTTGTGAATATTACAAGTCCAACAGAAATGTAAAAGATAAATTACTGAGAGATGAAAGTTATTGGGACAAAGTCTTTGGCTTCCCAGTTGCGAAGTCCTCCGCTGACAGTAGGAAATATCCAATCTTCCAATATGCCATCCTCTTTATTGTCTTCTACTGCATTGACCCCTTGGTTGCTAATCTTCACAGGTGGCCCCCCAGCACGGGCACGGCGCACAGCCTTCTGAGCAGTTGAAGTAAATCCCAAGCCAAACATGTCTGATTTATAGGGAAAGTTTGGAAGCAGCCCCCAGATGGTGCATCCACCCTCTTCCACTACTGCCTTTGCATCCTTTAGAGATGACATCCGAAGTGGAGGTCTTGTGATCTTAGGAATCGAGGATACCGCCTTGGTCACCGCTACTTCTGGAGAGACTTCTTCAAAATGCTGGAAAGGGGTTTCAACGAACTCGCCATCTAACTCCATATATCGGAAAGAATTCAGATGACTAATCATGTACTCCTCCTCCCCATGGACAGTTATGATCTTTCCTTGGACCGGGTACTTCAGCATCTGATGCAGTGCGGAGGTGATAGCACCGGCATTGTGGATCTAGGGACGTCCTAACAGACAGGAATAAGAAGGACGGATGTCCATCACATAGAAGGTTGAGTTAAAAGTTTGAGTTCCCACCTTTATTTGGGATGTCCACCTCCCCGTGGACCATCCTCTTTGAACCATCAAATGCTCTCACCACTATGTTACTGGGTTTTAAATTCAGCCCTTTGCAATCCAATCTATCAAGGGCTTTCTTTGGTAGGACGTTTAAAGATGATCATGTGTCCACCAAGACATGGGCTAGGGTTGTTCCTCTACACTCCACTGAGACATGCAATTCCTCGTTGTGTTTTCTCCTTCTGGGTGTCAAATCAGCATCAGAGAAGCCCAAACCATTATCAGCTGTCAAACTGGCCATACAATCCTGGAATTGGTCAGCAGACGTCTCTTGCGGCACATGAGTTGTCTTCATAAATTTTACCAAAGCTTTGGCATGTGCTTCAGAGCACAGTAGCAGAGCTAGCATAGAGATCTTGGAAGGGGTTTGCCCTAACTGTTCAACCACATCATAATCACTCTTCTTTATTATCCTCAGGATTTCTTCCATCTCCTTCTTGGATGTTTCGGGAATAGCTAGTTATTGAGCCTTCGTCCGGACAGGATCTTCTTGAATGTTTTTTCCTTTATTCTCAGCAACGGAAGTATTGGTAGGAATGAGGATCGTATTGTCTTTATCGGTAAGTACGCTTGCAGGTATAATCACTGGTGCAGAGGTAATCTTTGGGACGGCCATGGGTCCAAAGACTTCCCTTGGAGGGGAGATCTCTAGAGAGAAGACTCTACTACTACGGGTAATCTTGCTAGTTCCAGCAATATTGCTAATGTCGGAATTGTCCTCTTCAGAGCTTTCTTCTTCGGCAGTCAGTTCATCCTGTTTGATACTATGGTTGTAGATTTCTCCACCATAATTCCATGGTATTATTTTATCTGATTTGTATGGGACCGGCCCGGGAATTGTAATCTTAAGTGGAGTAGTCTTTGGAGTAGGTGTAATCCTAACGGGTCTTTTAGGGGCCCTGGAAGGATTGGCGTAGATGGTTATAATTAAAACTTCTTTAATTGGAACGGGTGAAATAGGAGCATTTTCAAACAGAATTTCTTGGTTATCCATCAGTCGTTGGATACCCTTTTTCAACAGAGGGCAATCAAATGATGAGGATAGGCAAACATGGCAGTCTTTGTCACAACCTGGGAATATACCAGCTTTCAACAAATTCAACTTAATGATCGGGAGCAGAGTAAACAGTTCATCCACGGTGGCAACAAATAAATCTTCTTCAATAGTGTTGGCATTGTGACCATGCCTAGGCATCGGAGCGGAAATAACATTCGATTTCTCAGGCGCTTCAAACTCAACTTCCTTCGCGTCTATCAGGTCTTCAATTTTGTTCTTCATAGCCCAACAGTTATTGGTGTTGTGCCCTGGACTTTCAGAATGGTATGCGCATCTGGCGTTCGGATGGTAATGAGGAGACGCGGTATTGGGATTCTTTGGGGCCACTTTTAAAGTGGCCAGATTCAATTTCAGAAGATATGGTAGAACCTGGGCTGGAGTCATGTTAATCTTGGTGAATTGCCGAACTGGCCTTTCCACCCTTTGCTGGTTATTTCTTGGCTGGTCTGATGCAGGCTTTGGAATCATAACGGCCCCCACTGTTGGTTGGCGTTCAGTTCTTCCTTGATTCCTCTGTGAATAAACAGCAGATACTTCCTTCCTCCCAGTGAAGGGTTTTTTCACAACTGTAGAGGCAGACGCATCCTTTTGAATCTTCCCACTTCTTATACCAGCCTCCACCCTCTCGCCGGTTAAAATTAATTTAGTAAACCCTGCATAAGAGCTCCCAATTAGATGATTGAAGAAAGGGCCTTATAGAGTTCCCATGAACATGTCCACCAACTCCCTCTCTGACAGAGGGGGTTGCACCCTTCCGGCTAGATCTCTCCACTTTTGCGCGTAATCTTTGAAGCCCTCATTGGAAACCATAGCCATACTCTGAAGTTGAGTACGGGTAGGCGCCAAATCAGCGTTGTACTGGTATTGTTTATAGAAAGCGGTGGCCAGGTCTTCCCATTTGTGGACGTCGGCCCTTTCCAACTGGTAGAACCAATCAAGTTGCGTGACTGATAAACTGTCTTGGAAAAAGTGGACCCACGAGTCTTTTTCGGCAGAGTGTGGCTGAATCTTCCTGACATACGATCGGAGGTGCATTTTAGGATAAGACACCCCATCATACTTGGCAAATAGTGGCACTTTAAACTTTGGCGGGATCACAATTCCTGACACCAACCCTAACTCTTCAAAATCTAGCCCCGGTACTCTCTATATTTCCATAGCGTTTAAATGCTCTTCAAGGTGTTTGTATTTGTCATCAGCCGGAGGGTATTGTTGTTCATAGTAGTCCTCCTCTTCCTCCTCTTCTTCAGAATCTGATGGTACTGCCGTTTCTTTTCCTTTTCTTTCCCCTTCATCAGATGTTGTTGGAAAATCTAAGGTCCTTCTAGCTTGTCCCTGAAACCTTCTGCCCATGATTACCACACCAACTGGCTTTTTCTTCTTTTTCTCTTTCTCTTTTTCTAGCAGAGTCTTCAGATCCTCTTGCCCCTTGGATAAGGTCATGAGTAACTATTGAAATTGCGTGTTTTGAGCTTGTAAGTCTTTGACCGTTTGTTCGAGATCCATCTTACTGAAATAAACAGTAGAGAGATGAGGAAACTCGTTGCAAAGACCTGTTTATGTTTATGATGAATGATATGTATTCATGCAATGATTTCAAGGATTTAGAAATTCAAATTTGTTTTAAACAAAAAGAAGCACACGTCATATTAATAAGATAGAATTTGAGTACATCAATGCCCCTGGGGCAAAATAATACAAAATTCTAAGGTAAAAGACATTGTGCATCCTCTTTGGTGCAATGTAGGTATTTAGAGTCTGCTCTTCATGAAGTAGCCAAGTGAGTTCCAAAACCTTCTTCTCGCTTGCGTAGAATTGGGCTTTGAAAGTATCGCGATCTCCTTTGAGCTGTATCCAATCCCTTTGTAGGTCTTTGAGTGATGTCGGCATGTCAGGATGTAGGATAGTGTATGGAACTTCTCCTTCCTTAACAGGCTCTATAATCACTGGGAGAATGGACGGATAAGGCATCATAAGACTTTGAGCGCGGGTTCGTACCCACTTGAGGTAAGGCTCAAGAGGGATGGAATTATTGTGTCCCAAAGTCTTGCTATCTACCTTATTTAGCATCCTCCAAGCTTGGATGAATCTCTGGCGAAGTCCTTGATCGCCGTTGTCGTAGTTGAATATCAGGCCTTGAATCAGCATATCATGTAGGCCATCCCTTCGGGCATAACCAAACTGTCTTAGAGCTAAGCACGGGTTGTAGGTGATGCCTCCCCTAATTCCAAGTAGAGGGACATTAAGGAATTCCCCACAACGGTCGACAATGATAACATTCTCTTTGGATCGAGAACACCAATGAATATCTGAATGTTTAAGTGTCATTAACCTTTGTGACCACCTCAGACCTTGCTCATTCTTCAAGACTGATTGGGGAAGATGAGAAATAAACCATCTTGCTAGGAGGGGAGTACAACACATAAGAACACCTCTTTTCCTCATTGTACGGGTGTGAGAAGAGTGTAGGATATCCCCAAGCAATGTAGGCACCGGGTTGCGAGACATGAAGATTTTGACAGCGTTTACATCTATGAGTTGGTCAGGATTAGGGAACAAGACCATCCTATAGATGATAAGAGCTACAATCTCCTCGAAAGCTTGCAAGTCTAGGGAATTCCTACATCTTTGGGCCTTCTCAAACAGAAACTTTGCCAAGAAGCCTTTGACACCACTTCTAGTTTCCCAATGAGTTGTGATATCAGTTGAGTGCAAGCGCAGGGCTTGAGCAATCTCTTTTGGCTTTGGATCTCTTTCCGTACCATTGAAGGGTAGTTGATTGAGAATAGGAATCCTCAGAAGTTGAGAGAATTCTTCCAAAGTGGGCACAAGTTGATAGTCATGAAATGTGAAGCAGTGATGCAAAGGGTCAAAGAACTGGAAGAGAACCTTCATCATATCTTCCTCTATGTTTGAAGTGACCAAGTTGAGTAGACGACCATGTCTCTCGGTGAATGGAGAGTTCTCAGGAATCCTTGAAGCTAGCTCCTTAAGTTGTGGAGGAATTCTTACAAGGTTGATTTGGATAGTTTTCCTGCGGAGTGAATCCATAACCTACAAAACAAGAACAAAGGTGAATCTCCAAAATCCTTGAAATGGTTAGTGAATGCATATGATGTTCATGATGTCCATGATGTTTATGTACAAGCATGCATATACAAACAAATCAAGCAAGTTCTTAGTTTAGGCTTGCATGGGGTTTCATAGGTAAGTACCCTCTTGAAGTTTAGTTGGCTCAACCTGTCCTAACAATAGTAACCGGGTTCTAAGGAGCTCAATATCACTGGATTGTTTCCTTGGTCATTGTTTCAGCTCAAGCCTCTTTAATGGCGACCGAAATATCCCAAGAAACCAACCCTCAATGAGTGTAGTATCGAGTATCTACCAACTTCGGACTGCACCAAATCCGGTCATCTCACTACATCCTAAAAGGCCAAGTTGGTCAAGTAAAGGGTTCTAGAAGTTCATTAGTGCTTCATGACATCACTCAGCGGCCCCGTATTCTCTTTGATTAACTCAAAGGCTACCGGTACCCACAAATATGTCATACTAACATAGTTATTGCTTAGACCATGTCGGTATACCCCACACAGTTTCCACAACGTATTTCTATTTACCTATAATGTTTCCCAAATCCGGGTAGAGGATTCAAACCCAAACAAAGAATTATAATATAAAGCAAACAAGTCAAACAATGTAAGCAAAATAAATGTGACCTAAACCCTAAGGTAACCCCACTTTTATATCTTCCCCAGCAGAGTCGCCAATTCTGTGATACGGTGGGAGAACTGACTTGAGGGTTTGCGTTTTATCGCAAATGTCGCGGTTAGTAAGAGTCGCCACCAACTTTTCTTTTATCCAAAAGGAAAGGTAAAAAAGCACAGGAAAGACCTTTGAGATGTTTTCTTGAGTTCGGGGGGTAGATTATGAAAAGGGAAGGTGCTAGCACCCTTTTCATCCATGGTTTTCCATGGGCTCTTAGTTACTTGCTTAGATCACTTGCTTTGGTTTGTTTGAAATGGTGTTTGATGTGGTTTTGAAAGTATTTTGTAAAAGAGGCTATTCATTTAGGCAATCTTTGTAATGATTCTCATTCGTAAGAATGTATACAAAGATGTTTGTCTTTTTGAAAATGTTTTCAATGTTTTGTAAGATGTTTTGAAATATGTATGTGTTTGTTTTTGAAAATAGCAAGGATTGTTTGAAATGGAGCAAATAACTTAGAAGCTATCTACCTACTCAAATGTCTTTCTTGTGCATTTTCTATTCCTTTGACATTGTTGACTTACCATTGATTTGGTAAGCAACCCTATCTTTGGATGTAAACGGGACAAGCGTGGGTCATCGTATAACCATGATAGCAATGTTGTCAAGTATCTTAGCATTTTTGAGGGACCAAGATCATTTTATTTAGGCAACTTTGGAATAGCGTCATCGAGGGGCTATGATCTTATATTTGTTTTGTTTTGCCAAGTGTTGTACCCCAAAATTTGCCCTCGCGCTTTCCCACAAGAAATCTCAGCTTCAAACATTTCCTGACTTTTCAAACTGGCTCAAGAATCGGACAAACGGACTTTTCTTGACAGTCAAACAAAACTAGGGTTTTTACTGATTTTCAGAACTTTGAATTGTTTCATACAGTGGGCTTAGGGTTTGGTTGATTTTTGGGTTCAATTTTGATCAAGCGAGCGTGATTTGGCATTTAATCGGGAATTAGGGTTTTATGGGCATATTCTCAGAAGGATTTGAATTCCACAGCACTTGGCGGTTTATTTCAAGATTCGGATTAAAATTCGCGTTATCTTGGTTTAATCAGTAAAAGAGACAGTGGATTTGAATTCAATACGTTTTGATTGGGCCAGTCATATACCAGATGCAGTATTGGATTCACAGTGTTTGTGTATTTGATCAGTCTATTTGGATCGATTGCTGCTTTGCTCTGGATGTTGAATAAGACAGACTTTAATTGCATTGTTGTTTTATTTTAGTTATTTATTATTCTAAAATTAAATGATTGAATTTATTTTTCAATTGTTTTAATTCTAAGAATTTTAAATAAATAAATAAACAATAAGGAAATTAGAATTAATTAGATAATTTGAATTTTTATTGATATTTAAATTATTTGTACAAATTGTTGTTTATTACAAACAATAATTTACATTTAATTTAAATATTACAATAGAATGAAAAAATATCCTATTTTCTAAATACTCTTCATTCTTCACTCCGCTCCGGCATTCCATCTTTCATCTGCAAAAAGAAATAAGAAAGTCAGAAAGAATTAAAATTAGCAGAGACGGATAAAAATGCTCATCATTAGGGGCCACTGACTGGGATCAGTTGCCCTCTCTGCAAATCACGGGATTTCTCCCGGTTCACAGAGAGGGAAGATTTTTTATTTTCATGAAATGCAAATGTCAAATGCATAGTTTCTAAAAATTTGCAAGCTGCATAGATTCAAAATCAAATCCAAACTGAAAAAGTTCAATCCAAACTTTCCATCCAAAACAAAGTCCACTCAAAGAAAATCAGGAAGTACATTTGCTGTCACAAGCTCAAAAGCTGTCATGGAAAGATTTGAGAAAAAGATATCAAAAAGCAGAAAATCTACACAAACTGTCAAAAGGAGATGCAGTAGTGTATTATGCAAGTGATAAACTCATCATTTCCCTAGTCAGCCCCTTCAGAACAGTACAGATAAATATCATATAAAAATCTTAAACTGTACTTTAAGAGAGATAAAAAGAGAGATAAAGCAGTTCAGGTTAGGCATAGTTCAGAATAGACAGCAAGACAAAAAGGAGATACAAAGGCCAATGAAACAGTTCAAGATATCATATATACAGCAGACAGTAGAAGGAGACAGCAGAAAAAGATACACAAAATCTACAAGTCCACAAGCTCAATTCAGCAGACTGCAGAAGTAAAGCAAGACAGGAAAAGATTATCAAAAGCCAACTTGATTAGGCACAGTTCAGCAAACATAGACAGTTCAGGAGCAAGATATCAGTTCAGAAGAGAGCAACATAGCAGGTTAGAGGGGAGAGAAGAGAGATATAAAACCAATTCAGCATAACATACAAAGGTACTACTGTCCACAAAAACTGAGTTCCAAAAAGATAGCAGTTCAGAACAGTTCAGGAAAAATATACAAACTAAACCACAACCTGCCTAAGAAAAAAGAGAGCTCACTACTGTCATAACAAGAAACCCATCAACAACCTTTATGCAAAAAAACACAACATCCTGATAATCCAAACTCAGAACTCAACCAAAACCAATATCCTCATAACCAAAGCCAATATAACTCAGTTCAGGATAGAAGAAAAAGGGGGGAGATACCAAACTGAGTTCAAGTCATAACCTCACCATACCAACATCCTCAAACCCAAAAACTCAAAGGCTACTGAACTGGCAAAAGCTAAAAGCTCAAAACAACAATAATCCTCACATACCCAAACCTGCACCAGTATAACCATAACCATAAAAACTCTCACATACTCAAACCTGTACCAGTATAATCATACAAAAAACACCAATACCCTGCCTGACCATTAGAATTAAACCACCATAAACTGCAAACCAAGGTCCACTAGCCAATACAGAAGAGAGGTTAGGATAGAAGAAAAAAAAAGGACAAACTCAGTTCAGCAAAGTCACAAAGCCAAAACTCCCTGTCCCAAAACCTCAATACCAACAACCATACTCATCATCAAAAAATGCAAGCAAGCAAGGCAACAACAAGAAGCATAGTCAAGACAACGTAGGCAACTTAGACCCTCAGACCTTTGAGGTCATCACAGGGTGATACGAGAAAACATAGTCTCTCAAGAAGAAGAAGAAAGAAGCAATTTAAGGTGAACTCAGAAGCTTCATCAAAAGGCATCATATTTTAAACTCAGGCAACAATTCAAAAGCGTCAAAAGAGCCTCAGAAGCAAAGCTTCATCACAGGCAAGGCAGCAATGTCCTAAACCCTCAAGCAAATACACAGTGGCACAGAAGAAGAGATAAAGAAGTAAACATATAAGAGGTTTTCAGTATAAATCATCATAAAACCTTTCACAGCAAGAAATAAGAACGAAGATACCAGGGACATCAAGTTCATCAGCATCGCGTTTTTCCTCTTCAAACATCAAAGCCTCCAGGCGCCCTCACCTTCTTTCCTCCTCTTCCAGGTAGTATTCACCCTCATCTTTTTCTTTCATCATGCTTCAAACAAGCCATTGTAATAAGAATTAAGATTAGGAACGAACATGAAATCACACCATGCAAATAAACCCTAACAAAATTTAGATTGAGATTCATTACCTAATTTCCGACACCTTAACATTGCCAATGGAGGGAAGAAGGAGGCATGGGCGCCGGTGGCTCGGGCAAAGAGGCGCAGAAGCTCGCGTAGAAGACGAAGAGGAGCAGAACTCAGTGAACATGGCGCCGTTTCCACATGAACCCTAGCTTTCGTTCCCAATTGAACAAACAACGCGTTAACCCTAATTTTCTGCCTTTGGATCAAAGGGCCTGACCCGTTACTGATTCCTCAAAAGCCCATCAAAAATGCCTTTCTTCTTTTTCTTTACAGCATTAAGCACTAATCTCATTTTACACATAAGCAATACATACTTCTTTTTTTTTTTTATATAAAACACTAACATTCTTTTTCTTTTTATAAAAAAAACAATATTTTTATTCTTTGAAAAAATACTAATTTAATTAAAATGTTTTTATCACAAGGTTAAGACATTTTTAGACAATATATTTTGTACATACATTTTAGAATATTCATTTTGTACATACAATTAATTTTGTACATATCATGTAAATTAAATTTGAAAATACTTTTTCTTAATCAAAATACTTTTTATACACAAATTAAAATTAAAAACATTCTTAATACATATTTGTATATATTATCTTTTTTCATACACAATTAAATTGAAAATACTTTTTTTAATTGAAATACATATTTGTACATATTACACATTTTTTATACATAATTAAATTGAAACTTTTTAATTAACACATACATTTGTACATACCAATTCAAATACATTCATTTTTCTAATATTTAAATTCACAAACATTTTGACTAAAATACTCTCCAATTAATACTTAAACACTTAATCAAAACCCTTCATTTGTACATAATTCAACATATAAATCAAAATACAGATTAAAACGTATATCTAGGTCAAAACCCTAATACGACTCAATTTCACATTTCGCACTTGTACATATTTACATTTACACAATACATATACATTTGCACTTACACAATATATTGCCCTATACACACTTTATCTTATATTTGTATATTTGATATTCATTTGATCGCGACATTCGATTTGGTTGTAAATTATTGGGTACTATAAGTCTCATCCCCTTGTACATTTATACCCCCACTCCCGGACATTATTTTGTAATAGCGTAGATTTACATTCCGCAATTTACAGCTTTTCAATTATACCATGGTTAGACCTAGGGTTTGTATGTACATAAAATCAAACGCTAGATAACCTAATACAAGACAAATGCATGTAATCAATACACAATCACACTTACACCCCTTAGGGTAATCCCACATGCTGCCTTCCAAATGGGCCATGCTTGCACGTCGAATGTCTTTGGCAAAACAAAATCAAATGATCATAAGCCCCTCGATGACGCTTTCGAAAGTTGCCTAAACGAAATGATCATAGTCCCTTCAAAACAAATTGCCAAAGGCACTTGGCATCATTGCATTCATGGTCTATACGATGACCCACGCCCGTCTCGAATAAACTTCCTAAACGCAAGATTGCCCATCAATTTCAATGGTGGAACAAAATTGTTAAAAGGGGTTAAAACATGACAAAAACCTTTGAGTACAATAGGGTAGACATAACTCTTAGTTACTTGAGATCAAACTTGCAAAAACACTTGCCTTCTTTTCAAAAACCACAATCCACAAACACTTTCAAACAAAAAAAAAAAACATTTGAAAACATCTTTTCGAAAAGATTCACACTTTTGTAAAACACTCAAACACGAGTCAAATACATTAGTTTCCTAAAACAAGGCATCTTTTTCTAAAAACATTTTCAAAAAGCACCCACACACACACCATTTTCAAAGCAATCGAAAAACAAGGCAAGTGATCTAAAAAACCAAGTAACTAAGAGCCCATGGATAACCATGGATGAAAAGGGTGCTAATACCTTCCCTTTTCATAATCTACCCCCCGAACCCACGAAATATCTCAAAAGGTTTTTGCTGTGCTTTTTAACCTTTCCTTTAGGATAAAATAAAAAGTCGGTGGCGACTCTTGCTAACCGCACAAGTGCGAATACGAACGCAAAACACTAGTCAGTTCTCCCACCGTATCACAGAACTGGCGACTCTGCTGGGGAAACTTCTAAAAGTGGGGTTACCTTAGGGTTTAGATCACCTTTACTTTCAATTGATTGCTTTGTTTGCTTTACATTTATGGGCTTTGTATCGGAGTTCTATAGATCCTAACCCGGATCTGGGGAAACCTTTTTTAGGTAGCATAATCTGTGAGGGACCTGTCCGGCGTATACCGACATGGGTGAAGCAGTGGCTACGTTGGTGTGACGTCTTGGTCTGTACCGATATCCCTCGTGTTGAAACGGGGAGAATATGGGTCTTCCAAGGAGTCATTAAGCACCAACCGACCTTAGAACCCTAATTGACCAACTTGGCCATTAGAACAGTAGCAGTATGCTACACTCATTGAGGCTAAACTCTCGAGATGGTTCCGGCCGCGAGAAAAGGTTGCGATGCTGGAGTTATGACCGATTGAGGGTAGCCAATGATATGAGATCCTCTAGAACCCGGTTACTTTTGATAGGACAGATTTTAACCAACAAACTGAAAGAGGGTAATACCCAGACCTCATGCAAGCCTAAACCTAAGGCCTTGTGTGCTTTGTGTGAATATTGTCTGCCTGTATATACACTTACTTGTTTGTGCATACATGTACATAACATCATGACATCATACCATAGCATTTTAGCATTTTCAATAACCATTTCAAGGATCTCGAGGGTTCTGTTGATGCAGGGTTACGTTGAACCAGACATCTATCAAGGGGCAAGAGGTTTCTCCTCTAACCAATCCAGTCAAAGTTCAAGTGCAACAACTTGAATCAGTGGCTATGACCCACTCGACATGGTGAGCTTGATTCTCGTGGAAAGACATCCACCAACACAAAGCTCTCCAATCAAAATTCAAGAACAACAACTGGAATCAGTGGCTATGACCCACTCGACATGGTGAGCTTGATTCTCGTGGAAAGACATCCACCAACACAAAGCTCTCCAATCAAAATTCAAGAACAACAACTGGAATCAGTGGCTATGACCCACTCGACCTGGTGAGCTTGATTCTCGTGGAAAGACATCCACCAACACAAAGCTCTCCAATCGAAGTTCAAGAACAACAACTGGAATCAGTGGCTATGACCCACTCGACATGGTGAGCTTGATTCTCGTGGAAGGACGTCCACCGATACAGAGATCTCCAATCCAAAAGCAGAGTCCAACCTCTAACATTTTCTTGTGTTTACCCCAAGAGATCCTTGAAAGCATGCATCCACATATCATGCATTGCATTTTGACGACCTTTCCTTTTTCAGGTTTCCTTACTCTCCTGCTGTTTATTTCAGCAAGAGATGGCTCTAGAACGGTCTGTCAAAGACATCCAAGACCAGACTGCTCAATTGCAAGAGATGTTCCTGAACCTGTCACTGGGGCAAGAAGAGATGAAAGCTCTCCTCACCAAGGGCTTGGAGAGTTCCAACAATGCCAGGAGTGATCAGATTGCGGAGCTGCAGTTTGATCTGACAACACTGAGGACTCAAATGATGGGATATTTGGTGGGCCAGATGGCTCTCATCCAAGACCTATCTCAAAGACAAGAGGAACTCAGAGTTCTGGTCTGCCAACTGCTTTCAAACAACCAACTGGGGCAAACATCTGAGGTCGAAGAGCAAGTCACCGCTCAGCCTCCATCCACTCAAGAAGACAAGGGGAAAGCTCCTTTGCTAGCTTCAGGGTCACAAACCCATCAACAACCTCGCCAGCGTCAGCGGGGCAATCGGCGTAAACAAGAAAAGTCGGGAAGACAGTTTACGGAGACTGAAATACCATCATTTTTCATTCTGAAGCGCCTGATGGAGGTCAATTTGCTCACCGTAAAGGACCCTCCTCAGAAGCTCAATATCTCCTCTCCTCGCTTTAATCCCGACGAATTTTGTGTTTACCACTCCTGTAGCCCGGGGCACAGTACCAACGACTGTTGGGCCTTGAAGAATAAGATTCAAGATCTAATTGACATAGGGGTGCTGGAATTCATGCCAGACGGCGAGATGAAGATCTTCCGTTAAAGGGTTCTCCGTTTGAAGTGACGAAGCTCGAAACTGAAAGACTTTTGCTTCTTTTTGAATTTTCAAAGTTGTAATTTCTTTTGCTGTCAAACAATTATTTGTTGATGTTAAACTCTGTTTTCATTAATGCATTGCATATGTTTGTCTTGAATTCATCCATTCGTTTCACTACTCTTATGCTTTTCTTTATGATATTTGACTCTTGATAAAAAGCTGCAAGCCTTTAGAGGGAGGATGACGAAACAATACCGTGATCTTATACAGTATGCTTTTGAACAAACCTTGCTGATGATGTACAGGCATTTCTTTCAGTTCCCAAACACTGGAGTTATAAGGAAGTTAATCCCTAGTCAACCCCTTCGAGCCAAAGAAGTAGGAGTTTCCTGTTCTAAACAATCAAAACCTTTGATATAAACCTGGGGCAGGGTAGTCTCTCAGTTAATTCAAAAGAGAACGCGCATTGAAGTCGCAAACTCTCCGTTCTTAATACAACGAACGACGTCGAAAAAGAAAGCATTCCTTCGGAATCAAAAGACAAGGGTGGTTCCCTATCACATAGACAGTCAATCTCTCAAAAGAGAAAAGCCCACCAAGCCAAAACCTATGAAGGAGGCTTAAGAAAGCTGGGGCATCCCGCTGACAGTAATCCCGAAAACGGTAACAGTCAGGCAAAAGTTAGGGATAACAAATCAAAATCAAAATAGTGAGGTCATTACAAAACCCTCAACAACATGAAAAGTGTTGAAAAAGAAAAAGGAGAAGATGACTGTCTCCCCAAATTCAAACTGGTGAACCATCGCCCGAAAGTCGTTCAAAACTCAAAACAGAGTGTGACGCACAATTAACTGAGCTTAGGTTGAAGAACATCACGAAGAGCGGGTGGGTACAAATATACTTTGAGCCTTTATCCTTTGTTTCTTAAACCGTGAACCAGGCCACGTTACAACCCTTCAAAAGTCCTAATTGAAGCATGGGTTAGTTCGAAAGCATACTGTTACAAAAGGTATCCTGACTCCTGTAGGGCTTTGCTCTAAATCTCGTGTTAACTTGTCTTATGAAACGTTTTCTGCTAAAAACGCATTTTTCAAAACTTCGAGACAAACATAACTTTGCATTATTCGAATATCACTGTCTGCATTTGACCCTTTTGTTTGACAGCGAAGAAGTTCATACAGCGAATGTTCGGAGGAACGAAAACTCTCTCAGTAAGTCAAAATCACTTCAAGAGGATAACACTTCCGTCAAATCTCCTATCAACAAAGGGGCATGACATGTCGCAATTCAATTAACCTGGGGCAGTCCAGTCAAGGTCCAACAGATCTTTCAAAGTTCAATTAACCTGGGGCAGTCCAGTCAAGGTCCAACAGATTAGTCAAAGTACAGTTAACCTGGGGCAGCCCAGTCAAGATTTCAAGAAATCTCTCAATATGCAGAGTAATCTGATTCAAGACTCCTTCGCAACCACTTGGGGCATTCGAATGTCAAAAGTGTTCAACAAATCAACTACAACATTTCCAGACTCGACTCCTGTATCCAGCCAGGGCATATCTGTTGACTACATTTCCAGACTCGACTCCTGTATCTAGCCAGGGCATGTCTGAAGAGTTTGCCAGATTCGACTCCTGTATCCAGCCAGGGCATATCTGTTGACTACATTTCCAGACTCGACTCCTGTATCTAGCCAGGGCATGTCTGAAGAGTTTGAAGATTCGACTCCTGTATCCAGCCAGGGCATATCTGTTGACGACTATTGCCAGATTCGACTCCTGTATCCAGCCAGGGCATATCTGTTGACTACATTTCCAGACTCGACTCCTGTATCTAGCCAGGGCATGTCTGAAGAGTTTGCCAGATTCGACTCCTGTATCCAGCCAGGGCATATCTGTTGACTACATTTCCAGACTCGACTCCTGTATCTAGCCAGGGCATGTCTGAAGAGTTTGAAGATTCGACTCCTGTATCCAGCCAAGGCATATCTATCAACTATCACCTTTCCAGATTCGACTCCTGTATCCAGCCAGGGCATGTCTGAAGAATTCCAGATCAACACCTGCAACAACCCAGGAAACATCTGTGAACGACCGATTGTAGACCAACACCTGTAATAAACCAGGATTTTTATCTACATCACCACTTGGGGCATTCGAATGTCAAAAGTGTTCAAAACCCGATGCAGTTTTACACAAGCTCATCATCAGGAAACCCTACACCGGTTCCCCTTCAAGACTTCTGAAACAGTTTACGGATTCTTCCCAACAACGGACGCCAATCTACCGACTTGTTCAGATTCTTATCAAGACTTCTGAAAACGGTTCATGGATTCATCCCAACAACGGATGTTAATCTATCAACTTGTTCAGATGCAACCTTTGAATTTAGTTTACGGACGCTTCCCAACAACGGATGTTGTTCTATTGCTGATTCCTCTCCAAGACTTCTGAAACAAGTTTACGGATTCTTCCCAACAACGGACGCCAATCTACCGACTTGTTCAGATTCTTATCAAGACTTCTGAAACAGTTTACGGATTCTTCCCAACAACGGACGCCAATCTACCGACTTGTTCAGATTCTTATCAAGACTTCTGAAAACAGTTCATGGATTCATCCCAACAACGGATGTTAATCTATCAACTTGTTCAGATGCAGCCTTTGAATTTAGTTTACGGACGCTTCCCAACAACGGATGCGGCTCTATTGCTGATTCAACTTCAAGATTTCTGAAAACAGTTCACGGTTTCTCCAAGTAAACGGATGTTAACCTATCACTTGTTCAGATTCTTCTCAAGGATAACCACCACGGAAGATCGCACTCGCCAGATTCTCCCTATCCCCAGCGGAGTTCCTTCAATCCCCAGCGGAGTCAGACTTTTAAACCTTCTCCCCACAGAGTTTTAAGGAAGCAATCTTGAGTTCCCCAGTGAAGTCTCCAGGGTTACCTCCCATCAAACCAAAGATTCTCAATCTGGTCTCCCCGGCATGAGTCTACTAGTTGGAGCCCCCCAGTAGAGGTCATCAGGAATTCTCTTCCCCAGTGACGGCCAAGGATTTACTTTCCCCGGCAGCAGTCAAGACGCTTTTATCTTCAGCCATCTCGGAATCATGTATCCTTGGCGAGATTAGCTCATCAGCTTACATGCACATTCATCACATTCATAAATATTGATGTCACATACATTGCATCATGCATCATAACATTGCATACAACTAACCCTTTACCTTTTCAGGTAAGATCAGTCGACAGACACAGATCATCTCCTGAGATTCATCCGAAAAACAGTTCATATGTGACCCGGACACGGCAACATTTTGATACTTATTCCAGATTCATTTAGACGCATCAGCAGAAACCTTACACTGGTTCCTCTTCAACTTCTCAACTTCTGAAACAAGTTTACGGATTCTTCCCTACAACGGATGTCAATCTACCGATTTGTTCAGACTCTTCTCAATCTTTTGAAAACAGTTTATAGATTCTTCCCTACAACGGAGGTCAATCTACCGACTGATTCAGACTCTTCTCAATTTTTGAAAATAGGTTACGGACGCTTCCCAGCAACGAATGCTGCTCCATTGCTTGTTCAGACCCCAATTCAGGGATATTCCAAAACAGGGATGCCCTTCTGATACTCGTCCACTTACCATTGACGTACAGTTCAACATCACCATATGGCATCTATAAGCCCATCCTCCTACCAGCAGTCGCCGAATGGCATCTGTAAGCCCATTCTCAGATGGCATCTCTAAGCCCATCCCCCGACAAAAAATTCTCTCGCACCAGATGGCATCTTTAAGCCCATTCGCCTCCACCGTCACATCGACGAGCGCAAATTTTCTGGGCACATTAGTGTTCAATCTCCTTTTACCTTCAAGTCGCGAAAGGCAAACTTGCCAATCTAACTCTTCAGGTCAAAGAAGATTGAACAGGGGCAACTGTTGTACCCCAAAATTTGCCCTCGCGCTTTCCCACAAGAAATCTCAGCTTCAAACATTTCCTGACTTTTCAAACTGGCTCAAGAATCGGACAAACGGACTTTTCTTGACAGTCAAACAAAACTAGGGTTTTTACTGATTTTCAGAACTTTGAATTGTTTCATACAGTGGGCTTAGGGTTTGGTTGATTTTTGGGTTCAATTTTGATCAAGCGAGCGTGATTTGGCATTTAATCGGGAATTAGGGTTTTATGGGCATATTCTCAGAAGGATTTGAATTCCACAGCACTTGGCGGTTTATTTCAAGATTCGGATTAAAATTCGCGTTATCTTGGTTTAATCAGTAAAAGAGACAGTGGATTTGAATTCAATACGTTTTGATTGGGCCAGTCATATACCAGATGCAGTATTGGATTCACAGTGTTTGTGTATTTGATCAGTCTATTTGGATCGATTGCTGCTTTGCTCTGGATGTTGAATAAGACAGACTTTAATTGCATTGTTGTTTTATTTTAGTTATTTATTATTCTAAAATTAAATGATTGAATTTATTTTTCAATTGTTTTAATTCTAAGAATTTTAAATAAATAAATAAACAATAAGGAAATTAGAATTAATTAGATAATTTGAATTTTTATTGATATTTAAATTATTTGTACAAATTGTTGTTTATTACAAACAATAATTTACATTTAATTTAAATATTACAATAGAATGAAAAAATATCCTATTTTCTAAATACTCTTCATTCTTCACTCCGCTCCGGCATTCCATCTTTCATCTGCAAAAAGAAATAAGAAAGTCAGAAAGAATTAAAATTAGCAGAGACGGATAAAAATGCTCATCATTAGGGGCCACTGACTGGGATCAGTTGCCCTCTCTGCAAATCACGGGATTTCTCCCGGTTCACAGAGAGGGAAGATTTTTTATTTTCATGAAATGCAAATGTCAAATGCATAGTTTCTAAAAATTTGCAAGCTGCATAGATTCAAAATCAAATCCAAACTGA
The DNA here is from genome assembly GCA_948472305.1 of Vicia faba. Classification (NCBI taxonomy): domain Eukaryota; kingdom Viridiplantae; phylum Streptophyta; class Magnoliopsida; order Fabales; family Fabaceae; genus Vicia; species Vicia faba. Next base: position 278,818,869 of record OX451738.1, on the reverse strand, counting down.
AAAAGTTCAATCCAAACTTTCCATCCAAAACAAAGTCCACTCAAAGAAAATCAGGAAGTACATTTGCTGTCACAAGCTCAAAAGCTGTCATGGAAAGATTTGAGAAAAAGATATCAAAAAGCAGAAAATCTACACAAACTGTCAAAAGGAGATGCAGTAGTGTATTATGCAAGTGATAAACTCATCATTTCCCTAGTCAGCCCCTTCAGAACAGTACAGATAAATATCATATAAAAATCTTAAACTGTACTTTAAGAGAGATAAAAAGAGAGATAAAGCAGTTCAGGTTAGGCATAGTTCAGAATAGACAGCAAGACAAAAAGGAGATACAAAGGCCAATGAAACAGTTCAAGATATCATATATACAGCAGACAGTAGAAGGAGACAGCAGAAAAAGATACACAAAATCTACAAGTCCACAAGCTCAATTCAGCAGACTGCAGAAGTAAAGCAAGACAGGAAAAGATTATCAAAAGCCAACTTGATTAGGCACAGTTCAGCAAACATAGACAGTTCAGGAGCAAGATATCAGTTCAGAAGAGAGCAACATAGCAGGTTAGAGGGGAGAGAAGAGAGATATAAAACCAGTTCAGCATAACATACAAAGGTACTACTGTCCACAAAAACTGAGTTCCAAAAAGATAGCAGTTCAGAACAGTTCAGGAAAAATATACAAACTAAACCACAACCTGCCTAAGAAAAAAGAGAGCTCACTACTGTCATAACAAGAAACCCATCAACAACCTTTATGCAAAAAAACACAACATCCTGATAATCCAAACTCAGAACTCAACCAAAACCAATATCCTCATAACCAAAGCCAATATAACTCAGTTCAGGATAGAAGAAAAAGGGGGGAGATACCAAACTGAGTTCAAGTCATAACCTCACCATACCAACATCCTCAAACCCAAAAACTCAAAGGCTACTGAACTGGCAAAAGCTAAAAGCTCAAAACAACAATAATCCTCACATACCCAAACCTGCACCAGTATAACCATAACCATAAAAACTCTCACATACTCAAACCTGTACCAGTATAATCATACAAAAAACACCAATACCCTGCCTGACCATTAGAATTAAACCACCATAAACTGCAAACCAAGGTCCACTAGCCAATACAGAAGAGAGGTTAGGATAGAAGAAAAAAAAAGGACAAACTCAGTTCAGCAAAGTCACAAAGCCAAAACTCCCTGTCCCAAAACCTCAATACCAACAACCATACTCATCATCAAAAAATGCAAGCAAGCAAGGCAACAACAAGAAGCATAGTCAAGACAACGTAGGCAACTTAGACCCTCAGACCTTTGAGGTCATCACAGGGTGATACGAGAAAACATAGTCTCTCAAGAAGAAGAAGAAAGAAGCAATTTAAGGTGAACTCAGAAGCTTCATCAAAAGGCATCATATTTTAAACTCAGGCAACAATTCAAAAGCGTCAAAAGAGCCTCAGAAGCAAAGCTTCATCACAGGCAAGGCAGCAATGTCCTAAACCCTCAAGCAAATACACAGTGGCACAGAAGAAGAGATAAAGAAGTAAACATATAAGAGGTTTTCAGTATAAATCATCATAAAACCTTTCACAGCAAGAAATAAGAACGAAGATACCAGGGACATCAAGTTCATCAGCATCGCGTTTTTCCTCTTCAAACATCAAAGCCTCCAGGCGCCCTCACCTTCTTTCCTCCTCTTCCAGGTAGTATTCACCCTCATCTTTTTCTTTCATCATGCTTCAAACAAGCCATTGTAATAAGAATTAAGATTAGGAACGAACATGAAATCACACCATGCAAATAAACCCTAACAAAATTTAGATTGAGATTCATTACCTAATTTCCGACACCTTAACATTGCCAATGGAGGGAAGAAGGAGGCATGGGCGCCGGTGGCTCGGGCAAAGAGGCGCAGAAGCTCGCGTAGAAGACGAAGAGGAGCAGAACTCAGTGAACATGGCGCCGTTTCCACATGAACCCTAGCTTTCGTTCCCAATTGAACAAACAACGCGTTAACCCTAATTTTCTGCCTTTGGATCAAAGGGCCTGACCCGTTACTGATTCCTCAAAAGCCCATCAAAAATGCCTTTCTTCTTTTTCTTTACAGCATTAAGCACTAATCTCATTTTACACATAAGCAATACATACTTCTTTTTTTTTTTATATAAAACACTAACATTCTTTTTCTTTTTATAAAAAAAACAATATTTTTATTCTTTGAAAAAATACTAATTTAATTAAAATGTTTTTATCACAAGGTTAAGACATTTTTAGACAATATATTTTGTACATACATTTTAGAATATTCATTTTGTACATACAATTAATTTTGTACATATCATGTAAATTAAATTTGAAAATACTTTTTCTTAATCAAAATACTTTTTATACACAAATTAAAATTAAAAACATTCTTAATACATATTTGTATATATTATCTTTTTTCATACACAATTAAATTGAAAATACTTTTTTTAATTGAAATACATATTTGTACATATTACACATTTTTTATACATAATTAAATTGAAACTTTTTAATTAACACATACATTTGTACATACCAATTCAAATACATTCATTTTTCTAATATTTAAATTCACAAACATTTTGACTAAAATACTCTCCAATTAATACTTAAACACTTAATCAAAACCCTTCATTTGTACATAATTCAACATATAAATCAAAATACAGATTAAAACGTATATCTAGGTCAAAACCCTAATACGACTCAATTTCACATTTCGCACTTGTACATATTTACATTTACACAATACATATACATTTGCACTTACACAATATATTGCCCTATACACACTTTATCTTATATTTGTATATTTGATATTCATTTGATCGCGACATTCGATTTGGTTGTAAATTATTGGGTACTATAAGTCTCATCCCCTTGTACATTTATACCCCCACTCCCGGACATTATTTTGTAATAGCGTAGATTTACATTCCGCAATTTACAGCTTTTCAATTATACCATGGTTAGACCTAGGGTTTGTATGTACATAAAATCAAACGCTAGATAACCTAATACAAGACAAATGCATGTAATCAATACACAATCACACTTACACCCCTTAGGGTAATCCCACATGCTGCCTTCCAAATGGGCCATGCTTGCACGTCGAATGTCTTTGGCAAAACAAAATCAAATGATCATAAGCCCCTCGATGACGCTTTCGAAAGTTGCCTAAACGAAATGATCATAGTCCCTTCAAAACAAATTGCCAAAGGCACTTGGCATCATTGCATTCATGGTCTATACGATGACCCACGCCCGTCTCGAATAAACTTCCTAAACGCAAGATTGCCCATCAATTTCAATGGTGGAACAAAATTGTTAAAAGGGGTTAAAACATGACAAAAACCTTTGAGTACAATAGGGTAGACATAACTCTTAGTTACTTGAGATCAAACTTGCAAAAACACTTGCCTTCTTTTCAAAAACCACAATCCACAAACACTTTCAAACAAAAAAAAAACATTTGAAAACATCTTTTCGAAAAGATTCACACTTTTGTAAAACACTCAAACACGAGTCAAATACATTAGTTGCCTAAAACAAGGCATCTTTTTCTAAAAACATTTTCAAAAAGCACCCACACACACACCATTTTCAAAGCAATCGAAAAACAAGGCAAGTGATCTAAAAAACCAAGTAACTAAGAGCCCATGGATAACCATGGATGAAAAGGGTGCTAATACCTTCCCTTTTCATAATCTACCCCCCGAACCCACGAAATATCTCAAAAGGTTTTTGCTGTGCTTTTTAACCTTTCCTTTAGGATAAAATAAAAAGTCGGTGGCGACTCTTGCTAACCGCACAAGTGCGAATACGAACACAAAACACTAGTCAGTTCTCCCACCGTATCACACCAAGATACTTCACATGCGTAACATGGCCATTTTATTTTAGGCAACCAGGTGGAGAAACCCTAAGGATGCTTGTGTGCAAGTGTGTTATTTGCATGCGTTTTGTCTTTGATTAAGATTGTCTATTTTTTTGTTTTTATCTTGTCATACATTTCCTAATTTACTAGCAAGCATACAAAAATAATAAAAGTGCAAAAAAAAGATAAAACCCAACATTATTACAACCATATTGAATAGCATGAAAATATAAAGGCAAAAATAAAATAAGAGCAAGAAAAGTGGATCCTTCGATTCAGGCAGAAAACCCTTCGATTCCGCGTATTTTGGCTTCCTTCGATTTGGAGTCTGGAATCAGTGGAGTCATGCCCTTCGATTTTCCTTTCTGTCTCCTTCGACTGGGGATTGGAGTCAGTAAGGTTTTGGCTATCGTCTGAGGCCTGGAAACAAATAAGGTTCTGGCTTTTCCACATGCTCCTTGCTGACTCATTGTAAGCCTATTAGACCCTCAGATTGTGATTCGAAAGGCTTATGCAGCAAGCCAATCGAAGGGTATAAAAAACCTGTCTTAAGTTCTTAAAATGCAACATCCAGACATAACTACAGTCCAGGGGTTAGCATAAAAACAAAACAATGGGTCTCAAAGTCCAAAGTATAATTAATCAAGGTTGAGTTTTCAGCATATGGGCAGTCAGAATCGAATGTTAAAACATGGTCTAGAAATATCTACATTTTTCTTTATTGGTATGTGCACGTGATGTTTAAATGAAAGAGTTCCAAGTTTAGAGAGAACTTACCTCTTGCAGTGCTCAGTCGAAAGAGTTGTAGGTGACCTTTTTTTATGGTGGAGGAAGCCTCGCTGGGATCTTCCTGAAGCTAGTTTTGTTACTATTTGGTTTGGGCAGTCACTAAATCGAAAGAGAGTATATGATGGTGATGCGTGAATCGAAAGTTGCTGCAGTCTAGGGGAAGTAAATCGAAAGGTATACTACTTAGGCTTTTTATGAAAATCTTAAAGTTTTGAAGGTTTGAAAATGTTGGAGAGTTTGAGAATATGGGAGAGTTTAAGAATATGGGAGAGTTTTAGTGCTTGAGGATTTTTATAATTTTTCTCTCTAGCAAAAATCTGGACCTTTTCTTTGTCAATGGTTCCTCTATTTATAGAGAAAAGGTTTGGAAGTTTAAACAAATATGTGGCTTTGCTTAAACGTGAATCTTAAGTCATTTTAGATTTTCAAAGATCCCAAGGTGAAGTACTGAAGTTGTTAGTTAAAAGGGGCTGACTTCCCTGACCTATGGTGAAGTACAAACAGGATTTAAGCAAAGCATGGGCTTGGGACAGGATTTGTACTTAGCAAGTTTACTTTCATGCAGAAAACCTCTGGACAAAGGCTTAATCACCTGGACAACAGCTTAATCTAAAATGTAAGCAATTAATTATGGAGTGAAATACAAGCATTAAGGCTTGTAAAGTAAGATCACGTAGAAGGGTCCACAGATTTGATCAGTTGTCCTTTCAAAAAATCCTATTTTCCACTTGTGTCAAAGAGTTCTTAGAAATGTACTAAAGAAGACTGCGTCGAAGGATTCAGAGTTGGGTTTGAAAGATGCCATTTCGAGGGGAACCAAAACTCCAATCGAAGCTTTTGTGTGAAGGTGGCTCATGTTCAATCGTAAACTTGCATGCCAGGGGTTACCTTGGAAGTGAAATAGATTACAAGAGGCTTTTTCCCTTGTGAATCCAAACCAACATGTGCCAGAGGCCCATGCCCAGTCGAAGGACGCAAGCCAAGCTTGTGTCGGACGAGGCCAAAAGGCCAGTTGAAGGGGCTGAAACGAAGAACAGTTGTATTTCTCCAAATTTTGTCAAAATAACATTTTTATCTGTTTTCTCCATTTTTGACAGTTTCCTTTTAATTTTGGTACTGGAAAATTCCAAAGTACCTGTGCAAGCTTGAACCTTGAGAAACCTTGTGAGAAAGGCCTTGAAGAATGAGAGGGCAAATTTTGGGGTACAACAACCGGGAAACCCTTTTTTGCCCAAGTCGCCCTTACGGGTTTTCAACTTGTCGGGTGTACATATTATTTTTATTTTATCCCTAATTTTTGCCCGAACCTTTTGGTTCGCCGGGATGCCCTTGTTTTTCCTAGGTGTGTCAACCTAGCGGGTCTCTTATGCGTAGTATCTTTTGACTATGCGTTTGCAGGGTGTGGCAGGTCGTCGCCGTCCATGGTGGTTAAGATCATTGCCCCACCGGAAAAGATGTTCTTGATTATAAATGGTCCTTCATAGGTAGGAGTCCATTTTCCCCTGGGATCACTTTGTGGCAAGATGATGCGCTTGATCACTAGATCTCCAACTTGATATACTTGGCGTCTGACTTTCTTGTTGAAAGCCTTGATCATCCGTTTTTGATACATCTGACCATGGCAAACAGCAGTGAGTCTTTTTTCATCAATTAAGTTTAGTTGATCAAGTCGAGTCTGGATCCAATCGTCCTCATTCTAACATGCATCCTTCATAATTCTCAAAGAGGGGATCTGAACCTCAATGGGTAAGACAGCCTCCATGCCATAAACTAAGGAATAGGGTGTTACCCCAATTGATGTGCGAGCCGTGGTACGGTACCCGTGGAGAGAAAACGGTAGCATCTCATGCCAGTCTTTGTAGGTGACTGTCATTTTCGGTATGATCTTTTTAATGTTTTTATTGGCAGCTTCGACTGCACCATTCATCTTTGGTCGATAGGGGGGTGAATTGTGATGTTGAATCTTGAACTGCTCTCACAAGACAGTGATCATGGTATTATTAAGGTTCGTACCGTTATCAGTGACGATCCTTTCTAGGATACCGTACCGGTAAATAAGATTCTGCTTGATGAAGCGGGCAACAATATTCTTAGTAACAGATGCGAAGGAAGCTGCTTCGACCCACTTCGTGAAATAGTCAATGGCCACTAGAATGAAATGGTGTCCATTGGAGGCTGTAGGCTTGATCTCTCCAATCATATTGATTCCCCACATAGCGAAGGGCCAAGGAGCTGTTAAGACATTTAGAGGAACCGGAGGCACGTGCACCTTGTCTGCATAGATTTGAAACTTATGACAGGTCCGGGAGTGTTGATAGCAGTCTGCTTTCATGGTAGACCAATAATAGCCTGCCCGTAGGATTTTCTTCGCCATCGTATGCCCACTAGAGTGAGTGCCAAAGGTACCTTCATGTAATTCAGACATAATCTTTGCAGCTTCAATCTTATCCACACAACGGAGCAGAATAAAATCATGATTATGTTTGTACAGGATGCCATTACTTAGGAAGAACTTAGCGGAGAATCTCCTTAAGAACTTTTTATCATTGATTGAAGCTCCTTCTGGATATTCTTGAGCCTCGAGATACCTTTTAACTTCATGAAACCAAGGTTGGTCCACTACTTCTTCAGTATTAATCTCGTGACAGTGTGATGGTTCGTCCATTCGTTCAATGGTGATCTGGGGAGCCTCGTTATCCCAATTAAGTTTAAACATAGATGACATTGTGGCTAGAGCATCTGCTAGCTGATTTTCTTCTCGCGGGAAGTGCTCGAAGGTAATCTGCTCGAAATGTGGTAACAATGTCAAAACATGTTCTTTGCAAGGGATAAGGTTTGGATGCTTAGTGTCCCATTCTCCTTTGATCTGACTGATGACCAAAGCTGAATCTCCAAACACATCTAAAGATTTGATTCCCAAGTCTATGGCAGCCTTGAAACCAAAGATGCATGCTTCGTATTCCACCATGTTGTTCGTACAGTTGAAGCAAAGTATGGCAGTAAAGGGAGTATGGCATCCTTCCGAAGATATGAGTATAGTGCTGATACCATTACCAAGTGCATTGGATGCCCCATCAAATAACAGGGTCCATCGGGATCCTTGTTCAGGTCCGTCATATGGCATGATTTCTACACAATTGTCTAATGTCATGATGTCTTCATCCGGGAATTCAAAATTCATGGACTGATAATCTTCTATAGCTTGATGGGCAAGATGATCAGCTAGTACACTGCCCTTTATAGCTTTTTGGGTCGTGTACTGTATGTCATATTCTGTTAGGATCATCTGTCATCTATCTATCCTCCCAGACAGAGCAGGCTTCTCAAAGATGTAATTTATCGGATCCATCTTAGATATCAGTTGTGATGCGGTAGGAGAACTAACTTGAGGTTTTGCGTTTCGTTCGCACTTGTGCGGTTAGCAAGAGTCGCCACCGACTTTTCTTTTATCCAAAAGGAAAGGTAAAAAAGCACAAGAAAGACATTTCGAGAATTTTTCTCGGGTTCGGGGGGTAGATTATGAAAAGGGAAGGTGTTAGCACCATTTTCATCCATGGTTTTCCATGGGCTCTTAGTTACTCATTTAGATCACTTGCTTTTTTTTTATTGTGTGCTTGTGATGTGGGTTTTGAAAGTATTTTGGAAAGTTTCTTTGTAATGGTTCTCGTCTCTATAAGAACGTGTACAAAGTTTTGTTTCGAAAAATAGTCCAAAGAGGTGTTTGTGAATCGTGTTTCGAAAAGTATTTTGAAAGAGGTTTTGCCATGGTTCTCGTCTCTATAAGAACGTATGCAAAATGTTTTGTCTTTTGAAAGTGTTTTGAAATGGAGGTGTAGGTGTAAAGATTTTTGTCGTGAGCAAGCGAGTAACTAAGAGCGAATCTATCTACTCGAAATGTATTAAGTTGTTCTTTTCTTCTTCCTTTTAATGGTGCTATCTTACCATTGATTTGGTAAGAAGCCCCATCATTGGATGTAAAGGGACAGGCGCGGGTCAATTTTACAATCATTGAAAGAAACTTGTGAGATGCTCTAGCAATTTTGTAAGGGACGAGATCGTTTTATCAAAGGCAACATCGAGGGTCAACGAGGGTCAACGAGGGACTACGATCTTTGTTTATCGAAGGGTCATTTTCTAGAGTGTCTCATATTCGAGGGACATGATTGTATTTCCGAGGCAACAAGCGAGGTTACCCTAGAGGTGCGCGTGTGAGAAGTGTGTTGATTTCAAGTTATTTATTCTTGGATTAGGTCATCTAGCGATTGATTTTTGAATCTTGCCATACACGCCTAGTTACTACACAGTATATAGAAAGCAATAAATTGCGGGAATTAAAATTCTAAGCTATTACAAAAGTATCCGGGAATGGGGGTACAATTGTTACAAATGGGTATGAATCAAATAAAAATAGAAATGTACAAATATCAAATAATACAACCAAATCGAATTGTTGCGCGATTTAATACAAAGCTATGACAATTTACGAAAATAAAATCAGTAAAGTATGAAATGTATGTATTTACTTGAAAAGAGAGAAATAAAATCTATTCTAAAAAAGAAATATTAAAATTTTTATTATTATTATTCTTTTATGTATTTTATTAATTACGTAAATAAAGAAAGAAAATAAAACTAATTTAAATTTTTTTTTGGTGTTTTTATTAAGTTTAAGAAAATTAATAAAAAGAAAATGATAAAAGAGAACTAATTAAAAAAATCAAATAAATTTTACAAAATGAAGTTTTAAAAATCATTAGTATATTATTAACACAAAGAAATAAAACAAATTAAATTAGATTGAAACAAAACAAGTGAAAATGGGATTGGGTGAATTTGAGTGTTAGGCCCAAAGAAAAATTAATATTGATGCTGAAACAAAAAAAACAAAAGGCAAAAGGGGGGTAAAGGCTAGCAGTTACGCTTGGGCTTTAGGGTTTATGGACAGAACTGGCCCAATGTCTTAAGTTTGTTTAATTTTGATTAGGGGAAACAAAGAACTAGGGTTTGTGATTCCCCTCACAACGGCGTCGCTTCTGATCGTTGCTATCGCCTCTCTCTCGTTCATCTTTCTCACTTAAACGTCCCTATTCGTCCCTGCCCCTCCTTGATTCAACCTGGTTTTCGCTTTTTTTTTGGAAATCCCTAAGTTTGTAATGAAATCGACTAAGGGGTTCGCAATTTGTTTTGATCTGATCCTCCCTCTGGCCTCAAGTTGTCGGAGCGCCTCTCCTCCTCACTTCTTAAACAGATGCTAATGGTTCTGTTCTTGAAAGGTAATGTTTTGCTTTTATCTTAACAGTTCATTGGTTTTGTATGTTGTTATTCATGTTTCTTTTATGTTAATCAAGCTTAATGTTCATTGAGATGCAGAAAAATGATGTTATGGCGAAAACATACCTGTTTGGGATTTTTATGGACGAGGATAGTGAGATTGAGGGAAGTGCTCCCTGGTGGCGGATCGAGGGAGGAAGATGAAGATTGGATGAATGCGTGAGCTCTTTTTCTTTTTCTATCTTCTATGTTAATGACGATGATGATGCTTCTGAGTCTTGATTTTTTTGTAAGTTTGCTGGATGTTGGTTGTTGATGATTTAATGATGCTTCTGAGTCTTGATTTTTCTTGTAAGTTTGCTGGATATTGGTTGTTGATGATTTGATGATGCATCTGTTGGACTGTTTTACAGTTGAAGGTTTGATTTTGTTGGAATGTTGGGACTTGTTACAGTTTTGTTTTAACTGTTTGGACTCGGATATGCAGGTTTTTGATTTGTTGGGCAGGTTTGAAGTTGAAATGTTACAGTTGAAGGTTGGTTGAGGAAGATGGCAGTTTTGGATTTTTTTGTGAGTTTTTGTTTGAATGTTTTTGCAGTTTGGTTCTGCAAGTTTTGAAATGTTTTGGTTTGAATGTTTTGCAGTTTTGGTTCTGCAAGTTTTGAAATGTTTTTGCTATGCAGTTTTTTGTTTTTTCAGTTTGACAAAATGTTCTCCTCCCTTTGCTTGAGCCTTTTTTCTGTTATATCTTGATTGCTTTTTTTTATACATCTTGTGGGCATAATAGCAGAGTTGTACCTTTTGTGTAATTCCAACAAATTAGGTGATTTATTTCCTCTCTCTCCTCTCTCAATGATAAAAGAAAATTGCTTTTTCTCTGTTTTTTCTGAAAAGTTTGCATAAATTCTGGAAAATGATGAAAGGCTATTGAAACAAGCCCCTTGCTTGTTGTTTTGGTTTACCATACTGCTGTACTTTCTTCTTGCTTGTTGTTTGTATGCTACTTTGTTTTGCTTGCTTGTATTGCTTGCACTGCTATCTAGTTTGCTTGTACTGCTGCATCTAGTTTGTATTTTGGTTGCTGTTTAGTTTGCCTTTGGACAATTGCTTGCATTCTTTAATTGGACTGCTTGCTGCATGTTTGGACAGCCTTACTGCTTGTTTGGAATATGTTTGCTGCATGTTCTTGTTTGGATAGCTTGCCTCTATTTCTCTTGTTTGTGAACCAAGAAGAATAATCTTCTTGTGATTTGCAAATAAGAATGTGATGAATATAGCCCTCTGATTCCAAGTCACAAACTTTAATGATGAACATTTTTCTTTCTTTTGAAAATTCTTGCTTATGCCCAATTAACTGTACTAATTATTTTTGTCTTTCTTTCATGTGGCGCAAACTGGATGGTGGCAAAGCAAAGGAAGCAAGAGATTCTTTGGCAAGCATGGAAGCAATGGAAGCTTAGTCATCCTTAGGCTTAGATTTTTCTTTGTAATTTAGAGAGAAATACTCAAACAATTGTACTAATTTATTTTTTCAAATACAATAAGTTGTAAAACTTAAAGCATTTAAATAGTAAATTGTATTGTAACAATTTTTTGAAATAAATGAAACAGTTTTATGAGATAATCTAATGTTCAATAAAATCCATTATTGTTAGTAACTTGTAATTCTCTCTTTGTGTCTTCATTGATTCTTAAAGATTCCCTGATCAAGATAACTGAAACTGCATTCCAATAATTTCAATCAAGATAACTTAAACTCCAAGTAATCCAATAACTCTGTAATCTTGCAACTGTATTCCAATCAAAACATGCACTGTGTATTCCGTAAACAAACAAATGTTTATTCCATAAACAAGCGAATGTTTTTAAAAGACGCAAATTATCTGGTTAACCTGTATCAGACAAACATTGCCTTTTCAGTAAATTTGAGAGCATGAAAACATGTGACAGCCCATTGAATTTCTGAGAATTCAATTCTTTTGAGAAATGCAAGAAAAACCCTAATTCCTGATTTACTGCCATAGGAGAAAATCTGTCTGATCGATTCCTGAGCCATTCTTGAATATCTGAGAAACCCTAGGGTTGTGCTTTCTGTAAAAAATGGGAGGGCAAATTTTGGGGTACAACAGCTGCCCCTGTTCAATCTTCTTGAACCTGAAGAGTTAGATCGACGAATTTTTCCGTTTGTGACTCGAAGGTAAAAGATGATTGGACACTAGAGTGCCCGAAAATTTGCACTTGTCGAATCGTAGTTGTGGGAATGGGCTTAAAGATGCCATTTGGAGAGGTGACAAAATCTTGTCGGAGATGGGCTTGTAGATGCCATCCAATAACGTTTGTTGAAAATCAGGAGAATGAACATCAGAATGGTATCCGTATCTGGAACATATCTGAGCCGTAACTGTATTGGATCTGTATGAGCAAGGGAATAGCATCCGTGTCTGGAGCGTATCCGAGCTGTAACTGTATTTGAATCTGAATGAATAACAGAATGACTGTCGTGTCTGGAGTGTATCTATATTGTATCTGAATCTGAAATCTGAATAGGCGACAGATTAGCATCCATGTCTGGAGCATCTCTGAGCTGGGGAAAAAGTCAGAATAAGTGACAGCATGGCTACCGTGTCTGGAGCGTATCTGGACTGTATCTAAATCTTGTATTTGAATAAGTGACAGAATAGCATCCGTGTCTGAAGCATCTCTAAGCTGTTTTCTGAATAAGCAATAGAATAGCATATGTGTCTGGAGCATCTCTAAGTTGTTTTCTGAGCTTTGAATATGAATAAGCAGTAGAATAGCATCCGTGTCTGGAGCATCTCTAAGCTATTTTCTGATTGTATATTGGTAGCTTGTTAATCTTATCCTGAAAAGGGTAAAATGTTAGCTGAAACACAAAGTTATATTGCATGAAATGTATGATGCAATATATGTGTTTTATCAATGTTTATGATATATGAATGTAATGTATGCGCATGTAAGTTGATTAGCTGTCTTGCTGAGGAAAATAAATCCTTGATAGCTGGAGATAATAAAATCCTTGACTGCTACCGGGGAAAACAAATCCTTGACTGCTGCTGGAGATTCAAAATCTTTGATTGCTGAGGATGAGAAATCCTTGGACCACTGTTGGGGATAGAAAATCCTTGGCAACTCGCGGGGATTATCAAAAACTTTGACAACCTCCATGGGGATATGAGAATCCTTCACGACTTTCCTGGGGATATAGGGATCCTTCAAGTCTTTGGATTTGGAGTATGATAAACATTTTGTTGTGAAAATAAAGCCAAGTGTTGCTTGAGAACCCTGCTTGGGGAATCCAGAAAACTTTGATGACTATGGCGGGGGACTACACCCTGGGAATCCTTACTCGGCTGGGGAATAAGGAAATTCTGATGATTTCTACTGGGGATCAAACAAAGGAAAACCTTGATCTGCTGGAGAATAGGGAAGACTCTGATGGTTTCTACGGAGAATTAAGAATGAGAATCTTCGATCTGCAGGGGATTTAAAAAAACATGACAGATTCAATGCTGGGGAGTAATGAAGACTTTGGCAACTTCACTGGGGAATCAAGAATGAGAATCTTCATTCTGTTGGGGAGTAAAAACTTTGTGGGGAAAAGCTATACTGTTGGGGAGTAGCTATCCTGCTGGAGAGTAAGCTCAAGACTCTGGGGAAAAGCTTATTCTTGTTTGGAAAAAGTTCGGGAGTTTGGGTTGTATGCCACTTTAAGAATGAGAATCTTCATTCTGTTGAGGATATCAGGAGCTCGGGTTGTATGCTACTTTAAGAATGAGAACCTTCATTCTGTTGGAGATATCAGGAGCTCGGGTTGTATGCCACTTTAAGAATGAGAATCTTCATTCTGTTGGAGATATCAGGAGCTCGGGTTGTATGCCACTTTAAGAATGAGAATCTTCATTCTGTTGGAGATATCAGAAGCTCGGGTTGTATGCCACTTTAAGAATGAGAATCTTCATTTTGTTGGAGATATCAGGAGCTCGGGTTGTATGCCACTTTAAGAATGACAATCTTCATTATGTTGGAGATATCAGGAGCTCGGGTTGTATGCCACTTTAAGAATGAGAATCTTCATTCTGTTGGGGATATCAGGAGTTTGGTGTATGCCAATCTACTGGGGTTTCAAGAATGAGAATCTGCATTCTGTTGGGGATCAGGAGCTTGGGTTGTATGCCACAATCTTCTGGGGTTTCAAGAATGAGAATCTTCATTCTGTTGGGGATCAGGAGCTTGGGTTGTATGCCACAAACTTCTGGGGTTTCAAGAATGAGAATCTTCATTCTGTTGGGGATCAGGAGCTTGGGTTGTATGCCACAATCTTCTGGGGTTTCAAGAATGAGAATCTTCATTCTGTTGGGGATTAGGAGCTTGGATTGTATGCCACAAACTTCTGGGGTTTCAAGAATGAGAATCTTCATTCTGTTGGGGATCAGGAGCTTGGGTTGTATGCCACAATCTTCTGGGGAATCATCCTAGGTTGGGGATAAAAGTTAACTGTTATGTGGTTGATTTCCAGGCTTTAAGATAACTTGTTGGGGAATTTGGGGAGCACTGAATGGTTTCCGTTGTGGGTTGAAAGTTTCAGCTCTGTTGGGGATTGGTAGTTAGTAGTCTCATCTCCGCTGGGGATCTTAATGACACGCCGATTTGATTGTGTATGGATATGGGTTTAAAGATGCTATCCAAAGGTGATTGTTGACGGAAAGTTTGAATTGGATCTGAACAGAGAATGAATCAGAATAAACCGTTGAGAGATTTTATCTGAATTAGCAAAAATCTGGAGACGAATCAGAATAAACCGTTGGGAGATTTATCTGAAACAGCAAAATTTGGAAGTGAATCAGAATAAACCGTTGAGAGATTTATCTGAAACAGCAAAATCTGGAAGTGAATCAGAATAAACCGTTGAGAGATTTATCAGAAATAGTGAAAAATATGGAACATCTTCAACTGGAATAAGAATTGGGGAGATCTTAGTGTCGATCTGACTGAACCAGAGAAGGTCTTGAGTTAACTTTGACTGGATAAGAATCAGAAAAATCTTAGAATCGATTTAACTGAACTAAACGAAAGTCTTGGAATACCTTCAACAGATGCCGGGGAAAATAAATCTTGGACTGTTGTTGAAGAGTATGTGTGCCTTTAAACCTTGCTTAGAATGTTTCCGCTGGGGGTTCCTGTTTCGTTGTTTGAGGAGGACTCCGCTAGGAAATGTTGATCTTTTATCTTGAGAGAAATAGAATTTTAGGAGCTTCAGTTGTCCGTTATTCTACTTGGGTACCATCTCTATTGAATTTTGGTAACTTCGATCGCCCGTTATTCTGTTGGGGAATCATCTCTGTTGAAGAGGAAAGTTGGATGAACTACTATCTGGTCGTGGTCCAGGCTTCATAGCTTGAATTTTGTGAGAATTTGACTGCATCTTTTCTGAAAGGTAAAGGTTAGTTGCATGACATATATCAAACAATGATGTTCTCAAAATAAATGAGATTGTGTTGTATGATGTCCTGATGTCCGGATATGTAGTGTTTTCAAGATGATCTCTCGCTGGGGAAAATAAATCCCGAATTGGTGCTGGAGAAAAGAGTTGAATTCTGGCGACTTCAATGGGAAAAAATTCTCAGGAATTCTTGAGGTCGACTTAGCTTGGAAGAGGTTATGAAAGATTGAACCTTTGGCTGGGAGCCATCCTATGAGAAGGATTTTGGAGAGATTTGTCACTGCCCCAAGTAGCGAGTGTTTATGACTTTGCCAGGAAATGTTTTGACTGTATGCAACCCTTTATTGGGATTGACGTTCAATGCCCCAAGTGACGGTGACGGAGACTTGCCCCTGGTTACTCTACACTTTGAGAGATTTCTATAAATCTTGACTGGACTACCCCAGGTGTGCCGGACAATGACATGTCATGTCCTCTTGTTGATAGGAGATTTTTGCAACGGAAGTGTCATCCCACTTGAAGTGATTTTGTTCACCGAGAGAGCTTTCGTTCATCGGATATTCACTGTGTGAATTTCTTTGTTGTCAAACAAATAGCCATATGCAAACAACGATATTCAAATAATGCAAAGTTTATGCTTACCTTGAAATTTTGAGAATGCATTTTTTAGCAGAAAACTTTTGTAAGAAAAAAAATTCAACTCAGGATTTAGAGCAAAGCCTTACAGGAGTCAGGATACCTTTTGTAACAGTATGCTTTCGAACTAACCCATGCTTCAATTAGGACTTTTGAAGGGTTGTAACGTGGCTTGGTTTACGGTTTTAATAAACAAAGGATAAAGGCTCAAAGTATATTTGTACCCACCCGCTCTTCGTGATGTTCTTCAGTCCTAAACTCAGTTAATTGTGCGTTTGAACTCCAAATGAGTCTGGAACAACATTTTGGTGATGGTTCAAACAAGTTGAGTTTGTTGGAAGGCAGTCATTTTTGCAACATTATTTTTGTTGAGGATTTGTAGTGACCTCTTTCTTTCGATTTATTATCCCTAATTTTTGCCTGACTGTTCTTGTTTTTGAGATTACAGTCAGCGGGATGCCCCAGTTTTCTTAAGTCTCCTTTGTAGGTTTCGACTTAGTGGGCTTTTATTTTTTAGAGATAAGGATTGCCTATGTGATAAAGAACCATCACCGTCTTTTGATTCCAAAGGAATGTTTTTGATGTCATTCATTGTATTACAAGATGAGAGTTTGTGACTTTAACGTGCGTTTGAATTAACTGAGAGACTGCCCTGCCCCAGGTTTTGATTAAAGGTTTCAATTTGTGTTAAAACAGAAAAAACTTCTACTTCTTTAGCTCGAAGGGGTTGACTGGGGATCATCTTCCTTATAACTCCAGTGTTTAGGATTTGAAAGAAACGCCTGTCCATCGTCAGCAAGGTCTGTTCAAAAGCATACTGTATGAGATTATGGCATTGTTTTCGTCATCCTCCCTCTAAAGGTTTGTGTCATAAGAAGAATAAAAGCATAGTTTAAAAATAGTGAAAATGAAAAGATGAATTCAAGACAAACATATGCAATGCATTAATGAAACAGAGTTTGACATTAATAGATAATTGTTTGAATAACAAAAGAAATTACAATTGGAAATTCAAAATGAACAGAAGCCTCTTTGTTCGAACTTGTCATTTCAGGTGGAGAGCCCTCAGCGGAAGATTTTCATCTGGCCATCTTGTGTGAACTCCAGCATTCCTTCATCTATTAGGTCTTGGATTTTATTTTTCAAATCCCAACATTCATTCGTATCATGCCCAGGATTATTGGAGTGGTATGCGCATAATGCACTGGGATGATAGCTAGGAGCAGAGGTATTGGGATTCCGAGGAGGATCCCTTAAAACAGTCAACTTGACTTCCAATAAGCGTTGCAATACTTGAGATAATGGCATGTTAATCTCAGTGAAGCGCCTTTCAGATGTATTCTGCTTACACCGATTACCCTGTTGACGTTGGTGAGGTTGTTGTTGGGCTTGTGACCCTGAAGCGAACTGGGGAAGTTTTCTCTCAGTTTCTTGTCTCAAGGGAGGCTGAATGATGACTTGATCCTCAACTCTATTTGTTTGCCCCATTTGGTTACATCCATCCCGATGCAGTTTGTTGATGAGGACCCTTAGTTCTTCTTGTCCTTGTGCCAAGTTTTAGATGAGAACCATCTGGCCCACCAGTTGTCCCATCATCTGGATTTTCATTATAGCTATCTCAGTTTGTAGCAGCTCCAACTGATCATCTTTGTTGCCCTCAGGATTCCCCATGATCATGCCCCTAGTGAGGAGAGATGTCACTTCTTCCTGCCCCTTGGATAGGTTCAAGAACATCTCTTGAAGTTGAGCGTTTTGAGCCTGAATGTCTTTGATAGTCTTCTCTAGAGCCATCTCTACTGAAATAAACAGTAGGAAGATAAAGAGACTTGAAGAGGAGAGACCTGTCATGATATGATGCGTGATATGTGGATGCATGTTTTCAAGGATCTCGCGGGGTAAACAAAAAAAATGTTAGAAATTGAACATCTTTCAACATCTTGGATTGGAGAGCTTTGTATCGGTGGACGTCTTTCCACGAGAATCAAGCTCACCATGTCGAGTGGGTCATAGACTTTGACTCAAGTTGTTGTACTTGATCTTTGACGGCGTTTATTTAGAGAAAAATGAATCCTCTTGCCCTTTAGTAGACGTCTGGTTCAACGTGACCCTGCATCAAAGACCCTCGAGATCCTTTAAATGGTTATTGAAAATGCTGTGGTATGATGTTATGATGTTATGTACAGATATGCAAAGTAATCAAGTTTATACAAATAATCATATTCACACAAAGCAGACAAGTCCTTAGGTTTAGGCTTGCATGGAGTTTGTAGGTAAGTACCCTCTTGAAGTCTAGTTGGCTCAACCTGTCCTAGAAATAGTAACCGGGTTCTAAGGAGCTCAATATCACTGGATTGTTTCCTTGTTCATTTTTTTAATTTAGCCTCTTACCAGCGACCGAAATATTCCAAGGAAACAACCCTCAATGAGTGTAGTATCGAGTATCTACAAATTTTCAGCTCTACACCGAAACCGGTCATCTCACTACGTCCTAAAAGGCCAAGTTAGTCAAGTAAGGTTCTAAGGTCAGTTGATGTTTCATGACACCATGCGGCGGCCCCTTACTCTCCTTGATTCAACTCAAGGGTTACCGGTACCAACCAAAGTGCCACATCAACGTAGCTACTTCTTCAACCATGTCGGTATACCCCGTACAGTTCCCTCATAGTTTATTGCTACTTACCTAAAAGGTGTCCCAAAATCCGGATGTAGGATTTAAAACAAACCCAAACAAGGAACCAAAAAAGTAAATCATACAAATCAAACAAGATAATCATGAAAGGTGATCTAAAACCCTAAGGTAACACCACTTTTATAATATTCCCCAGCAGAGTCGCCAGTTCTCCGATGCGGTGAGAGAACTGACTTGAGGTTTTGCGTTTCGTTCGCACTTGTGCAGTTAGCAAGAGTCGCCACCAACTTTTCTTTTATCCAAAAGGAAAGGTAAAAAAGCACAGGAAAGACATTTCGAGATTTTTTTCTCGGGTTAGGGGGGTAGATTATGAAAAGGGAAGGTGTTAGCACCATTTTCATCCATGGTTTTCCATGGGCTCTTAGTTACTCGTTTAGATCACTTTCTTTTGTTTGATTGTGTGCTTGTGATGTGGGTTTTGAAAGTATTTTGGAAAGTTTCTTTGTAATGGTTCTCGTCTCTATAAGAACATGTAGAAAGTTTTGTTTCGAAAAATAGTCCAAAGAGGTGTTTGTGAATCGTGTTTCGAAAAGTATTTTGAAAAGAGGTTTTGCCATGGTTCTCGTCTCTATAAGAACGTATGCAAAATGTTTTGTCTTTTGAAAGTGTTTTGAAATGGAGGTGTAGGTGTAAAGATTTTTGTCGTGAGCAAGCGAGTAACTAAGAGTGAATCTATCTACTCGAAATGTCTTAAGTTGTTCTTTTCTTCTTCCTTTTAATGGTGTTATCTTACCATTGATTTGGTAAGAAGCCTCATCATTGGATGTAAAGGGACAGGCGCGGGTCAATTTTACAATCATTGAAAGCAACTTGTGAGACGCTCTAGCAATTTTGTAAGGGACGAGATCGTTTTATCGAAGGCAACAACGAGGGTCAACGAGGGACTACGATCTTTGTTTATCGAAGGGTCATTTGTTAGAGTGTCGCATATTCGAGGGACATGATTGTATTTCCGAGGCAACAAGCGAGGTTACCCTAGAGGTGCGCGTGTGAGAAGTGTGTTGATTTCAAGTTATTTATTCTTGGATTAGGTCATCTAGCGATTGATTTTTGAATCTTGCCATACACGCCTAGTTACTACACAGTATATAGAAAGCAATAAATTGCGGGAATTAAAATTCTAAGCTATTACAAAAGTATCCGGGAATGGGAGTACAATTGTTATAAATGGGTATGAATCAAATAAAAATAGAAATGTACAAATATCAAATAATACAACCAAATCGAATTGTTGCGCGATTTAATACAAAGCTATGACAGTTTACGAAAATAAAATCAGTTAAGTATGAAATGTATGTATTTACTTGAAAAGAGAGAAATAAAATCTATTCTAAAAAAGAAAGATTAAAATTTTTATTATTATTATTCTTTTATGTATTTTATTAATTACGTAAATAAAGAAAGAAAATAAAACTAATTTAAATGTTTTTTTGGTGTTTTTATTAAGTGTAAGAAAATTAATAAAAAGAAAATGATAAAAGAAAACTAATTAAAAAAATCAAATTAATTTTACAAAATGAAGTTTTAAAAATCATTAGTATATTATTAACACAAAGAAATAAAATAAATTAAATTAGATTGAAACAAAACAAGTGAAAATTGGATTGGGTGAATTTGAGTGTTAGGCCGAAAGAAAAATTAATATTGATGCTGAAACAAAAAAAACAAAAGGCAAAAGGGGGGTAAAGGCTAGCAGTTACGCTTGGGCTTTAGGGTTTATGGAAAGAACTGACCCAATGTCTTAAGTTCGTTTAATTTTGATTAGGGGAAACAAAGAACAAGGGTTTGTGATTCCCCTCACAGCGGCGACGCTTCTGATCGTTGATATCGCCTCTCTCTAGTTCATCTTTCTCACTTAAACGTCCTTATTCATCCCTGTCCCTCCTTGATTCAACCTGGTTTTCGCTTTTTTTTTGGAAATCCCTAAGTTTGTAATGAAATCGACTAAGGGGTTTGCAATTTGTTTTGATCTGATCCTCCCTCTGCCCTCAAGTTGCCGGAGCGCCTCTCCTCCTCACTTCCTAAACAGATGCTAATGGTTCTGTTCTTGAAAGGTAAATTTTTGCTTTTATCTTAACAGTTCATTGGTTTTGTATGTTGTTGTTCATGTTTCTTTTATGTTAATCAAGCTTAATGTTCATTGAGATGCAGAAAAATGATGTTATGACGAAAACATACTTGTTTGGGATTTTTATGGACGAGGATAGTGAGATTGAGGGAAGTGCTCCCTGGTGGCGGATCGAGGGAGGAAGATGAAGATTGGATGAATGCGTGAGCTCTTTTTCTTTTTCTATCTTCTATGTTAATGACGATGATGATGCTTCTGAGTCTTGATTTTCTTGTAAGTTTGCTGGATGTTGGTTGTTGATGATTTGATGATGCTTCTGAGTCTTGATTTTTCTTGTAAGTTTGCTGGATATTGGTTGTTGATGATTTGATGATGCTTCTGTTGGACTATTTTACAGTTGAAGGTTTGATTTTGTTGGAATGTTGGGACTTGTTACAGTTTTGTTTTAACTTTTTGGACTCGGATATGCAGGTTTTTGATTTGTTGGACAGGTTTGAAGTTGAAATGTTACAGTTGAAGGTTGGTTGAGGAAGATGGCAGTTTTGGATTTTTTTGTGAGTTTTGGTTTGAATGTTTTTGCAGTTTGGTTCTGCAAGTTTTGAAAAGTTTTGGTTTGAATGTTTTGCAGTTTTTGTTCTGCAAGTTTTGAAATGTTTTTTCTATGCAGTTTTTTGTTTTTTTCAGTTTGACAAAATGTTCTCCTCCCTTTGCTTGAGCCTTTTTTCTATTATATCTTGATTGCTTTTTTTTGACAGCTTGTGGGCATAATAGCAGACTTGTACCTTTTGTGTAATTCCAACAAATTAGGTGATTTATTTCCTCTCTCTCCTCTCTCAATGATAAAAGCAAATTGCTTTTTCTCTGTTTTTTCTGAAAAGTTTGCATAAATTCTGGAAAATGATGAAAGGCTATTGAAACAAGCCCCTTGCTTGTTGTTTTGGTTTACCATACTGTTGTGCTTTCTTCTTGCCTGCTGTTTGTATGCTACTTTGTTTTGCTTGCTTGTATTGCTTGCACTGCTGTCTAGTTTGCTTGTACTGCTGCATCTAGTTTGCTTGTACTGTTGCATCTAGTTTGTATTTTGGCTGTTGTTTAGTTTGCCTTTGGACAATTGCTTGCATTCTTTAATTGGACAGCTTGCTGCATGTTTGGACAGCCTTACTGCTTGTTTGGAATATGTTTGCTGCATGTTCTTGTTTGGATAGCTTGCCTCTATTTCTCTTGTTTGTGAACCAAGAAGAATAATCTTCTTGTGATTTGCAAATAAGAATGTGATGAATATAGCCCTCTGATTCCAAGTCGCAAACTTTAATGATGAACATTTATCTTTCTTTTGAAAATTCTTGCTTATGCCCAATTAACTGTACTAATTATTTTTGTCTTTCTTTCATGTGAGCGCAAACTGGATGGTGGCAAAGCAGAGGAAGCAAGAGATTCTTTGGAAAGCATGGAAGCAATGGAAGCTTAGTCATCCTTAGGCTTAGATTTTTCTTTGTAATTTAGAGAGAAATACTCAAACAATTGTACTAATTTATTTTTTCAAATACAATAAGTTGTACAACTTAAAGCATTTAAATAATAAATTGTATTGTAACAATTTTTTGAAATAAATGAAACAGTTTTATGAGATAATCTGATGTTCAATAAAATCCATTACTGTTAGTAACTTGTAATTCTCTTTGTGTCTTCATTGATTCTTAAAGATTCCCTGATCAAGATAACTTAAACTGCATTCCAATAATTCCAATCAAGATAACTTAAACTCCAAGTAATCTAATAACTCTGTAATCTTGCAACTGTATTCCAATCAAAACACGCATTGTGTATTCTGTAAACAAACAAATGTTTATTCAATAAACAAGCGAATGTTTTTAAAAGACGCAAATTATCTGGTTAACCTGGATCAGACAAACACTGCCTTTTCAGTAAATTTGAGAGAGCATGAAAACATGTGACAGCCCATTGAATTTCTGAGAATTCAATTCTTTTGAGAAATGTAAGAAAAACCCTAATTCTTGATTTACTGCCATAGGAGAAAATCTGTCTGATCGATTCCTGAGCCATTCTTGAATATCTGAGAAACCCTAGGGTTGTGCTTTCTGTAAAAAATGGGAGGGCAAATTTTGGGGTCCAACATCAGCAAAGTGGTATGAGTCAACATATATTGTCTTAGCCGGCGAGCAGCCCATACCAAAGCGCAGCAAGTTTTCTCGAGCAGTGAATATCTGTTTTCACAGTCGGTAAACTTTTTGCTTAGGTAATAAATAACGTGCTCTTTTCGGCCAGACTCGTCATGCTGCCCCAATACACATCCCATTGAGTTCTCTAAAACGGTCAGATACATGATCAGTGGTATTCCCTCGACTGGTGGCATCAAGACAGGAGGCTCTTGTAAATACTCTTTGATTTTGTCAAAAGCAATCTGACATTCATCATTCCATTTGACTACTTGATCTTTATTCAATAGTTTGAAGATTGGTTCACAAGTAGATGTTAGGTGAGAAATGAATCTGGAAATATAGTTCAGGCGTCCCAAGAATCCTCTGACTTCCTTCTCAGTACGAGGAGTAGGAATTTCTTGTATCACTTTAACCTTGGCAGGATCAACCTCGATGCCTTTGTTGCTGACAACGAAACCTAAGAGTTTACCGGACCGGACTTCGAATGTGCACTTGTTTGGATTCAACCTTAGTTTGTACTCCTTCAATCTCACAAACAGCTTTTACAAGTGATCAAGGTGCTCCTCTTCAGTTTGTGATTGGGCTATCATGTCATCTACGTAGACCTCTATCTCATAATGTATCATATCATGAAACAAAGCTACCATGGCGCGTTGATAGGTTTCCCCGGCATTCTTCAGTCCGAATGGCATCACTTTGTAGCAGAACGTGCCCCATTGGGTGACAAATGTATTTTTCTCCATGTCTTCAGGTGCCATTTTTATCTGGTT
The DNA here is from genome assembly GCA_948472305.1 of Vicia faba. Lineage (NCBI taxonomy): Eukaryota > Viridiplantae > Streptophyta > Magnoliopsida > Fabales > Fabaceae > Vicia > Vicia faba. Next base: position 278,795,105 of record OX451738.1, on the reverse strand, counting down.
ATAACCTGAGAATCCATCCATGAAAGAAAACACTTTGTGCTGGGCCGTATTATCAACCAGGATGTCGATATGGGGAAGCGGAAAATCATCTTTAGGGCTGGCCCTGTTTAAATCTCTATAATCCACACACATCCGCACTTTATCGTCCTTTTTAGGTACGCGAACAATGTTGGCCACCCATTGAGCATAAGAAGTAACAGCCAGAAATCCAGCATTGAACTGTTTCATGACTTCCGCTTTGATCTTCTCTGACATGTTAGGTCTCATGCGGCGGACTTTTTGTTTCACTGGTGGACAGTCTTCTCTTGTAGGTAGACGATGTACCACGATGTATGTATCGAGTCCCGGCATGTCTTCGTATGACCAGGCAAAGATCTCAACATAATCATGCAGTAGCTGAATTAGACGTTCCTTGACACTCGGCTCTAGGTTGGCACCCACTTTGATTTCCTTTTTATCCTCCTCGATACCCAAGTTGATTGTATCCAACAGCTCCTCATGAGGCTGAATAGCTCTTTCCTCTTGTTGTAGTAGTCTGGCCAATTCCCCTGGCACCTCACAATCTTCCTCACCTTCGTATTCGGCTTGGTAGATTAGATCTTCAGAGTCACTAAAGGCTATAGCAGTATTGTTACCCATGGGATCCGGAATGGAGGGGTACCTGCATTTGTGAGTGTGGATGTGTGTAAGGGTATAGCCATCTTTGAACAATAAAATGTAAAAGAAAGATAATGAGCACAAAAGGTTTATATGTGAAAAATCGTCCATGATTCATTGAATGTCATATGAAGATGAAATAAAAACCCTTAGAAATGGACCATTGTGCCTCGGGCAAGACACAAGGTTTTTAAAGTGTGAATTGTTTGTGAATATTACAAGTCCAACAGAAATGTAAAAGATAAATTACTGAGAGATAAAAGTTATTGGGACAAAGTCTTTGGCTTCCCAATTGCGAAGTCCTCCGTTGACAGTAGGAAATATCCAATCTTCCAAGCTGCCATCCTCTTCAACATCTTCCACTGCGTTGACCTCTCTATTACTAATCTTCAAAGGTGGCCCTCCAGCACGGGCATGGCGCACAGTCTTCTAAGCAGTTGAAGTAAACCCCAAGCCAAACTTGTCTGATTTATATGGGATGTCTGGAAGTTGCCCCCATATGGTGCATCCACCCTCTTCTACTACTGCCTTTGCGTCCTTTAGAAATGACATCCTAAGTGGAGGTCTTGTGATCTTGGGAATCGAGGATACTACCTTGGTCGCTGCTACTTCTTGAGAGACTTCTTCAAAATGTTGGAAAGGGGTTTCAATGAACTCGCCATCCAACTCCACATATCGGAAGGAATTTAGATGACTAATCATGTACTCCTCTTCTCCATGGACACTTATGATCTTTCCTTGGACTGGGTACTTCAGCATTTGGTGTAGTGTGGAGGTGACGGCACCGACATTATGGATCCAAGGCCGTCCTAACAGACAGGAATAAGAGGGACGAATGTCAATCACATAGAAGGTTGAATTGAAAGTCGGGGTTCCCACCTTTATCGAGATGTCCACCTCCCCATGGACCATCCTCTTCGATCCATCAAATGCTCTTACAATTATGTTACTGGGTTTTAACGTCAGCCCTTCGTAATTCAATCTGTCAAGAGCTTTCTTTGGTAAGACGTTCAAAGATGAACCTGTGTCTACCAAGACATGGGATAGGGTTGTTCCTCTACACTCTACAGAGACATGTAATGCCTCGTTGTGTTTTCTCCCTTTGGGTGTCAAGTCAGCATCAGAGAAGCCTAGGCCATTATCAGCTGTCAAACTGGCCACACAATCTTGGAATTAGTCAGTAGACGTCTCTTGTGGCACATGAGTTGTCTTCAGAAATTTTACCAGAGCTTTCGCATGTGCCTCAGAGCACAACAATAATGCTAGCATGGAGATCTTGGAAAGGGTTTTCCCCAACTGTTCAACCACATCATAATCACTCTTCTTTATTATCCTCGGGATTTCTTCCATTTCCTTCTTGGATGTTTCGGGGATAGCTAGTGATTGAGCCTTCGTCCAGACAGGCTCCTCTTGAATGCTTTTTCCTTTATTCTCAGTAGTGGAAGTATTGGTAGGGATAGGGATTGTGTTGTCTTTGTTGGTAGGTACGCTTTCAGGTATAATCACTGGTACAGAGGTAATCTTCGGAACGGCCACGGGTCCAAAAACTGCCTTTGGAGGGGCAATCTCTGGAGAGAAGATTCTACCACTATGGGTAATCTTGCTAGTTCCGGCAATATTGCTAATGTAGGAATTTTCTTCTTCGGAGCTCTCTTCTTCGGCAGTCAGTTCATCTTGTTTGATGCCATGCTAGTAGATTTCTCCACCATAATTCCATGGTACTGTTTTATCTGACTTGTACGGGACCGGCCTGGGCAATGTGATCTTAACCGGAGTAGTTTTTGGAGCAGGTGTAATCCTAACGGGTCTTTTGGGGACCCTGGAAGGATTGGCGTAGATGGTTATGATCGAAACTTCTTTAACTGGAACGGGTGAAACAGGAGCATTCTCAAACAGAATTTCTTGGTTATCAATCAGGCGTTGGATACCTGTCTTCAACAGAGGGCAATCAGTTGGTGAGGATAGGCAAACATGGTAGTTGTGATCAGTGGAAATAGAACTGACTGTTTTGAAATGCTGGTTCGCGAAATGTCGCGGTAAGCAAGAGTCGCCACCGTCTTTTATGTTCTCCAACAAGGAAAGGACAAAAGCACAGCAAAATTCCTTTTTCGAGATGTCTCTCGGTTCGGGAGGTAGATTTATAGAAAGGGAAGGTGTTAGCACCCTTTCTATCTGTGGTTATCCACGGGCTCTTAGGTACTTGCTCTTATGTTTTCAAAAAATTGTTTGCTTTTCAAGTGTATGTGGGTTTTGAAAAAGTTTCGTTTGAAAAATTTCTAAGTAACTCTTGTATCTGTCCTCAAGAGTGTATGAAATATTTGTTTGAAAACCTTTTGAAAGTGTAGGTGCGAAAAGTTGTTTTGTTTGTTTGAAAGAGCAAGTACCCAGGAGAATCTACCTACTCTAAGGAATTAGGCTGTGTAAGAGTCCTTTAGATAGTGCTATCCCACCATTGAGAGGTAGGTAGCACCATCGTTGGAGTTATTCGGGTCAATTTGATTATGGGGACAATGTGGTCACCGAAGCAATAGTATGACGCCTTAGAGGTAACCCTAATGTCCTAGATCCTTTTTATCCGAGGCAACCGTTTCGAGGCAACTGGATCTTTAGACAGGAGGGCGACCTCTAAAACACCCTATACTTGATGACCACCTCGACGCAACCAGTGAGGCGTACCCTAGGAGTGGCATGTGCATGTGTGTTGTTTTTCAGTTAAATTGTCTTTGCATGTTATTTGTGAGCTACGGATTGGTTTTATTTTTCATACAAGTCTTTCATGCATTTTTAACAGTTAAGAGTGCGGAAAATAAATTGCGGAAATATGAATCTACGCTATTACAAGGCGCGGGTCTATACATCGCCAAAAACAAAAACCCGTTTGGAAAATAAGTGCGAGAAAAGTAAATAAAGCGATAAAAGCCTAATTAACTATTACATTTCTGAGCAGATACATAAATAATCAAAATAACGAATTAAAAATAATATACGCGTGAAAGAATGAATCGGGACGTCCTAGGGTTTTGACCCATTTTTGAGAAAAGAATTGAATTTTAGTCCTTTTTTGCAATTAAAATTAAACCTAATAGCTAATTAATTAATTAATTAAAAGAAAAAGTATTTTTGTGTTTTTTATGTTTTTAATGAAATAGAATAAAAAAAGAAATTAAAAGTGTCAAAAGAAAAAAACCTAAGTCTAATTCATTTTTATTTATTAAAAAAAAATAATTAAAATTACACCTAATTAAACTAAATTAATTTAAGTTAGTGTTTATTTACAAAATAATTAAACTAAAGTGAAATTAATAATAATAAATAAAATATTTACATTTTTTAGTTTTTGTGAATTTTTATGGAAAATATTAATTATGTTAATTTTGGTGATAATAATAATAATTAGAAAAATAATTAATAACTAAATTAGAAAATATAAAACAATAAGAAAAAAGAATGAACCAAGGGGGGTTCTGGGCCCAATATGGAGGTTTGTCTGGAAATTGCTGACCCATTAACACATAAGCCTGTTTGACCTGGGAAATTATCTGCGCGTGCTTTGACCAGGGAACATGGTAGTCTGCACCTCATGGCCATCAGATCTGTGAGAGTAGCCACTTGGCGCGCTTGGAGGTGAGATACATGGTGAAACGCACTGGGCATCCTGCATAGAATCATGATATGAAAATAGAAATAAATATTAGGGGACCTGGGAATCGAATCCAGGTCCTAATGCCTATTACGCGCTTGCCTTAACCACTTCACCACTTCGCTTTAGTCATCAGTAAAATAACCAATAATTAATATATTCAATAATCAATTCCTATGCTGTAAAACTAAAACGCGCGCATATTTTTTCAAATGGCCCAATGGTTCATCAACACGTCTTCATCTTCCTCCCTGGATACCTGCAAAACAAATCAAATAGCGGGGGGTTTTAACCCCCACAAACTTTATGGACGAAAAATAGCGATTAGGTGTATGTTAAATATAAATAGGGCGCGACATGTCCATTGTGTTCATCTTGATCAGACGGTCTTAACCATATGCGTTAGGAGTCCTGATTTTACTAGATGTGGAAAACCCCAAAATTAAAGCTTCGGAACCCTAATACTTGTTAATGGCATCTTTTGATTCAGGGCTCCATAATCAAATTAAATTGTACCATTAGCTTTCTATGGATGCAAGCAACACAAAACAAACAACAAATCGTGTTAAATGCACATGAATAACGAGTTTCGATTATGGCAAAAGTATGCAAACCGTGAGTTCTTGGGGAGCAGTTTCTTAGGCTTTGACGTGTGATTTTGATTCCAATCTGTTCCTGGGAGTACTAGCAATGTATTTGAATCACTGAAACGCCTTGAATTGGTTTGGAAGATAGCCAACAGTTTTCACTTTTTCCTTGGATTTTTTGAATGTGATTATGGCCTTTTGCAGCAGCTTGCACGTGAATAGCATTAGGTTTGGCTTGCTTGCATATATGGGAATAGAATTAGGTCAAAGTTTGGGCCAAGGATCCATTGTATTGATGTTTTGAGATTTTGTTGATCACCATTGAAGAACTTTCCATTTTTGGAGCAAAACCAAGATTTCATGCACAAAATAGCCCTAGCACGAATTTGTTAGCTGGCACATGGTATATGAAAGTTGTTCAAATCCAAAAGATGCTATTCCATTAATTTTTAGATTTTATTTGAATTATTATGGATTTAAAATGAATTAAATCAATAAAAAATAAATAAAATGGAAAAATAAATGTTTGATCTTGAAATTAATCATGGGACACGTGGGTGGCATGACAAGGCTGAATCAAGTGGAAGAAAGTGGGCCCTTTTGTTAAAAATTGATGTTTTAAGGATAGTTGACTTTGCAAATTCATGAAAATTTCCCAACTTCTCCAATGCATATCTTGCTCAATTTTGATCATATGAACATGTTCTTGGACATTTTGGAAAGGTATTGAAGTCCTCTAACCAATGCCTTTGGTCCCATGTCATTTGGATTTACCAATCTCAAGTTATGGTCTTTGACTTAAAATGCCTTTTTGTTGACTTTTGAAATTGACCTATAATGTAGAAATTGATAACTTTTTGTGAGAGCATTTTTTGGACTTGGAATGTGAAGATGAGTTGTAGGAAATGTCATCCCCTTAAAAATGAGCATTGGATGGGATTTTTCTGATGAACCATGAAAAAGTTATGCCTTGGTCAAGTTACAGTTGACTTTTCACCTGTCCAAAAATAGCAACTTTTGCATCTTTGATGATTTTTGAGCCATGCTTGTGGAATCATGATCAAGACTTGATCAAATGATGATTATGAGCTCAAAATAATATGTTTACCAAAAATTCTGACTTTTGACTGCCAAATGACCATTTTGCCCCTGTAGTTGACTGTGAAGCAAATGGGACTTTTGACTGTGCAATTTGATGTTGTGAGTCTTGAAACTTGTCATGTAGATGCTTGGCAATGTATATAGGCACATGAGACTTGATTGGGCCATTGAAAACCTCAGATTCATTGCAAGAACCAAAACCCTAATTTTGACTGGCTTAGGAGGATGTTTGACTGGGCAACCCCTTGATCCATTTGAAGATTGATCTTGACAAATCTTGAAGAATATGGGAGGGAAAATTTTGGGGTAAAACAGTTACCCCTGTTCAATCTTCTTAGACCTGAGGATGTAGATTGGTTTGCGTGCCTTTCGTGATCCGAAGGTGGAAGATGATTGAACACTAGAGTGCCTAGAAATTTGCACTCGCATAGTAGAATATCAGCAACGTGATGTCGGGAATGGGCTTACAGATGCCATTTGGAAAGATGGTGGATAGGAGTGGAGATGGGCTTAAAGATGCCATCGGGAGATTGTCGATCGCGTAAGAGATTCCTTAGCGAGAACTTGCGTACCTGAGAAAGAAAGATAATTTCCTGGCCTGTTACAGGGGTTGATCTTCAAACTCTTCATGCAGATATGCCCTGGCTAGATACAGGTATCGAATCTACAATCAATTACTCACAGATATGCCCTGTCTAGATACAGGTATCGAATCTGGAATTAGTCGCCCACAGGTATGCCCTGGCTAGATACAGGTATCGAATCTGGAACAAGTCGTCTACAGATATGCCCTGGCTGGATACAGGTATCGAATCTCTAAACTCTTCATGCAGATATGCCCTGGCTAGATACAGGTGTCGAATCCACAATCAATCGCTCACAGATATGCCCTGGCTAGATACAGGTATCGAATCTGGAACTGGTCGTCTACAGATATGCCCTGGCTGGATACAGGTATCGAATCTCTAAACTCTTCATGCAGATATGCCATGGCTAGATACAGGTGTCGAATCCATAATCAATCGCTCACAGATATGCCCTGGCTAGATACAGGTATCGAATCTGGAACTGATCATCTACAGATATGCCCTGGCTGGATACAGGTATCGAATCTCTAAACTCTTCATGCAGATATGCCCTGGCTAGATACAGGTGTCGAATCCACAATCAATTGCTCACAGATATGCCCTGGCTAGATATAGGTATCGAATCTGGAACTGGTCGTCTACAGATATGCCCTGGCTAGATACAGGTATCGAATCTCTAAACTCTTCATGCAGATATGCCCTGGCTAGATACAGGTGTCGAATCTACAATCAATCACTCACAGATATGCCTTGGCTAGATACAGGTATCGAATCTGGAATTAGTCATCTACAGATATGCCCTGGCTGGATACAGGTATCGAATCGCTAAACTCTTCATGCAGATATGCCCTGGCTAGATACAGGTATCGAATCTACAATCAATCACTCACAGATATGCCCTGGCTAGATACAGGTATCGAATCTGGAATTAGTCATCTACAGATATGCCCTGGCTGGATACAGGTATCGAATCTCTAAACTCTTCATGCAGACCTGCCCTGGCTGGATACAGGTATCGAATCTACAATCAATCACTCACAAATATGCCCTGGCTAGATACAGGTATCGAATCTGGAATTAGTCGCCCACAGATATGCCCTGGCTGGATACAGGTATCAAATCCGGAACTTCAAAATGTTGGTCGAGATAGATTTCTTGGCTGGATACAGGTGTAGACCTCTGACCTGAGAATGAAAGATAATTTCCTAGCCTGTTACAGGGGTTGATCTTCAAACTCTTCATGCAGATATGCCCTGGCTAGATACAGGTATCGAATCTACAATCAATCGTTCACAGACATGCCCTGGCTAGATACAGGTATCAAATTTGGAACTTCAGAAGGTTGATGGTAATCATCTTTTGACTGACCTTTTTCCTGAAAAGGCAAAGAGTTAGTTGTATGCAATGTCATGATGTATGAAATGCATGATGTCATGATGTTCTCAAAAATAAATGAGATCGTGTGATATGATGCGTATATGCATGCATTATGTATGTAAATGTTTATGAATTGTATTTTCGTCTGGGAAAATAAATCCTTGACGAATGCCGGGAAGTTAAATCCTGGGCTGATGTTGAAGAGTAGAGTTCTTCGTTTCTGCTGGGGATGATGATTGCAAGAATAAACCGGTAGGAGAAGATGACTCTGTTGGGGGATAAACTTGGTGGAGAGATTACTCTGCGGGGGATTACTCTGGGAAGAGATACTTCGCTGACATTTTGATGATAACTCTGCTGGGGATTCCGTTGATAAGTTGTATTGATGGAATTGATGAACTCCGCTGGGGATAGGAAGAACTTCGCCGAGGACGATCCTTCCGTTGTAATTTGCTGAGGATAACCCAGTTATAGGCTCTGGTGGGGGATAACCTCTGAACATGGTCGGGGAGAGATATTTGCACTCTGTAGGGGACCAGCTTCCAGAATCTACTGGGGATAAGCTTCCAGAATCTACTGGGGATAAGCTTCCAGGATCTACTGGGGGGATGGTTCAACTCTCTTGGGGATGCTTGTCTTATACTAAGACTGCCGGGGATGCTTGTAGAGGAATGTCTATATACTCCGCTGGGGGATATTGAGATCTTCTGGGGATATCCAACTTCCTTAAGGCTGACAATAGGCTAACTCTGCTTGGAGAGAGTGTTGCTGACTTGCTAGAGATACTGTGTCTTTTTAGGGCTGAGGGGAGATCAACTCTGCTTGGGGTGAGCATTGCTGAATCTTGTCTTACTCTCGGGGAGTGAAGGTATCTGGGTCAAATTCTTTAGCCGAACTTACCTTAGTACCTTGGTGGACAGAGCAACTAGATCGCTTAGACAATTCTTATTGCCCCTGTTTCTAATGTCACCTGTAATTAGTCCTTTGTTTCGCATGCAAATATTTATGATTAACAATTAGTGTCAAATGCATATACCAAAAATGAACATTGGACGTTCTTTGCAAGACAAAACAGATAAAGGAAAAACAATTGGCAATTTGTCTGGAAAAGTGAATTTGTATTGATTTTGAAGTTTGCCTGTAAATAGGCGTTTTGTGTACAAGAGGCTGACGTCCTAGTAAGAGAACGCCGCCGAACAACAAAGTTTATACAATTTGTGAAAAGGAAAACAAAACAGCTATGTGAAAAATCCCACTGGATTCCAACTCTGCTATCGCCTTTATGTCTTCAAGCATCTCATCACTTGGCTGCTTAGTTGAAGACGAAGCTGCTTGATTGGTGCCGTCTGAACCTGATAGTTGATACCGAATTCTGGATGCAAGGTGATCCAATGAGACATAGTATTACGCTTTATCCCTAACTTTTGCCTGGACCGCCCTTTCGGGTTTTCAGTCCACCGGGATACCCATTTTTGCCCAAGCCGCATTTTCAGGTTTTCGACTTGCCGGGTGTACAGATTTTTTTTCATTTCATCCCTTATTTTTGCCCGAACCCTTTTGGTTCGCCGGGAAGCCCTTATTTTTGCCTAGGTGTGTCAACCTAGCGGGTCTTTTATCCTGCGTAGTATCTTTTTACTATGTCCGCATTGGCGGGGTGAGGAAGGTCGTCACCATCCATGGTGGTTAGAATCACAGCTCCTCCTGAGAAGATATGTTTAACCACAAATGGCCCTTCGTACGTAGGGGTCCATTTTCCCCTGGGATCACTTTGAGGAAGGATGATGCGCTTGATTACCAGGTCTCCGACTTGATACTCTTGGCGTCTGACTTTCTTGTTAAATGCCCTGATCATCCGTTTTTGGTACGTCTGACCATGACAAATAGCGGTGAGTCTCTTTTCGTCAATCAGGTTTAATTGATCAAGCCGAGTCTGGATTCAGTCATCTTCGCTCAAACCTGCATCCTTCATTATCCGGAGAGAGGGTATCTGGACTTCAATAGGCAAGACCGCCTCCATGCCATAGACCAAGGAAAAGGGTGTTACCCCTGTTGACGTCCTTGCTGAGGTACGGTACCCATGAAGAGCAAACGGTAACATATCATGCCAATCTTTATAGGTCACTGTCATCTTCTGCACAATCTTCTTGATATTCTTATTTGCCGCTTCTACAGCCCCATTCATCTTCGGTCGGTAAGGAGAAGAGTTGTGGTGCTGTATCTTGAATTGCTCGCAGAGCTCAGTGATCATCTTGTTGTTAAGATTGGTACCATTGTCCGTAATGATCCTCTCAGGTACACCGTATCGACAGATCAGATTATGTCGAATGAACCGTGCCACGACGTTTTTGGTTACCGTAGCGTAGGAAGCTGCTTCAACCCACTTTGTGAAGTAATCAATCGCTACCAGGATAAAGCGATGCCCGTTGGATGCCGTAGGTCTGATCTCTCCGATCATATCAATGCCCCACATTGCAAACGGCCATGATGCTGTCAAGACGTTCAGAGGAACTGGAGGAATGCGCACCTTATCAGTATAGATCTGGCATTTGTGACACGTCTGAGAATGTTGGTAACAGTCAGCTTCCATTGTGGACCAGAAATATCCTGCCCGAAGGATTTTTTTAGCCATGGTATGTCCACTGGAATGAGTTCCGAAGGTGCCTTCATGCAGCTCTGCCATGATCCTTTCTGCTTCAGTCTTGTCCACACAACGCAGTAAGGTGGAATCATGGTTTCGCTTGTACAGAATGCCATTGCTGAGGAAGAACTTCGCCGCGAACCTTCTCAGAAACTTTTTGTCATTGACAGATGCACCTTCAGGATATTCTTGAGCTTCAAGGTACCTCTTCACTTCATGATACCAAGGTTTTTCAATTACCTCTTCAGCTTCAAGATCACAGCAATGTGTCGGTTCGTCCAGTTTCCAAATGATGATCCGGGGAGCCTCATTGTATCATTTAACTTTGAACATAGAAGACATCGTAGCCAGCGCGTCTGCCAACTGATTCTCCTCCCTTGGGAAGTGTTCAAAAGTTATCTCCTCGAAATGGGGAATCAACGTCAATACATACTCCTTGTAAGGAATAAGATTTGGGTGTTTCGTATCCCACTCGCCTTTGATCTGATTGATCACGAGAGCGGAATCTCCGAAGACACTCAGAAACTTGATCCTTAAGTCAATTGCAGCTTGAAGACCCATGATGCATGCCTCATACTCCTCCATGTTATTGGTGCAGTTGAAACATAGTCGGGCAGTGAGTGGAGTATGAGTGCCTTTAGGGGATATGATCACAGCGCCAATACCGTTACCCAAAGCGTTCGAGGCTCCGTCAAAGTGCATAGACCATCGGGATCCTTCCTCAGGTCCTTCATCCGGTCCAGGTACTTCACAATCAGTCACTACCATGATATCCTCGTATGGAAATTCAAAGTTCATAGATTGGTAGTCGTCCACTGCCTGATGTGCCAAATGGTCTGCCAATACACTTCCTTTGATTGCTTTCTGAGTCGTGTATCGGATGTCGTATTCTATCAAGATCATCTGCCATCTCACTATTCTTCCGGACAAGGCGGGCTTTTCGAAGATCTACTTGATTGGATCCATTTTTGAAATCAAGAGGGTAGTGTGAGTCAACATATACTGTCTCAGCCGGTGAGCAGCCCATGCCAAAGCGCAGCAAGTTTTCTCGAGCAGTGAGTATCGGGTCTCACAGTCGGTAAACTTTTTTCTAAGGTAATAAATGGCGTGCTCTTTTCGGCTAGACTCGTCATGCTGCCCCAGCACACACCCCATTGAGTGGTCCAGTACTGTCAAGTATAAGATTAGAGGTCTCCCTTAAACCGGTGGCATAAGGATGGGTGTTTCTTGGAGATACTCTTTAATTCTTTCGAAAGCGGCCTGACATTCATCATTCCAACGTACTACTTGATCTTTCTTCAGTAACTTGAAGATTGGTTCACAGGTAGCAGTTAGATGTGAGATGAATCGGGCAATGTAGTTCAGTCGTCCTAGAAAGCCTCTGACTTCTTTTTCTGTCTTGGGAGTTGGCATCTCTTGTATGGCTTTCACCTTGGCAGGATCCACTTGAATACCTTTGTCACTTACGACGAAGCCTAGCAATTTTCCAGATCTCACCCCAAAGGTGCACTTGTTCGGGTTCAACCTCAGCTTGTACAACTTCAAACGGTCAAACAGCTTCTGTAGATGGTCAAGGTGTTCCTCCTCAGTTTGGGACCTTGCAATCATATCGTCGACGTATACTTCGATCTCATGATGGATCATGTCATGAAATAAAGCAACCATGGAACGTTGGTAGGTTGCCCCAGCATTTTTCAACCCAAAAGGCATGACCTTGTAGCAGAAGGTGCCCCACTGAGTAACAAAAGTGGTCTTCTCCATGTCTTCAGGAGCCATCTTGATTTGGTTATATCTGGAGAAACCGTCCATGAAGGAGAACACTTTATGCTAAGCAGTGTTGTCAACCAGAACGTCGATGTGAGGCAAAGGGAAATCATCCTTGGGGCTCGCCCTGTTCAAATCCCTGTAATCAACACACATTCGGACCTTACCATCTTTCTTTGGTACTGGAACCATGTTGGCAACCCACTGAGGGTAAGAAGTCACTGCTAGAAACCCAGCATCAAATTGTTTCATAACCTCGGCTTTGATTTTCTCGGACATCTCTGGACGCATACGGCGGACCTTCTGTTTTACCGGAGGGCATTCTTCCTTGGTAGGCAGGTGATGAACCACAATGTCGGTATCCAACCCAGGCATGTCTTCGTAAGACCAGGCAAAGATTTCCACATAGTCATGCAGCATCTGAACCAGTCGTTGTTTCACACTAAGCTCCAGGTTGGCACCAATCTTGACCTCCTTTCTGTCTGTCTCAGTACCCAGATTTACCGTTTCCACTGGCTCTTCATGTGGCTGAATGGCCCTCTCTTCCTAGAGTAACAGTCTTGCAAGCTCACCAGGCACTTCGCAATCATCTTCACCTTCGTCTTCGGCTAAGTTTATCGGATTTTCGAAGTCATAACTGGCAGTAGCAGAGTCGTTACCAGTGAGATCCAGAGTGGATTGGAACCTGTATAAGTGAGTGTGTATAAATATAGCTGTTTTACAATATATAATAAAGAAAGACAAGGAGCGCAAGATTTGAAATGTAAAAACGTCCAATGCTTTTATTAATGATATATGAAAGTGACACACAAAAGCCCTCACAAATGAAGCCACGGTGCCCCGGGTAAGACATCGGGCCATAAAGTTTAGTAATATTGTTTGTTACAAATTTAAAACAAAGGAGTTCATTACTGAGTGACAAAAGTAATAGGTATGAAATCTTTCGTCGTCCAGTTGCTTAGTCCACCGTTGGTCGTCGGGTAGATCCAGCTGTTGAATTCAGATTCCTCCACGTCGTCTTCAATAGCATTTACTCCCGGGTTGGTGATGAACACAGGAGGTCTTCCAATCCTTGCTTTACGTACAGCCCTCTGAGCTTCTGCAGTGAAACCCAAACCAAACTTGTCAGTCTTCGGAGTAAAATCAGGAAGTCGGCCCCAGTTTGCACACTCACCCTTCTCAATCACAACCCGGGCATCCTTTAAGGAAGCCATCTTCAAAGGAGAATCCTCTTCAGTCACAGTTTCTGCTGCTGCCAATGTCTGAGGCACCTCTTCAAAGTGTTGAAAGGGGGTTTCAATGAATTCCCCATCCATCTCTACATACCGGAACGAGTTGAGGTGGATGACCATATATTCTTCTTCCCCTTGGACTGTTACGATCTTCCCTCTGACCGGGTACTTAAGCTTCTGATGTAATGTGGAGGTCACAGCTCCAGCCTTGTGGATCCATGGACGACCCAGCAAACAAGAATAGGATGGTCGGATGTCCATCACATAGAATGTTGAGTCAAAGACCTGCGAACCAACTCTGATCGGAATGTCAACTTCACCATGTACCACCCTTTTGGACCCGTCAAAGGCCCGGACAACAATGTTACTAGGCTTGAGCTCTAAACCCTCACAATCCAACCTGTCTAGGGCCTTCTTGGGTAATACGTTCAATGAAGAACCGGTGTCTACCAACACATGGGCAAGAGTAGTGCCCCTGCATTCAATGGAGACATGCAGGGCGTCGTTATGGTTCTTTCCTTTGGCAGTCAGATCGGCGTCAGAGAAGCCCAACCCATTATCGGCAGTCAAGTTGGCCATACAATCGGTAAATTTATCAGCAGACGTTTCTTGTGGCACGTGGGCCGTCTTCAGGAAGGCAATCAGGGCCTTGGCATGGGCCTCTGAGCACATCAACAATGATAGCATGGAAATTTTTGATGGGGTGTGCCCCAGCTGCTCAACTACATTGAAATCACTCTTCTTAATGATCTTGAGAATCCCTTCCATCTCTTGCTGGGAAGCTTCAATATTGGTTGTCTTCGGTGCCTCCGTCCAGGCAGGCACATCAGTAGCAATCCCTTTGCCCCGAGCGTCAGATGACTCAATAGCAAGGGTAGAAACAGGAACTTGGTCAGGCAGGGAAGTGGGTACACTTGCAGGTGTGATGACAAGAGGTCTCTGGATAGCTGGAGGTGCAATATCAGGTGAGAAGAGCCTGCCACTGCGAGTGACTTTAGCAGGCCCGGTGATGTTACTGACGCCGGTACTAGCATCAAACTCTTGCTTTACTCCAAGAACATAAACATCTGCCCCATAGTGCCACGGGACAGCTTTGTCAGAGGTATAAGGGATGGGCCCCGGAACAGTGATGATGATAGGAGCAATCTTCTGAGTAGACATGATTTTGACAGGCTTTTTTGAGGGAGCCTTAGGAGGGTTGTTGAAAATAGTAACAATAGAAACTTCTTCGGTACGGGTAGCAGGAACAACAATCTTTTCGAACAAGATCTCTTTATTATCCATCAGGCTTTGGATACCTGACTTCAACAAAGGACAACCAGCAGGTGAAACAGAACATAGAAGGCAACCTTTACTACATCCCAGAAATAAACCGGCTAGCAACAGGTTCCTTTTGACAGTCAACAACAGAGTAACAATCTCATCCACAGAGGCTACATACGGGTCTTCTTCCACAACATTCACTCCATGCTGGGGCATGGGAGCAGTCACAACATTGGGCCTTTCGGGCGCCTCGAACTGTATTTCCTTAGCATCAATAAGGTCTTGAACCTTATTCCTCAGAGCCCAACAATCGTCCGTAGAATGCCCCGGGCTATCCGAGTGATAAGCGCAGCGGGCGTTAGGGTTGTACTTTGGAGAGGTTGTGTTTACTACCTTCGGAGCTTCTTTGACAGTTACCAGATTGGTTGACAGCAGTTGCGGCAATATCTGAGACAGGGTCATGTTGAGCCGAGTGTACTGCCTTTTGGGTCTCTCACCCCTTGGTTGGTTATACTGCTGAGGAGCAGCAGCAGGCTTTGAAATAACCACCGCGTTGACAGCTTGGCGGCGTTCAGGTTTATTCTGTCTCCTTGGACCATAAACAGCACTAGCTTCCTTCTTGAAGGGCTTCTTTTCAGTACTCGAGGAGGCACCTTTCTGTATCTTCCCTGACTTGATACCAGCTTCTATCCTTTCACCAGTAAGAATGAGGTCTGTAAACCCTGCAGAAGAATTACCAATCAGATGGTTGAAGAATGGACCAGACAGGGTCCCCAAGAACATGTCCACGAGTTCATGGTCAGTCAATGGTGGTTGCACCCTGCCAGTCAGGTCTCTCCACTTTTGCGCGTACTCCTTAAAACCTTCACCTGTCCCAAGTGACATACCCTGGAGTTGGGTACGCGTGGGAGCGAGGTCGGAATTGTACTGATACTGCTTATAAAACGCAGTAGCCAAGTCCTCCCAGTTTCGAATACTGGTTCCATCCAGCTGATAGAACCATTCGAGTTGAGCCCCTGAAAGGCTATCCTGGAAGAAATGGATCCATAGGTTCTTGTCTGCAGTGTAAGGTTGGATCTTCCTTACATATGATCTGAGATGCAGCTTAGGGCATGAAGCCCCGTCGTACTTCGCAAAGGCAGGTGCCTTGAACTTGTGTGGGATCACCACCCCAGAAGATAAACCTAGATCTTCAAAATCCAACCCAGGCACGTGTTGAATCTCCATAGCGCTTAGACGGTCCTCCAATTGTTTATACCTATCCTCAGCAGGAGGGTACTGTTCATCATTGTAATCTGTCTCGTTTCCGGAGACCGCAGGACTAGGAACCCTTCCCCCTTGGGGACTATCCTTCCCTACAGAGGAAGTAGCCTGATCAGCCTCATTCTGCAGTGTATTCCTAAACCTCCGTCTAGTGTTAAACAGCACAATCCTCTTCTTCTTCTTCTTCTTCTTCTTCTCCTTCAAGAGCAGAGTCTTCAACTCCTGTTGACCTTAGGCTAAGCTCATGACCAGCTCTTGAAACTGGGCGTTCTGGGCCTGGAGGGCCTTGATAGCTTGTTCGGTAGTAGGCTCGGAAGACATGATGATTGAGTGCTAAAATAAACAGCGAAGAAGATTAAGCAACCTGTAGAAAAAGAGTACCTGTTATGCACATGATGCATGATATGCTATTTATGCAATGCATTCAAGGGTTCGAAAGTTCAAATTCGTTGTAGACAAAAAGGAACACACGTTATATTAAGAAATAATCTATTCAGTACATCAGGGCCTCATGGGCAAAACATTACAAAATACTTAATCCCAAAAGACACTGCGCATCCTCTTTGGAGTGATGTAAGTGTTGAGAGTCTTTTCCTCGTGAAGTAGGCGGGTGAGCTCCAGAACCTTCTTCTCACTGGCATGTAGACTGGCTTCAAGAGAATTTCGTTCTTCCTTGAGTTGGATCCAGCTCTTTTGCATTTCTTCCCAAGACGTTGGCATGTCAGGATGCTGAATGGTGTACGAGACCTCTCCTTCCATAACTGGCTCTTTGATCACGGGGAGAACATGAGGGTATGGCATCACAAGCTTCTGGGAGCGGGCTCGTACCCACTTGAGATAAGGCTCCAGGGGGATGGAATTCTTGTGCCCCAGTGTCTTACTATCTACCCTGTTAGGCATCCTCCAAGCTCTGATGAATCTCTGGCGAAGTCCTTGTGCATCGTTGTCGAAGTCAAAAACTATGTCAGGAATCAACATGTCATGAGGGCCATCCCTCCGAGCATATCCAAACTGTCTCAAAGCCAGACATGGGTTGTAAGTAATACCCCCCCCCCCCTAATTCCAAGTAAAGGAACATTAGGGAACTCTCTGCAATGATCAATGATAGTGACATTTTCTCTGGACCGAGAACACCAATGTATATCAGCATATGTAAGAGTCATTAACCGTTGTGACCATCTCAAACCATGCTCGTTCTTCAAAACTGATTGTGGAAGGTGCAAAATAAACCACCTTGCCAGGAGAGAAGTGTAGCACATGAGAACACCTCTTTTTCTCATGGTTCGAGTGTAACATGAGTGGAGGATGTCCCCAAGCAACATAGGTATAGGATTCCTGGACATGAAAATCTTGACAGCATTGATATCTATAAGCTGATCCGGATTCGGGAACAACACCAACCCATAGACAAGGAGTGCCACAACTTCTTCAAAGGCTTGTAGGTAAAGGGAATTCCAACATTCTTTGGCCTTCTCAAACAGGAACTTTGCCAAGAATCCTTTGATACCACTTCTGGTTTCCCAATGCCCCTTGATGTCTGATGGTTGTAGGTGTAATACTTTAGCTACCTCTTCAAGTTTTGGCTCCTTTTCCGTACCGTTGTAGGGTAGTTGATTAAGAATAGGAACCTTTAGAAGCTGAGAAAACTCTTCCAAAGTAGGCACTAATTGATAATCCGGGAAAGTAAAACAGTGGTGCAAAGGGTCAAAGAACTGGAACAACACTTTCACCATATCCTCTTTAATGCTGGTGTTGACCAAGCTGATGAGTCTGCCATGCCTTTCACTGAAGGAAGAGTTCTCGGGGATCCTGGATGTAAGCTCCTTAAGCTGAGGAGGGATCCTTACAAGGTTGATCTGAATTGTCTTTCTGCGGATAGTTTCCATGTCCTACAAAACAAGAACAAAGATGAAGATTCGAACCCTTGAAGTGGTTAGTAAATGCATATGATGTTGTATGATGCTATGATGTTATGATAAGGACACACCACAAGTATTCACAGAAAGCAAACATGATAAGGCACACAAGTCACACCAGACAGCCCTTAGAGTTTAGGCCAGCATGAAGTTTGGGGCACTACCCTCTTGAAGTTGGTGGGCTCAAACTTGTCCTATCAAAAGTAACCGGGTTCTAAGGAGCTCAATATCATTGGGTTGTTTTCTATGTTCATTGTTTTGATTTAGCCACTGAACTGACGATCAAAATATTCCAAGAAAACAACCCTCAATGAGTGTAGTATCGAGTATCTACCAACTTTGGACTGCACCAAAGTCGGTCATCTCACTACCCCTAAAGAGGCCAGGATGGTCAAGTAAGGTTCCTAAGGTCAGTTGATGCTTCACGACACCACGCGGCGGCCCCGTACTCTCCTTGACTTGACTCAATGGTTACCGGTACTCACCAAAGTGCCACGTCAACGTAGCAAACTGCTTCAACCGTGTCGGTATACCCCACACAGTTCCCTCATAGTTTGTTGCTACTTTCTAAAAGGTATCCCCCAGATTCGGGTTAGGATCTATGAAACTCCAAAACAGGCCCACAATTTTAAAGCAAACAAAACAAGCAACTGAAAACATAAGAGTGGTCTAATCCTAAGGTACACCTCACTTATTAATATCCCCAGCAGAGTCGCCAGTTCTGTGATCGGTGGAAATATAACTGACTGTTTTGAAATGCTGGTTCGCGAAATGTCGCGGTAAGCAAGAGTCGCCACCGTCTTTTATGTTCTCCAACAAGGAAAGGACAAAAGTACAGCAAAATTCCTTTTTCGAGATGTCTCTCGGTTCGGGAGGTAGATTTATAGAAAGGGAAGGTGTTAGCACCCTTTCTATCTGTGGTTATCCACGGGCTCTTAGGTACTTGCTCTTATGTTTTCAAAAATTTGTTTGCTTTTCAAGTGTACGTGTGTTTTGAAAAAGTTTCGTTTGAAAAATTTCTAAGTAACTCTTGTATCTATCCTCAAGAGTGTATGAAATATTTGTTTGAAAACCTTTTGAAAGTGTAGGTGCGAAAAGTTGTTTTGTTTGTTTGAAAGAGCAAGTACCCAGGAGAATCTACCTACTCTAAGGAATTAGGCTGTGTAAGAGTCCTTTAGATAGTGCTATCCCACCATTGAGAGGTAGGTAGCACCATCGTTGAAGTTATTCGGGTCAATTCGATTATGGGGACAATGTGGCCACCGAAGCAATAGTAGGACGCCTTAGCGGTAACCCTAATGTCCTAGATCCTTTTTATCTGAGGCAACCGTTTCGAGGCAACTGGATCTTTAGACAGGAGGGCGACCTCTAAAACACCCTATACTTGATGACCACCTCGAGGCAACCAGTGAGGCGTACCCTAGGAGTGGCATGTGCATGTGTGTTGTTTTTCAGTTAAATTGTCTTTGCATGTTATTTGTGAGCTACGGATTAGTTTTATTTTTCATACAAGCCTTTTATGCATTATTAACAGTTAAGAGTGCGGAAAATAAATTGCGGAAATATGAATCTACGCTATTACAAGGCACGGGTCTATACATCGCCAAAAACAAAAACCCGTTTGGAAAATAAGTGCGAGAAAAGTAAATAAAGCGATAAAAGCCTAATTAACTATTACATTTCTGAGCAGATACATAAATAATCAAAATAACGAATTAAAAATAATATACGCGCGAAAGAATGAATCGGGACGTCCTAGGGTTTTGACCCTTTTTTGAGAAAAGAATTGAATTTTAGTCCTTTTTTGCAATTAAAATTAAACCTAATAGCTAATTAATTAATTAATTAAAAGAAAAAGTATTTTTGTGTTTTTTATTTTTTAATGAAATAGAATAAAAAAAGAAATTAAAAGTGTCAAAAGAAAAAAACCTAAGTCTAATTCATTTTTATTTATTAAAAAAAATTAAAATTACACCTAATTAAACTAAATTAATTTAAGTTAGTGTTTATTTACAAAATAGTTAAACTAAAGTGAAATTAATAATAATAAATAAAATATTTACATTTTTTAGTTTTTCTGAATTTTTATGGAAAATATTAATTATGTTAATTTTGGTGATAATAATAATAATTAGAAAAATAATTAATAACTAAATTAGAAAATATAAAACAATAAGAAAAAAGAATGAACCAAGGGGGGTTCTGGGCCCAATATGGAGGTTTGTCTGGAAATTGCTGGCCCATTAACACATAAGCCTGTTTGACCTGGGAAATTATCTGTGCGTGCTTTGACCAGGGAATATGGTCGTCTGCACCTCAGGGCCATCAGATCTGTGAGAGTAGCCACTTGGCGCGCTTGGAGGTGAGATACATGGTGAAACACACTGGGCATCCTGCATAGAATCATGATATGAAAATAGAAATAAATATTGGGGGACCTGGGAATCGAACCCAGGTCCTAATGCCTATTACGCGCTTGCCTTAACCACTTCACCACTTCGCTTTAGTCATCAGTAAAATAACCAATAATTAATATATTCAATAATCAATTCCTATGCTGTAAAACTAAAACGCGCGCATATTTTTTCAAATGGCCCAATGGTTCATCAACACGTCTTCATCTTCCTCCCTGGATACCTGCAAAACAAATCAAATAGCGGGGGTTTTTAACCCCCACAAACTTCATGGACGAAAAATAGCGATTAGGTGTACGTTAAATATAAATAGGGCGCGACATGTCCATTGTGTTCGTCTTGATCAGACGGTCTTAACCATATGCGTTAGGAGTCCTGATTTTACTGGATGTGGAAAACCCCAAAATTAAAGCTTCGGAACCCTAATACTTGTTAATGGCATCTTTTGATTCAGGGCTCCATAATCAAATTAAACTGTACCATTAGCTTTCTATGGATGCAAGCAACACAAAACAAACAACAAATCGTGTTAAATGCACATGAATAACGAGTTTCGATTATGGCAAAAGTATGCAAACCGTGAGTTCTTGGGGAGCAGTTTCTTAGGCTTTGACGTGTGATTTTGATTCCAATCCGTTCTTGGGAGTACTAGCAATGTATTTGAATCACTGAAACGCCTTGAATTGGCTTGGAAGATAGCCAACAGTTTTCACTTTTTCCTTGGATTTTTTGAATGTGATTATGGCCTTTTGCAGCAGCTTGCACGTGAATAGAATTAGGGTTGGCTTGCTTGCATATATGGGAATAGAATTAGGTCAAAGTTTGGGCCAAGGATCCATTGTATTGATGTTTTGAGATTTTGTTGATCATCATTGAAGAACTTTCCATTTTTGGAGCAAAACCAAGATTTCATGCACAAAATAGACCTAGCACGAATTTGTTAGCTGGCACATGGTATATGAAAGTTGTTCAAATCCAAAAGATGTTATTCCATTAATTTTTAGATTTTATTTAAATTATTATGGATTTAAAATGAATTAAATCAATAAAAATTAAATAAAATGGAAAAATAAATGTTTGATCTTGAAATTAATCATGGGACACGTGGGTGGCGTGACAAGGCTGAATCAAGTGGAAGAAAGTGGGCCCTTTTGTTAAAAATTGAAGTTTTAAGGATAGTTGACTTTGCAAATTCATGAAAATTTCCCAACTTCTCCAATGCATATCTTGCTCAATTTTGATCATATGAACATGTTCGTGGACATTTTGGAAAGGTCTTGAAGTCCTCTAACCAATGTCTTTGGTCCTATGTCATTTGGATTTACCAATCTCAAGTTATGGTCTTTGACTTAAAATGCCTTTTTGTTGACTTTTGAAATTGAACTATAATGTAGAAATTGATAACATTTTGTGAGAGCATTTTTTGGACTTGGAATGTGAATATGAGTTGTAGGAAATGTCATCCCCTTCAAAACGAGCATTGGATGGGATTTTTCTGATGAACCATGAAAAGGTTATGCCTTGGTCAAGTTACTGTTGACTTTTCAGCTGTCCAAAAATAGCAACTTTTGCATCTTTGATGATTTTTGAGCCATGCTTGTGGAATCATGATCAAGACTTGATCAAATGATGATTATGAGCTCAAAATAAGATGTTGACCAAAAATTCTGACTTTTGACTGCCAAATGACCATTTTGCCCCTGTAGTTGACGATGAAGCAAATGGGACTTTTGACTGTGCAATTTGATGTTGTGAGTCTTGAAACTTGTCATGTAGATGCTTGGCAATGTATATAGGCACATGAGACTTGATTGGGCCATTGAAAACCTCAGATTCATTGCAAGAACCAAAACCCTAATTTTGACTGGCTTAGGAGGATGTTTGACTGGGCAACCCCTTGATCCATTTGAAGATTGATCTTGACAAATCTTGAAGAATATGGGAGGGCAAATTTTGGGGTACAACAGTAGTCTTTGTCACAACCGGGGAATATACCAGCTTTCAACAAATTTAACTTAATGATCCGGAGCGGAGTCAACAGTTCATCCATAGTGGCAACAAATAAACCTTCCTCGACACCATTGGCATTGTGACCATGCCTAGGCATCGGAGCGGAAATGACATTCGGTTTCTCAGGCGCATCAAACTCAACTTCCTTTGCATCAATAAGGTCTTGAATTTTGTTCTTCAGAGCCCAACAATTGTTAGTGTCGTGCCCTGGACTTTCAGAATGGTATGCGCATCTGGCATTTGGATGATAATGAGGGGATGCAATATTGGGATTCTTTGGGGCCTCTTTTAAAGTTGCCAGATTCAATTTCAGAAGATGTGGTAGAACCTGGGCTAGAGTCATGTTAATCCTGGTGAATTGCCGGACTGGCCTTTCCACCCTTGGCTGGTTATTTCTAGGTTGGTCAGATGCAGGCTTTGGAATCATAACGGCCCCCACCACTGGTCGGCGTTCAGTTCTTCCTTCATTCCTTTGTGAATAAACAACAGATACTTCCTTCCTCCCAGTGAAGGGTTTTTTCACAGCTGTAGAGGAAGACGAATCTTTCTGAATCTTCCCACTTCTTATACCAGCTTCCACCCTTTCGCCGATTAATATCAACTCAGTAAACCCTGTAGAGGAACTCCCAATCATATGATTGAAGAAAGGGCCCGATAGATTTCCCAAGAACATGTCCACCAACTCCCTTTCAGACAGAGGGGGTTGCACTCTTCCGGCTAGATCTCTCCACTTTTGCGCGTAATCTTTGAAGCCCTCATTTGAAACCATAGCCATACTCAAAAGTTGAGTACGGGTAGGCGCCAAATCGGCGTTGTACTGGTATTGTTTATAGAAAGCTGCGGCCAGGTCTTCCCAATTGTGGACGTCGGCCCTTTCTAATTGGTAAAACCAATCAAGTTGCGTTCCTGATAAACTGTCTTGGAAAAAGTGGACCCACAAGTATTTATCAGTAGAGTGTGGCTGAATCTTCCTGACATATGATCGGAGGTGCATTTTTGGATAAGACACCCCATCATACTTGGCAAATAATGGCACTTTAAACTTTGGCGGGATTACAATTCCTGACACTAGCCCTAACTCTTCAAAATCTAGACCCGGTACTCTCTGGATTTCCATAGCGCTTAAACGCTCCTCCAGGTGTTTGTACTTATCATCAACCGGAGGGTACTACTCTTCAGAATAGTCCTCCTCTTCTTCAGAGTCTGGCGGAACTACCGTTTCTTTTCCTTTTCTTTCCCCTTCATCAGATGTTGTTGGAAAATCTAAAGTCCTTCTAGCTTGTCCTTGAAAACTTCTGCCCATGATTACCACACCAGCTGGCTTCTTCTCTTTCTTCTTTTTCTCTTTTTCCAGCAGAGTCTTCAGCTCCTCTTGCCCCTTGGCTAAGGTGATGAGTAACTGTTGAAACTGTGTGTTTTGAGCCTGAAGGTCTTTGACCGTCTGTTCGAGATCCATCTTACTGAAATAAATAGTAGAGAGATGAGGAAACTTGTTGCAAAGACCTGTTTATGTTTATGATGAATGATATGTATACATGCAATGCTTTCAAGGATTAAAAAATTCAAGTTTGTTTTAAAACAAAAAGAAACACACGTTATATTAATAAGATAGAATTTGAGCACATCAATGCCCCTTGGGCAAAATAATACAAAATTTTAAGATAAAAAGACATTGTGCATCCTCTTTGGTGCAACGTAGGTATTTAGAGTCTGCTCTTCATGAAGTAGCCGAGTGAGTTCCAAAACCTTCTTCTTGCTTGTGTAGAATTGGGCTTCGAAAGTATCGCACTCTCCTTTGAGCTGTATCCAATCCCTTTATAGGTCCTCGAGTGATGTAGGCATGTCAGGATGTAGGATTGTGTATGGAACTTCTCCCTCCTTAACAGGCTCAATAATCACTGGGAGAATGGAAGGATAAGGCATCATAAGACTTTGAGCGCGGGTTCATATCCACTTGAGGTAAGGCTCAAGAGGGATGGAATTCTTGTGTCCCAAAGTCTTGCTATCCACCTTTTTTAGCATCCTCCAAGCTCGGATGAATCTCTGGCGAAGACCTTGATCATTGTTGCCGTAGTTGAAAACCAAACCTTAAATCAGCATATCATGTGGGCCATCCCTTCAGGCATAACCAAACTGTCTTAGAGCCAAGCATGGATTGTAGGTGATGCCTCCCCTAATGCCAAGTAGAGGGAAATTAGGAAATTCCCCACATCGGTCAACAATGATAACATTCTCTTTGGATCGAGAGCACCAATGAATATCTGAATGTTTAAGCGTCATTAACCTTTGTGACCACCTCAAACCTTGCTCATTCTTTAAGACTGATTGGGGAAGATGAGAAATAAACCATCTTCCCAGGAGAGGAGTGCAACACATGAGAACACCTCTTTTCCTCATTGTACGAGTGTGAAAAGAGTGTAGGATATCCCCAAGCAATGTAGGCACCGGGTTGCGAGACATGAAGATTTTGACAGCGCTCACATCTATGAGTTGGTCAGGATTGGGGAACAGGACCATCCCATAGATGAGAATAGCTACAATCTCCTCAAATTCTTGCAAGTCTAGGGAGTTTCAACAGCTTTGGGCTTTCTCAAACAGAAACTTTGCCAAGAAGCCTTTGACACCACTTCTAGTTTCCCAATGAGTTGTGACATCAGATGAGTGCAAGTGCAGGGCTTGAGCAATCTATTCTGGCTTTGGATCTCTTTCTGTATCGTTGAAGGGTAGTTGATTAAGAATAGTAATCCTTATAAGTTTAGAGAATTCTTCCAAAGTAGGCACAAGTTGATAGTCAGGAAATGTGGAGCAATGATGCAAAGGGTCAAAGAACTGGAAGAGAACCTTCATCATATCCTCCTCTGTGTTGGAGGTAACCAAGTTGAGTAGACGACCATGCCTCACGGTGAATGGAGAGTTCTCAGGGACCCTTGAAGTTAGCTCCTTGAGTTGTGGAGGAATTCTTACAAGGTTGATTTGGATAGTTTTCCTGCGAAGTGAATCCATAACCTACAAAACAAGAACAAAGATGAATCTCCAAAATCCTTGAAATGGTTAGTGAATGCATATGATGTTCATGATGTCCATGATGTTATGTACAAATATGCATATACAAGCAAATCAAACAAGTTCTTAGTTTAGGCTTGCATGGGGTTTTATAGGTAAGTACCCTCTTGAAGTTTAGTTGGCTCAACCTGTCCTAAAAATAGTAATCGGGTTCTAAGGAGCTCAATATCACTGGATAGTTTCCTTGGTCATTGTTTCAGCTCAAGCCTCTTTAATAGCGACCGAAATATCCCAAGAAACCAACCCTCAATGAGTGTAGTATCGAGTATCTACCAACTTCAGACTGCACCAAAGCGGGTCATCTCACTACATCCTAAAAGGCCAAGTTGGTCAAGTAAAGGGTTCTAGAAGTTCATTAGTGCTTCATGACATTACTCAGCGGCCCCATATTCTCTTTGATTAACTCAAAGGCTACCAGTACCCACAAATATGTCACACTAACATAGCTATTGCTTAGACCATGTCGGTATACCCCACATAGTTTCCACAACGTATTGCTATTTACCTATAATGTTTCCCAAGTCCGGGTAGAGGATTCAAACCCAAACAAAGAACCATAATTTAAAGCAAACAAGTAAAACAAAGAAAGAAAATAAATGTGATCTAAACCCTAAGGTAACCCCACTTTTAGAATTTTCCCCAGCAGAGTCGCCAGTTCTGTGATGCGGTGGGAGAACTAACTTGAGGTTTTGCGTTTTATCGCAAATGTCGCGGTTAGCAAGAGTCACCACCGACTTTTCTTTTATCCAAAAGGAAAGGTGAAAAAAGCACAGGAAAGACCTTTGAGATGTTTTCTTGAGTTTGGGGGGTAGATTATGAAAAGGGAAGGTGCTAGCACCCTTTTCATCCATGGTTTTCCACAGGCTCTTAGTTACTTGTTTAGATCACTTACTTTGGTTTGTTTGAAATGGTGTTTGATGTGGTTTTGAAAGTATTTTGTAAAAGAGGCCATTCGTTTAGGCAATCTTTGTAATGATTCTCGTTCGTAAGAATGTATACAAGGATGTTTATCTTTTGAAAATGTTTTCAATGTTTGTAAGATGTTTTTGAAATGTGTGTGTGTTTTTGAAAATGGCAAGGATTGTTTGAAATAGAGCAAGTAACTAGAAGCTATATACCTACTCAAATGTCTTTCTTATGCATTTCTATTCCTTTGACATTGTTGACTTACCATTGATTTGGTAAGCAACCCTATCTTTGGATGTAAACGGGACGGGTGTGGGTCATCGTATAACCATGATAGCAATGTTGCCAAGTATCTTAGCATTTTTGAGGGGACAAGATCATTCTGTTTAGGCAACTTTTTGAATAGCATCATCGAGGGACTATGATCTTATATTTATTTGTTTTGCCAAGATACTTTGCATGCGTAACATGGCCATTTTGTTTTAGGCAACCAAGTGGGAGAAACCCTAAGGGTGCTTGTGTGCAAAGTGTATCATTTTTCGTGCTTTTGATCTTGTATTTAGGGTTTTCTATTTGTTTTGTTTCGTTCTTGTCATACAAACCCTAATTACTAATTATGACATATGAAAGCAATAAATTGCATAATGTAAATATACTAAGCTATTACAACGATTTTATAGGAGGGGGGAATACAAGTTTGAATGGGGATTTGCACAAACATAAAGCTAAATATATTATTACAACCAAATCGAACTTGCGTGAATTAAGATAAATATAATACAATACTTAAAATGTAATGCAATGTACAAGTGAGAAAAGATGTTTTATGCCTTGATTTTGTATAAAAGAAAATTTAATTTAAAACTAAAAAATATAAGAAAAATATTTAATTTTTGAAAGGGATTAAACCCTAATTTTTTATTTAAAAGAAAATAATGTTTCTATATGCATCTATGTATTTTTGTATGTAAAAATAATAAATAATATTGAATATAAATATTAAAATTAAATATATGCAAAAAATAAATATTTGTAAGTAGAAAATGCAAAAATAAATAAACTAAGTATATTTAATTTTATTTACAAATTTATTAAGAAAATAAATTATATCCTATCAAAATAAACTATATTTTTATGTGAGAAATAAAATTAAAATAAAATAAAGTGCAATATGACTAAATTATATTTTTTAAGATTTTATATCATTTAAAGAAAATAATAAAAATATAAAATATGAAAATAAAACAAATAAAAAATAAAATATGAAATAAGTTGACAGGGGGTGAGATAGCAAGTCAATGGTGATATTGAGCAAAAATGTTGGCCCATAGCAAAAAGCCCAATCCTGCAAAAAGTGTCAAAACTGAAAAGGAAAAAATGCCAAAATGCAAAAAGTAGCGCGCAGGTTCGAACCCAGGACATGGGTCTCACCAGCGCGCTGCTTTACCACTGGGGTGGCTATACATCCATTGTCTTTAATGAAACAAAAATAATATATGCCAAAACGCTTCCTTGCCTTGTTTCATCTTCTTCCTCAAGCCTTGGCCGGATCCCCTGTAACTTCCTCATGCCTCCATAAAAATGAAAACTTATAACATGAAAAATGTAGAGCTTGAACTCACGATTCCAACCATGTAAGCTATGTAATCTAACTATCAAAGATTAAAGAGAATTTAAACAGCCTTAAATCTTGACCTAATATTTCAAAAAATTTCAAGTTTCAAATTCTCTTAGCACAAGTAAAATTAATGCAAGATAATGACATGTATAGCTTCGTTATGATGAGAACTACATTTTTTCTTCACAGATCGTGGCCTGAGGTCGCTTGTACAAGGAGATAGAGTTTGAAAAATTACCTCCTTCATATGGAATTATGTATGGAAATGCAGGGACTTTAATGGAGGCCCGATGATTGCTTGAGATTCCTTGAGCTTCCCTGAATCTATTCCAACCCTTACCTTGCTCTGAAGATGGCTGGAACTCCCTGACCAAGTCCAACTGCAAGCTTCAAAGTCAACAATGGCAGATGGTGGAAAAGAGGATACATAACAGGGATGATGGTTTGGATAGGTTTGATATCAAGTATGTAAGATGTTTGAATGGTCTAAACACAAAACGCACGAGCCAAATGGAATATGGGGATGCTTGTGCAGAATCTGCAGTTTTGGACAGGTTTTGGGTGTTTTTCAGCTTGAGAGAGTTTTAGGCCTTTGCTTGGTGTTCTATATGTTGTATATCCTTTTCATATTAGTATATAAATGATCTAAAGTTATCTCTCTATCAGTTGTACAAGCCCTAGCCTTTTTGCAACTTTTCTTATACTTGAAGCAAAGTGACAAGACCAATGCTTCACATGCTTGTACCAGCTTGCTTTAGGGTTGGTATGAGTTTGTACAAGTTTCTTGAGACCTGTGTGGTTTGTATGCATCAATGGGGCAGGTTCAAAGCTCCAAGTTGACAAGTTTGCAAAAGTGCTTCTTTATGAAAATGGCAATGGAGCCTTTTTTACCCAAAATGGAATTACAAGTTGTGTAAAAGTTCAAAAGCATGGATAGAGGCTTTGTCAACTGAGTATGCATTTAATTAAGGAGCGTGTAGCAATTTTAGGACCTGTAAAGCATAAAATATGCAGCATAGGTTTGATTTGCAACTTGGTTCTTCATGAAAATGGCTTGAACAAAAAGTGAGAAAATGCCAACTTCCTCTCTTCGATTCTCCCTACTCAAAAATGATCTTGGAGAGTTCTCTGACATTTTGGAATGCTTGTAATTTTCTATATAATCCATCTTTGAAATGAATTTTGAGATACCTCTTGGAACTAGGTGAAAAATTGTCATGAAGTAGGGTCTAAAACCTGCCTAAATTAGGGCAAAATTTCACTAAGTTAAGAAGTTCATGACCATGTATTCACAAATTTATAACTTGAGATACAAGCATCTTTAGGGAAAATTTTGTGAAGAAAAGTTGTAGATTTCATGGAGGTATACAACTTTCATGTTTGGGACTTTCCTTGAATCAAAATGTATCATGGTGAAAAAGTGGTGAAAAGTTGGGAAAAAATAAGAAAAATTTTATACTTAGAAAATTTCTAAGTTATGAAAATTTTCAAATTCAAACCCTAATTTTCAAATTTGGTTTTCTTGGTGAACAAGTTTCATATTTTGACATATCTTGATGAATTATGACCCTTGGCACTTGATTTTGACTAAAAAGTCAAAGTTTGACTTTTCAGTGTACAGTTGACTTTTGATTAGTTGACTGCAAATTTCATTTGTCAATCCAATGAACTTGAGGTGTTTTGAACCATGTAATTAAGTCAAGATGATGCCATTGAATCCTTTAAATCATGCTTGAACTCAATTGGTCAATTGCTAGGTTAAAAATCATAAATTGCCCTTCCTCAGTCAAAACCCTAATTTTGACCATTTTGCCCTTTTGATGATTTAATCAAATTTCTTGAGAAATTGTAATCCAAACTTGATCAAATGGTACATATGAGTCTAAAATGTTGATGTGGATAAAAAATTATGAAGTTTGACTGTAAATTGGCCATGGTTGACTTTTTCTCCAATACAGTTGATTTTTAGGTCAACTGTCCAATTGACTGATCAAAAATATGGTTCAAGGCTTGAAACTTATCATGAGCAATCTTAGGGGTCCAAAATTATGTATGAAAGTCACATGAAGAATTGGTGGTCCAAAAATCCTTGTGCAAACTCAAACCCTAATTTTGGGTTATCAGTGCAAGATAAGATGTCTTGAGCTGACCAAACCCTAATCTTGTCTTGAGTCAAAGAAGTCTTGTGAGAAAAGTCTTGATAAATGAGAGAGAAAATTTTGGGGTACAACAGCAGGTAATCGCATACTATCTCAAAATCCCGCAGGAAGGCAGTCGAATTGGGATGAATTTAGGAGAGAGCATGATGAAGGTGCCGAAAAACGATCATATGAAGATCGGAAAAAGGAAGTTGTAGACCCAACTCTCGAAAAAGCATCTCGAACATAGGAAGATGGTTCGCATCAAACTTCGAACATATATGGTGATCCTTCCTAGGGATGTAGATCGCCCATTCTTCCTCTATATCCTCCAACTCTATCCCCGGAGCCACTAACGTAAACACCTCATTTGGGTGCTCGACAAAGTGGGAAACAATCTCCATAGAACCCAACGCGGCCTAGGCCAAAGGATCATTAAGAGCCACAGGCTCGCCCTATGCATCCGCACCCTAATCGAGTACTCTCGGATCAAGATCATGCGCCCCCGAGGTACTCTCCCTGGTTAACGTGTCCCTGAATGAACTTGCAACAAAATCAATATGCTCGCTCATAAGGTCATCTTCAGTATTACTGGCCATCGTACCTAAAAAGAAGATAACAAAAGTGAATTCTACATCGAATCAAATCTACCCTTACACTGCTAATCAAGTGAAAGGGCGCGAACGAGGACCCTATCCTTGACCAGAACCCTCACTTAAAACAGTAGAGAGTAATACGAAGATAATCCCCTCTAAGGTACTAGGCGCCCGACCGCCAAGATAAACCCTGCTCACGTGAGTAAAGTCCCTTCCCCGATAAATGGTTTTGGACCTCGCCCAGGGACACATCATAAACTCAGGAACTTCAAAACAAAAACCCAGGGAACGGTCCAATTTCGCTAAAAAAGTCCATCACAAACCGCCATCACCGGCCCTACCACCAGGAGTTACCAAACAGCTCTGCGGTAGAACCACTTAGAGTCGTCCAATCTATAATTATTCTACTCCTAACCACATACATATCTAAAATTGCAACCTAAAACAGGAAACATTTTGGCAAAAACAGAAGGAAAACAGGGAACATTTGGGAAAAAGCAGAAGGAAAATAGGAAACTTACCAGGTTATGAAAGACTAGCGGCAGAATGGGCGGAGATTATAGCGGTGAACGGAGGAAAGAGTAAGAACTTCGACAGAGAACGACGGTGTCGTGTAGAAATCAGTGATGAGCAGAGAAAGAGCGAGCGAAAAGTGAAAATAAATCTTCCTCTCTCCCTGATAATTTCAAATTGTAGCTATTTTTATATATACTTTTTGTTGCACTTGTCGACTTTTTATTGTTAATATCGTTGAATAAACTCGACTTTTGTGTAAATACGTTTAGTTTGTGTTTATTTTTGTTTTTCTATACACAGTGTACTATTTGATGTTTTTCTATTCATTTTATACTTATTTATGTGTAATTGGAGCACGAGTAATAAAGTGTCGAAGACACGGCTTCAAACATGTGATTTTGAGCAAGTCGTCAACGAATAACGCTCAAAAACAAAGAATAATAAATCATCAATTTGGTTGATGTTTAGGCTTTGTTAGATATATAATTGAATAATCTTTCCAACACTTCAAATCGGGCATAAATCGGAGTTACGATTCTCAAGTTATGGCGAAAATAAAAAAGCTGATTTTTTTCTCATGACAGTAGAGCGCGCTTAGCGAGATTGTGCCGCTTAGCGCGGTCCCCTGGACATAATTGCGTTAAAAGGGCCAAAATACACATTTTTTAGGTTATGTTTTGGGGTATTTATTCCCAACTCATCAAACCTTCGTCTTTTAGTAGAGAGAGCTTAGAAAACAACTTCGGAGCTTGCATACAAATAATCTGGGGTGGATTGATCATCAATCAGCGTTGACAAACCGGGAGATTTTTGGTTCATTTCTCTTCCTCTTTGTGTATTTCTCTTTGGTTTGGTTTTGTATATGATTTTACTTTGAACTCGTGTATATTTGTTTCCCATGGCGTTATATTTAATTCGCTTTACAAATCGGTGTCGATTGTTATCTTAGATTTTTGCTCTGTGCTCGGGGTTTGGGTTTGTGATGCGGTGGGAGAACTGACTTGAGGTTTTGCGTTTGTGTTTGCAAATGTCACGGTTAGCAAGAGTCGCCACCGACTTTTCTTTTATCCAATAGGAAAGGTAAAAAAGCACAGGAAAGACCTTTGAGATGTTTTCTTGAGTTCGGGGGGTAGATTATGAAAAGGGAAGGTGCTAGCACCCTTTTCATCCATGGTTTTCCATGGGCTCTTAGTTACTTGTTTAGATCACTTGCTTTGTTTTATTTTAAATGGTGTTTGGTGTGATTTTGAAAAGTATTTTGAAAAGAGGCCATTTGTTTAGGCAATCTTTGTAATGATTCTCGTTCGTAAGAATGTATACAAAGATGTTTATCTTTTGAAAAAAAAATTCAATGTTTTGTAAGATGTTTTTGAAATTTGTGTGTGTTTGTTTTTGAAAATAGCAAGGATTTGTTTGAAATGGAACAAGTAACTAGAAGCTATCTACCTACTCAAATGTCTTTCTTGTGCATTTTTATTCTTTTGACATTGTTGATTTACCATTGATTTGGTAAGCAACCCTATCTTTGGATGTAAACGGGACGAGCGTGGGTCATCGTATGACCATGATAACAATGTTGCCAAGTATCTTAGCAATTTTTGAGGGACCAAGATCATCTTTGTTTAGGCAACCTTTTGATAGTGTCATCGAGGGACTATGATCTTATGTTTGTTTTGTTTTGTCAAGATACTCCGCGTGCGTAACATGGCCATTTTATTTTAGGCAACCAAGTGGAAGAAACCCTAGGGGTGCTTGTGTTCAAAGTGTGTCATTTTCATGCTTTTTATCTTGCATTTAGGGTTTTCTATTTTGCTTTGTTTTTTGTTCTTGTCATGCAAACCCTAGTTACTATGCATAGTATATAAATGAAAATGGCGGATGCTGAAACAGGGGTTACAGAACCAGGGTGATGGTTTGGATAGCTTTGGTATGATGTGTATGAGATGCTTGAAGTGTTTAAACACAAAACGCACGAGCTAAATGAGTATTGGCTAGGGTTTTGCAGATATTGAGTTTTTGGACAGTATTTTGGTGTTTTTGAGTTTCAGAGGGTTTTTGCTTCCAATCAATCATGCTAAGCCTTGCAATAAGTTTGTAAATATGTAGAGAAAGGATACAAAGTGTGATACGGTGGGAGAACTGACTTGAGATTTTGCGTTTGTATTCGCAAATGTTGCGGTTAGCAAGAGTCGCCACCGACTTTTTATTTTATCCTAAAGGAAAGGTTAAAAAAGCACAGCAAAAACCTTTTGAGATATTTCGTGGGTTCGGGGAGTAGATTATAGAAAGGGAAGGTATTAGCACCCTTTCTATCCATGGTTATCCATGGGCTCTTAGTTACTTGCTTAGATCACTTGCCTTTTGTTTTCAATTGTTTTAAATGGTGCTTGAGTGTGTGGGTTTGAAAATGTTTTGAAAAGAGGCCAATGTGGTGGCAACCCTTGTAATGATCCATGTTGGGATGTATACAAAGGTGTATGTCTTTTGAAAAGGTTTTCATTTGTTTTTTTGAAAGTTGTTTTTGAAAGTGTTGTGAGGTGTGAAAAAACAGGCAAGTGTTTTCATTTTGCAAGTTGACAAGTACTTAAGAGCGATCTACCCTAAAGTTCTCAAAAGTTTTGTTATGTTTTTAACCCTTTTAACAATTTTGTTCCACCATTGTATTTGGTGGACAATCTTGTGTTAGGATGTGAAAGGGACGGGCGCGGGTCATCGTTTAGACCATAGTTGCAATGGTGCCAAGTATCTTTGGGCATTTTCCTTAAGGGACTTGATCATTTTTAGGCAACTTTCGAAAGCGTCATCGAGGGACTATGATCATTTGAATTGTGTTTGTTTTGCCCAAAGAGACCTAACATGCAATATGGCCCAATTTTGAAAGGCAACAAGTGGATATAACCCTAGGGGTGTTAGTGTGCAAGTGTGTTTTATTGCATACAAGAGTTTTTCTTTGAATTAGGTTTTTCTATTTCATTGATTTTATCTTGTCATACACGTCCTAATTACTAGCAATAAGAAGCGGAAATGTAAAATCCTACGCTATTACAATAATTAGGGGAGGGGGATACATATTTGTACATGGGGGGTTCAACGAGAAAAATAGACAAAAAAAGAAATAGCAAAAAAACAAGATATATATAGAGAGAGAGAGAGAGAGGGAGCCCGCGCGCTGTTGGGAGGCCATCAGAAGTTCTGACCCAGATCCGCTGTCAGATGATCAACCTGTTGGTGAAACTGGATGAGTCAGAACTTCTGACTCTAGAACCTGCAAAACAGAACCTTGTTAGTGGGGAAATCAGAAGTTCTGATTTCCCTGCGCTGCAAGATAGAGGTTTGTTAGTGGAGGAACCAGGAGTTCTGATTCTGCTGAAAAGGCAATAACTCTCAGAGGTTCTGATGTCATTGACAGCAAAACAGGCTTCAGATGTGCTAACGTCAAAGTCAGCACTTGGCTTTTTCCTGTACTAATCAGAACATCTGCAATCCTGTTGTTACTCCACAAAACAGGAAACATATTTGGAACAGATCCAGCAAAATAGCAAAAATGTTTCAGAGGTCAGAATCACCAAGGTCACGGGCAAGTCCTATACTGGCTCAGAACGTTCTGAGGTATGAGAATCCTCAGAACATAAATAGCAATAACATGAATATTTACATTATGTTACTTGAATATGCACAGCTGATGATGCTTAACAGTGTGGTGAGGGTCAGCAGGTGCTTACCTGACTGTCTGGAAAATGGTGGGTGAAAGTTAGCTTTTGGTTCTGGTGGTGTTCTGGACAGATTTGGAAAAGGGGAAGTGAAGGTGTATACGTGTATAGGGTCAGAAGTTTGGAAAGAACGTTTTTGGTTTACAGAAAAGAGCTGGATGTTTGATGAAGTTGAAGGTAAGAAACTTAAAGTTATGAAACAAAGCTGGAGATTTTGGCAGAGTTTCAGAATGTTACGTTGCTAGGAGTTTCGTTTCTCTCTTAGCAATTTTTCTGTTTCTTTTCTTGAACGTCTTTTGCAGTGGTGAAAGCTCTCTGTTTATAGGCAAAGTTCTTGTGGATGCCTTGAACATTTAAGGCGCCAACAGAGTTTGAATTTGTTCTTTGACAGAAATTCCTGGGAAGTTGTGATAACAGCTATCTTTCAGCCTAGGTAGCAGCAGCAGGCGTAGATTGGGGAGAAGTGACCTCTGAAGTGGGCGGTGGCGTGAAGACCCATGCCAGAATCTGTGCAAAAGCATTTTCCAAGCCACACGTGAATGCTCATGAGTGGTTGGAAGCATTAATGGGCATTAAATGGTGACAAGACCTGTCAATACCAACATTCTGGTAATGGAAACCAGCGTTGAATCAGCAGCGAAAACCATGCTCTGGCCTTGGCTATCTGTTGCCTTAGCAAGCTCTGGAGATTCCCCTGGTTTTCTGATACGTTCCTTGGATCTACTTCTGGACAATCTGGACTTAGAGATTCTGTATCAATGTGACACCTATCCTTCTGACCTTTCATCTTCTGATCTCAACCTGTTCTGAAGGAGCCTTCATACTTTCCTGTTTCTCTTGCGTTCCTTTAGCAAATTCTGACTGAGCTTGTGTAACTGCTGAAGGGGCATGTTCTGTTTGAGGCTTACATTCTGAACCACGTTTACATCTTCTGATTGAACTGATGTAGCTGCTGAAGAGCCAACTTCTGACCACGCTGAGCCAAGCTTGCAACTTCTGACCGTCTTCATCTGGAATGGGTCCAGAAGTTCTGAAGCGCTGATTTTTCTAAAAACACTTATTTTAAAGAAACATTCTAAGCACTTAGAATTTGATTTTCCTCAAGACGAAAGCGTTGTTTCCGGAGTTTGTGAGATCATCTTGCTCTTGTAAGTGACTTGCTTGGGCAAAAGGATAACCCAGGACTTGGATTTGTTTCAGGGGACTTTGAAAAATCTAAGATGGTTTCCTGAAGAAAGGGAGGGCGAATTTTGGGGTACAACACAAAGTCAGCTCTCACTAGCTGTGCAAGCTCTTGACCTTTTTACCAACTTTCTTGCTTTTGAAGTAAAGTGAAGTGAATTATGCTACATGCTTGTCCTTACTTGCTTGAGGCTTGAAATGAACTTGTAACAACTGCTTGAGAGCTGTGTAAGTTTCTTGCATCAAAGAGACAGGTCCAAGGCTCAAGATTGATAAAGTTACAAAAGCTCATCTTTATGAAAATGGCAATGTGAACTTTATGCCTAAAATGGAATTATCTCTTGTACAAAGCTTCAAAAGAAAAGATAATGCCTTTGTCAACTGAGTTTGCATTTAATTATGGAGTGTAAATCAAGCTTAGGACCTGTAAAGCAAGGTACAACCAGCATGGATTGGATTTGCAATTTGATGCTTTGTAAAAATGGCTTGAACAAAAGTGAGAAAATGCCAACTTCCCTTCTTCGATTCTCCCTACTCAAAAATGATCTTG
Source organism: Vicia faba (assembly GCA_948472305.1). Classification (NCBI taxonomy): domain Eukaryota; kingdom Viridiplantae; phylum Streptophyta; class Magnoliopsida; order Fabales; family Fabaceae; genus Vicia; species Vicia faba. Next base: position 278,758,377 of record OX451738.1, on the reverse strand, counting down.
GGGAGTTCTTGGACATTTTGGAAAGCTTGAAATGTGCTCTATAAACCATCTTTGAAATTAATTTTGAGATACCTCTTGGAACTAGGTGAAAATGTCCATGAAGTTGGGTCCAAAACCTTCCTAAATTAGGGCAAAATTTCACTAAGTTATTTAGTTCATGGGCTTATGTTCATAAATTCATATCTTGAAATACAAGCATCTTTTGGGAAAAGTTTGTGAAGCAAAGTTGTAGATTTCATGGAGGACTACAACTTTCATGTTGGAAGTTTTCTTTGAATCAAAATGCATCATGGTGAAAAAGTGGTGAGATGTTGGACAAAAATAAGAAAAAATTTATACTTAGAAAAATTCTAAGTTATGAAAAATTTTCAAATTAAAAACCCTAATTTGCAATTTTGAGTTTCTTGGTGAAAAAGTTTCATATTTTGACATATCTTGATGAATTATGACCCTTGGCACTTGATTTTGACCAAAAAGTCAAAGTTTGACTTTTCAGTGCACAGTTGACTTTTGATCAGTTGACTGCAAAATTCATTTGTCAATCCAATGAACTTGAGATATTTTGAACCATTTAATTAGGTCAAGATGATGCCATTGAACCCTTGAAATCATGTTTGAACTCAATTGGTCATTGGCTAGGTTAAAAATTAGAAATTGCCCTTTCTCAGTCAAAACCCTAATTTTGACCATTTTGCCCTTTTGATGATTTGATCAAATTTCTTGAGGAGTTGTGATCCAAACTTGATCAAATGGTACATATGAGTCTAAAATGTTGTTTTGGATCAAAAATTATTAAGTTTGACTGTAAATTGGCCATGGTTAACTTTTTCCCCAATACAGCTGATTTTTAGGTCAACTGTCCAATTGACTAATCAAAAATGTGGTTCAAGACTTGAAACTTAACATGAGAAATCTTACGGGTCTAAAAAGATGTATGGAAGTCACATGAAGCATAGGTGGTCCAAAAATACTTGTGCAAACTCAAACCCTAATTTTGGGTTATCAATGCAAGATGAGATATCCTGAGCTGAGCAAACCCTGATCTTGTCTTGAGTTAGAGAAGTCTTGTGAGAAAAATATTGATAAATGAGAGGGAAAATTTTGGGGTACAACAGCTGCCCCTGTTCAATCTTCTTGAACCTGAAGAGTTAGATTGGCGAGTTTTGTCGTTCGTGACTCAAAGGTAAAAGATGATTGGACACCAGAGTGCCCATAAATTTGCACTCGACAAAGTGTAGTTGAGGGAATGGGCTTAAAGATGCCATTTGGAGAGATGATAGAATCTTGTTAGAGATAGGATTGTAGATGCCATCCAAGAATGTTTGTTGAATTGTAAGTTGTAAGTCAGAAGAATAAGTATCAGAATGGTGTCCACGTCTGGAACGTATCTGAGCTGTATCTGGAGACTGAATCTGAATGAGAAACATAATAGCATCCGTGTCTGGAGCATATCTGTACTGTATCAAGAGTGTGAAATCTGAATTTGAATAAGCATCAGAATGGCATCCGTATCTGGAGCGTATATGAACTGTATCTGGGTGTTGAAGTTTGAATAAGTAACAGAATGGCTTCCGTGTCTGGAGCGTATTTGAACTTGAAATCTGAATAAGGGCCAGAATGGAATCCGTGTCTGGAGCGTATCTGAACTTGAAATCTGAATGAGTATCAGGATGGCATCCATGTCTGGAGCATATCTGAACTTGAAATTTGAATGAGTATCAGGATGGCATCCGTGTCTGGAGCGTATCTGAACTGTATCTGAAAGCTGAATCTGAATGAGTAACAGAATGACTTCCGTGTCTGGAGTGTATCTGTACTGTATCTGAAAGCTGAATCTGAATGAGTAACAGAATGACTTTCGTGTCTGGAGTGTATCTGTTTTGTATCTCGATTGCATATTGTTAAACGGTAGTTGTTAATCTTATCTTGAAAAGGTTAAAATGTTAGCTGAAACACAAAGTTATGTTGCATGAAATTTTTGATGCAATATATGTGTTTTATCAATGTTTATGATATGTGGATGTAATGTATGCGCATGTAAGCTGATTTGTCGTATTGCTGAGGAAAATAAATCCTTGATTGCTGAGGATATGTGGACTCTTCATGTCTTGAAGTTGGAGTATTGACAAAAGTTCTGTTGTGAGCAATGTCATATACTGCTTGAGTAATCTGCTTGGGGAATCCAGAAAAATTTGATGACTTCTGTTGGGGATTACACAATGAGAATCCTTGTTCTGCTGGAGAATAAAGAAAAACTCTGGGGAAAAGCTTATTCCTGTTTGGAAACAAGTTCAGGAGTTTCGGTCGTCGGCCACTCTACCGGGGAGTTATCCTAGATTGGGGAGGAACAAAAGTTAACTGTTATCTGGTTGATTTTTAGGCTTCAAGATAACTTGCTGGGGAATTTGGAGAAACTGAATGGTTTCCACTAGGGATTGATAGTTTGAAGTTTTAGCTCCGCTGGGGATTGAGATTTTGAAGTTTTAACTCCGGTGGGGATCTTAATGATGTACGGTAGGGATTGCTCATGGAATAGCCTAAAGACGTTTTCCTATCCTTTCAACCTGTCAGTAATTGCTCTTTTCCACTTTGTTTATTTGTAAACAGTAGTTATGTTCAAATTCATATGTTCATTAATGAATCATTGGACGTTTTTTGCAAATAAAAACATAAGTGTAAAAGAAAAAGGCAAATAGTTTTCTGTACTTTGAAAGAGATATATTTGTATTTACAAAGGAGACAGACATCCTAGTAAGAGGATGGTTTCATAAAAGTAAGAAAAAAATTATACAAAGATGGCTATGTGTGATAATCCCATGGGGCTCCCATTCTGCTATAGCCTTCGTATCTCTGAATATCTTGTCTGTTCGTTGCTTCGTCTGAAGATGATTGGATTGATCAGAACCCAGGTTTGTCAGTGAAGAGATTGAAGTTGTCCTTAAAGTGATTCGACGAGACATAGTCATACGCTTTAATTGCCTAACTTTTTCCTGGATCGCCCTTTCGGGTTTTCAGTCCACCGGGAAACCCTTTTTTGCCCAAGTTGCCCTTTCGGGTTTTCAACTTATCGGGTGTACAGATTTTTTTTATTTTATCCCTAATTTTTGCCCGAACCTTTTTAGTTCGTCGGGATGCCCTTGTTTTGCCTAGGTGTGTCAACCTAGCGGGTCTCTTATGTGTAGTATCTTTTGACTATGTCTGTGTTCGCGGGGTGTGGCAGGTCGTCGCCGTCCATGGTGGTTAAGATCATTGCCCCACCAGAGAAGATGTTCTTGATTACAAATGGTCCTTCATAAGTAGGAGTCCATTTGCCCCTGGGATCACTTTGTGGCAAGATAATACGCTTGATCACCAAATCTCCAACTTGATATACCTGGCGTCTGACTTTCTTGCTGAAAGCCTTGATCATCCGTTTTTGATACGTCTGACCGTGGCAAACAGCAGTAAGCCTCTTTTCATAAATTAAGTTCAGTTGATCAAGCCGGGTCTGGATCCAATCGTCTTCACTCAAACCTGCATCCTTCATAATTCTCAAAGAGGGGATCTGAACCTCAATAGGTAAAACAGCCTCCATGCCATAAACCAAAGAATAGGATGTTGCCCCAGTTGATGTGCGAGCCATGGTACGGTACCCATGAAGAGCAAACGGTAGCATCTCATGCCAGTCCTTGTAGGTGACTGTCATCTTTTGTATGATCTTTTTGATATTTTTATTTGCAGCCTCGACGACACCATTCATCTTTGGCCGATAGGGGGATGAATTGTGATGTTGAATCTTGAACTGCTCTCACAAAGCGGTGATCATAGTATTGTTAAGGTTTGTACCGTTATCAGTGATGATCCTTTCGGGGATACCGTACCGGCAAATAAGATTCTTCTTGATGAAGCGAGCAACAACATTCTTAGTAACGGATGCGAAGGAAGCTGCTTCGACCCACTTGGTGAAATAGTCAATGGCCACTAGAATGAAGCGGTGTCCATTGGAGGTTGTAGGCTTGATCTCCCCAATCATATCGATTCCCCACATAGAGAAGGGCCAAGGAGCTGTTAAGACATTTAGAGGAACCGGAGGCACGTGCACCTTGTCTGCATAGATTTGACACTTATGACAAGTCCGGGAGTGTTGATAGCAGTCAGCTTCCATGGTAGACCAATAATAGCCTTCTCGTAGAATCTTCTTTGCCATCATATGCCCACTAGAGTGAGTGCCAAAGGTACCTTCATGCAATTCAGCCATGATCTTTTCAGCTCCAGTCTTGTCCACACAATGGAGCAGAATAGAATCATGATTAAGCTTGTACAGGATGCCATTACTTAGGAAGAACTTAGCTGAGAATCTCCTTAAGAGCTTTTTGTCATTGACTTAAACTCCTTCTGGATATTCTTGAGCCTCGAGATACCTTTTGACTTCATGAAACCACGGCTGGTCCATTACTTCTTTGGTATTAATCTCGTGATAGTGTGCCGGTTCGTCCATACATTCAATGGTGATCTGGGGAACTTCGTTATCCCAATTAAGTTTAAACATAGATGACATTGTAGCTAGAGAATTTGCTAGATGATTTTCTTCTCGCGGGAAATGCTCGAAGGTGATCTGCTTGAAATGTGGTAGCAATGTCAAAACATGTTCTTTGTAAGGGATAAGGTTTGGATGCTTAGTGTCCCACTCTCCTTTGATATGACTGATGACCAAAGTTGAATCCCCGAACACATCTAAAGATTTGATTCCCAAGTCTATGGCAGCCTTGAGTCCAAAGATGCATGCTTCGTATTCTGCCATGTTGTTCGTACAGTTGAAGCAAAGTTTGGCAGTGAAAGGAGTATGGCATCCTTCCGGAGATATGAGTACGATGCCGATACCGTTACCAAGTGCATTGGATGCCCCATCAAAGAACAGGGTCCATCGGGATCCTTGTTCAGGTCCGTCATATGATCTCTTCGCAGTTGTCAACTGTCATGATGTTTTCGTCAGGGAAGTCAAACTTCATGGATTGATATCTTCTACAGCTTGATGAGCCAGATGATCAGCTAGCACACTGTCCTTTATAGTTTTTGGGTAGTGTATTGTATGTCGTATTCTGTTAGGATCATCTGCCATCTAGCTATCCTCCCAGACAGAGCAGGCTTCTCAAAGATGTACTTTATCGGATCCATCTTAGATATCAACAAAGTGGTATGAGTCAGCATATATTGTCTTAGCCGGCGAGCAACCCATACCAAAGCGCAGCAAGTTTTCTCGAGCAGTGAATATCTGGTTTCACAGTCGGTAAAATTTTTGCTTAGGTAATAAATAGTGTGCTCTTTTCGGCCAGACTCGTCATGCTGCCCCAGTACGCACCCCATTGAATTCTCTAAGACGGTCAGATACATGATTAGTGGTCTTCCCTCGATTGGAGGCATCAGGACAGGAGGTTCTAGTAAATACTCCTCGATTTTATCGAAAGCAATCTGACATTCATCATTCCATCTGACTACTTGATCTTTCTTCAACAGCTTGAAGATTAGTTCACAAGTAGACGTTAGGTGAGAAATGAATCTGGCAATATAGTTTAGGTGTCCCAAAAAACCTCTGACTTCCTTCTCAGTGCGAGGAGCAAGCATTTCTTGTATCGCTTTAACCTTGGCAGGATCAACCTCGATGCCTTTTTTGCTGACAATGAACCCTAAGAGTTTACTGGACCGGACTCCGAATGTGCACTTGTTTGGATTCAATCTTAACTTGTACTCCTTCAACCTGACAAACAGCTTTTGCAAGTGATCAAGGTGTTCTTCTTCAGTCTGTGATCGGGCTATCATGTCATCTACGTAGACCTATATCTCATGATGTATCATATCATGAAACAAAGCTACCATGGCGCGTTGATAGGTTGCCCCGGCATTCTTCAGTCCGAATGGCATCACTTTGTAGCAGAACATACCCTACTTTGTGACAAATGTAGTTTTCTCCATGTCCTCAGGTGCCATTTTGATCTGGTTATAGCCTGATAATCCGTCCATGAAAGAAAATACTTTGTGTTGGGTTGTATTGTCGACCAGGATGTCGATATGTGGAAGTGGAAAATCATCTTTAGGGTTGGCCCTGTTTAAATCTCTATAATCCATGCACATTCTCACTTTTCCGTCCTTTTTAGGCACGGGAACAATGTTGGCCACCCATTGAGGATAAGAAGTAACAACCAGAAATCCAGCATTGAACTGTTTCATAACTTCTGCTTTGATCTTCTCTGACATGTCAGGTATCATGCGGCGGACCTTTTGTTTCACTGGTGGACAGTCTTCTCTTGTGGGTAAATGGTGTACCACAATATCTGTATCAAGTCCCGACATGTCTTCGTATGACCAGGCAAAGATCTCAACGTAATCATGCAATAGCTGAATTAGGCGCTCCTTAACACTCGGCTCTAGATTGGCACCTACTTTGATTTCCTTTTTATCTTCCTCGGTACCCAAGTTGATTGTATCCAACAGCTCCTCATGAGGCTGAATTGCTTTTTCCTCTTGTTGTAATAGTCTGGCCAATTCCCTTGGCACCTCACAATCTTCCTCACCTTCGTATTCGGCTTGGTAAATCAGATCTTCAGAGTCACTGAAGGCTATAGCAGTATCGTTACCCATGGGATCCTGAATAGAAGGGTACCTGTATTTGTAAGTGTGGGTGTGTGTAAGGGTATAGCCATCTTAAAACAACAAAATGTAAAAGAAGGACAATGAGCATAAAAGGTTTATATATGAAAAGGCATCCATGATTCATTTAATGTCATATGTAAATGAATTAAAAAAACCTTACAAATGGACCATTGTGCCTCGGGTAAGACACAAGGTTTTTAAAGTGCGAATTGTTCGTGAATTATTACAAGTCCAAACAAAAATGTAAAAGATATTACTGAGATATAAAAGTTATTGGGATGAAGTCTCTAGCTTCCCAGTTGCGAAGTCCTCCGCTGACAGTAGGAAATATCCAATCTTCCAAGCTTCCATCCTCTTCATTATCCTCTACTGCATTGACACCTTGATTTCTAATCTTCACAGGTGGCCCCCCAGCACGGGCACGGCGCACAGCCTTCTGACCAGTCGAAGTAAACCCCAAGCCAAACTTGTCTGATTTGTAGGGAATGTCTGGAAGCTGCCCCCATATGGTGCATCCCCCTTCTTCCACTACTGCCTTTGCATCCTTTAGAGATGACATCCGAGGTGGAGGTCTAGTGATCTTAGGAATCGAGGATACCGCCTTGGTGGCTGCTGCTTCCAGAGAGACTTCTTCAAAATGTTGGAAAGGGGTCTCAATGAATTCGCCATCCAATTCTACATATCGGAAAGAATTCAGATGACTAATCATGTACTCCTCCTCCCCATGGACAGTTATGATCTTCCCTTGGATGGGGTATTTCAGCATCTGGTGTAAGGTGGAGGTGACGGCACCGGCATTGTGGATCCAGGCGCGTCCCAACAGACAGGAATAAGAAGGACGGATGTCCATCACATAGAAGGTTGAGTTGAAGACCTGAGTTCCCACTTTTATTGGGATGTCCACCTCCCCGTGGACCATCCTCTTCGAACCATCAAAAGCTCGCACCACTATATTGCTGGGTTTTAAAGTCATCCCTTCACAATCCAACCTATCAAGGGCTTTCTTTGGCAAGACGTTCAGAGATGATCTCGTATCAACCAAGACATGAGTTAGGGTTGTTCCTCTACACTCCACTGAGACATGTAATGCCTCATTGTGTTTTCTCCCTCTGGGTGTCAAGTCAGCATCAGAGAAACCCAGACCATTATCAGCTGTCAAACTGGCCACACAGTCCTGGAACTGGTCAGCAGACGTCTCTTGTGGCACATGAGTTATCTTCAGAAATTTTACCAAAGCTTTGGCATGTGCTTCAGAGCACAGCAGCAGGGCTAGCATAGAGATATTAGAAGGGGTTTTCCCCAACTGTTCGACCACATCATAATCACTCTTTTTAATTATCCTCGGGATTTCTTCCATCTCCTTCTTGGATGTTTCAGGAATAGCTAGTGATTGAGCCTTCGTCCGGACAGGCTCCTCTTGAACGTTCTTTCCTTTATTCTCAATAGTGGAAGTAGGGATAGGAATTGTATTTCTTTGTGAGTAGGTACGCTTGTAGGTACAATCACTGGTACAGATGTAATCTTTGGAACGACCACGGGTCCAAAGACTGTTGTTGGAGGAGCAATCTCTGGAGAGAAGATCCTACCACTGCGGGTGATCTTGCTAGTTCCAACAAATATTACTAATGTTGGAATTGTCCTCTTCGGAGCTTTCTTCTTCGGTAGTCAGTTCAATATGTTTAATACCATGGTAGTAGATTTCTCCACCATAATTCCATGGTACTGTTTTATCTGATTTGTATGGGGTCGGCTCGGGCATTGTAATCTTAAGCGGAGCAGTCTTTGGAGCAGGTGTAATCCTAACGGGTCTTTTAGGGGCCTTGGAAGGATTGGCGTAGATGGTTATTATTGAAACTTCTTTCACTGGAACGGGTGAAACAGGAGCATTATCAAACAAAATTTCTTGATTATCCATCAGTTGTTGGATACCTTTCTTCAACAGAGGGCAGTCAAATGATGAGGACAGGTAAACATGGCAGTCTTTGTCACAACCTGGGAAAATACTAGCTTTCACCAAATTCAACTTAATAGTTGGGAGCGGAGTTAACAGTTCATCCACGGTAGCAACAAACAGATCTTCTTCAATAGCGTTGGCATTGTGGCCATGCCTAGGCATTGGGGCGGAAATAACATTTGGTTTCTCAGGCGCTTCAAACTCAACTTCCTTCGCATCTATCAGATCTTGAATCTTGTTCTTCAGAGCCCAACAGTTGTTGGTGTCGTGCCCTAGACTTTCAGAATGGTACGCGCATCTGGCGTTGGGATGGTAATATGGAAACGCAGTATTGAGATTTTTTGGGGCCTCTTTTAAAGTGGACAGATTCAACTTCAGGAGATGTGGTAGAACTTGAGCTGGAGTCATGTTAATCTTGGTAAATTTCCGAACTGGCCTTTCTACCCTTTGCTGGTTATTTCTTGGCTGGTCTGATGCAGGTTTTGGAATCATAACGGCCCCCACTGTTGGTCGACGCTCGGTTCTTCCCTGATTCCTCTGTGAATAGACAGCAGATACTTCCTTCCTTCCAGTGAGGGGCTTTTTCACAGCTGTTGAGGCAGACACGTCTTTCTAAATTTTCCCACTTCTTATACCAGCCTCTACCCTCTCGCCGGTTAGAATCAATTCAGTAAACCCTGCAGAAGAACTCCCAATCAGATGATTGAAGAAAGGACCTGATAGAGTTCCCAAGAACATGTCCACCAACTCCCTCTCAGATAGAGGGGGTTTCACCCTTCCGGCTAGATCTCTTCACTTTTGGGTGTAATCTTAGAAGCCCTCATTGGAAACCATAGCCATACTCTGTAGCTGAGTACGGGTACGTGCCAAGTCGGCGTTGTATTGATATTGTTTATAGAAAGCTGCTGCCAGGTCCTCCCAATTGTAGACATCATCCCTTTCTAATTGGTAGAACCAATCAAGTTGCGTTCCTGATAAACTGTCTTGGAAAAAGTGGACCCATAAATCTTTGTCGGCAGAATGTGGCTGAATCTTCCTGGCATATGATCTGAGGTGTATTTTAGGGCAAGACACCCCATCATACTTGGCAAATATTGGTACTTTAAACTTTGGCGGGATTACAATTCCTGACACCAACCCTAACTCCTCAAAATCTAGCCCTGGTACTCTCTGGATTTCCATAGCGCTTAGTCGCTCTTCAAGGTGCTTATACTTGTCATCAGCCGGAGGGTATTGTTGTTCAGAGTAGTCCTCTTCTTCCTCTTCTTCTTCTTCAGAATCTGATGGCACTGCTGTTCCTTTTCCTTTTCTTTCCCCTTCATCAGATGTTGTTGGAAAATCTAAGGTCCTTATGGCTTCTCCCTGAAATCTTCTACCCATGATTACCACACCAGCTGGCTTCTTCTTCTTTTTCTCTTTTTCTTTTTCTAGAAGAGTCTTCAGTTCCTCTTGCCCTTGGCTAAGGTCATGAGCAACTATTGAAATTGTGAATTCTAAGCTTGCATATCTTTAACTGTTTACTCGAGATCCATCATACTGAAATAAACAGTAGAGAGATGGGGAAACTTATTGCAAAGACCTGTTTATGCTTATGATGAATGATATGTATTCATGCAATGCTTTCAAGGACGTTGCACATCCTCTTTGGTGTAATGTAGGTATTGAGAGTCTGCTCTTCATGAAGTAGCCGAGTGAGTTCCAAAACCTTCTTCTCGCTTACGTAGAACTGGGCTTCGAAAGTGTCACGCTCTCCCTTGAGCTGTATCCAATCCCTTTGTAGATCTTCGAGTGATGTCGGCATGTCAGGATATAGGATAGTGTATGGAACTTCTCCTTCCTTAACAGGCTCTATAATCACTGGGAGAATGGAGGGGTAAGGCATCATAAGACTTTGAGCGCGGGTTCGTATCTAATTAAGGTAAGGCTCAAGAGGGATGGAATTCTTGTGTCCCAAAGTCTTGCTATCCACCTTGTTTGGCATCCTCCAAGCTCGGATGAATCTCTGACGGAGTCCTTGATCATCGTTGTCGTAGTCAAAAACCAATCCTTGAATCAGCGTATCATGTGGGCCATCCCTTTGGGCATAACCAAACTGTCTTAGAGATAAACAAGGGTTGTAGGTGATGCCTCCCCTAATTCCAAGTAGAGGGACATTAGGGAATTCCCCACAATGGTCAACAATAATAACATTCTCTCTGGATCGAGAACACCAATGAATATCTGAATGGTTAAGTGTCATTAACCTTTATGACCACCTCAAACCTTGTTGATTCTTCAAGACTGATTGGGGAAGATGAGAAATAAACCATCTTGTCAGGGGAGGAGTACAACACATAAGAACACCTCTTTTCCTCATTGTACGAGTGTGAAAAGAGTGGAGGATATCCCCAAGCAATGTAGGCACCGGGTTGCGAGTCATGAAGATTTTGACAGCACTCACATCTATGAGTTGGTCAGGATTAGAGAACAAGACCATCCCATAGATGAGAAGAGCTACAGTCTCCTCAAAAGCTTGCAAGTCTAGGGAATTCCAACAGCTTTGGGCCTTCTCAAACAGAAACTTTGACAAGAAGCCTTTGACACCACTTCTAGTTTCCCAATGAGTTGTGACATCAGATGAGTTCAAGTGCAGGGCTTGAGCAATCTCTTCTGGCTTTGGATCTATTTTCGTACCGTTGAAGGTTAGTTGATTGAGAATAGGAATCCTCAAAAGTTGAGATAATTCTTCCAAAGTGGGCACAAGTTAATAGTCAGGAAATGTGAAGCAATGATGCAAAGGGTCAAAGAACTGGAAGAGAACTTTCATCATATCCTCCTCTGTGTTGGAAGTGACCAAGTTGAGTAGACGACCATGTCTCTCGGTGAATGGAGAATTCTCAGGGATCCTTGAAGCTAGCTCCTTTAGTTGTGGAGGAATTCTCACAAGGTTGATTTGGATAGTTTTCCTGCGAAGTGAATCCATAACCTACAAAACAAGAACAAAGATGAATCTCCAAAATCCTTGAAATGGTTAGTGAATGCATATGATGTTCATGATGTCCATGATGTTATGCACAAGTATATATGTACAAACAAATCAAACAAGTTCCTAGTTTAGGCTTGCATGGGGTTTCATAGGTAAGTACCCTCTTGAAGTTTAGTTGGCTCAACATGCCCTAGCAATAGTAACCGGGTTCTAAGGAGCTCAATATCACTGGATTATTTTCTTGTTCATTGTTTCAGTTCAAGCCTCTTTACAGGCGACCGAAATATTCCAAGAAACCAACCCTCAATGAGTGTAGTATCGAGTATCTACCAACTTCGGACTGCACCAAAAGCCGGTCATCTCACTACATCCTAAAAGGCCAAGTTGGTCAAGTAAAGGTTCTAGAAGTTCATTAGTGCTTCATGACATCACTCAGCGGCCCCGTATTCTCTTTAATTGACTCAAAGGCTACCGGTACCCACAAATATGTCGCACTAACATAGCTATTGCTTAGACCATGTCGGTATACCCCGCACAGTTTCCACAACGTATTGCTATTTACCTATAATGTTTCCCAAATCCGGGTAGAGGATTCAAACCCAAACAAAGAACCATAATTGTAAAGCAAACAAGTCAAACAATGTAAGTAAATAAATGTTATCTAAGCCCTAAGGTAACCCCACTTTTATATAAATTCCCCAGCAGAGTCGCCAGTTCTGTAATGCGGTGGGAGAACTGACTTGAGGTTTTGCGTTTGTGTTCGCAAATGTCGCGGTTAGCAAGAGTCGCCACCGACTTTTCTTTTATCCAATAGGAAAGGTAAAAAAGCACAGGAAAGACCTTTGAGATGTTTTCTTGAGTTCGGGGGGTAGATTATGAAAAGGGAAGGTGCTAGCACCCTTTTCATCCATGGTTTTCCATGGGCTCTTAGTTACTTATTTAGATCACTTGCTTTGTTTTGTTTGAAATGGTGTTTGGTGTGATTTTGAAAAGTATTTTGAAAAGAGGCCATTCGTTTAGGCAATCTTTGTAATGATTCTCGTTCGTAAGAATGTATACAAAGATGTTTGTCTTTTGAAAATGTTTTTTCAATGTTTTGTAAGATGTTTTTGAAATGTGTGTGTGTTTGTTTTTGAAAATAGCAAGGGTTTGTTTGAAATGGAACAAGTAACTAGAAGCTATCTACCTACTCAAATGTCTTTCTTGTGCATTTTTATTCTTTTGACATTGTTGATTTACCATTGATTTGGTAAGCAACCCTATCTTTGGATGTAAACGGGACAGGTGTGGGTCATCGTATGACCATGATAGCAATGTTGCCAAGTATCTTAGCAATTTTTGAGGGACCAAGATCATCTTTGTTTAGGCAACCTTTTGATAGCGTCATCGAGGGACTATGATCTTATGTTTGTTTTGTTTTGCCAAGATACTTCGCGTGCGTAACATGGACATTTTATTTTAGGCAACCAAGTGGGAGAAACCCTAGGGGTGCTTGTGTGCAAAGTGTGTCATTTTCATGCTTTTTGTCTTGCATTTAGGATTTTCTATTTTGCTTTGTTTTTTGTTCTTGTCATGCAAACCCTAGTTACTATGCATAGTATATAAAGCAATAAATTGCATAAAATAAACTAAGCTATTACAACAATTATTATGGGAGGGGAGATACAAGTTTTTAATGGGATTTTTGCACAAATATAAACTTAAAAATATTATTACAACCCAATCGAATATTGCGCGAATTAAATAAATATACAAATATTTAAAATGTAATGCAACGTATTTTTATTAAAAAAAATGTTTTGGTATTTGTTTTTTGTATGAAAAAAATAATTTAATTCAAACCCTAAAAAATAAGGAAAAGATAAATACTATTATTTTTGGAAAGGGGTGAAACCCTAATTTTTTTAATTAAAAGAAAATAATGTTTCCTATTATTATTTTGCACATTTTTTGTATAAGAAAATAATAAATAATATTATATGTAAATATTAAAAATTAAATATGTATAAAAATAAGTATTTATGAGTATAAATAATATAAAAAATATTAAGTATTTTTAAATATATTTACAAGTTACTTTAAGAAAATAAGTTATATTCTATTAAATTAATTAATTTTTATGTAAAAAAATAAAATAAAATAAAAATGCAAAAAATAAAGAAATTACTTTTAGGAATTTTATTATTCAGAAAAAAATAAATAAAAGCAATAAATATGAAAATATGAAAAATATAACAAATAAGCCAGGGGGTGCAAATATCAAGTAAGGGGTGTGATTAGTAAAAACAAAAAGGCCCAAAGCGCCAAAAAGCCCAGGCACTTCATCCTTGTCCTCTGGCCAGCCTTGCGTGCGTATTTTCCAGTTCAACCTGTAACTCTCACATGCTTGCACAAAAACAAAAACTTATAACATGAAACATGTGACATTTGAGCTCACGATTCTAACAATATAAATTTTGTAACCTAACTCTCAAAGATCAGGGAGAATTTTGGAACCCCTAATTCATGACCTAGAAATTTCAGCATATTCAAACTTCAAATTCTCACAGCATAAGTAATATAAATGAAAAGTATGGATATGTACAGTTTTGTCATGATGAGAGCTACATTTTTTCTTCACAAATCGTGGCTTGAGGATGCCTATTCAGAGAGATAGAGTTCAAGAAAATACCTCATTCAGTTGGATTCGAGTAGAGCAATGTAGGGACTTTAATGGAGGCATGAAGATTGTTTGAGCTTCCTTGAACTTCCCTGAAGCTATTCCAATGCTTAGCTTGCTCTGAGGATGGCTGGAACTCTCTGCACAAGTCAAGTTGCAAGCTTCCAAAGTGAAAATGGTGGATGCTGAAACAGGGGTTACAGAACCAGGGTGATGGTTTGGATAGCTTTGGTATGATGTGTATGAGATGCTTGAAGTGTTTAAACACAAAACGCACGAGCCAAATGAGTGTTGGATATGGTTTTACAGATTCTGAGTTTTTGGACAGTATTTTGGTGTTTTTGAGTTTCAGAGGGTTTTTTCTTCCAATCAATCGTGCTAAGCCTTGCAATAAGTTTGTAAATATGTAGAGAAAGGATACAAAGTCATCCCTCACTAACTGTGTAAGCTCTTGACCTTTTTACCAACTTTCTTGCTTTTGAAGTAAAGTGAAGTGACTTATGCTACATGCTTGTCCTTGCTTGCTTGAGGCCTGAAATGAACTTGTACCAACTGCTTGAGAGTTGTGTAAGTTGCTTGCATCAAATAGACAGGTCCAAGGCTCAAGATTAATAAAGTTACAAAAGCTCATCTTTATGAAAATGGCAATGTGAACTTTATGCCTAAAATGGAACTATCTCTTGTACAAAGCTTCAAAAGCAAAGATAATGCCTTTTTCAACTGAGTTTGCATTTAATTATGGAGTGTAAAGCAAGCTTAGGACATTTAAATCAAGGTACAACCAGCATGGATTGGATTTGCAACTTGATGCTTTGTAAAAATGGCTTGAACAAAAGTGAGAAAATGCCAACTTCCCTTCTTCGATTCTCCCTACTCAAAAATGATCTTGGGGAGTTCTTGGACATTTTGGAAATCTTGCAATGTGCTCTATAAACCATCTTTGAAATGCATTTTGAGATACCTCTTGTAACTAGGTGAAAAAGGTCCATAAAGTTGGGTTCAAAACCTTCCTAAATTAGGGCAAAATTTCACTAGGTTATTTAGTTCATGGGCTTATGTTCATAAATTCATAACTTGAGATCCAAGCATCTTTTGGGAAAAGTTTGTGAAGAAAAGTTGTATATTTCATGGAGGACTATAACTTTCATGTTGGAAGTTTTCTTTGAATCAAAATGCATCATGGTGAAAAAGTGGTGAAAAGTTGGAAAAAAATAAGAAAAATTTTATACTTAGAAAAATTCTAAGTTATGAAAATTTTCAAATTAAAAACCCTAATTTGCAATTTTGAGTTTCTTGGTGAACAAGTTTCATATTTTGACATATCTTGATGAATTATGACCCTTGGAACTTGATTTTGACCAAAAAGTCAAAGTTTGACTTTTCAGTGCACAGTTGACTTTTGATTAGTTGACTGCAAAATTCATTTGTCAATCCAATGAACTTGAGATATTTTGAACCATGTAATTAGGTAAAGATGATGCCATTGAACCCTTGAAATCATGTTTGAACTCAATTGGTCATTGGCTAGGTTAAAAATCGGAAATTTCCCTTTCTCAGTCAAAACCCTAATTTTGACCATTTTGCCCTTTTGATGATTTGATCAAATTTCTTGAGGAGTTGTGATCCAAACTTGATCAAATGGTACATATGAGTCTAAAATGTTGTTGTGGATCAAAAATTATGAATTTTGACTGTAAATTGGCCATGGTTGACTTTTTCCCCAATACAGCTGATTTTTAGGTCAACTGTCCAATTGACTGATCAAAAATATGGTTCAAGACTTGAAACATAACATGAGAAATCTTAGGGGTCTAAAAAGATATATGGAAGTCACATGAAGCATTGGTGGTCCAAAAATACTTGTGCAAAATCAAACCCTAATTTTGGGTTATCAGTGCAAGATGAGATGTCCTGAGCTGAGCAAACTCTGATCTTGTCTTGAGTCAGAGAAGTCTTATGAGAAAAATCTTGATAAATGAGAGGGCAAATTTTGGGGTACAACAGGGTTGTTATAGATATATACTGCTCAAATCTTTATCTAGGATGATTATCTGTTAGTTTCGAGATTCTAGAGATAGATTTCGAGCTAACAATCTTTATGGGTGTCGAAGCTTAATGCTTCCATGTTGGTTGTGTCGGTTGAGAGACCGTCGATACGAGTAATATGGATGTTTCATGTGTTGTTGAGGTTGGCTGAGATATCGTCGCTGAGATGATATAGTAGTTCTCTCTACTTTGGGTTAGAAATAACTTAAGGAGTGAGTGATGCTAGATAACTCTGAGGAGTATTGTAGGTTGAGTGTAATTGGTCGATAAGTTTAAGTTTGTGAGAAGAATATTATATGCATGCTTGATAAGTTTCTTCTCTCTAGAGAATGAATTATTTCCTGTTCATATTTACTTTTATATTTTTATGTTTACCAATTCAATCCAAACTCATTAAAGAAAGATTTGTCGAATGACATTTCAATTCTTCAATCTCTGTGGACACGATACAATATCACCTAAATATCACCCAGTAAATTAATAACTTACTTTTTACTTTCCACTTTACCGCAGCAACAAAATGGCTTTGTTTCTGGGGATTGGTGTTTATTGTTTTGCATGACGATAGTTTCTTTATTTTTGAGTTTTGTAATTAATGTATATGTTGTATATAATGTGTACATAAACGTGTATATTTTTACTTGTACATGTTTTGTGTTTACTTTACATACTTGTGCGTATATGCGTTTTTCTTTGTTTTCACGTATTATTGTGAATTGTCTCGTTTTCGTAACGTTTGTTGTATGGATGTTAGGACTCTTTCTTTAGGTTTGCGCAGTGTGACAATACCATGGCATGACGAGAGGAGATTACTAGCTCGCATAATAAAGGCGTTGATCTTACGACGTAAAACAAGCATGTTTTGTTTGTATTCTTTTATATATATGTTGACTTGTGTTTTAACAAGTTTAAATTGGACCCGTTTTAAATTCTCAAAATTTCACTTTTTAACTTGTTAATTCACTTTCTCCCGTTTGTTTCGTTATGTCAATTTGTGTTTTTCTGCAAGCTTGTCGTGTTTAGCTTGAGGAAGTTTATATGTTGTAAATAATTTTTACATTGAGGTTGTGTATTTGAAGTGGAGCTTGCATAGCAGTTGCACGAGTTGTTGTCCTGTTTTTCTGCAACTGGTGTAGCACACTTGGCGTGCTCTATGCCGCTTAGCGCGCCCTGCTGTGCAAAGCCAGTGAGTTCTTTTTAATTTTTCACTTGCTTTCATTTTTCCCACTTTCACCTAGGCTTTAAATAGTAAATAATATTAGTATAATTAATTCTTTTGTTGTTGTTTGGACTCAAATTTTGGTTCGATAGCTTGAAGTCGCTTTTGGTGATTTTCCAAGTTTGAGTGTTTCAACTTGTGAATGCGTGCGTGGTAATGATTTTTTTAAAGTTTTGTACACGTTTGAGGTATGTATTTATCTATTTATATACTTTAGCATATTCATGATACTTAGACTTTTTACAATTTTATGTCATTTATTCTTTTGTATACTTGTTCATTTTTGAATCACTTTAGTTCCTACCCTTTTTGTGAGGTAGCTTTCCATTGTTCACATCTGTTGGAGACCACAACTCTTGTTTTAACTGGATTTTATTATGCTTAATCTTTTGTTTGTGTTGGTTATATGAAAGCATGAAAATGATCAAGGCAATTTTTGTTCCATTTTGAGCACAACTACCTTGGCCAAATAGTCAATTCACCTTGTGAGTGTGTGATCATTAGTAACCCCTTTTGACTCCTTTTTATTGATATCCATGTTGCTTTTTCTAAATGCTTGTCTATGAGTGTTTGGTTCATCTTTTTGTATGGATATTGATTATTTTGTTTTCTTGAACCCTCGACTATGATTTTTAGTTGAATTTTTATCTTGCCTTAGAAAGTACAGAGTATTCACATTATGATGATGGTTGAATTCAAGTTGGGGAGATGAATGTTTATGTGCTTATGTTGTGTATTACTATGAGGCTGAGAAAGAAAGAAAAAAGAAAGAAGAAAAAAGAAGAAGAAAAAAGTGAAAAAGAAAGAAAAGAAAAAGAAAGAAAAAAAGAGAAAAATTTTCAAAAATAAAAAGAGTATAGAATAATTTTGTGTTAATAAGTGATGTGTGTTGGTTTAAAATTTGGAATAAAGAAGAAATTTGATTGAAATTATTTTGCTTGAGACTTTGTAAGTTGATCACTCCCTTAGGTTAGACAAGTTTTTGTTTCGATTAGCTTTAGGACTTATCCCTTGTTTGTTAACAAAGTCACATTACAACCTTAAAAAGTTCTTGAGATTATTGCCTTCGTACTTTCAATATGAGTCTTTGGATGAATGCATAATTTAGCCTTTTGTTTGCAAGATTGTGGATGAGTGAAAATACCTTAATTTGTGTGTTTTTCATCTACCGATGATTGTTTTTGCTAGGTGTGATTCATTTATGAACTAGTGTTATTTTATAATGTTTGGCATGTTCTTTGTATTTAGCATTCGTTTCATCTTTATGTTTCTTCGTGTGTACCGTTTTTTATTTGAGCCATTGCATTTGTTTTTTGTTTTCAAAACTTGTTGATTCGTGATTCTTTGGTTGATTACTTTTGGTTCTTTGAGTTGTTTGGCTTTGTTTGAGGTCAAACAAGTTCAAGTTGGGGAGAGTTTAATAAGTTCAAATTGTAGCTATTTTTGTATATACTTTTTGTTTCACTTATCGACTTTTTATTGTTAATATCGTTGAATAAACCCGACTTTTGTGTAAATACGTTTAGTTTATTTTTATTTTTGTTTTTGTGTATATAGTGTATTGTGTTATGTTTTTCCATTCATTTTATAGGTATTGATGTGTAATTGGAGCACAAACAATAAAGTGTCGAAGACACGACTTCAAACGCGCAATTTTGAGCAACTCGTCAACGAATAAGGCTCAAAATCAAAGAATAAAAAATCATCAATTTGGTTGATATTTAGGAATTGTTAGATATATAATTTAATAATCTTTCTAACGCTTCGAACCGGGCGTAAATCGGAGTTACGATTCTCAAGTTATGGCGAAAACAAAAAGTTGATTTTTTCCTCATGACAGTAGAGCGCGCTTAGCGGGATTGTGTTGCTTAGCGCGGTCCCCTGGACAAAATTGCGTTAAAAGGGCCAAAACACACTTTTTTAGGTTATGTTTTGGGGTATTTACTCTCAACTCATCAAACCTTCATTTTTTAGTAGAGAGAGCTTAGAAAAACAACTTCGGAGCTTGCATACGAATGATCCGGGATGGATTGATCATCAATCAGCATTGACAGACCGAGAGATTTTTGGTTCATTTCACTTCCTCTTTGTTTATTTATCTTTGGTTTTGTTTTGTATATTATTTTACTTTGAACTCGTGTATATTTGTTTCCCATGGCGTTATATTTAATTTGCTTTACAAATCTGTGTCGATTGTTATCTTAAATTTTTGCTCTGTGCTCGGGGTTTGGGTTGTTATAGATATATACTGCTCAAATCTTTATCTAGGATGATTATCTGTTAGTTTCTAGATTCTAGAGATAGATTTAGATCTAATAATCTTTATGGGTTTCGAAGCTTAATGCTTTTGTGTTTGTTGTGTCAGTTGAGAGATCGTCGATACGAGTAATATGGATGTCTATTGTGTTGTTGAGGTTGGCTGAGAGATTGTCGCCAAGATGATATAGTATTTCTATCTACTTTAGGTTAGAAATAACTTAGAGAGTGAGAGATTCTAGATGACTCTAAGGAGTATTGTAGGTTGAGTGTAATTGGTCGATAAGTTTAAGTTTGGGAGAAGTAGATTATATACATGCATGATAAGTTTCTTCTCTCAAGAGAATGAATTCTTTCTTGTTCATATTTACTTTTATGTTTTTATGTTTTACAAATTCAATCGAAACTCATTAACAAAAGATCTGTCGAACGGTATTTCAATTCACCAATCTATGTGGACACGATACAATATAACCTAAATATCACCTGATAAATTAATAACTTACTTTTTGCTTGCCGCTTTACCGCAACAACACTCCCTTTTATAGACAAACTTCGCTAGCGCGTGAGCGGGAACGCGTCTAGAAGGACATAAGGGTCACCATCATTACGCCCTAGTTCCTAGACTTACCATCATTACACCTTTATGATAGCATGTGTCTCGATACAAGCGCAACACACTAACCCTTCAAGATCCAATTAATTGTTCACCTCCTCGCTAGACGAGCACACCGAGCATCGCTCAAACTCAGTTGCCCATGAAACATCCTCGTCATGAGCATATCTTAAGTCGTCACTACTCTGACCAAAAGCAACGACTTGGGGGGCTCCTGTCTTAGACTGGCCCAATAACTAAAATTGGCCTAATCCGCTTACACCTCCAACATGGCCCAATGACTCTAGCCCATCAACTCTGACCCTCCGTCGAGCATGCTTGGTCAATCGCTCCCCGAGCGCGGCAATGCCTGCACACCCTGAGTCTTACACCTGCCCGTAACGACAGCTTCCTCCCCGACCTACTCACTACATGTCGAGCAAACAACCAGACTAGCGCTCATAATGCGTATGCCCGTCATCTCATCCTTGCTCAGAACAACGGCTAGTTACGGGCACGATTGCCTATTTTGACCAGGTCCTGGCTATTACCTATTTTTGTGGACCCGAATATCCAGGCCTAAAAATAGGGACCAATGGCTATGGGTTGGGGGAATTATAGAAACCCTCACACTTGTGAGGGCCAGGTATCCAATATTCATACAAAAAACCCTAATATTTTTCTTGTATCTCTTTTCATCCATTCTTAATTGATCGTCACAGTGCCTTGCATGTACCCCCCCTCCTCCCCTCATATTTCTAGCAAAGCAGACGTCATCATCAAGGCCCACCTTCAAGTTTTGATCACTGGTAAGATCAAAACTAATTTAAATTAAATCAAGGCGTTACACTGGAAATTAGTCTTCCATAATTGCTATGTTTCAAAAATTGCATATGAAGCAATATGAACGCTATGAGGAAGAAATGAGTTGGAGGGATGATTTCCAGGCTGCTCACGAAGAGCATTTTCAGCTGGTTCAAGATTAACAGACTACACAAGACACAAATTTTGATGTCTTTTCCTATTTTTCTATTGAGTTGTTTTCTGCAATCCAAAGTAAGATAAGTACCATAAATGTTGTTGTGTAGACGAGGATAAATAGCATGATGTTCATGGGTGTTCATAATCATGAGGAGTCCCCATAATTCTACCAAGAGATGCGAAATTCCATGGATCATGGTGGAAGGCAACCACATAGGGGTCATAGAAATCATCTGGGTTTTTGAAGCTTTTGAGTCTCAGGTTTTTTTGGTTTAAGATATTTTGGTCATGCATTTTATGTTTTTGAAGTCATTTTCATTTTATGTTCTTTCATGCTTTCTTTTCTTTTGCTTATCAATTAACAAATTATATCACTTCTTCGAAGTGAAACTATGATTTGTGTTTTGTTTATGCCTTTTATGATAATATTTGACAATGTTTCTATAATATTGGCTGTTATTTTCTTGTTATTTTTGTTTAATTCTTTGCATCACTCCATGTATATGGGTATATATGAGTGCATATTCTTACTTTTGCAAACCGCATATGTGTGATATTCGTATTTGTATGAACAATGATAATTATCTTTTGTGCTTTGTCTTTTTTGATGGTGTTAAAGGGGGAGAAGTATGTGTGGAGATGAAGTTAGGATGCACATATTTAGAGGGAGCTTTCATGAAGATACTAAATGCATCGCCGCAATTTTTACCATCATCTAAAAGGTGGAGTATGTGAGTGCACCTACCCATTATATGTTTTGCATGATGTCAAAACTAGGATAAACTTATCATTCATGTATATTGAATGGTATCTCTGAGTTTTTATGTGCGCTTTTCCATTAGGAATCTTAGAATGCATTTAGAATATGTTTGGAAAAGACACAATGCATTAAAAATGTGTTTTTACATGAAAAATAGGTCTATGTGCCGACACATACGATGTAAGAGTCGACACGTGTGGATCAATAATGAAGCATGTAAAGTCTTTGTCTATGTGCTGACACATTTATCTCTTCGGGTCGACACATGCTGGAATTTTTCATCTATGTGTCGACACATATGTGTTTCAGGTCGACACATGTACGACATTTTTAAAGCTAATAAAGCTTTTGTCTATGTGTTGACACATGACCTTGGATAGGTCGACACATGTCATTGCATGTTTCGGCACATGACTTATACGTATTGACACATGCTGTCATTTTTCAGAAATTTTGCATTTTCTTTCAATTTCTAAGCATCCATTTTTGCCTGCAACTTGCACACATATAAATATTTCATACATGTATCATTTTCAACTTGACAAAACTATAAACACATACAATAATTGATCATCATATTCAACCTCCCATCTATGCATACACACAAATAAAGCACACGTGATCATTCATTATTGGTGGCATCTAGACTTGTGTTGATAACATTCAATTTAGGTTGGTGTAACCTAAGATTGGGTTGAGAATTTTTGGGGGTTTCATCTAAAAAACTGTGAGGGTTTTCCTCCAAGATCATGGTGTTGATTTCGGGGTTTTGACAATATTTCACATTTTGGATTCGATCGAGTGAAGAGTTTTGAAGAATGAAAGGTTCTTGCAAAGGAATAGCGCGAGACTGTGAATCGAT